>JAOXNO010000063.1:15199050-15251275 GCA_028565335.1 Limnodromus scolopaceus
GGGGTGTTCAGCCTGGAGAAAAGGAGGCTGAGGGGAGACCTTCTCGCTCTCTACAACTACCTGAAAGGAGGGTGTAGCCAGGTGGGGGTCAGTCCTTTCTTCCCAGTAACGGAAGATAGCACAAGAGGAAATGGCCTCAAGTTGTGCCAGGGGAGGTTTAGGTTGGATATTAGGAAAAATTTCTAATAATTGAAAGGGTTATTATGCATTGGAACAGGCTGCCTAATAATAAGTTACAACTTGCATAACCTTTGAGTAGTTTATTGGTTAACTCATACTTTTTCTTTTTTCTACTATTACAGAGCCATTGGAAAATTTCCCTACTGCAGATTGTTCTTTATTTGATTAGATTATTCAGTATCTTTTAAAATTAGTGCTCATTAATGCAAAAGTCAGTGGCGTTGAGAGAAAGACTTCTAGAAAAACCTATCTTATTAATAGAAGCACATTTCACTCTAGCATGTCTTTTTCAGTCTAATATATGCAAGTTCATAACACCCAAACAATTGTTCACAGTTATACTAATGGAATATGGAATATATCTGATCAAAAGGAATCTCAGAACCACGATCCAAAGTACTCACCCGTGATACAGGTGTTCTTTGTGCACTTTTTTTTGGAAGGAAATAAGTAACTGGGATAGTTCTGTAGTGGTAGTGACGATTTGTAATACAGGTGATGAAAAGAAGGTGGCCAGCACAGTGTGAACAAGAATGAGTACTGTAGCTTTCTCAGGGAAGGGAGTGTGTGATGAGTCCCATCAGGGAGAGAAAGTGAATAAACCCTGATTTGGAAAACACTTTGTTTTTACTTTGGGAGCAGTTTTAGAAAGGAGAGGCCTCTACTAATTAAGAAATAGAATAGGAAACACTTAAACTGACTACATTATTTTTCCACTTCTAGTTGCTAAAATTAGTAATGCTAGAAGGCAGAGGGATATGAGAAGAAAACCTTTGAGCCTTCTAGAATGAATAAATTTTATTGTTTTGACAGTATCATGTATAGTGCTGCTGTCAAAGTTTTTACTTGTCTGTCCACACAATGTTTTACTAGGCCGACCACGGTGTTTTCAGGGATGATCAGATTGGTTCATTCGTATTTAATAGTGCATTAGCAGCAGCAGAAATCTGACGTTTCTTATGCAGCATTTTACTGAAGCTCTTCAGATGCTTAGCTGTAGATTTGTGCTGTCTCTCTTACGGTCTGCTTCAAGAAAATATGACTATTTCTAGATGGTATATTTTCATTTTTTGTAAATTCTTGAGACTGGATTTCAGTGTATTCTAAGGAGGATTAAGTTGTTCATAGGGCTCAGGAAAGCCTGTTACAGTTTTGTGTGCTCAGTTACTCAGTGGGGACCTTTTACACTTGCTTGGTTTCAGCAAGGTATGTAGAACTCCCTGCACCATTTCATTACTTTTCATCAGCTAAGATCATCTTATTTGAATGGTAACCATCTTTGATGCTCACATTTGCTAGGATATTTTAGCTGAATCAATTACCAGAATAAGTAAAAGGAGAAGTTTTTAGTGGTAAATAGTATTTAATGCAGCAACAAGTGTTACTTGTAAAGTATGTAGGGTGCTAATTATTGTGGAACAAAAGAGACAGGAAAGCCCCTATGTAAGTAAGAACTTTTAAATGTGTGTCATTTCTGTTGCTTTGTAGACAGTTTTGCCATGACACATTCTCTGGCTTGAGCGTGGGTTAACTGTGGCAACGTTTTATTCAAAACACAGGCATGTCACAGAATGTACCAGCTGCAAAATTATAAAGAGTGCTTACCGTTCTTTAATATTCAGCCCTAAGATCATTACAATGATCATTATGAAACTTCATGTACTGATTTAGTGATCCACTTTTGACTTTATATAGACTGTCGGTACCTTCAGATGCTTGAAAGTTTGGAAATAAATCTTTGCCATTAATAAATCTTTGCGCCTCCTCCCCCTCCTTCTTCACTGACCTTGGTGTCTGCAGGGTTGTTTCTCCCACATACTCTCACTCCTCTCTACTCAACAGCTACAGTTGCTGTTGCACAGTAACTTTTTCCCCCTTCTTAAGTATGTCGTCCCAGAGGCTCTACCACTGTTGCTGATGTGCTCAGCCTTGGCCAGCAGCAGGTCCATCTGGGAGTCAGATGGCACTGGCTCTATTGGACACAGGGGCAGCTTGTAGCAGCTTCTTGCGGAAGCCACCTCTGTAGTTTCCCCGCTACCGAAACCTGGCCACGCTAACCCAGTACAGAAAGGAAGAAAAAGTAGTCATGTAGATCTACATGGTCCTGTTCAGGGGAAAATGCCTTTCTGATCCTAGGGGAGATAACTAGTCTAATCTTACTAGATACAAGCAAGTGACGAACAAGACTCCTCAGGTGTTTTGATATTACTGTGGTATCATCAGTCCCCTCCAGACTTATTAGTTATTGCCAGCGTAACTTGGTCACGTAAGGGTTTTTTTTGCCTGCTTCAAGTGGCAAATCATCTATTACCTATAGTAGAAGTAGCATGAGAAAAGATGATAAATGATTCTGCATATGGATACACCGGGGGATGTGTGAAGGAGGGAGGTGGCAAAATGTGTGCTTGTCCCCTGAAAATTTTAAAGTTTTCTTAGAAATGCATACTGTTAGAATTTATCTGTGCTATAGCCCATGCGGTTAGAGACCCGGCAGACTTCCTGTCTTTTACATGTGCAACATGCATTTCAGTTTTGTAACTCTTCTCTGAAGTCACATGTCATCAAATATCTTACAGTATACCTAAAGTAGTGATATAAAAACACAAACACTATACTTGCAAAAAATAATCTGTTTCCTATTTGGTTATTCAGAAAGTATATAGTGAAAGATTTTTCAAGTGCAGATTTCTGCATTTATAAACAAATACACATTAATTTTAAAACATACGTTTTTGCAATTTCAAGGTGAGAAACTGGTTTTTAGTTGTGGGAAAACTTCTCCATCAAAAAGCTTTGTTTAAAATAACAAAAACAGTCTGAAGATGTTATTTTTAATCCTGAAACACTTATTACTAAAAGACATGTTCATTTCCAAACCTCAGAGGAATAACCAGTGTAGTAAATCAAATCATGTAAAACTGTAAAAGAAAGGTATTTAAGGGTTGATGACAGGTACATAATTGTTCTTAAAATCCTCTGCAGTTCATTCTTCTGAAATTCTGTATTCAATATTGTAATATTTTTTCCTTACACTTAAAAAACTCCCTTTCAAATAGTAACATTTTTGCAAACATTTACATTCTAACAAATTTTTAGCTCCCTTCTTATTTTAAAGAGCTTTGATCACAATTACACAGCAGCTGAAACTATTTTGTAAGTGCAGATGCAAGGTGCTTTAAATATGATCTTCATTGTGAAATAACATTTAGTTAGAAATAGAAATAAATGTTCCATTTCCTTAGAGTTACGGAATGACTACTGTGGTTAACGTCTGTGACTTCTTTCGCTGCAGATGCCTGCTATGTTGAGTGCACTAAGGAAGTATAGTCTTTAGTCATGCTTAATACTATTTGTTTTTCTTCTACAGAGAGCAGGGGACACAGTCAGTGGAGATACTGAAAGGTAAGTACTTCTGTTATTCTGCATTTAAATATATACATAATCTATTTATGAATTATATTTGCTTATTTGCTTTTAGAAATCTAGTTGCAGTATTTGAGGAATAAATTTTCAGAGTTTAGTGAGAAAAGCATTAATGTAATTTAATAAATGTCATAACTTTCATTTGTTCACTACATCAAATGTAAGTATCAAAGGTTGAAAAAATACTTCAGGTATAAGTTTATTAAATATTACTTGGGGGAAAAATTATACTACTATAGCAGATGTTCCCCCCACCATCCTTTTTTTTTTTTTTAACTTTTGAAATTTAGTATTTCAGAATCACTCTTGAGGATGAAAAGCATGATGTATGTCTAACATGATTTTTGGAAGAACAGGCAGAATTTTTCAATGAACATTTAAATGCTAATTCATTCTGTAGAAAAGTTACTGTTCCTATTTCTGGCTCATATTGGTTAAATACTAACAATTGAGACTTCAGTTTGTCCCTTACAATTGCATTTAATCAACTAATTCTAATGAATAAAATAGCGATTTTGTGGTTTTTTTCTTTGCAGTATATCTGATCAAGTATCTTCATATTCTAGATGCATCCAATAAGTTGTATTAAAAGAATAAGTTTGAAATAACAGATACTTGGGTATCGTGGAATGTCATAATTAAGCTTAATTGGAATCTTTTCATATGGATAATTATTCTTTTTTTACATCTTTTCATCCTGTATAAGGCCTACACCTGTTTAAGAAGCTAAACCATGCACTCAATATAAAATAATTCAGTACAATTAGTCTGCTTTCACCAATCTAAAGGATTTACAGCTGATGATTATTTTCTTCAGTGGTATAAATACCACTATGTTACAGCCAGAAGTCTGAGGTACAACAATATTAGTTGTTGATCAGCAAACACAAGTCACCTCATGCCAGATTTTTCAGGATTGTCAGCACTTTTACCTCTAACATCATAGTTCCTCTTTATAGGTGTATTAAGCTTCATAGTTCATTTCAAAGACAGTTGTAGTGGTAGGAATTTACTGATGTTTCCCCAGCTGTAGGGTTCTGTCCATGTTTAAAATGCCATTCAACTAAATTGAGAAGCACTGCTATCACAGATGAAAATGAGGTAAAGATGGAGTTCAAAAGACTTTTTCTAGGGTAAAATTCTGTGTCATCTTACAAAAGATGGTCTTGTCTGTCCATTGCCACCATTGTAGTAGTTCATTACCTCTCCATCCATTACCTCAGCTAGACAGAGATTCTTATTTTTATAATAAAAAAAGTATAGCTCCACTTGGCTTTTAGTCCCAATTCTGAGCTAAAGCAGCCTCCATCTTGTATAAGGCAGGGGCTATAGGGGGGGGAAAAAGTGTGTCATTCTAAGTTCTTCTTAAATATCAGCTAGATTTCATCTTTTGTTTTTATCTCTTATATTGGAGTTTTCAGAACTTACCTGTCAATCTTACGTATTTACTGTTTTCACTGAGTCTCCTAACTCTGTCATGCCAGGTGCTGTTGTCCCATTCTTCCCTCACACTTGTTTCTCCTTTTTGTCACTCTGTTCTCTCACCTTCCTTCATTCCAGTATAGCTGCTCCCTTCCTCGGGTCCTTCCAGCCTGGCTTTTGGCAACAGAAAGAAATCACAGACACACACACCCACAAAAATAGTCATACTTCTCAACACTTTTTTGTCTTCCTTCTCCACACCCATAGTTTCTTGCAGTCGCAGGGAAGAGTTGCAAAGGAATTTTGTTCTTCCTAGAGCAAACCATCCCTAATTATTATGAATGGATTGCACATGCTCAGTTTGGCAGGGACATTACCATCCAGATGGAACATCCTTGGTGAACAGGACACAAGTCTCTACCAGACATCTGCCAAGAGATATTTTCCAGGGACATATGACTTGATGAAATTTTGGCAAACTTTCATAGCAAAAGGCTGTTCTTTTATAGAATGACTCCCCCTTTACTAATCCTTCTCCCACACATTTTAAATTTCAGGTCCATCACATGGTTCTATTATCTCTTTTCAATATGTTGAAAAATATTTTAAAAGAGGCATGATGGTATCTCCTTGCTTCTAATAACCTTCTCTTGAGTGTTTAAAACAGCTTAACACAAAATAAAATTATTTCAGCTTAAAATCAGCTGAGATGGGCACTGGTAGAATATTTTAATCTCGTGTAGTTATGTTTTGGGAAGCTGAAGACAAACTGTGTGGATAGATTCATGTATTTGGATTAAATAGCATTATCCTCATTAACTGTACAGTTGCCTATGCAGTTTCTGTAATATGATTGCATCCTTTTTTTAAAAAAAGAAAAAAGGCCAAAACCCAGAAGAAAGACGCGTCTTGCAGGTAGTAGAATGTGCCACAGGCTGCAGGAAACATATGCCAAAAACACTAGCACTATGTGAGAAATACGAGACTACAGAATGTTACTATCGATATCTAGCTTTTTAAACTCTTCAAATGAGTGGAATGTAAAGCAAGTCTAGCAGCTTTTTTATTAGCTTTGAGCAGAATAAAAGCTAGGTATTTCTGCATTACAACTCTGGTTACTTCCAAACTCTTTTGGCACATCTACATCACGTATTTGACGAATACCTATTGAGAACTACAAGGGCATTGCCAGGGCGTGCAGACATGCAGTAAGAAAAGCAAAAGCTCAGCTTGAATTGAAGCTGGCCAGAGATGTCAAAAACTACAAGAAATGGTTCTTTAGGTAGATAAACAACAAGCAGAAACAGAAGTAAAACATTGGCCAACCGTTAAACAGGAGAGGTGAACAGGCAGAGGTTCTCAACACTTTTTTCACCTCTGTGTTTACCAGCACCGTTGGGCCCCAGGCCTTGAGAACAAAAATCCGGGCTGACGCAAACACGGGCCCACCACTGGTGAAGGAAGAGTTGGTATGGGAACAATTACAGGACCTTGACCCCTACAAATCGATGGGCCCTCTCTATATCCACCCAAGGGTGTTAAGAGAGCTGGCTGACGTCATTGTGAGGCCACTATCCATAATCTTTGAGGAAAAGTGGAGATCAGGGCATGTCCCAGAAGACTAGAAGACGGCTAATGAAGGGCTTAAAGGAGGATCCAGGAAATTATAGACCTGTCAGTCTTACTAACTGGGAAAGTTATGGAACAAATCCTGGGGGCTATTACAAGTCAAGTGAAGCACGTGATTGGGAATAGCCAGCACGGATTCACCAAGGGCAAACGGTGCTTGAGAAATCTGATTGCCTTCTATAACAAAATAACCTGCTCAGTTGATGAGGGGTGAGCAGTGGATGTTGTCTACATGAACTTCTGTGAGGCTTTTGACACAGTTCCCCACAGCTGCCTCCAGAGATACCGATGTGTCACAGTCCAGACAAGTCTGTGCGGTGGGTGGGAACTGGCTGACAGGCTGTACTCAGAGGGTGGTGGTAAATAGCTCCTTTCAAACTGGCAACCTGTCACAAGTGGGATCCCACAGGGGTCAATACTGGGCCAAAGACTGTTCAATATCTTTATAAGTGATCTGTACGATGGGATCAAGTGTACCCTGACAAAGTTTACTGATGACACCAAACTGAGGGGGGAAGGGAGAACCACCCTGCAGGAAGACCTGGATAGGCTGGAAGAGTGGGCTAACAAGAACCTTATGAAGTTCAGCAAGGACACGTGTAAGGTCTTGCACCTGGGAAAACATAATCCAGGAGTGCAACATAGTCTGGGATCTGCCCAGCTGGGGAGCAGATCTGTGGAAAGGGGCCTGGGGGTGCTGGTGGAGAACAAGCTCAATCTGAGTTGAACAGTGTGCTGCTGCAGCAAAGAAAGCCAACATGATGCTGGGTTGCATCAACAGGGGCATCACTGGCAGAGGTAAAGAAGTTTTATCCCACTCTGCTCAGTGCTTGTCAGGGCACGCCTGGAATACTGTGTTCAGTTTTGGTCCCCGCTGTACAAAAAAGATGTGGACAGGCTGGAGAGTGTCCAGAGAAGGGCCACCAAGATGATCCAAGGACTGGGAAGCCTGCCGTATGAGGAAAGGCTGAGAGAATTGGTGTTGTTCAGCCTTGGGAAAAGAAGGCTTAGGGGAGACCTTATCCCCATGTACCAGTATGTAAAGGGTGGCTACAAAGAAGGTGGAGACTGCCTTTTTACAAGGAGTCACATGGAAAAGTCAAGGGGTAATGGGTACAAGTGACTCTGGGGGAGATTCTGATTGGACAAAAGAGGAAAATTTTCACAATGGGAACAATCAGCCATTGGAATAATCTCTCCAGGGAAGTGGTGGATTCCCCAACATTGGACCCTTTTAAGATTTGGCTGGACAGGGGGCTAGGCCATTTTGTCTAGACCATGCTTTTCCCAAGAAAGGTTGGACCGGATGATCCCTGAGGTCCCTCCCAATCTGGTATTCTATGATGCTGTGTGCCCTTAGCACTAGCCACAGGGCTAGACTTTGACCACCTGTGCAGATCACCCGCACACCTCATTGTGTAATACTGTCCATTCACACATTAAACTCTGTCCCTGTCTGACCAGTGCGGAAAATCTGAGCTCTACTTATAAGCATATAAGCAGTCTTGTGACTAGGAAAGTAGGGCAGCCACAGGCAAGTTGTGACGCTTCACTTCTGAGCAGGTGTCATGATTCAGGAAATTACACTCTGCAATTGGAAGTGGAGTCACTAAATGCGTGAGCTTTCTGAGGTTTTAGGAAGTTAAGCTATATTAAATGTTTCCTGAAGAAGCAGCTGTTTTGTTTTCCTTTTTACTGGAGGCAATTTACCCTATTTGTTGTTGTTTCACAAATGAGAAAGGGGTAGTGGGCATTTAACATGTAGTCCATGTTGCATATAATATAATATAATCATGACATCATTACAGGGACCTTGAGTTTTAAGATCTTACTCTGCTTCGCTAACCACACAGGCCTGCAAGGGAAAGAGAAGGCAGAAAAAATTCTATCATTCATGCATTGCACAATTCCTAGTTGACTAAAGAGTTTTTATGACTATTTGCATTTAGCTTCCATGCTGCTCAGGTTCTTTTTCATAACATGTTTTGTCTTTATAAATACTAATGCTTAAAAATGGTTTCAAATATGTCCACAGCAGCATACTTTGGAAGTTTGGGGTTTTTTTGTGGTGGTTAAGGAGAGGTAAGAAGAGTAAATATTTTGAAAATAACTTTGTTTTATTAACTTTGCATGTACAGATACACCTGTATTGCAGTGACTGCAGAAGAGTACAGATGCAGCTGAGCGAGCTGGCTGATACTTGAAGGATCAAATAGTAGCCTGTAGCTTAGTTCTGAGCCTGTAGTTGAGCCAGCATGGAACTGAGAAGGGACTTCAAATCTCACTACAAAATACTTAATAATTAATTTGAAGTGAGAACTTACTTGTTGTGAAAAGAATACGTTATATAAGCTATGGAGGTTCTAATAACCTAAACATAAATCATGAATCCAGGCAAAGTGGTTAAAAATGCATCCCTGTGACCAGGTAGATAAACCCAGTTTGCTAATTACGTGTTCTTGTGAACCAGCCATAAAGAAATTTCACGTAATGCACAATACTTTTTTGCACAAATATATTTTCTAATATATTGAATTTGAATTTTTTTTCTTCTCAAGTTTATTATGGTGGCCTTGTCCCTGAGCTGCAATCAGATTGCACTTGAAGTAATTCAGAGTGTGAGACATGACAGTTGAAAAGAGCTTTGCCTGCCTCTTTCATCTAGAAATTTACATCTCCCAAACATTTGCCAAGTGAAAAATAGCAGGATGGTGGGTGCCATTTTCTAGTTGGTCAGAACTGCTGTGGATCAATAGGGCTGTTAGCCAGGCTCTCTGTGTTCCGAATTGCCATGTGCTCTGAAGTATCCAGGTGGCAGCAGGCTCTAACAGTGGGTTTTCAAATGCAGGTTTCACTGTTGTCCATGTTTAACCAGCAGCTTTGAAATTATCTCTTGATCATCTGTGCTGTGTACTTGAGATCCTACATTTATGTAACCTTATGAAAGAGGAGCCATCCTACAGAGGACTAGAAAGAAAAGTTCTCAAAATAGTCTGTTTATGGACTCTACATAAACTTGAACATTCCACACAGGTCCACAGTCAGAAAGATCAGAGCATGTTGTACATGACAGAACCTTAAATACACTACCCAGTAATTTACACTTGGTTATCTCTGTTCCAAGAGTAAATTCTGGCAAATAGTTTTCTTTTTGTAACTACTGGAAAATTTTATAGATTAAAAAATTACTGCAAATTGGAATAGTCTAAAGATAAGTTTGTATTCCTCTGCTTAGTCAAATAAATAAATATAAATCGAAGAAATTATTAGTATCTAAAGCTATTGTTTAATCAATGGTAAATATTACTAACAATTTGTTATAACTAGAATAGTTTTTAAATACTTCTAATTTATAATCCTGTCCATTGCTGACAGAGTAGGAGCTTAAAAAATGGCAACAATATAGATCGTAAATATTAGAGATACCAAAGATGAGGTGAAAGGTAAGCTACGTCCAAAGTAATTATTCTTGATTCTAGGTTGTGTTCATTCATTGGGATTTATTATCTGTATCCTGTCACCTGTGGAGAAGTCAAAATGATAGGAATCTAATAAGATATATAATTTTGTTCTGATACTCTTATAACTTTAATTTAGTGATGGATTTAATGACCCTGAGGGTAATAGAAGGAGAATTGGGATATTATAATTAAGAGCACTGATAATGTGTTAGAGCCATTTTATTTGATCTTTCTGAGCATTGCTTATGTGATCAAGGGATGCTTAAATTGTATGCAGCTGGTTAAAATCAGTCATCGTTTTCAATAGATACTATATAAATTTTACAAGCTAAAACACAATTCCTCACTAGAGTTTATGGGACAATTAAAGCTGTGTTGTTATCTTTCTGTGGTAGAAAATGAAAACATGTTCCTCAAAAGGAAAAGAGGAATGAGTGGCAGCACGGAGGTGTATTCACAGTTGCACTTACTTAGTGATACTTCTTTCACAAAGAAATAGCAAGTCACTTCTGTTTGCTATAACAGGAATTTTTGTATGAACAGAAAATGCAGGATACTTAGAATTCTGGTAATGCTCCTAAATGGATATAACTGGTCTGATAGCACAAGAGGTATATGCAGCTGCTCTGCTGATTTCATATACTCAGTATTTGGTAGGTGACAATTCTCAGCATATGTTAGAAATCTTTTACCAGGTATGTCTTTACATTCTGATTCTTACAGTGTTTATTGAATACTTGGAACTAGAATATAGTACTTCTGCTAGCCCCCATACTTCCAGATCTTTCCATTCTGTTTTCTAGCCATTCATTGTTGCTATTTTCTAATCATACAACACTGTTCCTCATTTAAAATCCTGATTACAAATCTTATCACTAGACTTGCATTTGATTTGCATGTCCTTCAAGATGTGAGTTGGAACTCACCACACCTACTTGAGTCCTTTAAATTCTCAGTGTTTTGCTTCCATCTAGGTCAAAGTAATTTCCATCTTTATTTAGCTCATTCTTGTTAACCTCTCCACTTGAGCTCTACGTTCAGCAGCATTGCTGTGATTGAATACTGAGTCAGGACACATCTAGTACTGAGACCGGAGACAGGTTGTGTTTAACCTTGATCTGTGCTTGTCTCTCAGTACCTGTATTTCTCTAATTCTTCTTCCCTTTTTATATTTGTTTCAGTTTACTTACAACGTATAATTTAGTCAAAGTTCTGAAGAATAGATAAGGAGGGTGGCAATCTTTTTCTCTCTGAAAAGTCAACTACATGACATCCAGCTAGGCAGAGCATGTCACAACTCAGGACAGACGCTGCTAAAGTCCGTTATATTTCTGTCAAATAGGAATACCTCAGAAATCCGTTTGAAGAAAATTGTATGATAGAATAAGTATTTTAGAATGAACTTTATTGCAAAATTAAATCTCATTTAAAGTTTTGCAGTTATTTGCTTAGTATTTTGCCTTTTTTATGTAATATTATCCAATGAATGTTTCTGCAAACATCCTGAAATGTGGTTGGTTTTTTTTTAAATTAAGAAGTTTAAATCACTTTAAACTCATAAGTGATTGGTTCTCCTTTTTCTAGATTTTGCAGTTTGTTTCAAAAACAGTACTATGTATGAACAAGGAAACAAGTGTTTAATTAGACGATCACCTGTTTCAATTGATTTAAGAAATAAGAGTCCGGGCCATTACAATCCTATCACTGTGCATGCCTTCCCCTCCCACCCCCGTTATTCTTTTCCCTTTCATTTCTGCAACAACTGTTTTCCTAAAAAGAAAGGAAGTATAACTCAAGCAAATATGATACAGAGTATTTAAACCAGAATAGGCAATATACTAGGGTTCCTTTATGTCTAAATGAATTGGTTCTGTCACTTTCACACAGGGAATTTACTTGTCCAAAGAGAATAAAAGATCAGGATTTCTCCTTCTGTGATCTGTAGATCTGAATATTTGAGGAATAATTAAATTTGGGGAGGAGTATTTGATAGACATAAAATATTTTAAAAAATTAGAAAAAACTCCTGCAGACTGTTGAAAACTATTCCCAAATAAAAACTTTAAGCTCATTGTACATTAGAACAACTATTTCTGACCTTTTATAAGATGTCAGATTATGAAGAGCTATCAGAAGTCTGATTGCAGACTGCTTCTATAGCTTTACAACATTTTTGCTGCAAATAAAACTAGTAAGGACTTTTCAGTGAAAAACACAGATGTATTATTCATCTTGTATATTGGCTGAGAGAAAGGATGGAAGCATTGAAACTGACACTTTCCAGATGGGTCAAAGCCATGATTAAAGAACCAGACCAGAAATCAGGGGGGAAATGCCCAGCAGGATTGAAGTGCATTTATGGCCTTCTCATGGGCAGACAGAAATGGAGCATTAATGATAAAATCTGCCTTGCAGCAGTTTGGGTGTCTGTCCATTCCTTTACCAAATGTTTTAAGTTGAACTTTTTTGTTTTTCAGTTCTCTCTTTCAATCCTTGTAATCTACAGACAGCTCAGAACTTTTAAGTCTTGATTGTTAACCTTTATGGTTTTAATTTTAATGTTGTGCATCCCATCTATGCAGTCTGGAAACTTCCTTTGACTCAGGACTGATAAATGCTTTTGACTGACAATGCAGGAATTGTTTCTAATGGTAAATTTGATTTCTTGTAACAACGGAAATCATCAACTTGGAAAATGCTACTTCCTGTCTTGCTGACGTAAGACATATGTTATTATTATTATGGCCAACATAATTTGGGAATATGTTTAAAATGTCCAAAAACCTTTTATTCCTTTTTAATTTTCCCCCTCAATTCCTTTACATTTCTTGCACTCCTTTTCTATTTATACAACATACACAAAAACATTTACATTTTTATGGTTTTCCCACTTCTCCTTTTTCTTACTTTTTGAAAGCATGAGGGGAAATTGTGTGTCTAAGAATTTCTATGCTAGATCAGACAGAGTTGACTCTAATTCAGTGTCCTGTTTCCATCAATGGCCAGTTCTGTTTGTAATTGTATAAGGAAAGGCTTCTGGTGATGCTTCCCTGCTTTGTTCTCTAGCCTTTAGAGAACTCCAGGAGAAAGCTCACATATACCATAGATAGTATGTTTGCATGTTAAAGTCTGTGTAAATTTTTGGTATCCATGGCATCCTGTAACAAAATGTTATGGAACTCTCTGCTACAGGATGCTGTGAATGCCAAAATCTTTAATTGCGTGTTAATGAATAAAAATTCAAAACAAAGGAAGCTAGCTGCTAATTTTATATAACTTACATAGCTCCTGTATTCAAAGAGACATTGAATATTTATTCCCTATTTCCTCTCTTCAGAACACTCCTGAGTTCATAAACCTCCATAGCATTGCCCTCAGTTGCCTCGAGAGACAGATGAGTTTCTTCTCCATTTCCCTCTGTCCTCTTTAATGCTAAAGAATCAGAACTGTATGCCATGAAATATTTTAGAGGATCACTGCTATGTCTGCACCCACCTAACAGACTTCCCTATTGTAGTGTTTCAAAAGGGTTTAGAAATACAACTGCTAATAATGATGTAGAAACAAATTATTGTACGCGTATTGCTTATATGAGAAAGGTATGCAGAAAATGTCCCCTTTGTAATGAAAAATTCACAACCAGGCCTGCCGAACAGGGACTCTCTCAGGCTTTTCCCTTTCTAACCTAAGATGTTTTGTGGTACCATTGTGCCAGGACACTAATCACATCTTCAGAAAAGTGAAACACTGCCTGGACCTTCTCCAGGGATTTAGAACTGCAAACTGCGCTCTGCAATAGCTTTCTGCAAACGGAGCACTACGCCAGTTTCCTTAATACAGGGATATTGATGTTAAAAAGCGTAATGCCTAAACTGTAGCAGCAGTTGGAGCCCTCCTTGAAGTTAGTTTGGGAAAGTTTACTTGGTGTTCATTTTGTTGCTAAGAGTTTCTATTCTTTACATCAGGATTTTTTCTGGGCCCACAGAAAATAGTCACCGCACTTTCTTCTAATGGCAAATGTAGCCATCACATTCCTTGTTTGCCAGCCAAGAGGATTCTGTTTGGATATCAGTACTGCAAAAGTATTACTGTTTTTCTGATGATCTAAATTTTCTCATTGGCTGCTGAATGGCTGTGGTCTTTATGAATTTCCTGTTTTTAAGTGCCTTCAGAATTTGAAAGAGGAGGTAGTGGGGAAAGAACAGAACAAAAGAAGATAGTAGACTTTCTCTGTACCTGGCAAACCTATCTGACAGTCATGTCAAATTTCGCCTGATAGTTGCACACGTATTAATGTCTGGGTGTTTATACACGTGCTTACATATTGCTGAAGTTAAGGTAGCCAAAAACTTTAAGGAAGACACATACTAAGCAATTTGGGTTGTCCTTGATTTGATTCTGTAATGACATGCAAAAGAACCAACTCTGCAAGATATGGAACATGTATGAGCCTTTCCTAAAGGATATCAGAATATCAGTTCAAATGTGTATGTTACATATATATATATATATATAATGTAACATATAATATATGTTACATTTTAAAATTGAAATTACTCTTAAAATTGCCACATTATTAATTGGTACTTTTTCCTGTTTAAAAATACTTTTTTTTTCCCATTTTAGTTTGGACACTAGGAATCCACTATACCTGTGTTAAATGTTGTTGATGCTGAAAGAAATGTGAAAGTAAGAGTTAGCCCTACTACAAAGAACCAGTGGTTTATGTGTCTTAAGACTCTAGTCCCTGGGAGGGAGGAGTTGTATTGGTTCCTTTGCATTTTAGCTGGTCAGGGTTGAGAATTTTTAGGCCAGTGATTCAATCAGAACCAGATACTCTCAAATTATTTGTGTGTTCTTGAGTCAGAATATTAAGAACGGGTTTTGTAATAATGTTAGCACTGATTGTTGAAAACAATGGTTAAGTTTTCAAAGGGCCTCACATTTTAAGTGCTTTGAAACGTGATTACACCTGTAAGTATACATTTGGAAATGCATAGTGTGTATCTGTATATGCACTGCTTATTAAGATTATGATTCTTTTTTTGGTAGTTACTTGGCATCTTTCTTCCTCTCTGTCCTAGATATGCTAGTTCTGCCATTGACCGTCAAGGAAGCACATCCATGAGGAAGGTAAAGATTTATAAATATACTACAAAAAATCCTCAACAGTTCAATTCATTGTGTATTTTTAAAAGGTACTTAAGATATCACAAACCTTGAAATTCATCTGTATTATGAAGCATCCTAAAATAAAAAGCTAGGAATAATTCCCACATTCAGAAAAGTAGCTATTGCAGCCACAGCAGGTCAGTGCATATGCAGTAATTTTAGTTGTTTAGTAGGAACCTTAGTGTGTGTTCTGAGGTATGTAGTAGTTTGGGAAGAGAATCATAGAAAATGTCTAGATTGGAAGGGAACTCTGGAGGGAAGGTTGCCCTGGAAGAAGAGACAACTTTAAAATCTCTAAAAATATTTAAATAGTGTAAATACTATGATGGAGAGATACAGGATAGGGATTTTTAAAGATTTTTACGGTACCAATTTTGAAGGTCTTCAATGGAAAATATCCAGACATTATTTTTTAGTATTTTAACAAATCTTTCCTATATAGCTTCATTTTTATAGAATGCCTTTTCTTCATTCTGACTTGGCACTTTTTTCATGAAGTAGGTGCTAATTGAAATTTACCAGATGTCATTCTGCCTCCCAAATATTTACAAAGCGAGGCTAACAACCAGTGACAGTAGTGGAAGATAGATAACTAGATAGATGACTAGATTTTCTGCAGTTTGCAAAAAGCTGCAGTTGTGTTCGCTGATACGTTGCCTCTATCTGCCGATCCCTACCTTGCCTGCTGCCTCCACTGGAAAACACTTGGACCTGTGGCTGTTCCCAGGGATCCTGGGACTGCAAATCATCTAATACATATAATGTGAGGAAATCAGCACTATGTCCTTATGATTTGTGTATGTTGCTAGTGAATGCACTGATGGCTGGGTTTGGAACTTGTTAATGGTTTTCCTTGAAAACTCCTAAGGCTCAAAATAGGATAAATTCAACCAGTTTTGCATTAATGGGGTTGGTTCCCTTCATCCTGACAGGTGACTGAATCTCCAATCTCCAGGGCATTTTTTAAGCACAGTATAACTTTTCATTTGGTGATTCTGTGACAGCACTCCTGCACTACACTGTGGTTATGTTGAGGTCTCATTAATTTAGCTTCATATGGCACAGATTCAACTTGATCGCTTTTTTTTTTTCCATGGTGTGCTGCTTGTCGGGCCGGGGTGGGAAGGTCTGCGTTTTGGTTAACATTCTACTGCGCGTTGTGGTTTTGAGATGAGAACTTGAACGCTGGCGACCACAGTATGTTCTCCCATCGTCTGTCTGTTTCCCGTAGCAACTCTGTGTCGTTTTGAAGTTGCAAGTTCTGACTGTTTTCTTACAGTGTTTACCACAAAGTTAATTATATAGCGGTTCCTTTATCTCTCAGAATATGAAGCTTGAATTTTGTAAGTTAGCAGTGCTAATTAAGTACTGATTCCCAAGGTATTGCAAACCTTTCACTTTCTCTAGTTTTCTTGCTTTGAATACGCTGTATGTGTGCATAAACACAACATGGTAAGACTAATTGACTTCTGTTTTTAAAAAAGATAATATTTTTAGCTCTCCTTGATTTGTGGTGCTTGTATTTTCATTATTTTTAGAACTTTTCTGTTGAATGATGCATACCAGTTTCCAGTGACTATCCTAATGTGTATGTCCTCCATTTTTTCCATTTTTATTGCAGTTCTTTAAATTTAATCACATATGAAAACTGTAATTTAATTATATGGGTTTGTTTGTTGCAATATTTTATAGCCTCAATTGTGGAAAAATTTGGTGATCTCTTTTTTGGGAACAGATACCTGCTCTGTCCTAATGCATTTTTATACAGAAAGAGGAGCATAGAACAGATTGTTTCAGTCACCATAGAACTCCAGTTGGCACAATATGACTGACCAGTACTGTGGATAACAATACATCCAATAAAAAAAACAGTGTTGCTGTGCATCTTTAATACTTTCTCATAGACTGACTTTTTTTCATTTTCTGTCTGTTTTTTACTACAATTCCCGTAGTTCAGGAGCAAGCATTAATCTTTGTCTTCTCTAGCGCTCAAAACAAAGAGATAAATTTGCAGCTATCAAGTAAATGGAGAATCTCTAGTGTCTTACGGTGATACAACGCATAAACACTTACAGAGCTTGTCACCTGTCAGAATTACAATATTTTTGTGAGTTATTCATATACTGTGACTGACTGGGAGAACAGTCTGAGATAAACAGAACACACAAAGCTGATTTTCTCCAAGGCAGCTCTCTCAGGAGTCAAGAATTGCTGATTCGTGCAAGTCACTAGAAAATGTTCATGCTGTTCAACACTGTAAACTGGCTAATTTGCAGAAGGTCTGTGCATGTGCAAAACAACTCCCTCTTCCTCACTTTTATTTACAAGAAAACTTTGCTGCTCCAATAGTTGGACTCCTTTTTTCAGCTGTTGCTTTTCTGTAGTGCTTAAGGTGTAATCCTTGTTATTCTAAATATTAACTAATTTTTTAAAATTTTAATTATCATCCTTAGTTTTTTAAGATGTTTATATTGTGAAATTTAAGCACTTATTTAATATGTTGCACCACAGTTATTAATAAGGACTTTTTTGTAGCAAGTATCTGCTTTTTGAGTGCGTGGGGAGGAGCTGCCTAAGGCAGGGCAAGCAGTCAGATCATCTCTGGGAGAAGGTATCTGTAGTCATACCACTAGTTAAGGCAGCATCCCTGCCAGTGACTGAGCCACCCTTCTTCTAGGCCCTCTACTGAACGGAGTTTTATCTGTCACAACGGAAAAGTCAAGAAAATTAAAAACATTGGCCCTTTCTATGCTACTCTTTGCCTGGATCTGCTGTTTTATCACACTGGTTTTTTTACTGGTAATGGTAGCATCAGCTACCAATCAGGCAGCGACCTCATCATGTTGACCTGTAACTTTTCCCTTTGCATTTACATGTTTGAGGTAAATCTTTAGCATCTTTTGAGTAGTAGCCCTTGTTTTAAAAGGATTAAATATTGAGATGCTTTTAGGTTTTTCTTAAGAATCTGTAACAATTTTATAATGCAACCACGAAAGAAAGAAGTTTCTTTTTTTTCTCCTCAGTTATTCTGTTAACCTACAAACCTAACAAGCTTAATTGTTTCCTATGGTTGGAAACAATTAAAAAATGTGACTTCAATGTGTCATTGAACGCATGACTTTACAAATAAACTATATAATGTTTGTGGTGGATGTTTCTTTTTGAATGAATATTTGTGTAACTATCTCATGTATACCTACAGCAAATTATTATTGATTTTATTAGATCATTCATAGGAGTTTACATCCTTAGTTTTCAAACTACTGCATAACCATTCATGCAAAGAATCCTTAATGATTTGATGGCAATTGTAATTAATAACTGAAAAAAACGGGATTTTAATTTGCAGGTTTAGCACTGTGTTGTTTTATTTATGATATTTGTAAGAGAAAAATGACAAAAATGAGATCCTATGATAATTGATTCTATGATAACTAACCATAACACAACCATGGAGATGGCAGTGAATGCCTGCTGCTTCATGTTACTACTATTACTGCATTGGTTTTTCATAATTATTTTTTTTCCTTACAGTCATTCCACTACGCTTCCCTCAGGGTAAGAAGCAGAAAATGGTCAAAAGGTAACTTATTTGAGTTAACATTTTGAAAACAGAAAATGAGACTTTTTCTCTGATAATAAGTGATCTGGATCAAATGTCAAAGTTCAACTTAATTCAAATATTTCTAAATTTGATAGTAAGCACCAAAGTAAAATACCAAATAATTGTGTTGTAAGGTATAATATTGCTAGACTCAGTGGTGCAATTTCCTCTGACTTAAGCAGAAAAAAGGGAGTATCTGTATATTTTGCCGTTTCCTTCTGCCCTTTTTTTTTTTATCTATTCATGACCTATTTGAGAGTGTTAAACCAATGAACATATGAAAAATAGTTACAGCATAATAAAGTCATATGAAAGTATATGGCCAGTGAGCTCTGCTCTTTTTATACTATTTGCTGGTTTAGTCTCCTTTCTATGAAAATTTTCCTTTTATTATACTATACAATTTTAATTCCTTCTAAACCTGACCAGGACACAGCATAGTATATGATTCTAAAAAGAGCAAAACGTTAAGAACTTGATTGCGGAATGTTGCAGAAAAAGGATGGTCATTTGATGTTATCTAAATTTCTTTACTGTTTCACAGCTGTAGGACAAATACAATTCTTGTAGCAACATAAACTTGATTTTTCACAGAAAAATGTTGAATATTTTAAGGAAATTTCCTACAGAGTCTTTTTCAGGAAAAATTACACCATAATTAAGAAAAAAACCCCTGTTTTTATTGATATTTACAAGGCACAATAAAATTTTAAGTCTTTCAATTAGGATGTATTGGAGTTACAATGACACAAACCCCACCTTTTCCTGGTGCTGTGCCTTTAAACAGGATGCACTAAAGTTAAAATACTGTTTTCAGCTAAATTCAGGACAGAAGAAATGTAAGCATGTGCATTTTTATGGAAGTGGATGATCTTTCTTTTTTATTGACTGTAAATATTGACTATAAAAATTGAGTTAAAAATGCCCAGAATTTGACAGGCCTTCCATTGCTAAAAGTAGTAACGGAAGATATACGGAAGTAGTAGTGTTTACATCTGTAGACAGATTATATTGTGCTCTGAGTTTCAAATTGAGGGCTAAATGAATACAGCTTTACTTTGGTAGGATGATGTCCATCTTAATCAGATAAAAATGCAGCTCTAAGAGGAATGAACCCTCTAGAGATTAAATAATCCATTACATAAAACAGGCCCTTTTTATTTTGTATTCATGCTGAAGCCAAAATTGCAGAGCAATGTGGAATTTGGAAATGTTCATTCAATCTCCTCTCCCTGAAACTGCAGAGGATTTGGCTTGAAGATTTTGAATTGAATCATCATTAAAAATTAGTGTGTTTATGTTGAGAAGAACAGTTCTTTCACTCTTTTGTTCAGTGAGATGTCTCACACTGTCATGTTCTCAGGGAGCTCTCTAACGAGTGGGAGCAGAAGACGGATTTCCTGCAAAGACTTGGGGCACGGAGACTGTGAAGGCTGGCTGTGGAAGAAAAAGGATGCCAAAGGTTATTTCACACAGAAATGGAAAAAGTACTGGTTTATTCTGAAGGATTCCTCCTTGTACTGGTACACAAACCAGAATGTAAGTATACTCTATGTTTGGAGATAGCCAAAATTTAACCTTAAACGTTATAATTCTAGTGAACTGCCACTTTGTCAGGTCTGGGTCACTCTAGCTGGAAATATTTCTACTGAAATTATTTTTTAGTCTCCGAAGTCCATGTCCAAGCCTAATAAAATAGCAGATGCTCATGGCACTCTTAAAGAAATTAATACGTCAGTAGTTAATACCTTTCCACAGATACTATTTATTTGGATTAACATTGTGTTCACATGCAGCTCTCCTTAGTTTCAGTTGCGTGGGGAGATGTATACAGTGTAACCGTTCATGTTAGTTAAATTATGTGAAGCAGATGTGAAAAATCTGAATTTGTAGATCTCTTTATCTGAAAGTTATTCTTATATAGATGTTCCTCTTGCTTTTTGCTGAATTAGTCTGGAGTTTGCAGTTTCTGGTGTGTAAACTGCTGTTCTTGGCGAAATGTTATTGAGAACCACTGGGCCTACGCTTGTGCAATCTGCGTATATGTAGGAAAAAGTAATGGATGGGAGAAGCCAAAAATTGTTCCATTTATGTGCATTGAGCCTCAGTGCCTGATCTAAGCTGTCTGCGTACAGCCTGCTTTGATCACTGAGAATTTAGTACAGAATTTCTACTTTCTTCAGAAGGACAATTTTACTGGCATAATTATCTTCAGTTCTAGTATTTTCTTGTCAGCCCCAAACAGTATTGTTTCAGGCTGTGGATGATAAAGACCTTCAGGTTGTGTTGTATGTTTTGTTTGTTTTGACATTGTTACATGGAAGGGGGTAGTCATTATGTGTCCCACTGATTTTCAGTCTGTTGTTTACAGCCAGGCCATAATTCATACTACACTTCCTAGTACTTTTCAAAAACCTGGCTGGTGTTAATATGTCTCCTTGCTTTTCCTGGTAAATTATTTCAAAAGAAGCAGAAACTGACAAGAGATACTGTCTAGTTGTTACTTTTCTGTTTAATCACTGGTGAGCTCACTGTAGGAACCTCCTCAATTATTATTAGCAGGGCAGATGGTCTGCACAATGGTGACTTTAAAAGGAGACATCCACAAACAGTTTTAAAATGTAGACAAAATGATGAAGAAACTGAGAATTCTTCTTTGTAGTTGTTGATATCCTGAATGCTATTTTCAGTGCTGTATTTGGGGCTGAAATGTTTTCTGTAATCTTCAGCAAAGGGCAATTAGGGTAACTGCAGCCTTCAAGAAACTGTCAGTTTAGTTACTTCATAAAAGTTACTAACATTGTATTATGAAGTAAAAATACATTTTTAAAGTCAAAACATTACGGGTAAAGTATGTTCAGTATTTCAATTGATTGGGTGGTTGTTCTTAGTGCAAGACCCAAATGGCTACTGCTCACTTCTCTCTTATTTTCTTCTTCACCATCACTTTCTCTTTTCTTTTGATAGGATGAAAAAGCAGAAGGATTCATTAGTTTACCTGAGTTCAGAATAGACAGAGCAATTGAATGCAGAAGAAAACAGTAAGTAATATGTCAATTATGTTTTTAAATTAAGGGATCGCTCTTGGAGGTATTCTGTATATAGTACTGAAAATTTGCAAAGCCCGGAGAAGGAAGCTACACAAAAAACCTCGAAATCTGTAAATAAGACATAATAGATCCACTTAAACGTTAGTGTTTCTCTTTATTGTAAAAGATACAACTTAATGTAAATTCCGTAACTCTTTCCAGATGGCCCAGTTACCATTTCAGTTAAATAAGCAAGGCAAAAAATAATGTATATGTTAGCCAAGAGATAAAACTTTCTTGGCTTCAGTATAGTTATCTTGATAAATATAAAGTGTGCAAAAAACAATTACCATAGGAAATACCATAAAAAATATCATAGCAAGGGATGGTGAATGTAATCTCCATTTTCTCCTTTATGGAGGAAGCTTACTTACCCAATATTGTGTTATTCTCAAGTGCTAAAATATTTAGGTTCCATATGCAAAATTAACATTGCATTATTGCTTATGTGCATATTGCTCCTACTGCATTATGATCCCAGTAAAAAGCATATGCTAAGCTTTGCCACCCTTAAGGCATATTCAATAACAGACACTCGCTGGAAATTGTTTGCAAGCGGTGTTGGGACTGGAATGCATAGCTGTCAAACAGCAGGTTCAACAGAACAGTTCTAATGCTTTGAGACTAGCACTTTGCCAGTATCTCCTGAATTATTTGCATGTCTCTTCTGTATGCTGCATCTGGATTTTTAAAACTTGCTGCCATGAGGAGCTACATACTCACTCACTACAGCTTTCCAAGTTATAACTAAGCATCCTGAATTTTTGCTGTGCTTTTCCGATGACTAAATGCAGTTTTGGTCTGAGGAATGTAAGTCCTACAACTATGATCACGTATACAAAAAAAATACTGATATGTATTACAGCAGAGACTATTCATCAGAAAAACAAACCTCTTCAATTCCTTGTTCTTGTTGGGAGATATTATTACAGTCTGAGAACTAAAAGATGATGAATTTATACTTCTATTACTCCTTTCAGTTGAGGGTATCGCTATAGAAATTAAACATGAACTGAGCACGATAACTTCCTCTGAGGAATGAGTAGATATTAGTAATGATATTGAACAAAAATACAGAAAAAATAATACCCTTTTGTTAGAATATAAAACGCTTAATAAATTTCAGTGAATTAACCAAGATCAAACAGAAGGTCATTGTGCACAGCTAGAAATAGCTTCCAGAGCTTTGCTCTAAGACGTTAGAACACTTTTGCTCAGAACACTTCCTAGGGAACAATTTCTGTAGGGTATATGCACAGGAGAAAGTCTGATTAACTAAAACTTTGCACACTACTGAAAACTGAGTACCTTCAGGCTTTGAATCCTTTCAAAAAGAGGTAGATCCAAGGGTAAAAGAATAATGAAGATGTTAATAGTATTCCCTTTGTTCACTGAGCTGAATTTCCTGTCGATTTCTTCCTTCATGCACTATCATTTATATATTTCCCTTGTCATGAAAACTACACCTTACACTTACCACTGTTTTACCTGCTCCTCTGAAAACTGTGGAGACAGTAAATGCAGTGTTAGGCTCACTAACGTTTCAGTGTATTTGTGAGTGGAGGCCCCTGCTTGTGCTGCAGCCAGGGCGAATCCACAGCCTCTGTAAGCACACCCTAAACACGTACCTGTCCTCTTCTGTCTTGTCTCACCAAGGACGGGACTGAGCACGATTGCCATTGCCTGATGCCACAGAAAAGCTAGTGGTTCTGGGGAGCCCAGGGAGAACTTCCTGGGGTTTGATTCTTCTGCATTTCTTTTACAAATAAAATGAAGGTGATGGTGACCCATTTTGACCCAGCATATTCTGGAAAAGTTCTAAATCACAATTAATTATTCTCTCAGGTGGACTAGAGGGCAACATTTCAGTGAGGATTTTCTTGCTTTTTCAGAGAGTTAGGAAAAGACAGATTTTACAGGATCCATTCTTGCTTCTTTGCACTTCTGGTTATCTTTTTCATTGAATAGGGGGTTTTTAGTTGCTGCTGGAATGTAACCTAAAATTCATTGCAAGCTTTAAACCTGAAAATATAAATCTGGTTGTGTTCTTACTCACTTCTATATGATTGAGTCCATTTCAGCATTAATGCAAAAGCTAGTAAAGCAGTTACCTTGACAGTTAAATAAGGACGGGGGAATGAAACCTAGTTCTTTCTTTTTTACTTTTTGGTAGGTTAATTTGCTTTAAAATTAAGATTGCCTGAAAATTATGCTTAGTATTTTAGTGCATAAAGAAGTCTAGCTAAAATCACAGTGTTAGTTTTCTTTCAGCTCTCTTAAAAGAAAACTAAGAACATTTTGGTACTCAACTTGTATTTCTCCTCAAATTTCTGTTATTTTCAGAGCCATCAACGTAAAATGCTTAAACCTTAATGAACAAAAGAATTTGAAGTCTTACTAGAATAATGAATAGATTTGTCTTTTCCACCCTTCTATCAGAAGGGGAATGCTGTTTTATAGAATGACTGATGCCCATAGTATACACTGAATGAAATAGCCTTACGAAAGCTTTCACAAAATGTATATTAATTGAATGCATTATTCTGTATGGTTTGATGATTTGCCTCACTAATGCATTTAATGAAGGTATCCTGATTATTATACGAATCATGGCATTATCTCAGACTGGTTTAGCTCCCCGGGCTATATTTGGATGTAGAATGACCTTGTCCCTGTGACAGGGGGTTTCTTGCATTGACAGTGAAAAACTTTCCATTGCTTTTAGGCAACACTTGCATCTTCATGATCAAAAATGATCATACTGTATTAGAAATCTTAGTTATTTAAGTTTTTATGTGATGTGGCATGACATGAATAACATATTATTTTCAAATATAATTATAATGCCCCATGACGAAACTGATCCATAAGGCTAAAGATTAATGGAACTAGGTATATAATTAATGACTTAACTAGTGCTTTGCCTGAACTTTCAAAAAATCTCCACCTAGTGAAAATTTTCATTGCATAATTAATTGCATAATTAATGCAAATTTAGGTCTTAAATTTATGAGACCATATGCTATACTGTTGCCACTTCATGTTGGAACTGTACAGTCAGAATTCTATGTAAAATTTTATTGACATAGTATAGGTAAACATAAAGTTATATCTTCAAAGTTGCTACGGTTCCAGTATTTTTTATTACTTCTTCTGAAATGGACTTGACAGTCTTGGTAGACAGCAAACCAAATGTGAGCCACCCGCAGGGCCCTGCAGGAAAGAAGGCAGACAGCTTCCTGGACTGTGGTAGCTGGAGGGCAGCCAACACATGAGGGAAGAGATTACTCCCTTTTACTTGGTGCTCATTACACCACATCGAGATTACTGCATCCAGTTTTGGGCCCTCCAAAACAAGCCAAAGGTAAAAATATAGGTATCGTTCTTCTGCATTATTCATATTCTTCTATACATCTAGAATTACTTCCCTGGAGAGTTTTATGTAGTTCCTAATGCTAGTGTGTCTACGTGCTTCTCTAATCATAATCTTTGTGACACTTCTGGGAGATGAAGATAGATTTATTGTCACACTTTGCAGCCCAGAAACAGAACTGCAAAACATTTAAATCAAAAGTTTCCACAGAATCGGGATTTCCATTTCATAGCAATGAAGAGCTGTTTTCTTCAGAGTTTGTAAATGTATAACAGTACAATGCATTATTGCAGCTGTAAGTCCTCACCATGTCAGTAAATTATCAGAGTATCAGGCAAAAAGATACTAAGGAATGTCCATGTAGTAACCAATTAGTAAGTCTGTTTGCTGTGACTTAGCATCTGAGGACTCTCTTGCATAAGCAGGAAGACCTGCAGCATTTCGCCGATTTGCCTTTGAAAGAACTCTTTTGGCATTTTATGGCACATTCACAAATTCCATAACAACCGAGACAGAAAGTAGCTTTATGTTTTGCATAATCCTGATTCACCTCTTCAGCAAGTCCACTCTGTAACCTAATTGAGATATGGTTCCTGTGAGAATGTAATATTCAAATACATAATCATAGATTGTATCACATTACAAGAGCATAGTGGAACCAAATTTAAGATCTGTTTATCACAGTGAACTCTGAAATGTTACTCTGAAATAGAACTCATATATTCATATATATTATATAACTCTGAAATATTCTAACTTTTAAAAGGTTGACTTTGAAATCCCAATATTGGCATTTCAATGTTTTTATGTATATAAATTTCCTGTCTAGGAAAATAATCCTATTTACATGTAGAAACTCCCATCATGTGATATTCTAACAGGATTAATCAAAAGGATTAGAATCTTTAGATCCACCACGTAATCCTCTCCAATTCGAGTCAATACTAAAAGCTCAGAACTGGGAGATGGTTGGGCAAATGGAACACTAGAAGGTGGAGATGTTGCAGGAACTTCAGACCAACTGAAACCGGAGTGCTGATTTCGCAGTAAAATACATCCAAGCAAACAGCGTATCGTGCTTAAACAGTATAACAATGCAAAAGTCTTTGTTTAGAAATGACTTTCTATTTTGAGTATTAAAAATTAAGTTCTGTAAGGAGGTATAGTATTTGTTTAATTACTGTGTAATTAACAATGTGTAATGTACCACTCTAATATATGTCTGTGCATGAAGACATATACAAAACTAGTTCACATTTCTTATTCACAGAGAGATATCATCTGTTTTGCTAGAGCAGTGGGAGTTGTTCGTAGTCAGCTGGCATAAGGGGAGTAAAATGTTCCCCATTCAGAAGTAGGAGGCTAAGAATGATAAGCATAAGTGACACTAAAATCATACTACATTGATCAGGTAAAATAAATAATAAATTTGATCAGAGTATACTTAAAATGGTATTTATATAATGATCAAAATCTCATGCGTTAAAATCTTAAAATTCAGTATGTATCATTAACAAGCGTATGCCATCTAGTGGGCATCAGAAAAGTTTCCTCCCTCTTCGGCATTTGCCATGTACTCACTATTTTCATTTGCAAAATACAAGTAGCTAGGGAGATGAGGATCTGCAGTTGAAATTATCAATGTCCAGATTCCAAAACAATAATTAAATACCTCTCAGGTCTTCTTTTATGGAATTAAGGTGGTTTATGACCCTCTGTGCAAAGGCAGACTTGCCTTTAACATAGCTCTAATCTCATGAAAAAGGAAACTGCAGACAAATACGACTCTGCTGTTACCTCCTTCTTCTGCAGAACTTTTGTTAGGGAAGCCTCTTACTGTGTATGCATTTGTATTAATAATATATATATAAGAAAATCAGAATGCCCAAGTGAAGCTTCTTCAACTTTCATTTTTGTGTCTGGAAACTGCCATAGATCATAGTAATTAATAAAACACTCATTTGCATTTAAGCTATTAATAGTAGAAAGGTTGCATCACAGGTTTTTCATAAAGCCATGTGTAATGATTCCTAATCTAATTCTTACATCTGGTAATTACCATCTAAATGTCAGTATATTAATGTAAATGTTATGAATTATAGTGTTGGGTTTTTTAACATTTGCAAACTAATCAAAATAATAATCTTTAATGCTTTGAGTTTGTGGTTTCCTTGATAGCAATACTGGTTTTATTTATATTGACACAAAAATTTTGTAAGAAATATGATTATTGTTCTTAGCGGTTTTCAAATAACTTCTCAGCTGAGGGAAAGCTTGGAAATTATGCCATATAAACGCATTAATAAAAAGCATTTTAATGTGAACTATAATCATCCATGCTGTAAGATTTTGAGCTTGATGATTATCTCAGGCATGTAGTCTGAACAGACTACAGTGTAAGTAGTGATGTCTGTATATAGTCAGCTTAAAGTGAGAACCAGGCCTTCTCTCATGAAACCAGTAATATAAAATTGAATTACACTGGCCAAGTGGCTGGGGAAGGAATTGACGTTGGAGGAAGAAGAAGGAATATTAGCAACACATGGAACAATGTCAGTCTTATAGCTGCCTTTTGTCATCCTACTATTCAGTACCTCAGGCCAGTATAGCCAGGAGTGCGGTACACTATACTACTCATACTGTACTAGTTACAAAAGTGAACCAGTAAAGACTTTTTAAATCAAGTTAAACTGGTTGTGATATGCTTTTGAAACTATTCCAGTGATTTCTAATTTAACTTGGACTTTTCAAAGAACTTCATTCTATAAATAAAATTTGCATACATTTAAAATAACCAAAGGGGGGGGGGAATACATAGATACATGGAATTGACCACAAATTATAATGTAACAACATAAGGTTTAAATTTAAATATTGGCAAGTCTGTTATTTGCTGTGTGGAAGATGAAGAAGCTTAACTGTTAATGACTTGTGTTGATTGCAGGAAAGATACAGCAAAGATTAGTAGATTAAGATGAAAAGTACTTGGGATATGGTTGGCTTTAGAGTAACTTGACAAAGCAATTGCTGGAATCAGAAGTGACTATTTAAAGAGTTAAGAGCATCCAAGGAACAGCTTTATTATTGCCTACTTCCAAAAAAAGAAAAACTGCCACTTATATGCCCTAGAACTTTCTATATTGCTTTTGTGAAACTCAAATTGAATGAAGATTATAATTATGGATTAAAAATATTTTGTATGAAATTTAGGAAACATTCCTTTATTTTATTCTGGAGATTTTACAGTCATGAGTAAGTGAAGAAGTAAAGAGAATTTGAGTGCTGTATTTTAAATGTCGTCTCCAGTTGAATGCAAATGCTGGTTATTCATCTTTATATTTCTTCTCTTCCTCATT
The DNA here is from genome assembly GCA_028565335.1 of Limnodromus scolopaceus. NCBI lineage: Eukaryota > Metazoa > Chordata > Aves > Charadriiformes > Scolopacidae > Limnodromus > Limnodromus scolopaceus. Next base: position 15,227,760 of record JAOXNO010000063.1, read on the forward strand.
TATTAATAGCAAATAAAATTTGGATGAATTCATGTATATCTTCAGAATCAAAGTTACAATAAAGATATGAAACAGTTATAAGTTGGCAGCCCTCTATATTTCTTTGAGTAGGACACAAACCACAGTCACTAAATAAGTGAGAAGACGTGGGGGATCAAACTCTTACTTCTTTAGAGAATTTCAGATTCACCCAAGAAGCTTTTAGGTGTATAACATCACTGGTTATTGAAAGGATTTGCATTTCTAAGTCATTCAAGGGCTTTTGAAAATTTGCAAAATACCAGTTAGGCTTGCAAATGTAGATGCATTCAGGTCAGTAGGAATCCGTCTGTGAGTTTATCCAGCAAGAGATTCAGGCTGAAGATTCAAAATGCCTATGAAACCTGTAACATACTGAAGAATTGTAGAGTAGGTCATTTTTGTGTATTTGTAGACAAACTGTTTGAAGGAAAATGCATTTTTTTATTCTTTGTGCTTATTTTTGTAGTGCCTTCAAAGCATGCCACCCCAAAATAAAAAGCTTCTACTTTGCGACAGACTGCCTTGAAGAAATGAATAGGTAAGTTCTGTATTCTTTATCATGGTACTCCAGTAATTGAAAATAATATTTCATGTCACACAGAAATGCACTCTTGGAGCATGATGTAATGCTGATTGATAGTGTTCTCAGTACAGTCCACTTAGTCCCCCCCTTGATTTTAGTATGTACAGCATTACATTGTGTGGCTCATTTTATGTTTGCTGAAATTTTCTCACATGCCACAATTCTGCAAAGGTTGAAAGTTAGTTGTGTTGGTCTCATCTACACTCATTAGTATGTTTGGGTTTTAATGGTTTATCACACTTTTAAACTTCTGTTAATCAAGGCTGGGAAGATTAATGTGGAATAAAAGTCTCTGGTATATAAAAGCAGTGCTGTCGTGGTTTAACGCCAGCCAGCAACTAGGACCATGCGTCCGCTCCCTTGCTCCTCCCAGATGGGATAGGGGAGAGAATCAGAAGAGTAAAAGTGAAAAAAAACTTATGGGTTGAGATAAAGGCAGTTTAATAAGTAAAGCAAAAGCCACACATGCAAGCAAAGCAAAACAAGGAATTAATTCATTACTTCCCATGTTCAGCCATCCCCAGGAAAGCAGGGCTCCATCACACATAACAGAGACTTGGGAAGACAAACACCATCACTCTGGACCTCTCCCCTTTCTTCTTCTTCCCACAGCTTTATTGCTGAGCATGACGTCCCATGGCATGGAGTAGCCCTTTGGACAGTTGTGGTCAGCTGTCACGGCAGTGTCCCCTCCCAGCTTTTTGTGCACCCCCACCCTACTCGCTGGTGAAGTGGTGTGAGGAGCAGAAAAGGCTTTGACTGCTCAGCAACAACTGAAAAAATCGTTGTTTTCCCAACACTATTTTTATTCCAAATCCAAAATATAGCACTAGCTGCTAGTAAGAAAGTCAACTCTGTCCCAGCTGAAACCATGACAAATGCATGCGTACCGAAGCTCACACTGAAGAATATACCCACACAATGGGATAAGATAGTTTTAAGGTAGCTCTGCTGATAATCCACAGTAATGTCACATGACCTGAAGCCAGACAAAAGCAATTTGAAGTGATTTTTTTTTTTAACAGGAATGGGATTGAACTAATGAGATGCATTTATTTTTCATGCCAGAATTTTAAAAAAACTCAAACCAAAACACCCCTAAAGAACGCAACCCCCAACAACAACAAAAAAAGCCAGTAATAATTTTATTCATTGCATCACTGTCCTAACAAGGAACATGAGGGAGACTAGCAAAGTCAATTGTTGGCATTGCTGTGTGTTTTTAAATGTCCTTGGATGTGCTGGGAGGACATTCATCCTTGACTGGACAAAGCCCTGAACAATGTGATCCAACATAAAAGTTGGCCCTGTTGTGGGTGGGAGGTGGGAACAGACAACCTCCTGAGATCTCTTCTAAATTACTCTGTGCTTCTATTTTGTCACTCAGTGATGAAGGCAGAGGTTAGATAAAGGTGGAAAGGTGCCTTTGATCCTCAGAGTCAAATGTTCTACCTCCTTCTGTTACTTGAGTAATTTGTTTATTCCCAGCTGAGGTAAAAAGCAAGGACACATGGGACAATGTTACCATACTTTGAAGTCTTAAATCTTTCCTGGCACAGACTACTAAAACTTAGAGATTTAGTTCTTTCTGTTCGCAGACTTAGAAAGACACAACTACCTCAGGATACAGATGGACTTTTTCCTTTGGAATACTAACGTCCACAAACTATTTTTAAATTGAACATCTATATTCTGTAATTTACATGGCCCTTCAAGAAATAGTGTATTTGATGTATAGGACTGACTGTATTGAAACATTTCAGGGCAGTTCATCATCCACTGATGATGCTGATGAGGTTCAGTTCTCAGGGGCATCTCACTGTGGCTAGCTGTCATTTTTAGGATCTAAATTTGCTGAAAAATATTTTTTTCCAGTGTTAATAATGTTTCATTGTTCAGAAATGTAACATGGCTGAACTTTGTTTGGTCCAAAACTGGCATAAGGATCTTCTACTATTTTTAACTATGAATGGTTTCTCCCTTGATTTTAGCTACTTCGATAGCTATGATTTGTTGAAGTGCCATTGATCATATCTTTCTATAATACCATAAAATGTTTGACTCAAGGAAAACCAGGAAGTCTTGACATACGTTCAATAAACTGCTCTTACAATATTCATTGATTTTTCTACACTGGGGAGCCAGCGAAGCTGTCTTTATGACAGTTTACAGCCGTCATGGAGAGTAAGAGTTGGAAAGGTGCCAGGATATATTTTCATATACTCTGTGATAGTTTGGAATTTACGAGAGCCTTTTTCCTGACATTTTGGGTTTTCTTCCCATGAGAAAAGACAATGGGTGAATTTTCTCTTGACGTATTTTTATGCAGTATTTTTCCTTCAGAAATGCTGTTCCCATAGGGTAATTGTAATTCACTCCTCAGCCCGGATGATGGATTACTGTGCTACCTCTGTAAAATCCCTGGGCATCCCCTGCAGCCTTTACATGCTTTCTGGAATACCTTCTCCCAGATATCCTGTGTGAAACTTGAAATGAGTAAGCAAGATTCATAGATGAAAAATGTATTTAAAATACTAATTTCACAAATCTCTGTCTTCCCAGCAAATTGCTAACCATGTAATCTGAGTAAATAGGGCAAATACTCTGCACGGTACCTCACACTCCTGCTGTCACCGCAAAATCTAACTGGATTTTCTATGCTGACAGAAGGGTACAGAAGGCTGTGCTGAAAAGTAAAAGAGTAAAGGAAAAAAAATACGGAGAGGAACATAGCATTTGTTTATTCACTATGTGGGGAACATACACCCTTTCTTCAACTCCATTTACCACCAGCTTTTGTTTTAACAGCCATTTTTACAGTTTCTTACTTCAGATTCACTGTTTAATAATTTTTTCCCACTCTAGAATATTTTAACCTGCCTTTAATATTGCATTGCTGTCGAAAGAATTGTTTACCAATGGGTAGTAATTGATTTGTATGTAGCAGATAGAGTTACTCTCTTGTAGCTGTATTTTGCCTGCTGTGTTGCATGGTGCAGGCTGCAGTTTGCAAAATTGATGCTCATGCTGTTTTGTCAGGTCTTACATGAGCATAGTTGTGTTCTTAGAAATGAATTAATAATGAAATTGATGAGCTCATCTTTCGCTTGGCATGGTCACGGGGTACTCCAAGCTTGTTAAAGGCCTTATTTCCCAGAAGTGCTTTATCTATTACCATACCATGCATAACCTGTTCATGGCCTTAGTACTCCTAAGGAAATCAGCACTGAATTTAATATTCAGTTGTTTTACAATATCTACTTTATTTAAAACTTTCATGTGATTGAAGTATGCGATGCAGGGCATTTACAGTCTCCTCATGGACTCCAAATATTAAATTAAAAAAGGTTCCTATTTTAGGCTGAATAATTTGATCATATTTGATTTGAATAACTGGGTTAACTTTGCAATTTTAATAACTCCCATACATTTTTTGCATTCATTCAAAAAATATAACAAGTATCTGCTAGGCACTGAAACAGAATGATGATTGATTTTGTAGGGGTCACTTCCAATGTTTTCCACGTAAAGATCTGAAAGATTCTAACACGATTTTTCTCTTTAAAAGAAACTGTTTGAAAATCTAAGTATTCTGAATTAAATCTCGATTGATTATAAGCAAATTTCATGGTGCATATGCTCTGTATTTTTATGTACGGAATATAACAAAGCAAGTTACTCAAGGCTTTCCTTAAACCATCCTGTTTATCACTGAAGTTCATTCAGCTGTCTTCCTTAAATTTGAGGCATGTTAGTCTCCTTTACAAATCTTGGCCAACTCAGATGGTAGGCCAGTATTAATGCATCTTTTACAGTTTTTATTTTCTTTCAAACTTATCTTACAAATAAGCTAACATCTAGGAAAAGATCTTGACAGCTAAAAATTTCAGACATATGCCCGTATTAGACATTGCCCCTTTTAAACAAGAGTTCCTGGAGAAGCGAGCAGGAGAGTAATCCCGTCAGATCTGCCTGTACTAATTTAACAGTTCTGTAAGAAATAGAGCCAAGTAAGTTATTGAAGAGCTCTTACTTCCCAGTCCCTTACCAGCCGAAAAGCAAAGAGATAATTCTGCAGAATATGAAAGGTACTTTTCAAATAGAAATCCCTGAAATGGAGCTTCCCAATGGTGTTGTAAGTGAATAAACAGCAGGTTTTCCCCTTCTGCCTTTATGTTCCTATACACTTGTTTCAAATCCAGGGAAAATAGGCTGTGCCTGAGGCCATTTCAGTCCTCTAATTTACTGTTCTCACATAAAAGCTCATAAGTTGCAGCACAAGTAGAACAATTTTCTGATCCGAATTAGCTGCAGGCCCCAGAGACTGGATGAAACCATGATGGATATGGGAGTGAACAGTCAATAGTAGAGCTACAGTCAATAGTGGAGCTACAGTGCTCCATCTGGGCAAAATACTACACCAGGAATTTCTAGTACAGAGCTGTAAGTCTTCAAAATGTCCTTCTTTTGGCTAGCCACCTAACTCCTCCTTTCTACAGTTTATGGACTACTTGCCATAGACTTGTGAACACCATTTCCCCCTTAATAAGTTTGAGAACCACAGGCTTATACCATTACACTACAGGAGTTCAAAGGAGTTTACAGTACACAATTGCAATTATCCAGTACGCAATCCAAAGTAGCATTCAGGTATGAATTTATCCCTAACACACAGAAGTTAGGATTTGCATTGGCTTTCTCTACTAGTTTAAATTACAAAATTAACTTAATCAAATTCTGCTGTAAATAATACCATTGTGAATTGTTATAGTTCTTCTGGGAGTTGAACAGTTCAACTGCATTTAATATAGGAGATTTTGTGATTACAGTACTGTACCTCTTAGTGATGAACGCACATGCATTACAGTCACATATTGTGGTGTTATACCGAAGGCACTAATTTAACACTGCGAAATCTGAAGTTTTTACATAATTAAAGAAGTTGGGCATTTAATGGTATTGTTTGGCCTATTTTATCTGATTTCTTTAAGAGTACGTGGAAGTAGAATTATGTAATTTCATGATAAATCATCCTATCTCTTAAAGAAAAAAAATCCTTAAACCCCCCAAACCGCACCCATGCTTTTTCAGCCATACTAAACTCAGTTCTCGTGCTCATAAAGAATCTTTCATTTCTCCAAAGCTTTCTTTTAGGCCAAACATTGGGTGAAAGTTAGGGTAAAAGCTTGAGTAGCTGAGTAAAATTACAGCATGCATTAAATGTTAAGAAATCCTGGCTTGGATTCACTTTTACAGCCTTTTATCCCTTACCAGTACGAATGGTAGAAAGACTGGAAAATACAACGTGGTTGTACATGCTGAAGCACAGATAATGTCACAGTCAGTATAGGAGCGGTAGATGCATGCAGTAGCTGGTGCTTGCCTGTGAGTGGATGCCCAAAAAGTTTGGTGAATTATCCAGAGTAATACAGTAAATCCTATAGGACAAGGTTTTACAGTGGGTAGAAGTCTGGTAGCTGCGTTTTACTAATGAAAAAAATATCTTATTGTCATTTTAATAGATTCCTTTAAGTATCAGCTTGAAACTCTGAGCTTGATGTAACAATGACTGACTTTTTGATTTGCAGAAGTGATGTTAGTGCTGCCACAAGCATGTTTGTAAATGGCTTAGAAAATTTGCACATGAAGTTCCAGCTGGGTGAGGTTTTGTGACTGTTTTAGTAAATTTTTTTAGGGCTTATTATTGGTTTTATTTGCAATTATAGTCTCTCATAAAGTTATTCTGTGCATAATCTCTGTGATACACAACTATATTTATACAGTGAGAGAAATGCTATTTCATTTGTTACGAGAAGGACAATTTATTTGCTACAGAAGTAGTGACCTTTTTTGTCTATCATCTGCTGGGAAAAAAAAAACCCTAAAACACCAAACCAGACTTGTGACTACAAAGGCATAGTTGAGCATTTGGTTGACAGGGTGAACTTAAAAAAAAAAAAAAGTTAAAAAAATTAAAATTCCCATTAAGTGCATGAAGTAGACGCACATGCAAAGAGGGCATAAATTGCTATGGTTCACTTGTCAACTCTTACGCTGTCTGGGGCTTTTTTCATATTTTTCCAGCCTGACAAATCTAATAAGACAATGCATGAAACAAGACCAACGGAGTCATGTCAAATTATCAAATCAGAGAGTACTTACGGTTTATCCCATGAATGATTTTACTTAACAAATTCCAGCAACTGTGACAAATAAAATAGTAGAAATACAGGCTGCTGAGAGCTGATATATTTGGAGAGATGAGGTCATTGAGAAGACTCTGCTCAGCATTATATTTCACTGTGAGACATCAGTTACATTTTTGGGCTTCTTCTGTATTGAGAAAAATAAATGCATCGTTTTAGCCATACCTATTACAGGAACCTTTATTCTGTTAAATTAATGTATTACCTGTGTAATCTTAGAAAACAGTGAAAATAATTTGCCTTAGGAACCAAAACGGGAAACATACTGGTTTTTCTAGGTGTCCAGTAAGTAAGAAGCCAACATAAGAAGTACAGAATAAATTTAAAAATATAATTTTGTATTGCAAAGAATTTTGCAGTGAATTCTGGAATCCAGTTATCGCACTGATATAATACAAAGTTTTGAATCAGAAAGTAAATATAAATTGCACTGAATAAACCCTTTGTATGAAATAAAGGGTTCAAGGGAATCAGTATTTTAATCGACTTAAAGATAACCTGATTAAAAGTCAAATTTAACTTCCATTCTGGTTTTTCCTTTTAAACAAATAATCTTAAGTGTACATGCAATCTCAAAAGTGAAGGAAGATATATTCTTGCTCTGAAACACTTAGAATACAAACCTCAGGTGACATACAGGTGCAACTATTAATCAATTAAAAGATGCAAGACAGGAAATACATAGCTATTTATTTATTCTATCCTTTAATGCCTCAGTATTTCATGGGTTTCATTTTTAAGGGAACATTTAACAGAAGGAAATAGTGAAAGTGGATAGATGCTTTCTTGAATTTATTTCTTTTCAGGATATATATGTTATTTACTTTTTCACCTGAATGAAATAGTTTCTTCTATATAGCAGCCATCTTGTCTATGCAAAAAGTGTATCCAGTGTTAAGGATATTAACATATAAAATTTATTTGAACCACAGAAACTCCCTACTTCCTGACCTGTTCTCAGTGGATTTATGGTACAGTTTTAACTATAACCCTAAAAATAACAGCCTTGCATCTATTTAACAAAAAAAATGGTTACCTTCTTGCCTTGGTTTTTTATTCTCCTACACTAAACATAATAGTTCTTTCCAATTTATTATAACTGAGATGGTCCAAGTGGTTTTGGGTTTGTTACCTGTGCTATTTTACTGTGGGCTGTAGAAAGGAATAGCCAAGTTGGTGAAGTCTGATGCCACTGTGAAAACTACTGTTACCTCAATCCCAGAACCTCAGACTGACCTTGGGCTGGCTCATCACCCTGCTCAGCATCAGGAAATTATAACGGTCAATAAACAGAAAGGGACTCCATTTGTGCAATGGGTGATGGCATATTCTTGTTTTTAATATAGCGTGTTATGACAGTGGCGCTGTATGAAATTGTTTCCCTGGCTGTTTGGTCCCCTTTAACGTTTTCCAGTCTTTTCGTTAAATGATCACTAAGAAAATGTGCTCCTGACAATTCAGGGCATTTCAAGCATGACTCACTCTTCAGCATCAAGTTTTGATTATTGTCACAGCTACTTAGTTCATCACTGCCCTCAGCGCCTTTGTAATCATCACTTTCCAGGCCTGGGGGCAGAATCAGACTCTCAGGAGAGGCCCTGGGCTGCAATCCCCTGGTACTAACCAGAATTATCTCAGTAAATTTAACTTAACTTCCTACCATGCAGCTCTGTTTTATCCCAAAGCAATGACAACAGTGCCTGTTTGTAATCAACAGAATTAATTACAGCCAAGTCTGATTTATTTAGAATTTAAACCATTGAGGCAAAGTACAAAACTTACTCATGTATTTAGATGACTTGATGCTTACCTTTCCCTGCATTTGGTTCACTAACATACAGGCAATAAAAAATAATTATACACTTCTTGGTCCCTTATAAGTTGTTACAATGTACCTCAGTAAAAGAGATATTATACCTCATGGAGATCTCGTACAATATTGAAGGTAAAATGTTGTAGCAAAGTATCCTTGGGATATTTAGTATGGCTCCCTGTCATCACAACTAATCCCTATCAAGAAGCAAGCCCTTTGGTTTGTCAAGTGGCCTAGACTCAAGCTTAGTGAGATGTGCTGTTCAAGTTGCTTAATTATCAAAAGAAACGAGTTGTTGAAATTATTAAAGAAAAAAGGTAGGGTTTTTTGGAGGAAGAGGAGTCCAACTTTCTGCCTTACGGGGCCAAGATATATAGAGGTGTACATGTAGGATTGCTATATGTGTACCTGCCAGAATATCTCATGTCTTTTTGTGATCACGTGAAATTCAAAGAGCTATTAGAGGTACAAATATATAAACCAAATTACACAAATGATCTCCTGGGTTTTTTTCCCACGGTAGCTGCTTGTCAGGTGTAGCATATAGTCTTGCGTTGCACGACTGTCAATTAAACATGCAGTCATCTGTCCCTTAAAGAGCCCAGTTCTGACACTCCCATTGCCTTCCTGAAACCTGACATTTGCCTACAAGGCATTCAGTGCAGAGTTCAGAACCAAATGGCTGAGTTTCCAAGCTTTCCAAAGAGAACTTTTCATAACCTTGGCTGCCTGTTTTCTTAAAAATGAAAGTGGTTTGCTCATCAAGTAAATTCATCAAGTTTACACAGTGTTCCTTTTGAACTGAGTTTGCAATTCCTTGGAAAAAAAAATTGTTAACTGTAAGAATAGGATCTGTGATCTCAGCACTTCTATAACTCCTGATTAACCTCAAAACTATTCACTTGTGCCTTTTTTAAAACCACAAAACCAAAAATTGAGAGTTTTTTTCTTTTATCAGAAGAGATTTTACCATTATAAGCCACTGAATGTCATCAGATAACCCTTTTGTTGTCTTGACAAAGAGCTAACTCTAAATTGTGGCAAATGAGGTAAGAAAGTACTTGTAACTATAGCTGGGGTCTTCTTGCCCTTTGGAAGAGAAAAGTCTGAGCAGTCTTAGAGAAGGAAGATTACCTTCTGCTAATTCCAGATTTGAACATTGAGGCCGTAGGAGTAAAGCTGATACTCTGTGTATGCTAAGAATATCTTGAAGGTTAATATTAACGCTTTGACTGTTACCTACATAAGCTTCCAAGATTTGAAAACCCTCAAATTAAAAATGAGCAACAAGATAACTTTGGCAAGAAATTTAAGACAATAAAAAATTCGATGCACTGACCACGAAAATAGTGGAGTCTGTTTTAATTTTGAAAATGGTAACGAGTCCTAATTTATTGTTGGTGCTTAAGCAGAACCTTAGTTGATGTTACTGAGGCATTCTGCCTAATTGCCAAAGGCATATGGTAAAGTATGACTAAAACTACTTTGCTCCAATGCAAATGAGTTTAGGAGTTCAGGAACAACTGTTGAAAAAATAGTGAATACAAATGCTTAATAATGAGAGAGGGTATGATGTCATTTCAATTACTGCAATAAAGAATATGCCTTTCAAGAGAAGCAAATGTCAAGTGATCAGCATGCCGTTTGTTGAATGAAATTATGCTGGTGAGCACTGTGAAAGAGCTTTTCTGTAGTCCTGTTAATCCATTTGAAATTTGCTTCCTTTGTGGTAAAGATGAGTTATTGACATGCTGACACAAACAGTGTCTCTGTAAGCAGTCCTAACCCGGCAGTTGATACTTGTGAAAACTAACCATCATTTCCATTTTTGTTTCCAGTTTGCTCACTTCTGTTTTCATACTGAAAGGCAAAGCAATATTCCTGTGCAATTACTTGTATTTTCATAGTTTTGCAAGTAAATTAACCCAGTAACAATTCCGAGTAAGTAGTAACTGTTGTTGTCCCCTTTGGATACTTAGGAAAGTCATAAGATACATAGAACGATTTGCTGAAGGCCGTGCAATGAGTCAGTCTTATATCCAATATTACAGATTACGACCATTGCTCTGAGCAACTGCAGAGCGTTGCTTGGAGCAGGAGATCGATATGTGCTGAACTCTGTGCTATTTTTAGCAGAGAGTTCACTCTTCCTTCATTTTCTGCCTCCTTGCTGTGTATACCATCTTCCATGTACTATGCTATTAGACCAATAACACATTCACATGTGTCCTTAGAAGCTTTTTTCCCTGTTCTAGTACAAGTGGGAAAGAATTACGCTGAGTAGTTAATGTGTTCTAATCGGCAAAAAACTTGTCCTTATGATATAGTATGTATTGTTTACTAATATCTTTCTTGAAGTCTTTGAAAGATGTTTTTGTCATGATACAATTCATCAACCAAGAACATAATTATTAACAAACGCTGTGTTGCCATGTTAAAAAAGAAAAAAGAGCTGCTTCTAGAAAACACTTAAGTGCAGTATACAAGGAAATGAATGACATAGTAAATACTATAGTCACTGAGTAAGGGAATACTTAAGAATGGATCCCAGTCATTACAGATATCTATTAATAGGGCTTTTTTCTTCAGTTATATTTTCTTGTTGATGGAAATAAGCTGATTTTTGATTTTCCACGTGCTGAACATTAAGAAGTGACTATGTGTTAATTTCATTTCTTCCTGTTTTGCAATTATATAGTGCACAAACATTCAGTAATCTTATATAAAGAAAACTCTAAAGGTATTTTCCCCAAAATAAACTATATTTCCCTAATGAAACAAAGAATCTTATTTTTGATCAAATTAGTTAATTTTGGGGCAAAAAAGAAACCAGAACATGCAACGTGAAATGCAAATATTGAAGTACTTTAAATTTACCAAGTCTTGTTCTAGAAACCTAAGATTCTGTATTTAAAAAAGTAAACAAAGGAAAATAATGTTTATAGCTCAAGAAACCCAACCATTTATATCACCAGTATCATGAATGTAGCAGACTACCAAATAACCAGTCATAATCTGTTTCAGCTTTTTGAGTATACAAATCTAATGCAATTTATTTCCTAATACAGGTTTTCATATAATTTATTATCATAACTCTATCTTACTTTGTAGTATTTTGAAATTCATGCAAGTTCTTGAAATTAATAGAAGTAGCAATCAGAATAAATGCAATATGCTCCTTTACGTGATGTCTCTGGAAACCGTTCCACACAAATGGTTTGCAGGTGAAGCTTAGAGAGGGTTTGAGTCTGCTCAGGTGGAGACAGAGCTGGACATTCTTTGTTCTACGCAGACTCTGAAAATGTTGTTTAGTCATTGCTACAGTTAGCATATTAGTATGTAGGCTTCACATTTTCTTGATGACACAAGGAAGACTGATGTCACGATGCTTCAGTTTTCTAGGCAGCAGAATAAAATGCAGTGAGTCTGATGCTCCACTAGGAAAATGTGCTCCAGCAGATGTGTATAGAAGTCCAGAAGTACATCTGCATTATACATGAACTGGAACATCCCTCACTTAAAATTGTTAACCACAGAACACATCTGAATCAGGATTTTAACAGCCTGAACAATGTTCAGTTTTTGGACTAAGCATTATCTCTGACTTTTCCAAATGTTAAGAATGTGTGTGCCCTCACATTTACACTAGATGTTCCTTTTAAGTATCTCTCTTCCTCATTGTTTATTGTTCTATTAGATGGATGAATCGTTTGGGTCTTGCAGCAATTGGTTACACCCCTGATGACAAGGATATTCATCCAGATGAAGGTAATGCTTCAGAGATTATAATTAGAAGAGAGCAGGGAGTACAGATCTGTTCATTATTTGAACAAAGTTGGAGATGTCATAAGTGACATCTTTATTAACATATGTGCCATATCTTTTAAAAATACCATTTTTCATAAGAATCCATATCCTTGAAGATCTCTATTTATTTGTGCTACCACCGAAGAAAATAAAATCTTGAGTAATAATTTTAAGAAATATTTAAAACAAGTGATAAAGAGAATTGAAGGTTCAGAGTGAGGTGTGATCTCCCAGATCAGAGCCATCAGCTATGCTCGTCACCCTAGAGCAAGTGAAGATGTCACAAACACAGGTCAAAATGTGCTTTAAAACTGTATCTGCATCTCCTGAGCTCTGATGCCAGCCTTGCCTTTTTGACCATCACCCATGGTGGAAACTGTTATACTAACATAATTAAATTAAGTGTTGAGGCTCGGCTCTACTTCGGCATCTAGAATGAAGTTGCACTTTGAAAGTCTATGACCAGAAGCTCGTTTTTATGTACAGTGGGAGTTAGGTGCTTACCTGCTTTCTGTAATGCTCTCCTGAAACACTGGAAGGTTCTTCCATGTATCTGTGTATCTTGGGTCCCAGACATTCTCACAAGTCTGTTCCTTAGTGACTGCCAAGCCACTTCTGTGACTGTGAAATGTTTGCCTTCGCATGCTAATGATATTTTTAAAATGCGGGACCCGGTTTCTTGTTGAAAAGCGCATGAGCGAAACACGGAATGTTTTGTTAGCAGATTACTGGAGTGAGAGCGACCAGGATGACATCGACGGCTCTTTAACCTTGAAGCAGGAAGGCTCTTCGACACTGTGTGACACCTATCATCGAACACCCTCAGTGAGTTATAAATACTGCATTTGACAGTAGGTCACAAATAAATATCTGTGTGCCTTGATTTGCATTTTCCTTCTTTTGGAATATTTAATTACCATAAAGGCAGAACAAAGATGGGTCTCATGGTAAGAATGAAATTACTGGTGGTCCTCATGAGCTAAGGCCTGAAGGATTTGATAACAAGGCAGTTACAAAGGAAGGAGAGGAAAATCCTTACACAGATATGTCACCAGACTGTAAATATGACATTTTTTTTTAGGATTTGGAAGCTTACACCTAGTAATGAGAACAGAACATTCAAATGTTGACTTTACTACAGAATATGAAAAGAATGTGGTGCCTGGGACAGTCTGTATTAACTGAGACTGTTTTACAAGTATGATATGGGATACTGGATGCTAGAGGTTCAGGTCAGATCACATTCATGATGTAATCATGTTTTAGTACAAACTTCAAGAACATGTCTTTAGAGGCAAGGGTTTTCTACAAAATAATTGTTGTGTACAATACCAAAGTAGTGATAGTGTTTTCTGTTGGTGTCATAAGATGTTAAGGAGCTGATAAAAATGCTTCTAATACCTTGTGTACAGACATTTTGATAACTGAGGGAAAAAAAATTATGTATATGAAGAAGCTCTAGTAGCAAATTAAGAACATTTCTATTATACAGACCATAGACAGGCTGTGATAATTACTCTGTTTCTAAGCGCAGATAGGACTGTTCTCTATTTTTCTTTCAGATTTTTCTTCAGCGTGAAGGACACAATCCTCACACAGCCAGAACCAAAGAAAGAGTGACTGAGACAACAGCATCACATGGGTGAAGTTCAGACTGATTTTCACCCATGTGATGCTGTTTTATCAACTGGGATACAGGTTAAGCCCCTCCCTTTCTGTTTTTCCACTTTTTTGCCTTTCTCTTTGTTTTTGAACTAAAATTATACACAGACCCAGCAGAATTAATTGAAATAATTTGAGAAGTTCAGCAGTCCTGGGCGCTGAAGTCTTTTTTCTATTTGGCTGGATACTTGTGCTCTAAAAAAAAGAAAAAGGAAATCCAATTACGGTTTCTTTTGGGGACTTTCATGTCTTCACAGCACACTGCTGGACTGAGTGTAAACTGGACAGGTCTTCAGGAAACCTGTACCAGGATTATACTGTTCTTTCCAGCAGGAGTTGCTCATGGGCAGAGAATGTGCAAAACAAGAATAGGGAGTGGTAAAGACATAGCACTTGCATAAAAGATCTCACTGCTAGTTATGTTCTGTTTACCGAGGTTCACATTATGACATACCAAAGCACACACATCAGTCCATTTTATTAGTATACATCATATAATGTCTATGTTTTAGTCATTTTCTTGGGTCTGTTCAAAACGTTGTCTTACAGTCAGATGGTTTTGTATCTTCTCAGGTGAATTCTTCAAGTCCATTCCCCGAAGCCAAACACGGTAGACACTTTTCAAGTGAATCAACATATTCTCATTCTTCTGCCGAGGACTCTCGACAAGACGTAGCAGGAAGCACCCACTCCTCAGGATGCAGACCTCCCTACCGAGAAAGACGCTCCTGGCAGGATCTGATAGAGACTCCATTAACCAGTTCAGGGCTCCATTTTCTGCAGACTGTTCCTCCTGATGCAGAGTACATGAGTGGCCGACCTGGAATGTCACCTGACAAACGAAGACAAGCAACGCTTCCAGTACAAAGGCGTCATAATTATGAGCAGGATGGGCCTTTCCCTTTGGTGGAATGTCAAAGAGGACACAGCTCCCATAGCAGGCCACAAAAGCAACGTAGTCAAAGCCTTCCCCGAAACAGAGATGTCAGGGGTAAGGGACGCGTACAGTCCATAGAAGGAACAGATGACAAGCTGGAAGAGAAAGTTCCTATTAGAAGGCATAATAGTTTCTGTGCAGAAGGTAAGCTTTTGGAGATGCTGTGGTCCTCTTTACTGCCATTGAAAGCCAGAGAAATATTGCCATTATTCTCAGTAAGGTTTTTGTGGTTGAACTGTTACGTGTTGGCAAATTCATCAATCACTACACAGGAGCTTGGACTTAAAATGCTTGGATGTAGTGTTAGGAATATAGCTTTGGGACTGATCAAAATGTTCTTGTTTTACCAAAACAAAAACTGGAAGACTGTGTTACAGGGCTCCTTTATACATGAATTTGCAATAGTGCTTCCTGATTTTAGAGACTTCATCTGAATGGTTAAATTTGTTGTTAGAATTCTTTATCTTTTCTTTCAGAAAATGTAAAAGAGATTGGAGAACATACAGATGGTCTGCAAGAACTATACAAATCTCTGGAACAAGCTAGTTTGTCAGCCTTTGGAGAGCAGCGTCCTTCCACCAAGCAGGAGTTCCGCAGGTCTTTTGTAAAGCGATGTAACGACCCCGTTATCAATGAAAAACTTCACCACATCAGAGTTCTCAAGAGCACTTTAAAAGTAAGGCTTTATCATTAATTTTGTGTATAAGCAATATAAACTAGCAAAAGTATAATCTCTTAATGTTTTCAATGCATGAGGCTTTCTTTGAGCTTTGGAATTAAGTTTCAAAGAACTAAAAATACTTGAAAGCAAACATGTTCCAGCTTAAGAAAAAAAAAAAACATTA
Organism: Limnodromus scolopaceus; assembly: GCA_028565335.1. Lineage (NCBI taxonomy): Eukaryota > Metazoa > Chordata > Aves > Charadriiformes > Scolopacidae > Limnodromus > Limnodromus scolopaceus. The sequence goes on from JAOXNO010000063.1 coordinate 15,243,634, forward strand.
TTTGGTATTCTTTATAGGCATATTGTAGAAAGTGCCAAGTCAAACAGTTTAAGCTGTAATAGTTCCTGAATATAGGCAAAAGATCAAGTGGCCATAGTAGTTTCCCTAGCACTTTGCATTAAAATGAAAGAAGAAATGAAGTGGCGAAATACAAAATGTGACATAAATTTCACTTTGACATGTATCGTGTCTTTCTGGAATTTGACAGGCGAAGGAAGGGGACCTCACAGTTATCAACAGCCTTCTGGATGATCCCAACTTAACATCAAAGAAGTTTAAAGATTGGAAACTAAAGAACTATGAATTTTTCCTGGATATTTGTGAGTACAGTGCTGCTGTGAAATCTCAAAATGGAGCCTCTGAACTTGCAACCTCAGCACCAATGCTGACACACACACACTCGTTCATTGAAACTCACGTGTGACAGAACTCGTATCCTGAATAATTGCTGGGTGCCATGAAAAAGCGAGTAAGACAAACACTGTAATATTTATTGATAATATACTCAGCAGTACTGTAAATAAGTTGGGTAAGAGACTAGTGCCACAGGATGCCTACTACATTGCATGTTAAGACAATAATATTCTTTATGAATTTTTTTTTGTTTGCTGTTATCAACCAATGTCCGTATCAAGCTCTGCATTAGAAAGAAGAAGTGCAGAAGTGTAACTGAAAATAAGTACCAGTATATTTAAAGTACTGTACTAAAACTAAGCTTATAGTATGAGGTCCTACTATCATTTTATATATTTAGATATATATAAAGACTTATCTATGTATATAAAATGTGACACAGTAGCTGACATTTACTTTTAAAATGCCCTAAAGTTCATGTTTTTCTTGAGAAAAATAAAATTAAAACATAAATACATTGGCCACTCTTAGAGATGAACGTTTATTTTTGCAACATTTCCAGGTAGTGACCATCTTTGCAAATAAAAGGACAGAGTTATCAAAATGTAAACTCAATCCCTATAGTGTGCCTTAAAATGTACACTGTACATCTAGCAAATAGATCCCAATCTGGCCCTATGGGCATACTGTACATGCCATTTAGATACTGTGTTTGTAACATACTGTGCCTGCCTTTAAAGTGAATGAATATAAGCAAGCAGGTATGGCACAGAGGTTAAGATATGAGTAGAACAATGTTGGTTGTTCACTAATGCTGCAACTTAAGCTGATTTTAATATAATTTGAAGTATTTCATGGTGGAAGAAAAACATCTGCGCTGAATATGGTACATACTGCAGGTTTTCATATTTTCTTCACTGTGAATTTAAGTGACACATGACTGTGAGTCACAAAATTAAAAAAAGCTCTGATACTTCAAGGATGAGAATTTAAGAGATCCTGAACTAATCAATTAAATACTGTAATATAGTGACATCTAGAGCTGAGTAAATTATTCAAAATTATATAATGTCTGGCAATAATTTTTAACTGTTAGTAGTACATTAGCAAGTGGGTGAAGTTATTCAATACATCATTTGAAAACCAATCTGTATTGATTGGTTTGGGAAGACACGCAAGTCACATAGTGTATTTCACTTCCTTGCCTGGGTGAGAATGATTTCTAAGAATCAGATTTTGGAGAAAATACTTGTATTCTTGGAAAGAAAAAAAAACAAAGATTGCTCTGAATGGTAGTGAATATAAATTTCAAACACCCACTCGTTATTTTCTTTGACTATGCTTGCTAGAATATTTCTAGAAAGCAGAACAAAGGGGATGTGAATACAGTTGATGTCATTTCACTTAAACACAGATATTCACTGAAAATTTTTTCACAAGATAAACCTAGCCATCTCTCATACATCAAGAACTGTAAAATTCATACAGTTCAATGTAATATAGGAAAAAACATTATCTCAATGAGGTCCTAGTATCAGAGAGAGATTTAATGATTCACAAAGCCAGAACTGGGTGAAGGTATGCTGTTTGTTTGGCTCAGTCTCCACAAAGCAGCTGAGGTGGGTTGGCCTTGACTGACTGCCAGATGCCCACCAAGACACACTCACTCCCCCTCCTCAACAGGACAGGGGAGGAAATATAGTGGAAAATCTCATGGGCTGAGATAAAGACAGGGAGATCACCTACCAATGACCGTCATGGGCAAGACAGACTTGACTTGGGGAAAATTAGAATCTAATTTATTGCCAATTGAAAATACAGTTGTATAGTGAGAAACAAAGACAAAACTAAAAATGCCTTTTCCCCACCTCCTCCCTTCTTCCCAGGCACAATTTCATTCCTTTGTCCCCAGCTTTTCTACCTCCTTCCCCGCTCAGTGGTGCAGGGAGATGGAGAACGGGGTTGCAGTCAGATCATAACGCTTTCCTCTGCTGCTCCTTCTTTACACTGTTCCCCTGCTCCAGTGTGGGTCCTTTCCTATGGGGTAAGGACCTCATGTTTCTAGTTTCCAGACCATGCCCAACATGGGAGCAGCCCCATGTCTTTTCCCAGAGGCCACCCCTGCAGGCCTCCTGCTACCAAAACCTTGCCATGTAAACGCAATATAGCAGCTGAAGAAACACAATTCAGATTTGTTTTTTACTCTCATTTGCACTGGCATTTATTTGAACCACAGAAGATGCAGTGATCAAACAAGAGCCTATGCCTATACAAGATGTTATTAGCAGAGAAGTATCACCGACAGCTGGTTTGAGTTCTTTGCATCACACAGACAACTGAGTCACAGCATCATTGCAACAACTGCATAACACCATTTGGATAGATATACACCATGAAGGCATGTTTGGCCTGCTTCAACAAAGTAATCAACTCTGTAATTAAGAATCACTGAAGACAATAGCTCCTTAAATGCACTCACCAGAGCTTGATCATATTTCCATTGCAGTAAATAGCAAAATGCCAGTGACTTCAGAGGACCAGGATCACATTGTATACGTTTTTCTTGAACATTAAACATGCACTTCACCTTCTGTCTAAGCACCTGAGGTAATAAAAAAGATAGAGGTAATAGAGAACAACAATTTGCCACCACAGGTTTCACCAATATTGGAGTTGCAGTATTCATGCAAAATGTAGAAATAAATTGAATTGTATTTACTATGTGAACTTTGTAGTTACTGGACAACTGAATAGTGGAAGCATTCACAGAGAGAATTTGCCTAGCTTTTTTTCATATCAGATCTCTAAAAGCTCTATATTTCACTATTTTTTAATACTATCCTTCATATAATGTGGGAGAAATATTATCCAGTGAAGCAAGCAACAGGGTAAATTGCAGAAGCCATTTAGAAACTAGTTCATACTGTATGTGCAAACAGATGGTCACAGAATTAGCTAAATGGATTGAACTTTCTATATTCATAAAGAAATTTAAACACGCCTTTTGTTTCAAACCCAAAAGATGGTTTGTGCTTTCATAATAAAAGATCTATACGATTTTAAAAGACCTTTCAAAAAGGATTTCAAATGCCATTGTATAATAACTCAAGACAGAAATGACAATTGCCCACTGAGCATATTCAGTGAAGTACATAGAAAACAAGAAAATAAGCTATTTCTCTTCTCAAATGCTACTTATAGATACAGCTGAAAATTACAAACATCATTAGGAAGGTGTGTTTCTCAAAAATAACACAAATAGTAAGGAAAATAGACTATCTCAATTTTCATTTTGCAAGGTTAAAAAAATACATATTTCTGAAATATGAGTAGATGAGATGAAAAGTTGAGAGATCATACTTTTGCTCTGTTTATCTTTAAAATCTGTGTCATGAGGTCACCTTTTCTGGAATTCTGAGAGTCACACGTGTCTATTCTGCTCTTGGAGAGCAGTTCTCATGAAATACGATTTGTACTGAATAGTCAAAATAAATTATCCAAGAGATTCATAAGGTGAACTGAGAGACACTGAAGAAATGGCCTGTAATGGTGTTAGGATTAACTGGGAGAAAGGTCTGAAAGATTTGTCTAGCATTGCTTATGCCTTAGAGCAAGCAAAACCTAATGGTTAAATTAAGCAATACAAAGACTTAATTCTTTCACAAACGTCAGCTGGCATTTGAAAGCCATTTCACAAGAATTTTGTCATACTTTTTGCACGTGTACTCAACTCTGTACTACAGCCCTTCCCACCACCAGTTTCTTCTTTCTGGACATAGGTACTAATCTAGCTCTACTATAGAAAGAATGTACAATTTCTCCTTAGTTTTCCCATAGGGAAATGGTGCATTTCTAGGGAAGACAGAAGGGTGTGGGTTATAGGAATGCCTTTTTGCTTGGAGTGTGGGTTTGTAGATTTTCCACGTACCACATGCCTTAGCCCACTGGGCTTCAAATCTCACTAGAGACAATACACCAACTTCCCTGTTGCCAAATTATGTTTATTTACCACTAATACAAAAAATAGGTAGTAACAGGAAAGACTGAAGAAGCAATATTAGCTAATTAATTTATATTGAGTAATGAAAAGTTCTTTTACTTCTAGAACTTTTTCCCTCATTAAAGCTAAGGTTCAGAGAAGCTTTTTCAGGTGAGCTACTGCGGGGGAGGCTCCCTGTCTCCTCTTACCCCAGCTGAACCAGTGGTGTGGCTGAGGCTCTCAGTGGGGGTTAACTGGGCATGCACCTGGAAGTCAAACCTGAGCCATATCAGTTGATGAATAGAAAATGCATTGTTATTTAAACAGAAACTAGTAAATTGTATTTTCTTAGTTAATTTTTAAAATTATTTTCTTCATTCCTGTTACATATAAAGCATAATGATGTACTTCTGATCAGTTCCATTCAGGAATTCAGGGAGGCCACTCTTTATTCTTGATAAAACTAATAGATGAAGAACCATTTTTTTAAAGCTTAGTTTCTATGTTTTATGGGTTATAGCAGACTTCCGCATTCAGAAGGAGGATTACAAGTAATACTGTTTAAGCTATTATCAGTTTTTGAGATAGCTGATATACTACAGGGACCTACTCTTAATAAAATACTTAAAAAATTCAGACAGATGCTGCCTGTTACTATGATCAGGAAAAGAACCGTATTCATTCTTAATGCAGGCCAGACAGATATATCTTTATTTTTATCAAGCACATACAAGTGTTAGAAGTAACAATTAGGGACTTCGCTGTATGCATTAATGCCGTTGTATGAGCGGTATTTGAAAAAATGCAATGTTGTAAAAATGATAAAATCCGTCGACAAACTGTTGTTTGACAACTAGGCCTTCTAGCTTCTGTCCTCACATTTCTAGAATATTGTTCATTCCCAGGCATTGGTGAGGGTATCAATACAGATCTTTTTACTGACTGTAAATGCATTTGTCCGAATGCTGCAGATTAAATAAGGATGCCACATTATACATACTAACTCTATTGCATTTTTTTCACTAGCAACCATGAAACAAATACGTCTTAACAAATCATGTTCACTGGCCAAAATATAAGACCCTGTTACCAGCCAAGACTTCTGTTTTACTGAGAAACAAGGATTTCAGCCTAAAAATCTGAGAAGAAAACAGGTTAGGATATAAGAGAAATGCACTAGTGTTAATAAACTTTTTACATTTGACACATACTGTATTACAGAGAAAAATATCCTTGTAAGACCATTAATTGCTGGGCCATAGGTGACTTCTGTCTAGTTTACTAAAATAGCTAATAAAACTTGTATAGAGAGCCTTTTTTAGATAATGCTTACATGTATGAAAATGTATGACACCCTTGTACTATGGCTTGCACTTTACTTGCATTAAACTGTGAAGTAGGCTGTAGTAATGTCTTTGTATATTCAGGGGTTGAAATACCAAAGCACTGGAGTATCGTACTGCTGGTGTTCAACCTGTACTGTTAATTAAATCTGAACATGCTGACGATGTGTGTTTTGAAAACCCCACTAACTCAAAATCTTTAGCAAATAATGCTATGGGGTCTCCATGGTCTTTGTTTCTTTGTAAATATGAACATTCTTACTGTTTCTGTAGCAATAGGAGGTTATAAACCAAACTTTCACTAGGACTGTTTTCAATAACAAAAAAATCTATAGCGCCTTGTATAAAAATCATGGAGACTCCATGACCTGTGGGCATTTTTTGTTTACAAGCAGTATGTATATATGTATTAGAGGCAGAACTGTTATTTATCACAAAATTATGTTGTGGATTATTCTTTCTAAAATAAATATGGTTTTCTGTCATTATAAAAATAAGTATTTTAGAGCCATTTTGAAAAGTCTGAAGTGTGAAGGCTTCAAATACTAGCAATCTTCCATGTTTCAGCCTTGTTTTTCTAATCATCTGTGAGATGAACTGGGAGGAAATGGTGAACCACCTCTCTGGGCCGGGGAAAAGGTCCGAGTTGTGTCACAGTTTCTGAGCATTCTGCAACTTTTCAATAATCACCATCTTGCTTAAGCGCTTTCATGAGCAGATGCTCTGCCGCTACCGTCGTAAAGTCCCTCAGCTCACTGATGCTACAGAGAGAGAAAACCAACTGCTCTAGACTAATACAGGTAAAACTAGGTTTCAACCCCTGGATAATACAGTATTTCTTCAGTTTCACAACAGTATTTTTAATTTTATACTTGTCTATGTTGAGAGATGATCCAATAGTTTATATAGGCAATGAACGTTAGGTTTCTTTTTTCCCTCTTTTCAGATGAGTTCTGTGTGAATTACTGTAACCGGCTGCGTTTTTTCTATCACAGATTATCTTGTTAACTTTTTGTGTGTCTACAATGAAAATTTATGAATGGAAAACTTCACTGTGTGTTGCTCACTGGGCATATACCTCATGGTACATTGCACAGACGTGTAAGTTGTAAGTTGCACTGCAACATTAAAAAAGGAACATATTGCTCTTTTTTCAAAGATATTAACTTATTTAAGAGATATAGTCTGTACATTATTAAAAAGAACATTTATTCTTCCTAAAGTCAAACGAAGCTTTTGTTTTGGGGGGAAAAAAAAAAAGTTGTAAACTTCAGTTGTAAATTTGGACTTCAATAAACGAATTATCTGCACTTAAGTTTTGTGCTGGCGTGTGTTCTGTAATGACCTGTCGTTAAGAAGAGCGGCCGCCGCCGGTGGGTGCGTGGGGCGGCAGGGGCCGCTGGCGGGCGGCCTCTCCCCGGGGCTGGACCCGCCGCAACGCAACGGCCCGGGGAAGGCTCTTCTGGCCGCTTGGTTCCTCCGTCAAAGCAAAGGCGGTTTAACCTGGGGGTTTCTCTCCGCCTCGTGTTTTAAAATGGCGACATTTGGGATTTGCGCTTTCCTGGCTGAAACAGAATTGGCGATGGCGCGTCCTGGAGCAGGTGCTGGGGGAGAACACCTTCCAGGCGGCGGGAAGAAGTTCTCCACAGGACTCGCTCCGCTCCAGCCCCCCTCAGGGGCACGTTCCGCTGCGGACAGCGCTGCCGGGGCACCCGCGGACTCTGCTTTCAAACCACAGGCGCTCTGCAGAGCAGGGCTACATCACAGGAACCGAGCTCGGTGCCTCTCGGAGCCGCCACGGCGACGTTCACTCCAGCCCGGCCCTCAGGTGCCCCGTCGCTGAGGGAACACCAGAGCCCGGCGCCCTCGGGAACTCCCGCTCCTTCCCCCGCGGCGGCGCCGGGCGGCCCAGGGCGGGCGCGGCCCCTCACCGGGCACCGGCCCAGCAGCCCTGGGCTCGGCCACT
>JAOXNO010000063.1:15251375-15293523 GCA_028565335.1 Limnodromus scolopaceus
TAAGTTCAATCTTTTTTTGTGGGGTTGTTAAGAAAAGCAGATTTATCCTTTTGTGTGGGCACCCCGCGCGCCCGCGGCCCCGCCCCGAGCTCGGACCTTCCCGCTCGCCGTACGCGGCCGCCCGGGGCTGTCGCTAACATGGCGGCCAAGGTGAGTGCCGCCTTGCGTGAGGGAGGTCGGTGCTGCGACGGCTCCCTCGGCCCGGACTCCCCCTCCGCCCGGACTCCCCCTCCGCCCGGGCACCCGCCGCCCTGGGGGAGCTGCAAGACACCCCGCGGGGGCTCCCTTGGGAGCTCCCGGAGCAGCCGGCCCCGCGCGGCCTGCCCGCACCCCGACTCCTGTCAGAGCCTGACCGGGCACCTCCTGACTGAACGAAGGGAAAGGGGCCCCTTCGTCTGGCGGGCCCCTGCCTCAGCCCGGGGGGTCGCCCGCCGAGCTGGCTGGGCCTGTGTGTGCCGCCCAGGCCCGGAGGCTGCTCCGGCCGGAGCGTCGCGGAGGGCGGGAGAGCGTGGGTGCGCAGGGTGGGAGGCGGAGGGGTCCGCCATGGCCGAGGGCGGGGGGTGGCCCCCACAGCCCGTCCCCAGTGCCCAGCTCGCCTTGGCCCCACAACTTCTCTGCGCCAGCGGGGGGCGGTCGGGCGATGGTGGTTTCTGGGAGCGGGGACACCCCCTCAGCCTGTCACCGAGGGTTCCCCTGAAGGAGGAGCAGGAAAGAGGTCTCGGTATCGCTTTCTCCTGAAGTTGAGTTAGAAAGAGCTGGTTCGAGAGAGTGGTTAAACTGTACAGCAGGGACATTTCTGTTCTGGTTCTGCATCTACTTAGAGCCTCTGAAACGCCTTCCACTCCTTCCGGGAGAGATGCCGATTTGGTAGTAGCATTGTAAGTGTAGTAGTGTTAGACTATCACTAAAACAAGGATGTTACAATAACGTGTTTGCAAACTAACAGGGTAAAAAGTATCTAAAGTATTTTTTATTGTAGAGATGATGTAGTGTCTTTAAACAGGGAAAAACGTGCCTGTAAATAGCTAGGCTTTTGCTCAAATATTTAGACAGGTGTTTCAGTTTTCAGTCAAACTGAGGAATGGATTGTTCTCACGTGAATCTTCATGTTTACTTTTGCAAAGCATTTAAAGTCTGTATGTATCTGCAAAGAAAAAGATGATGCAAATGAGGATAGCCAAAGGAATGAAAATGAAGCCATTTACCTTAGTTTGTTAGACAACTAGACAAGTTTAGTTTGTAGACAAGTTGGTTTGTAAACAAGCACCTGAAAAAAGAAATTGTGCTTGGCTTTGCTGTATGCCTAGGTGATCTTGAAATAGCATAGTTTAATACATAAATCTGCATGATTCAGTGCCTTTGGTGAAGTGCTGTAACTTTATGTGTGTTATTATTTACTATGAAAAATTAATAGAGTTTTATTCTTCTTAAGTTTTCACTCTCCATGGGTTACCATCTGGCAGACAAAGGTTAAAAACAAATCCGTGAAGTGTCGGTAAGTTGAGTTGAAGTGGAAGGATGCTCTCTTTCACTTGTGTGCATTTTTTTTGTGGTTGTCATTAGATATTTATAAAGAAATACGTAACCAAATTAAAATACTGATTTTGGCTTAGAGGCTTCTGTCAATCATCATGTCTCATGTAACTTCTGGGCAAAATATATCAAAAAGACGTGAGACAGTTTTCTGTTCTACCTCAAGACATCTTAGTGGTAGGAGAAAACCATAAACCCGTACTTCTTATTCTTTGAATAACAGCTTTCCACTGAAAATACAACATGCAGTAGCTGCTGAAGTTTTAATCTTATTCTAATCCTGGCTAGTAGGTTCTGCTTTTGTGGTAGAGAAGGCACCTATATTAATATATACTTGCATTAGATTTTTGCATGTAGTCTACTCCTTTCATTACCTGCTCTCCTGTTGAGGCTTGTTCCTGCCTTCAGGGCAGGTTTCCTTATTTGTGCTCCACTTCTTGAAGCAAGTATACAGAATTTGCATTTTCAGTGGGAAACAACACTTAATGTCTTGGAGATTAGCATAAATTAAATATATGGTTTTATTCTTTAGTTTGTATTCTGCATCTTTTGAGTTGAAGATAGTGAATTCTTTGTAGTGATGTAGCTTTTTAACTTTTTTTTGGTAGGATCTGTATTTTTGATCTTTGATAGAATTCTAACACTTTGAAGTATATTGTTTGAAATGCAAAGACTTAAAGCCAAAATTATCCAGGTACATTTGACAGTTTTATTAATATATTTTGATTAGTTTTACTCTAGTTTTACTATCAAAAGGCATAGCTATAACAATTTTCTGCTAGAGAGCATATAATAAATTTCTTCAGCAAATAATTGCTATTCAGTCTTCTCATCAAAAATAATGCCATGTCTGTTAGTCTGCGCTGTTTAGTGCTTTGAAATAACTGGTGTGCTTTTTATGCCTGGGAAAAAAACCAACCTACTGGCGGTACGTGTCGCAGTGTGATGGCAGTGTCAGTAGCATGGCAGTGGTATTACAGGAAGTCTTCTGACTCTTACCACTGACCTTCCCCCATCCAGAGCATTAGGGCTGGTAATTTCTAGTATCTGTAATTCTGGTGATGTTTAGATCAGTATTCGTATAGAATTTATCTCCAGAAGATGTCATCTGGGCTCATGGCTTTTGTAGCTGCTGGCATTTAGATCTGCTGCCATTAGGGACTGGGTGATTTTCTTTTGTTAGTTCCATAGGGCTTAGGTCAGAGCATTAATTCACATAAACACAGAACTACTAGTAAAATAAGAGCAGATGTTGAACTAAATTCTTTCAATTAAAAAAAAAAAAGAATATTTCCTGAATTCATTAAAGAGAAGATTCTTGTTGTTTGTTTGAATTGGTTATTGACTGATGTTCTGGAGTCATTCTACAGGTTGACCATGTAATTTCAGGATTTTTTAGAGTTTGAGCTTATTGCAGATGTTTTTCTCTGTACTTCTTTCCTAGTCTTTGATATAACTATGTGATCCTGCCATTTCTTAGTGTTCAATAAGTTCTTTTAGAAGATTTCATAGGTAAAATACCTTTTAATTTCTTTAACTAAACAATATGTGAATTTCCTTTCTTAATACATAGTATCCTTTGAAGTAATTTTTAATTAAAAAAATTAATAATAATAGAAACAACTTAGCTAATTGAGATCTTTTTTAATATACCTAGTCAACAGATAAGGAGGATAAACAGCTTAATGCAGTAAAGCCTCTTTAGGGTAGCGAAGGTGACGTTGCTTTTCTTTCACCTCAGTTCTTTGTCATTTCAATAGAAGAGTGAAACCTTCTTGGAGTAATTGTGCCAGCGTGTTAGATAGTACGGCTGTTCACTTGGATTTTTAAACATTTATACGTTTGTCTTCAGGCGTCCAAAATAAAGTAATTACTGTCAGTCAGGAATTGGACTACTTTCCTCGTTCACAGTACTGCTTTCTCTTTTACATCTAGCGCAATAAACTCTGTTGTGGATTTCTATACCAAATTAATCAAATTTGTTCAGTGTTAGTGGCCAGCCCAGCCTAAACCATGACAACAATATAACTTTTTCATGGTTTCTCTCTTCTAAATTTTATTTTCCTTCTAGTATCTACTTAATATTGGTGTATTGTCTTGGTAGCAACATGCACTGAAATAAGCAATCCGAATTACAATACATTTTAAACAGTTTCCTTTAATAATGCTTTAAAAACAGAGACTTTTATTTGAGGATGGGTGTCCCTTTATAGATAATCTTCTGTATCTCAGACTGGTGTTTTGCTCTAAGCACCAGAAAGACAGTTATTGTGTTAATTGGTTTCTATTTTGATGATTGCCATTCTCTCTCACCTATTTTGTGTATCCTGGGGCTGTTCAGTGGTAGGAGAGCAGCTCTCCTGGGCTGCCACAGCTGAGCCAACAGCCTCCTGCTGATTTCTTCTGCTGAGATGGTCGTGTCAGGCACAGAAAGGAAAAATGGCAAGTGCTCCTCAGTGTAGTAGTCGTAACTGTGTACTGTGATGTACTGTGTTAAATCATTGATGTTTAATGTTAAATAATGTTATATGCTAAACCTTTTGTTAACAAGTGACTAACTGAATTTTTTCACAGTGCTGGTCAACATCCATGGTATCAGCACGGCTGTATCTTTATGTATGTAGGACTTTTCTCTCTAGATCTCTGGAAGTGGTATCACCTCTGTCTTCCTTCTGACTGTGTCTGCACTTGCCAGCATAACTAGGTCAACATGGGAAAAACCAAAAAATCATGTTACTAAAGAATTGTGTATCTCCCTCTCTGTCGTGCTCCAAATCCAGACATGTCGTTGGCTTCTATTGCAGTGTCTGCTCCTGCACCTGTGTGCATGTGTGGTGCCTGTAGGACCCTGCCTCCCACCCCGGGGGATAAAGAGGCAGCAGGTATAGAATCATAGAATGGTTTAGGTTGGAAGGGACCTTAAAGATCATCTAGTTCTGTCATCAGACCTCTTGCCTTCAAGTCACTGCCAAGCCTGCCAGCCCACAGGGGAGAAGGGGTGACTCAGTCTCAGCCATCGTGCTGTTCCCTTCTCCCCTGGGTGGGACTCCTGGTCCAGCAGGTTCCTCAGTTGTGTCCCCAACTTTCATCCAGTAGCCGTGTCTAGCAGTTCTGTATCAGTGCCCCCCAGGGCTGTTAGACTTCATCTGCAAAGGGAAAGTATTTTGGGGTGTCACCAGTGCACATGAAGAGAATAGCACATACTGGTCAACATGATTGTGTGTGCAGTGATGGCTTTGCCAGCTGAGATTTGCTAGCCCAGCTGTACTGGAGTTGTGGGGTTTTTTGACGCTTCCAGCTGATGTAGCTGTCTTTGAGAAATTTCGTAACATCAGCCTGGCCTGAAGAGAAAAATGGTGGGGTTCTGTTTCTCAAAGCAAAATTAGCTCAGTCCTAGACGCATTTCTACTATCTCTGTATTGAAGAAAAGCATGAAATAAGTAGTAGCTGCCAGCAGACTTTTAAGGTGGGGTGATAATTATGCTGACAAGAAGGTTTTGTGCTCCAAGGAGAAGGGAGGGCACATTGGCTGTGTGTTAAGAGCGGGAATACTATATGTTAAGACCGTTAGTGTAGAGAAACCTGAAGTAACCCTTCCGCTCCTCAGCCTCCAAGCCAAAAAATGCAACTGAAGAGTAATTTTTAGCTTTCTCCTACAGCTTTCAGTTCTGGCATTGCCTGCTTGCCCCTTCTTTTGTGACAGTTTTCTTATCGTTGCAGCATCCTCCTTTGTTCTCCTATGGCTTTGTGTTTTGTTGTGATTGTAAGGTCTGAAAGTTTTGCTATAAAGATCCCAGAGTTTGCTTTAGAAGTGATAATGTTTTGCTGTCTTGAGTAGTTTAATCTAAATGTGATTGACATCTCATGAACCTGAGCTAATTCAGGGTGGTGCTTTTGCATTTCTTCATTTTCATTGTGTTTTCATTATTGCCACTAAATGCTGTGAAGTAAATCCCACTCCTTTGACAGGATGTTTCCAGTTGAAATCTGAGATAACAATGAGGATATAGTAGAGTATTATTCTAGGGATCTAAGGATCCCAAAATGAAGTTTATTTTTTCCCCACTTTTCTATTTTTCACTGTCATCTCCATGCAGATCATGGGAAAGTTTTTCATACTTGTTTTCACATTTCTAAAGTTCAAAAAATACTTCAGATGAAGAACAGAAGAGTTTTTACTGGTATAGAAGAAACCATAATCTACCTAAGTTGCAGATACTTCAATGTGCTGGGCCAAGTTTTTTTTAGTGTATGTTTAGTATAAGCCAGCATGCTTAATACCAGCTCTGATTGGAATCTTAGGCAATAATTTAAAAAATATTCACATGAAGCTATATTTGAGTTTAAGCTTCGTGTAATACATGGTGTTTTTTTCCAAACTGATGTTCTAAGTAGACATCCAACTCTCGTGATGAAACCTGTATTTCTGTAATTTATATTGTAACATATGTGATTCAAAAGGTTAAGTAGGTGATTCTTAATTCTAGCTACTGCTATGTATTTTCATTTATTGTCAACACATGGTTATTCCAAACAGGCAGTGGTTGGACTGTTCTGTGGATTGGAAAGGAGATGACATTTTGTCTGATGTCATGGAGAATTCCTGTAAATGAAATTGAGGTGCTTTTTGCTGAAACAAGAGTCATTCATTGGCTTGGAGTACTTGTAGGTTGAATAGTTTAGAACTTAATGTACCTTAAGGGATGATGAAAGCTTCAACATGGCTTTGAACACAAAATTCTCCTGGTATTCAACAACCTAATATCAGCAACCTAACTGTTTGTTGTCAGTGAACTCTAGCTTTTTCTTTACCATTGTAATTTGAGAAAATCTTTGCATAAGACAGCAGAGGTTCCTAAAAGGAGTACTGTTTTTAAAAGGTTTTAATTGTGACTTGTTTAATCCCATATTTGATCAAGCACAAGGTAATAGTAAAATCCAGATTTTACTGGAGTGAATTTTTTGTTTCTGTGTTAAGATGTCCTTTTTTCATCTGTCTGTTTCAGGTGGCAAAGCTGGCAGCTGTTTCTTCTGGACTGCCATTTGCATGTATTACTGTCTATGCAGCAGCAGAAAAGGAAACAAGAAGTCAGCTTGTGAAGCCAAATCAGGTAAGAATCTTATAGTTTGTCAGTCTTTAAAATAATACTAGAAGAATCTCTTTCCATTGAATTATATTACCCAGTAAATAAAATACATAGCTAAGTAATATCTGATAATAAAAATTATCTCCTAAATAACTGACTGCTATAGCACAAATAAAACATCAAGTATTACAGTAGTAAGTTAGTTAAATTTTATCTCATTTTCATTACTATGTTATTTCCAGACTGAAGGCAGAAAAGGTAAAAGAGTATAATACTTACTGATAAGTCTTTTTCTATTGTACAACTTCCAGTAATACATGTGTGCATCTTCCAATTATTCTTGCTCATACTTTTTCTGAATAAAAGATGTTTTCACCCTACTGAGTAGTTCTGCTTTTTAGAATGTATACAATACTTTCAGTTTTCATTTCTAAAGAATTAGCCTGTAGTCAAGCTTGTGTAAAGTAAGTTTGTAAATATAAAAGAGCATAATTTGATATAGAGGTTTTATATAGAGAGATAAGTGGGAACACTTAGGATTTGTGGTCTTAAAACACTATTCAGTGTAAATGATAACCAGAATACAAAACTGTCTCCCTGAAGTACAGTTATGCTTGTCTTTCCAGCTCCCAATTTATTGTCCACCACCTCTGAAATCGAAATACATTGAAGAACAGCCTGGTCACTTGCAGAAGCAATTTTCTTCAGTAAGACAGACGACCGGCCGCTATATTGGATGGTGCAAGGTAAGAAATACCTGCACCCAAAGTTTCCTACAATTCCTGACAATGCTAGACTAAAACATTGAAAAAACAGCATACTTCACCCTGGAGCTTTTTGTGCAGTTCGCTGTGTTAGTGTACACCTATAATTTAAGATGTAAAAATGAACTCTTCTCTCATTTTTCTCTACTGTGCTTACAACAGGGAACACGCGCGTTCTCCCTGTCTTCCAAATCCAAAGGCAGTGACATAAAGAGGTCCCCTTCGGTCGATGCTAAACTGGGTCTAGGCCAACCCACAATGTCAGGTTCAGAAGTATCTCTTGGTTAACTACAGCAAGAGTGATGTAGCTAAGCTCTTCCTGGCAGAACTTGATAGCATTTAGGAGTCTGAAATTCCAGTCCATGGGGGGAGAGCGAGCCGCTTCCAAAGGGCGGGTTAAAAGACCTGATTTAAGTGCTTTAGGAAAAACAATCTGAGTGCATGCAATGGAACTATTAAAGCGGCCTATTACTAAATAGTCATCAAAAAGACCTCACAACTCTGTTATTGAATATTCTAAGCATAGAAGAAAATGCGGTATCTGTCACCCCTCTCTTAACTGCTGGTAAATGACAGCTTTACCCTGGCTGCTGTTAGTATGAAATTTTATGCTTGTATTTTTCTCTTATAAACAAAGTAGTCCCTATTATTTGAAAAAGGCAAAGAAATCAAAAAATTCCTGTATTTTCTGTAAATTTTTATTCAACTGGTCTGTGAAAATTTTGTCAGTGGCTACATAACAGAAATAATTCAGTTATAAATCTGTATCAAACTTTTCCATGCCCTGAATCATCAAGTGAGTGTTTCTGAAATTGACTAGCAGTGACCTCTGGTGGCACAAATTATATGTTACTGCAAACAAATTATTTCGGTGAAATAACTCAAGATGACTTTCGTTAATCTCCTAAAGAATGTGTATTTACTCAATTTGTTGAGGCAATGATACTAATAGTAGGCTAGTAGAAGAGTGGTTTTTTTCAGTAAAGACAAACTTGTAATTAAATAAATTGACCGGTTTGAAGGGAATGATGCAAACTCACTTGAAGTTGAGCACACCAAATCAGTATTGCTTATCTTTAGCAAAACTGAGCACCATTTTTTACAGACTAAAAGACAAAGTCAGTTTTACTTCTTTAGGGAAGAGGAGATTATATTGTATTATTGAATTTTCTTGTTATACAGTTGGCATCCAGATGTTTTGTCACCCTACGATGTCAATTTTGAAAGTGATCTTACTATGTTAAAGATATTTTTAAAAAATAACATATGGATGGAAGTTTTAAAAAATATAAAAATGGTAGTTGAAAAGGGGCTAGGTCTCAGCACAGCCTCTGTAGAAGTTCACTGGTCTGGTTTGGGATTTTTTTAAAGTTACATAATACTTCTTCGTTTCATTGTGCTGAGCCGTATGTATCAGCTGAGTAGTTTTGTACTGAAGACATGTACTTTTGCAAAGATTTTATATTTATTTTGTGGTGTGGGTTTTTTGGTGTTTTGTTTTTGTTTTTTGTAGGATGCTTTTGTCTTTGTTAAAAATGGAATAATGGATTCAGTTCAATTTGGAAAAGGTAGGCCAGTCAAATATTTCTGAATTGAGTTTTTTCTGTTGTTTCTCCTTGCAACTTAGAAAGACAGTTGAAACAGCAAATTCTAGCGACTGGGAGGAGGAGAGGGAAAGGGCGGAAAGGGAGTGCACTGCAATGCTTTCTGCAAGTGTGAAGACAAAAAAACTGGGACCGCTGTTAATTCACTATGGAGTTTCATTCTGTCTGAAATGAGAGACATGACCAACTAAATAGTATTTCTTATTCCTTTGATTTTAGCTTTGTTCTTATCACAGAATCATTGAAGTTGGAATCTGTACAGATCCATAGATATCTCTATAGATCATCTAGTCCAGTCACCTGCTTAAAGCAAGGCCAAAGCAGGTTACTTACATCTCTGTCCAGTCACGTCTTCAACATCTGCAGGGATGGAAATTCTACAACCTGTCTTAATTATAAAAATGACTTCTTAATTCTAGCACAAGTTACAAGCAGTATTTGCATTCAAGTTCAGTATCAGAAACTATAGGTAACAGTTATTTTCCTTAAAAATAGTATATTGGGAGATTCCAAAATATGTGTTGTCTCATTTAATCTATATTAACTCACAGTAAAATCAAAACTTAAAATTATGCTTTCCTTTTCCTTTTATTAAGGACTAACATTTTATAAAACACAAAAAAAGTATCTAAGGAGGAAAGCTGTTAACTTTGCAGCTGTGTTTTGAGGACTGTGATTCAGGTTCTAACACAGACTGTAGAGTGTGCACGTGAAAAATAAGGCATTTGTTAACCAAAAATCCAGTCTTGGACTGTTTTGAGTTTTGGATATTCATAATTTTACTTCCATCTTTATTAAGTGGGAAGTAAAGCAAAAGGATTAGTATTGAATTGCTATGCTTCTTTTTTTTCTTCTTTTTTTTTTTTAATTCTAAGATGCTTATGTTTACCTGAAGAATCCACCACCAGAATTTCTTCCAAAAGTTGGTGTAATTACAATATCAGGCTTAGCTGGTGTAGTGCTGGCAAGAAAAGGTAGGATTTTTTGATTATTTTCATTATTGATGTGTTGAATATGTAGCATGTAGTAATTTTAATGGGTCAAAAGATTTTCAGTTCTGAAACATAGGCAAAAGCCTATATAACTAGTATGAAAAAAAATCCTTCCTGACAAATTTAAGGAACATAAATAAATATTTCTTTCGGAAGCTGGCTAAGGCCTAATAGACAGAGCAGGATTATATAGTCATTTTTAATGGTGGAATCAGTGAAAAGTCAAACTAGGATATTTGTTTTGAGTTTGTTCATTACTGGTTTTCAGAAACAATGTATGGGAGGAAATTGGAGACAAATTATAACAGGTAAGGTTACTGAATGTAGTGAAAACTAAGGGAATGTTGGCATTTGGCCATCAGGTACAGGAGAATACTCATTAGAAGGCATGTTTTCAGCAGGTTTGAAGCCAAAAGGGTTATTTAATAGATACAACTGCTTCTCCTTTCAAGATAAATATTAGAGGAATAATGCTTAACCTGCCAGAACACGTTGTTCAGAAAATGTTAATCCATAATACCTAGTGGGTGTCTATCTGAATCATCAATACATTTGCAGATCAGTGAAAATGGTTTTTTGTATCGCAGAATCATATGGGTTGGAAGGGACCTCTGGAGATCATCTATTCCAACTCCCCTGTTACTTCTTGGTGGATGGATTTTAAAAAATAAAAAGACTTGGGCTTGAGAGTCTGTCACTAGGGCTCCTTGTCGGCAAACAGGAATGTGAGCCCAGCCCAGCCATTCTCGCATTTGAACAAAGAGGCCCCAGTTTCCAGCCTCTTGGCTGCTCCAAATGCTGCTACCTGTGTCCTGAAGAGAGTGTGCATGGAGCTACTGAAGAACCACAGCAGCTCCTAAGTAACGCAGGCGCTCTTCTCGTTTTTCACAATATTGGAAAATCTAGTATGGGATTAATTCTCATTCAAGAAACTGATGCTCAAAATATCAGTGTCTCCTGCAAACGTGACTCTACTAAAGTATAATCACACTCTGTATTCTCTCCTTCAGCTGTTTGTGGGGATAAGTTTGATGTAAACAATGGTTAGGGGTTGAACAATCGCATTTAATTGATACAACTACTTAGCTTTACATTTTATTAGTGTCTAATTATTTGAAATATTTGGGTTTATACAGGTTCTAGAATTAAGAAAATTGCTTATCCATTGGGACTTACTACTTTAGGAATTTCTGTCTGTTACCCAGCTCAGTCAGTGGTATTTGCTAAGGTAAGTTTGCTTGAATTTTAGTATGGATTTAACAGTGAATTTAGTCATAGCATTCCCATTCCACTTCAGTAAGTGTCATGGGACTAGCAGTCAGAATTCACATGCATCTTCATTAAAGCTTCCTTACTTCTGGAGTATGTAGGAAGATTGCAAAGACCTATAATGTGGTTAAAATCTTTGGACAGTCTTACATTGGTAAACTGATAGGTTGTTCTTTTTCTTATATGCAGATCAATGTGGATTACAGTTCCTCAAGAGGCAGTGCGATTTCTTGGCTTGTTGTCATAAGACTTTAAATGTCAGGGTTGGAAGCTGGAGACATGAATAGGGATGCTACACTGTATGTTATGACCTGTGGCAGGAAGCTAAATCCTTGTTTCCTGTCTACTTCACATTATGTATCACCTTTTGCACAGTTTTTTGTAGCTGCAGCTACAAAGTATTCAGTAGAAGTATTCAGTTTCTAGAGCATTTGTGAAAGTACTCCATAATTGCTGCACTATTATAAAATTACATTTTGAAAATAGAGTGAAGGATTGGCCATTAGTAAAACAAAGCACTGCTCACTAGCATGGGCCCGGTCATCTTTGGGGTTTTTTCCTTTTGTGTTACTGTCTTTGATCATTTCCAACATAGTGAGGCAAGTTTGGATCCTTTAAACTGCTGCTGCAGGCTGTTGTGCTGATGTTGCCAAAACACCGTTTGCTGATCAGGTTTCGATTTCATTTTGAGTAGGTGGATGTAGCACATGAATGCTACCTGCGGATTTCTGATACCAATTTAAACATTATTTAGTATTTTCTTGATGTAAGAGCGAACTATGCACTAGATCTTGAAAAGTAGATCATTGAGATGTCTTGGTATGGGATCAAGCATATTCTTATGCAAATGCATTTATTTGAATGGTCTGTGTATCTTGGGATTTTTTAAAGTAATTAAATTACATTTGTCTAAACAAATAGGTAACAGGAAAAAAGTTATTTTCTGCAAGCCATCAAACCTATGAAGCTGTGCGATCACTATGGGCAAAAAAAGATGATGTCACCAAGGTACGCTTTATGAAGTAATGACTGTAACTCATAAAAATTCAACGGCAGAAAAAAATAAATGAGAAAGTCAAGTACTATTCTGCTGATACTGTTTAAGACTACTAATTGCGTTGTGAAGCACAAAAACCCCTCTGATATTTTTGTAACTTCAGAGTTTAATTTATATGTG
The DNA here is from genome assembly GCA_028565335.1 of Limnodromus scolopaceus. NCBI lineage: Eukaryota > Metazoa > Chordata > Aves > Charadriiformes > Scolopacidae > Limnodromus > Limnodromus scolopaceus. The sequence continues at coordinate 15,263,802 of JAOXNO010000063.1, forward strand.
TTATACCTTTCTTACCAATAGATACTGAGATCCTCTATATAGTCCCCACAAGAGAAGATAGTTTCTCTTTTGATCTTGACAAAAATAATCCATTCTGATTCAAGCTTTGGTCCTAAGAAGACTGCTGAATTTAAGATAAAAACACACATGATTAGAGTAGGTATGAGCTTATTCTTAAACATATCAGTGAAGGAAATTCCACAACTCTTCTAGGTAGTTTGTTTTCATTACCCTGTGATATACATTGTCCCTGTCTGATTTTTTCTTTTTCTTGCTGTGTCTTCATTGCAGCCGTAGTGAATTAATGGTCAGCAACCTCTTTATATTTCCTTATTACAAAAGGAAAATTTATTGTGGTTTTTGACATAATCTTCTCCCTAGTATAACCTTTTCTTACGGAGTAGGGTTTTGAATTCTTACCTAATTCTTGTTATCCTCTGAGCTTTCTCTAGTTTCTCTCTCTCCTTTTTCTGATTTTAGTGATTTGTATGTGGTTTGTGGTGTTGGTTGTTCTTGTTAAGTGAAGTGGTCAAAATAGGACATAGTAAACCAGTTGAGACTTTGCCAGCACTAAGTAGAGGGGAACATTAACCTCCCGTAAATTACATGCGGAATTTGGGTTATTACATCCCAGAATTAAACATGTTGTTTCTGAACCTGAAAAGGGTTTTCTCCAGTGGAAATTTAAGAAAAACCCTGATAAAAGTAGTACTTCCCGGAGTAAAAATTCTGCTTTGCACAATGATTTGATTTTTTTTCACTTTTTAAAGAAAATGAAAGTTTCTCAGTCCTATTAATATTTAGAAGTATTTTGCTTTACATTTGTGGTAATCATTTATATGCAGTCCTCACCTTTTATTTCCACTGAAGAGCGCAAATGGAATTCTGAATTTTGAAAATGAGATTCAAATAAATGTCATTAGACTGATAGCGAAACAAGAATTGGTATGGTAAAGAAAGTTTCTGTTAACTTTTTGTCCCGAGTGAAGCCTGTTCCCAAAACAGTTGGGTTTTTTTCATTACTAGGGTGTTACCGTGATTTGTCTTTCCATCTTCTGTTAACTAAGGGTAGTAAGTGTTCTGTGAAAACTAAATGCTATTTCAGTCTTGTGTAAGACTCTATGTTCCTAATCTGTAAATGGACAGTGACTTCCTTGTGAAGTGCTTTGAGGGTGTCAGGTAAAAGAACAATATAAGGCTTAAGTGTGTACTCATGATAAAGTAGATTTCCTTACGTGTAAATCTGAAGTTACTGTATCTGAACTGTGGGGTTCTTTCATGCATTTTATTTTTTCCAGCTGTGTCCCTTGTGTGCAGCTCACTTTAACATCATTGAATATCATTGTGTGATGTCATATCTAATTTCATTACAGATAAGCTTTCAGACTTGAAAGCTGCTTTTTTTTTTTTTTTCAATAATGTATTAAGCATATACCCATGTGCATTTATTTTTTTTATTACTGTTTGGTTCACAGCTGCAGCAAGAGTCAAAATCAGTTACGAAAGAAGATAAGAAGAAGAAAGAAATTTCTAGTACAAAACCTGAATCTGCTGTTGAGTCCAGATCATTTAACAGAACAGAATCTTCTCCAGTAGAGTCTTGGAGTAATAAAGATCCAGTGCCTTCATCAGGTGAATTAAACATTTCAAGTGTAATCTCAGGGCAACTTGCAAATCTGATTACTCGACTTAATTTTGTACTTTGTAGTTACTATTGCTTTAAAATGGAGCAGACTGTCATAGCATATTAGTCCTGAGAATATTCTGCATGTTGTCATTTAATATGTACTTCAGAGCCTCAGGGAGGCGATAATTTTCTCACTGTGGACCCTGTCACAGTATCAGAATTTTTATATATTTGTTATTCTCTCTCAATAATGTTTTCTTTCATTCCATAGGGTGTGGACCATATCCCATGGTATTACCAATAACATGATATCATCAAGCACTTCTGTTACATACCTACTTTAAATTACCTTTCTGTTGTCAGAATACCATAACTTTATTTTAAAGGATTACTGCTGGATTTTTGGGAAAGCAGCTAATTTGAATTACTGTTCGTTTCTCTATACAGGTTCTGTATCTTCAGATACTGGTAAAAGAGGGATGTGCAATTGACAAATGAAGCATTAGATTTTATTTTGCTAGGTGTTTTGCAGTGGTGCTCTTTGTGCATCTGAAGTGTTTGAGATAATTGACTAGATCATGTAATAGCATATTTAACATAGACATATTTTGATAGGCCAATTGCTAAGAGAAACAGTGAAAATACCTATTAGAGAACAGAATTTGTTTTAAAATAATGTTAACTTTTGTAGGGACAGTTTCTGAATTTTATTCATCACTTAAGCTTGCTTACTTCTGTTGTGTTCTTTACCAGAATTTTTTTTTTTTTCTGGAAAGCAAGTAGAACATATTTGGATAGGGTTTTAATTCTTCTTCCTTTTATTTTCACTATAATATACATTCATATCCTTTTTGCTTTGCCCCTACATTTTCTCTGATTTAATTTGTGGAATACTTAGATCTTCTTTTACGTTTGCTTCAGGCCAGACTGTCTGTAATGGTTTTATGTATATAAATATCTTCTGTCTTTGCTTTTGTGGGTGAAATTGGTTCATGTCCCTAATACAGCCAAAAATGTCCATGCCCTAAATTAATGTGTGTTGTCAGAGATGATTATTTTCACTAGTCCAGACGGGTAAAGCTTTCAGAAGAACATAGCACCCTTTGTTAAACCAACTCATGTAGCTGGAAAAGAATCAGACTCGTAGTAGGAGGCACAGTCCCAGAAAACCTGCCTTTCTATTCTCTTCAGTCCTCTGGAATTACAGTATCATTAAATATGTTAGTCTTTGTGCATTGTCATTTAGGATGAGTGTGAGGGCTCAATGTTTTTGTAAACTGAGTTCTTTGGTTTTGGATATCATGAGGTCAAGCTAGGTAAGAATGTTTGCCTTAATTTGGAATTCTTACCATCTGGCAGTAGCTTCAAGATACTGATTCAATTGGTTTTGGGAGACAGCTCTGCTCCTGGGAGCAGTGGGGGAAAAAAGATTGGAGATTTTTTTCCATGTCCCAAACTTTCTCTTCCTTTCCGTGTGTAGTGAAAAGCATCACTATTTCTTCTGTCACCCTGCTGTGTTCAGGAACTAGTATTGAATTATACAGATTAGGAGGAAGACTTGCTCTCCATCCACTGCTGTATGCTAATGATTACAACATGCCTTCATTGTCCTGTGTTACTTACCCAGTTTCAACTAGAACATAAATATTTTGATATTTTGTGTTTGGCAATACAGTAATTCTCAAAATGTGTCAATAAGCTTTTTTTTTTTTCCTACAAATCAAATATATATGTATTTTTTAATTAAACTTCTTTAATATCTCTAACAGGAGCAGTGAAGACACCAAAATTTAAGCCTGATCCAAAACTTATGGACCATGGTCAGTCCAGCCCAGAAGATGTGGATATGTACAGTACTAGAAGCTAAGACAAATCTGCTTACAAATCTTTGCAAAGTATTACAGATAAGGGGGAGGGGAGAAAGGAAGGAATAATTCTTACAATACATTCTCCGTGAGCTATAATTTAATCAGGTATTTTCTTATATCCCAATTTGTATTATTGACTTAACGTGATTCTGTTCAGTGAATATTTTGTTTCTCACTACTTATAAGTGGTGAGAATTACTCATTGTCCATGTCATTAGTGAGACACTGAGAAAATGTCAGTGTCTTCTCACAAAGAGTTTTCTCTGTGCCAAGCTTGTTAATAAATGTCACTTCACAAAAGATATTTGAAAATGTAAACATATCTCTATACTTCGGCTCAGATGTTCATTGATCTGAAAGAAGAATGTGATGGCTGGCGTTTGCAGAGGCTTCTTTGTCTTTTTTCTTGCACCTTTGGAATGGAGTGCAATTTCTTATTGGTCTTGAGTACCTTTAAAAAGTCAGTTGTTATATCATACAAATAGCATCGTCTTTAATGCTTGTATAAACAAGTCACTTGTTGTTTGCCTATTTCACGAAGGTGAATGGGAACAACTTCTTGTCCTGCATGCTTCTTGTATATTGAAATGTCACTTAAATTGGGGAAAAAACACACACCTAATCTCTAAATCATCCTTTATAGACTATGCATTAGTTTTCACCAACTCCTAATACCTTGAAGAACTGTATGCAAATCCATGAAACTGATACTGTTTGAATTTATATTGAATGCATTAGCAATCTTGAGGAAGCTGGAAACTTTCTGTAGTTTTCAGGTTTAAAATGCTGACAAGTATTAAAAATGCAGAAGTAATAGGCAGCCAACTTTTTCTTCCCAGAAGTTTGTATGCAGTACCCATTGGTCTTGGTAGGACATCTGTGAAATTCTGTATTTTTCCATAACAATGGAATTGGAAATGGCTTAAGTTTCCTAGGATGAAACTTTCAAAAGCTGCTTTTATCATTGTGTAAATCACTCTACTTCTGTTCATCTTCCATTTCTCTTTAAAACACTTTTACAAAGGTTTGAATAGATCTAGTGGTCTTCCTCTGAGTGCAACTCATTATCAGTACGCAATGATAATGAGCCTGCTGCCTAGAGGTAGTCTCATCTTTATCTGCTGTGGCACTTTTCCTAGTATAAACTGCAGAAGGACACTGTGCTAGTAGTTTGTCCTTCGATCTGTTGAAATCTGTTATCGTTCCATTAATGAAAATATGTGCTTTGTTGTAAAATTGAAGGGGTGACACAAGAACCAACTATACAAACAGATAGTTTGGTTGGAAGACTTAAACCTGAAAAGAAATGCTGCTTCATATGAGTGTATTCTTGGCACTGGGATATGAAAGGATATTTGTTCCTGTTCTCCATGAGAAGAGATTCCGCACCCTGATTCCTTTTTCCATGGCTGCTAAGGCAAATGACTTGTGCAGTACAGGCAAACAGTAGTCCTAGTGTCACTGTGGGACTAGCAGAAGTTGTGAGGAGATACTGCACGATGGGGTGTGCGCGAGGCACAAATGAATGAGCGAAAGAATAAGTAAGGCTTTTCTGATGTTTCAGAAACAGTAAGTATTGAGATTTTTGAAATCCAGATTTCAGGCAAAGTGTTGGAATTCATTATACAGAGTCCAATGGAAGGTAAAGTCAGTAAGTATGAAGTTTAAAGATAAGGAATTCTCTTAGACTTGCTTGGGATGTCTGACATAGAATTAAATGTATTTTGTTTCTTTATTCATCTCTTAAGGCCCAGGAAACTGTCAGAAATCAGGCAGCAATCAGAGGATATTAAATCAATCTTCACAGAGCTCCTGGACAAAACACATTTAGTGTTCCATGACAGAGAGAGGAGTAGAAAAATTAGATATCTTGGCTACATATACCATTTCCAGGGAAACAGGTGAAGACATAAGGCAGGAAGTGAAAACAGGGAAGAAATGATTTTCCAGTGCAAGACTGGATGGCAGAAATGGTATTATCCCTTTGATCAGATTCTGGATTAAAAAAAATGTAAAGGAAAAACCATCTGCTCTACTCCTAGATGACATTTAAATTCTAACTTGTGTCCTTTGAGTGATATGCTACCACAACAAGTCAACGAGAAAGGTAAGATGATGGAGGTTTGCATGGATTTTGTAGGGGTTAACTGTGGTGATGTTTTTCAGCACATAGTGGAAAGCTTTGCACATGAGTTAGTCTTCTGGGACCAGAGAGAGAAGCTGCCGTGGATGGCTGTTAAGGAACAAGGGTGTCTGCCCTTTCCAGGCAGGAGTGGGCCTTAAGACAGACACCTCTACACGCAGTGCCAAAAGCTGGTCTGGTCCTTTCCATACTTGTAAGGGCGTTACTACTCAAATCTCATGATACAAATGAAAGTGTCTGGTCTGCAAAAGGTACGTTGGACTCCTTGGTGGTTAGGCAGTCAAGAATTAGAAGTTTCATGCAAGCAATTTGTATTACAATGCCTGATTTTACAAGCAGTTTGTGCTGTAAATGGACGTGATACACAAAGCCATCCTCAAGTGGTATTTCAGCCTCAGATTACTCCTTAGGGCAAAATTGTAACAGAAGTGTACCTCAGGGTTAAATCACCATTCGGAAGTCTTAGATACGTTTTCTAGGACATAACTTAAAATTACTGCTCCTACCCACTTTAATGAATGAACAGTATGAGGAGTACAGTTCTGGAGCTCAAAGTGGTATCCCTGTGCTGTGTCATTTCTTCTGGTGGACAAGAGGAGTAAGCACAGATTTATTCCAGTACAGGATTTGCCTACTACTATCACTTTTTAGTTTAGTTTTTTTGCCGGTAGAGATTTGTGTTTCTCATTCTTCTCTACAAGATAGGGTAACTTTTTGTTTTGTTTTCTATCAACAGCTTTTGTTTAATATCCCCACAGTTGAAAAGCTGCGACTAAAATTAGAGGCTTGGGTTTTGGCATTGAAACAGATATAGCTAAAGACAGCTGTTTCCCTATCTGCAGCCAAAGAAAATGAGACTAAGTATGAAAAGTTTTGTATCCTGTCTAGGTGTGTTCTCTGCTTTCAGAAAGATGATAATCAATCTTTCAGTTAGTATTTCTCTGTCCTGGAGCTTAAATGTATTAGTAGTGGGAAGGAATTTTTTAGTAAAACCTGGAATATGATCTATTATAATAGATCTTTGCTAACATAAACGTCTGATAGTCAGTGATTGTCTTGCCCACCCCTCTGAGACATGTGACAAGAGAAATTTCTAGAGGTACTAAAAAAGATGCAGGTTATTATAGAGAAGTTTGTAATGCATTTGCTGAAATGGAGGCAGTCCCAGTCAGATTACTAATCAGCTCTTGCACAAATATTGGAATGGTGACTGAATCTTTGTTACTCAGCTGACATTTTGTGAAGTGTTTCTTGTCAAACCTAAAAAGGTGCCTAACCTCTTCAGGCATCTGAACCTCCATGTTTTATATAATGCTTTACATATAGCTTGTTTCAGATAAGTGAAAGGAACTGTGTCTTTATTAATAATTCTAGTAAAGGTGCTATGCAATGGCTTTAAAAAAAGCAAATTCAAATCTACATTACGCCATGCTTGTGAGTCCTCATTTTAAACATGTGTGCCTGGCTTGATCTCTTTAAGATTTCAGACCCAATGTGCAAACTTGTTAAACAATGAAAAATTAACATAAGTACACAAGAAAAGTGGCGTTGCAAGATGTGGTTTTATTAATTTATAGTAAAACCCTTTGAAATGCCTATCACATGTATCACTGTTAGCCACTTAAAGTTTCTTTCATAATGCAATAATACAGTAAATAATAAAAGTAAGAATGTATACTGTAATTTTTGTATGATGTAAGTTATATATTTGTGAAAAATCCGATGTCTTAAGGAACTGGGTCATAGAATCATAGAATCATAGAATCATTTCGGTTGGAAAAGACCCTTGGGATCATCAAGTCACATAATGATATTTTATAATATAGAAATAGTTCTATTTAATGCATGTTTTTTATTTATGATTGATTGTACTCAATGTATAGAGAGATTTGGAACTTGTTGATACTAATTTTTTATTTGCATAAAACTGATTGTGATATTTTATTTTGTCATATCGTTGTGAAGCACCTGAAAATAAAGGGTGATAAGATACTTTTTAAAAAGTAAGTTGGAGTTTTGTATACTGTCTCATCTGTAGGGCAAATTGTCAGTTCCATTTCTCTAAAGTACATTTTAAAAGTCACTGTCACACCTGTTTTCCCTCATGTTGGGTGGAAAAAACTTCACCCCTCAAGTATTGAAACATACATTCCTGGAAGAAATTGTCGAAGTAACATGCAGGATATACTAATGCTCAGTGTTCAGTTATTTTTTGCGTCTTAAATTTTGAGAAGTGCTTCAACTTTCTTTTCTTGGTAATTTCTTCTAAAGAATACTGTAGCTCACAACTTGGGAAAAAGATGATATTCATCCAGAGGGATGACACACACCGTTACAAGAACGAGGCAGATAGCAAATATATTTACTTCAGTATGGCTCCTTTATAATCTTCAAGGTGAAGTAATTTGCCAATCCAAGGGTCATAAATAATGTAATACATGATGTAACCTACAGTGTAACTACTTAGAAGAAAAATTGCATGAATAAGTAATGTAGCTATTTTAATGGCAGATTATCATCATGATTCTCAAATAACTTAGGAAATATTGTAAAGATTTTTTTTAACGCATCAGTATAGTTATCTTATAATGAAAGTTTGGTGTATTTCTGAATCATATTCAAATATAGAAAATGTATTTTAAAGGTCCTACAGAGCCTGTACCCTTTAAAAAGGAGCTTTAGTATGCACTAGATTGTGTGTAGGTATTATTTTAGATGGAAAGGATTCTAAGAAGCAAAACTCAAATAACGTGCTGATGGTAAGCTACAGTCAAGAAAGACTAATTGGAACTGTTCTAGAAGTTATCATTTTATTTATATTACCACAGTATTGATGTGCTCTTCTTGTAGACCAGCACAAGTGTTCAAACCAAACTGAAATACTGAGGAGAAGGAGATCTCAAAGTTGGAAAATCTTGTTGTTACATTCTTTTTTTATTTGAAGAAACTTCTTTACGTTCTAAAGTCTAATGGCCCGATCTATTTTGTGTTGCAAAACCTGAATATATTGGTATGTGCTAACAAGTTGTAGAACAAGTGAAAAGAGAGGGAAATGCAAGTTTCATCACTCACTCGAAAGTGGTGACAGGGACATACAGTTGGGAATTATGAGTTTACTATGGGGCAGAGTCAGAACATGCAGAAAGGTAGAAGGCAGAAGGTGCAATTAGTTCTTTGCCCTTTTGTTTATGGGTTGTAGGATTGTAGGAGATTGCTTTTACAGAAACAATTGAAATAAATTCTTTGTTTCCCTTGCTGTGGCCAGGTGATAGGCCTAAACTTAGGTTATCATGGGTTTAAGTGTTGATAACTTTTTTTTGTGTGCTTTATTTGTAGCTGTCCTAATACCAATATTTAAGAAATATGTAGCTTGCTTTCTGTTTGTGCCTCCCTCGGAAGCTCTGCAACGCAACAGTAATACAAGGAGTTCTCCAAAGCCATCTTGAAGCAGATCTGAAACTAAGATTAAAGGTAATGAGGAGTTGATCAGCTTCCACCATTAATTTTGGTCAGTAACTTTGTTTTAGTTATAGCTCTCTATTTGAGGAAATAAAATTAGTCTAGCTGTAGTTTACCTAGACTGTAGTTGTAGAATGCATAAATTTCCATTTGATTTTGTTGTGTTCCAGAAACTAAGACAATTAAGTGAAATGGGTATGCTGTGAAATACAAAGCTAACAACTGTTTAGGCCTATTGGTATTGATTTTACTTTTTGTTACCTAAGTAGGCACTAAACAGAGAAACCTACTGATGGCCTCTGCAGCCCTTCCTGAGGCCAAGTCCAAACCTGTTGCATTCAATAAAATGGCAACAATATAACAGGAGGTTATTAGATTGGGTTTTGTAATCGGCTTCATTAGAACAGCTCACCTGAGTAAAATCTGCAAATTACATTTCTGCATCTTTGTCTCAATCTCTCAATAAAATTTAAAAGCTGTAGGTAAAGGCGTTCTGTGTATAACACAACCTGAAGTACCAACATTCAGCGGCTGGAACCAGAGGGGAAATTCCCTGTCAACTACAAGAACAAAGCAAGTGTATGAACTGGCACTGCACACTTCTGCCTTACAACTGAAGAAGGATGACACAATTTATTTTTTTTACTGAGGTATATGTTAATTTTTCTGTTCTTGTGGATGTGATTCTGGGATCTCTTGCAAAGAGATCTGGCAGGGACAAGAATCAGTCTCTTTGTTATCGTCTGCTATAAAATTAGGTGCTGTTGGGCTTTCAGCCAAAGCAGTATTCTTTCAAGAATTTGCTAAGCATTGATGTTTACAGATCATTATTTATCCTTTGAAGAGTAAAGGTTAAAGTTTACCTTTCGCTGTTAATGTAATTGCGTTTGGCGTATTCTCGTAAGCAGCTATCTGCTGTCAAATGAAGAAATCCATGTTGGGATTTTATCAGTTATGGAGAAGTTTCAAGGGCACCATCCTAAAAAGCAATGCTTGTGCTAACTTAAACTTCAGCGCAGTTAATCTTTTACAGACTTTGGGTGTATCCCCATTTCTTCCTCTGTAGTTCCTCAGGATGACGAATCATTCACGTAGAGGCCATCGCATATTCAGGGTCTTGTTGTGCAGTGAAAGTTGAGAATTTTTAAGACTTTTTAAATAATAAAAAGGCAAGCTGACAGTTTGGGGGTGTGCTAAAGTGTCTATTTTTGTTGCCATTCATCCTTGCCAGAGGGGTATTTTCTATTTTTTCTCAGAAAGGAAACATGATTGCAAAAGAGAAAAGTTAACCAACAAACTGTAATGGTAGATTCATATGATTACAGGATTCCTTCTTAGCTCCTGTCTCATCCCTGTTAGTTAGCTTCAGAACCAGTGTGCCCAGCACATTTTCCTGAGGCTACATTCAGTCTTAGACAAAATGATAGAGAAACCCTTCTTCTCCTTTCTCACATTTGTAACTTGGTTTGTAAGTTGGATCAGGCTGATGGTCAGAGTACATGTAGCAGCTGAGGCTACCTCCCTCCCCTAGGCGGAGTCTTCTGAGTTTTTATTTTTCCTGTGCCCTACCACATTCCTCCTTGGTTTAAAGGCTTCCTGCTCATCACAGTTTTTAAAGTGTTTTAACAGTCGAAAATATATTGTGTTCATTCCACAGTGTGTCTTACCAAACTCTTGATGCCTGCTTTACCCATAGCTTTATAGAAATTGCACAGGAAATAAATAATAGAAAATATTTTAATAATGAAAGATATTAAATAATAGAGATTTGATGTTCAGCACTTTGTGCAGATTTCTGTTTCTCCCTTATACTGTCTTCTCTCTTAGTCTCATAGTTTCTGAAGTCACTGACATGGAGGAATAGGCTTGTCTCAACACTTACAAAAACAGTGGTTGTGTAAGGAGTAAAAAAGTAGCAGGAGTTTCCTTTGTGGGAGTTAGGTAAATGGAGAAATACTGTGATGCCAGTCATCCACAGGTAAACTTGCATAGATGCTTTTATAATGGAAAAACAATTCAGCAATGTGAATCTGTAAAACATATCTGGGAGGTCTTGCGGGCAGATCAGCTCTGAAATTGAATAAACAAACATTTGAGGGGAAAAAAAGCCCTAACAAATACCCAGAAGAGATGAAGAACAGCAAAGAAATGCTGCTGTTGTGGCACTTGCTGTTTTGTGTTTCCTATTGATCTAAGACTGTAACGACACTGTGCACATTCTTTTCCTGTGGATTTTCCTCCTATTTGGTGCCACTTTAGAGCTGTTGCAACTGAATACAGGATATAGAGTAATTGGAGAAACAAATTCCTGTCTGTAGCTGTATTTGTTAAACTCCTCCTTCCCTTGAGGGGTTTTGCACTCTAGGTAGATGCACTTCATTTGTAAAAGGAAGTAGTTATTGTACAAATTTACTGTTACTTATTTTGCATTCATTGGTAATATTTATAATGAAATAAGAGTGTTTTTTTTTTTTCATTGACCAAAATAATATTACGTAATACTTCAAAGGGATTAACTTTGATTAATTGAGGCAATCAGTGGGCTGTTGATATAATCTCCTGACACCAGTGGTGTGCATTTGGAATCTTTTCTGTTTGTGGTATGAACTATTGTAAATAACTTAATTAGCTATCACTACTGTATTGATAATGCTTGCTATGATGAGTTTGAGTAAAGCAGGTTTTAAGTCAATCATTCTTGACTGAGCTGAGACCAAAATGACAGTTCAGAACAATGTGGTGAGTTTAAATTACAAAACCCTTTACTGTGGAGTTAGATGTCTGCATGTCATAATACTTTGCCGGAAAGAACTTCCAAGGAGAGTGATAAAAGAATCCCTTTATAGTTTCATTATTGTCAAATCCCAGGGAAACAGAATAGCCAGGAAGTGTTGATGCAGAAAACAGCTGTTGCTACAAAGCAGGCCAGTTTCTTTGCTATTACACAAAACTACTCACAAATACTCTTATTCACAGCCTACATATGACTACTTAGTGATTTAGATCTCACATAGAGGCATCACGTATAAATAGTAGCATTGTCAACTAAAAACCAAAATAGTGTAGAAGTGCATGCAGCTACTTTTACATATACAGTTCAGTTCCCACACCAAATATTTGTATTAGTGGATTGCGCTTATGTATCTTGATCTACAGTTTATAATATGCATGTATGTGAAGCCTTAGAAAACAAATGTAGTGAAGGTCAGCAAAACAGTCTTTAGCATGCCAGCTGAGTACAATTTCCTCTGTTACATATTCTGGTGTTTTTCTCTATTTTTTTTTCCATTCAAAATTCTAAAATTAATAGAGCTTTCATTATCTCTTTAGAAAATTGTGGCAAGTTACAGGTCAGAAAATCATGGGTTTCAGAAGTAAGAAGAGATTGATTACTTTGAATATAAGGAGATTTCCATTTTTTTAATTTAGACATCTTAATTCATCCCAGTATTTACACGTTAAAAACAGCATTTTATGGGTTGAGAGAAAAGTTTTTCTACTTAAGAGTTTGCCAAGACACAACTTTCTAATATAGGTAGAGGAGGGCTGCATTGAAGAGCAGTCAGAGATCGTTTAGGATGACATTTAAATCATGTTTACATTTTGATAGCTATCTACATGTTATTTGCTTATTTTTCCCTGATAACAGTTACTTGCACTTGGATTCTTGGTACTTCTGGATCAAAAAAGAGAACTTGACAAGATTTAAAGTATCGCAGATCACAGAGAGGAGGACAGTCAAGGAGTAAAGGTGGGAAACAACAGCATGAGGGACTCATGGAGGAAATGGATACCAACTTTTACTGGGGTAGGTGCAAAGGGGAAATAAACTGGCAGTATGAAAAGAAGCCTTGGATTGCAATGTGGGAGCTCTGAGCACATCTTACATTCCTAACTAACGTTGTGGATTGTTTTAACAGTATAAATGACAACAAAATACTTCAGCAGTATCTGCTAGAATATACTGAACTCCTTGTCCACTGAGCTTTAACTTATGAATTACCTTCTCCAAAAGATAATAAGGTATATTCATTAATGTGGGTATTTGGATATTTTGCCTTTAAATTGTGTTATAATCTGGGGAGGGAAGCATGCTATGAAGTAAGTTTTTGTTTCACTTCCAGATGTAGTAAATTGAGCTGTTGTGATTGGGACAGAATCTGGTGCGCTTATTTGCAGAGAATGGAAATATTTTTACCTTCATATATGCAGATAAAAATACCTAAATAAAGCTGCAGTTTGAACTGAAATAAATCTCAGTGTAATTCCACATTTGCAAAAAGAAAACAGATTTAGAGTAATTGGGACGGTGTAAGTATTCATGTCTATTCAGTACAGAAATTTTAGGTTTAATTTCCTTGTAGAATCCGATTTGAAAATGCATAAATACATATGGCAGTAATGAGAAAGCATTTTTCTGATGTTTCATGCCAAACTATGGGAGAAGTTTTGGTAAAATCATGAGATTGGGTATTAGGAAATGATGAAAAATTCAAACAGATTGCAACCATGATTTGTAATCAAACAGACTGGGAGTTGAAGGAAGAGGTGTCAGATACATACTATGTGCTACAGCTGTGCCTAACAATTGGAGCAGCAATAATTATTGCAGCAAAACTTCATTTTTTCTAGGAGCAGAAACATCGTTAGACCAGCCTGATAATAACCTTTTATTCATAATTTTTATACTCTGATCCATGTCATTGACATGTCTTTAAAACCAGTGTATATCTATGGAACTTAGTCTTCTAATACATTCAAAGTTTGTTAACTTTAAAAGGTAGCATAACCCTAAAAGGATGACAGATAAACACATGTGAAAGATATATTGGTGTGTTGAAACTTAAGTTCTTAAAGGAATACTTTACGTATGTTTTCAAAAATTCAGAAATAGCAAGATTACTGAGACAATTTTATGGAACTACCCACTTGTGATAAAAGAAAATATATTGGAGAAGTTATCGGGAAGTTGTATCTGTTAAAGTTAATTAGTAATTTTTTATAGAGAAGGATGCTGTAAACAAGCTCAAAATCCATGATCCTTGACTTCCTACGGTAACAGTAGCAGAAAGGAGAGTGCGTTCTGCTGCTCACAGACTCTGGAAGAAACAGTCTTCTACTGCAATGGACTTCAAAATGCCCATTCTTAAAGTCTTGCTTTTCATTCTGTTCATGGCCAGCGATTCGCTGAGTGAACGTAAGACATTTAATCTCTTATTCTGTACTTCTGTACATTAAAGTTTGCAACCATATGAATTGCAACTAAAATACTAGGTGTTCTGGTGGGTTTGAATCATTTTGAGTCATTTTGTCAATGCGGATGATGAATTTTAAATGAGAGATGATTCAGTTCTTTTTCAGTAGGAAGAAAAAGCCTCTATAGGGGTTTAAAAGTTATACATTCTTTTTATAGCAAGTATTTTTAGAAAAATTTTTGGAGAGGAACAGGGAGGAAATCATCCGTAATTAAGAGCGTGTCAACCCGAATGCATTGAAAAAAAAAGTTATTTTAAATGAGGAGGTAAGTGTCTCTGGTTCTGTTAGAGTATACAGTATTGGTCAGGATTTTTTTTTTAATGGGAAGATTCCCTACAGATTTTATTTCTTTATTTCTTTATTTTATTGTTACTACTGTTCTTTACCTGGTAGCTACAAGTTACTAATAATTAGGTTATCACTAACCTGATAGTGATGTAAACCAGCTGCAGTTACTATTTTTCTAATACAGTTTTGGTTTGTGATTTGAGGATTTTTTTTTATTCTACTTTAGCGTTTAAATTGCCAAAAAAAAGTTGCCACTTCATGGAAATCTTTGCATTTGTATAGACTATGGTACTATGAAGGGCTCAGCAGTGGGTTCCGTAATGACATGGAATGTTACAGCATTAATATCAAAGGGTATGTGCTCGCTCGCTCTCCAGCAGAATCACAGCTAGTTCCTTTCTACTTCTTTAGTAGTTTTTGTAATATTGCTAAAAGAATTGTCATTCTGTTACTGATCATAGGGGTAGCTAAACAACATTACTGCTGCCTATCTCCCAGATAATGATGCCAAATAATACAAGTGATTTTTCAGTGTTCTGTACTTTGTAGTCATAACATATGATCTATATTTAGGTTGTCTTGGAAAATGCTTCAATGCTGATGCCCTTTTGAGAGAAAGGAATGCAATATATGTAAATAGATTTATATAAATGCAAGCCTTGATCACTGTGTAACCATTTAGATTTATCTCTGACTAACAGTAAACATTGGGTTAGATTGTCTCCGACAGTGGGGAGGATGAAAGCTTCCATCTTTTTTTGAAATAAAGATTGCCGACTAAAGCATAGTTTCCCTAGCTAATAATGCATCAGTCATGAGTTTGCTAATCTACCTGTTCAAGGTGTAAAATCCCTCTTGCAATAGCAAAATAGTAATATTAACAATGTTCTGAGGCTACTTTCTTCCTGTCAGTTGCCAAGTAGGCTCAGAAGGATCTGCTCAGAGATCTCTTCCGCTTCTGACTTTCTGGCTTCATTCTAAATGTGTATCTTCTCATTGTGAAAAGTTATGCAAAAATATACTCGGCTGTATTGACTGTTTTGGGCTTTTTTGAGTATCATAATCATGCTTGCCCTTGCAACGTATGGCACCATTTTTAATTTCCTCTCTCAGCATCTCCAGTGGTGTCTTGCAATTGTGTGTTTGATTATACGTTATAGATCAAGATTCCAGGTACATCTCCGTAAATCGCAGACTTTAGTGGCTTTGGGTCAGCTTGTAGCTTGCTGGTATGAACAATGAGTACAGCGTTCGGACCGAGAGGAAAGAAGCAGGTAGCAAAGAATGTAGGGTTTGACTGCCCAACACGGTGTCTTCTGGTGTCTCATTAAGGTTGCTGATGAGGAAGTTATTTTTAGACAGCTGTAAGCCTGTGAATTACTGTAAGCAGCGCTCAATTTCTGGAACATAATTTAAAGCCTGCCATGTTTACACAGTAAAAGAAATGGAGAAGAACCAACGTTAATGCAAAACAAATCCTTTTGTAGACTAAAATAAGGAATAATACCAGTGCAAAACACACAAAAAAGTTTGAATTTGAATTATAATTGGAGAGTTTGAGTCTCAAATGCGTTTAATGATTTTTGTCCTTTGTTAGCAGACCAGAGAGGATACATAGTGGAATTCAGACAACCACACTTAAACGATAAGATAGAAGTCATAATAATATAAGCTATACAATTTACTGGCTAACTAGAAGACGGGTGCAAATTCTGACTAAAGTATTACAAGCAGGCAAGTTTTCATTTTGCAAATAATTTCAAAATCTTGAAGGGGCCAGTCACTGGAAAGTAAGATTTAGTATTATCTGCAAAGTACATCATATGCAGCTCAAATTTCTGATGTAATTAGATATACAGCCCACTAACAGTGTGTTACCGTATAATTGAATTAAATAAATATTTGCTTTATTTTAACTTACAGCCAACTGCACTGGAGTTGAGGACTTTAGAGACTGCTTGGGTGATACTGAAAGCTTCTGTCCTGTCAATATTTCTTGTCAATGTAAAAATGAAAAGCCTTTTTGCAGGTAGGATGTGGGGTGGGTTGGTTGGTTTGTTTGTGTAAATATATGCTATGTAAATGCAGCTTGTCAAATATATTATTAATGATGAAATAAATTTAGAACCTGCAATGCAATCCATGAAAGTGGATGTTGGTCTTCATTCACAATCTGCATAAGCTCATAACTCTGCTACAAAGCATCAAATCTGGGATCTGAGCACAGCATTTTCTTTTTTAGAATATGTGTAGGCAATGTAATTCATAAGTTAGGTAATCACTATAATCTTCAATTTTTACATGCTCACTGTTGTCTCAGGTGTTTTTCTTTAGAACTGAATTATGCTGTGTAATGGCATTTTTTTTCCCAGGTTGATCAAAATTTCTTTAATGCTTTAAAAAAAAAAAGAGAGATCTTAATATTTTGTTCTACAGTACACATTTGTGTTTTTTTCCTTTTTTAAAAAAAATTCTAGTCATCTGAATAGAAAATCTTGTTACCGTATCTAGCATATCTGTTTTTTCATATAGCTTGACCCTTAGACTGGTTGATGCAGAGCCTAGCAGAGTGCATTTGCATCAAATCTAGAATAAGATGTGTATTGCTAAGATAAGTAGCATCTTTAGATAAGCAGGAAAAATATAGAATATCTTGATCCCTGCAGTGTTCAATTATAATTATATAGCAAAATATTTTCCTTTTTTGGTATTATTTACTTTTAAATAATGTTGGTAAAAATTAATATTTTTGTTTGCAGATGTGATTACTACAGAGTGGATTGGAAGGATTATTGGTACATGGGTCCCAAATGTAACCACCTTTGGAACACTTTAGATTTTATTTTAGTAACTGTTATTCCTCCAGTAGCACTGGTTATCATACTTGTTGCAATATTTTACAGTATCTACTCCTGTAAAAGTGGAAAAGCTGTGTAAGTTACTCTGGGTGAAGCTCAAAGGGGTTTTTATAATCAAAATGGAAGTAAAGCAAAAGAAGTCTGGTATTCTGATTAATTTTTAACCTCTGGATATTTAAATCAACAAGCATGCCATAAAGCATCCTCTGTCAAAATGTTGTTTATACAATTTAAAACTAAATCAAAGCATCTTATCAGAGCACTTAACAGTTATTCAGCATTTTACTGCTGTGCACAGATCTTTCACTCCAAGTTGTCACTTCTCTTCTGTGGGGCTAACCAGGCAAGCTTTAAAGATCAGTAACTACATTTTCTACTTTAACTCAAGACTACCAAATCTGGCTTGCTGATTTATTTGCTATTAAGGGTTGGCTTGCTTTGTGCAGTAAAAAAAAAAATAAAAAAAATTAAGACCAATACGCATTGACAAGAGTTTTGGTGAATAAACACAATTTCTCACAGTCTTCGGTCCTGGGCTTTGGCATTTTGAGCTGCTTCTTGTTTTTTCCCCCTGATAAATGTCCCAAGTACACAGAGAGTATGAGGTACTTCCTCTGTCATGGAAAAATTGTAATAATACATAGCTCTGGCGTAGTCATTGCCACAGTACATCTAAACTTGTGATGTGGCTGTTTAATAAATCTGTAGTACAAAAAGATTCAAGCCCCTCAGGACTATTGCTAATGCTCTAAATTCACATTGTTCCCCTCAACCAGGAACCAGACCAATCCTCCAAGCCTCCAGACCGCACAATGTAACCCTGCATTTACTGCTGAAATGGCTGATAACGTGGGGCATGGTTATCAGCAGTCGCCAAGGGTAAGAGATGGTGTGTGGGGCAAATTACATGTTCCTAATGCTAGTGGAAGTCAGACGTGATTTTGTGATTCAACAGAATGGTATATTAATAGCAAAAAAAGGTCATCTGGTAAAATTAAAAATATTATATTATTTAAAAAAATATTTGACTGGTATTTCATTTCCAAGATCATCTAAATGCACGTGAGAAGGTGAAACTCTTCATCAAGGATGACGTGAATCTAATTTGCATAGAAGAAAACAAAGAAGTAGGGATTATTTTAAGAGAATGTTCAAATTAATACTTCCTTTTAAGCCAGTTAGAAGACTAGTATTAAGGAGAGAGATAATTTGAGTATGAGCTCAAGCCACATGCTACAAATCCAGAGGGAAGAGTTGGTATACTGTCCAGACTTCCACCAATTTAAACTGCTGAAGAGCCATGTCTGCGGTTTAATTAGACTGTTTACTAGTTATATTTCACCACAGGCTATTTGTCTTTAAGGTTTTCTTGATCTTATGAGGATTATCGACAAGGTTCCATGAGGATTTGAGTAGTGTTCATGTAAGAACAGGTAAAAGGCAGTGCTAGTGAGGTGACACATTGCTGACAATACCATAGTACACAGAGTAGTCAAAACCAGGCCTTACTATGAAGAAGTAGAGAAGGAGCATATAATAATGATTGACTGGACAAGAAAATGACAAATTAAATTTATTGTTTATAAATGCAAGGAATATATGCACATAGAAAAGCAGTTTTAACTTTGTGTAGGTGGTAATCATATCTAAATAAAAAATCAGAACTTAGAAGGGACATCTAGAGTAATGTTTTCTGAAAAAGTTTGTCTACTAGGGGTTTTAGGAAGAAACTGAAAACAATATGAGGAACATTGTAATACCAGTATGCAAATCTTAATTATGCCTGTATTTGACTACTGAATGTAATTTTGAGCCCCCATCTCAGCAAGCAATGTAGTACATCTAGAATTTCAGGATCATCAATACTGATTTTTATATGAGGAGAGGTTGTGTGAGAAATTACTGTTCCCTGCTTTTAGTGTAAGAACTTGGCAATGTCAAATGAAATCAGACAGAATTTCTAAACAAAAAAAAAAAGTGTGTTTTGATAAAATGCATAATCCAGCAGTATGTAATCATAGTGTAAATTAGTTTTTAAAAAATCAGATGTGTTCAGGGAGGTGGAGGTGTTCAGATAGGGTGTGTGCTTTCGGGTAGGTAGTATCCTGGTTGTTGCACTTGTGGTGCTGCTGTTCACGTCTCAGAGCAACCTGGGAGTGCACAAACTGATTCCCCTTCAGATTAAAGTAACCAGAACACGTGCTTCAGTCACTGATAAACAGTCGGTGCCCCGGCCAAAAAGCAAACCCTTCTGATGTGCCTGAAGTGTCAATGAACTTATATCAGGCCACTCTGTTGCTGCAAATGCAGCCACAGACTCTACTCCAGCTTAGTCAATTCATGACATTGATGTATTGATGGTACTTAAGTTATTTACACTGTTGGCATATATTTCCCTTATGCTTCCATTACTGGCTGTTCTTGATGAGTTCACCTGAGTCAGGTGGCCTGACTTAGTCGGTCTCTTCCTATATTCTATTTCTATATGTGCAAAAGTAAATTTTGCAAGTACAAGATGTGTAAGGGTACAGGTAGAGAGGCCTAGTAAAGATTTGATCTATATTGTTCAGTTCAGGGACAAGAAATCAGGCTTATTTTTGTGATGAAGATGTACGTGGTCCTCAGCTGGTGCAGAGCAGCATAATTGCACAACTCAATTAAGAAAAACCAGGTGGTACTAGTTGAGAATCTGACCATTGGTGAATAAACACTACAGCGTTCTGCAAGCCCAGAGTCTTAAGATTAAACTTTATGAAAATTAGAAATGTTTGTTTCGAATACATTTTATTCAATTGGAAGAGGAATGAAAATTAATGGAATGGGTTAAATTGCAATAATGTGACCTTTCTTTTATGTTGTGAGCAATGCTTTCCAGGGACATTTTTGGAGGCAAGGGAGGGATCAGCGTAGATGATCAGAAGGATATGGCTGTACCAAATGTATCGTTTATCTTTGCTATCTCTCAGCTGCGTATTCTAGGAATGATAGTACATAACTGCTTGTAGTACATTATTGGCAGGGTTCTGGCCATATTTGTTTAACTGCCTAAAACTGAATTAGGTTTGGGGCTAGAATATTTAACCATTTCCTAGTTTATTATTTTTTTCTAGAAAGGAGAAACTCTCTAAATCAAATCTGAAATTAAATTACCTGCACCACCTTTGTAACACTGGGACCTTTACAACATTCCTGGGAGATAAATACACAGTGTCATTTATGGGATTACAAAGGTAATCTGTGACAGAGCTGGGATTTGAACTTTGGTCCCCAAAGGGCCAGGCGCTGCCTTTTCAGCTGGGCTAGCCCTCTGCCATGCCCGTTTTCTCCACTGGGCAACATGTCCTTTAAAGTAGAAATCATCACGTGAACTACTGAGTGTCACAAGAAAAGATGGATAAATTCATTTCAAAACCAGAATGGGAAATAATGGGAAATATAAAGAAATGCAAAAGGGTTGTTTGTGTGGATTCATTTCCTCCTTCAGTACTTAAAGTGATTATTTTACGTATCTAAGGAATGTGTAGCGTCTAAGAAGAAGACATTGTAGGGTGTGTGAGAAGACGATGTAGGCTGTTGGAGAAGAGAAAATAATGTAGTCTGATACATTACTTCCTGTTAAATATATTTGTAAGGTATTGATAGCGTGGAAATGCAGTCGTGAAAAAAAAAGAGGCATGAGCCTATTTTCACCAGGAGATGGTGCTGTTTAATTTTTAACTAATTCTGAATTTCATTCAATTGATGCTGTCATTTTCAAGGTGTGAATTAGACCAAATCCTACACACATAGTTAGGAAAGAAAAGCTACTGTAAAAGGAACTGCTTTGGGTAAGGGCTGCGGTACTTCTACTTTCTCATGCTCCCGGCTGCACATGTGAGCCCAGAGGCAGTCCCTGGGGCGCTTCTGCCTCCCTCATCTCCTTGCTGGATGTGGTGGCCGTGAAGACATGAGCTTGTAAAAAGCCCATTGTTAATCGTCTGAGCTTTTGCTTTCATGCCGATAATGCAGGCGAGTGCTCATATTGCTCTGCAGTCTGTGGGGCCCCCCCCAAAGCTGTCGGAGAGAGGCAAAAAAGGAAACCAAAATCTGCGCCTGACGGCATGAGCTTTTGCTGATGAACTGCCGTGAACGCTGCTTCTCTCCTGAGGGGACCTTGTTTTGAAAATGACTTCAAATTGTTATATTTTTAAACAAAGATACCTTTAGCAAATGAACATCATTTATTAGTTTTATGAACAAGATAAAATATTTTGTTTCTTCATGATTTCCTTCTTCCTCTAGCAGTATGTTTGGCAAGACAGCAGTCACTTTAAACGGCAACGTTCAATTGATCTTAATTATCTATCACTGGTTTTTTGCGCAAATTGGCGGTAAACCTACTGTTATTTAGGGAGTGGTATCTTTCTGAAGTGTTTAATCATAAAGGACTCAACAAAACTTCCAGACCTTGATAAGACCCTTAATACTTGGTTTACTTAATTGTGCAGAGACTTATCTGGGTGGTCGTTTCTCTGTTATATCTTATGTATAAAGGTACGTTTTCTGCGTTATCCAAATATGTAAAGGCTTCTCTTTTACTGAGTCTTTTAGATAAATGGAATTTATGTATTTGAAAATGTGTCAGTAACAAACAACAAATACCAGTATTTTGTAACTGGTAAATCAGCTTATACAATTTTTTTATACCAAAGACAACTGCTGACATACTGTGCCTGTTGAGGTATTTTTGTCATTTGTTGTCATAGTGCTCTGTGTAACCACCTGATATTCTACATGTAGAATGTCTGGAGTGGACAAATTCCAAAAGCTGTACTGAGAAGACAAGATTTTGATGATGTCCCAAGCCCAAGGCAATTAGGGAATTACAGGTATGCTGCTGTTTTTCCTTTCTTTTTTACTCATTTTCACTTCATACTCTGGTTTGGAGACTAAGAATGGCTTTGTAGTTTTGCCAGTGGCAAAGATCCAGTAAATGGCTAAGCTTTAGACTGGATTATTCAGATATATATTTTGTGGCTTGGTTCTTTGATAGAAAGAAGGGGTTTTCTAATTTTTTTTTCTCCTCTACTTTGCATAATTCTAACAGCATTACTGCAAGAATCCTAGGACTATTTTATGTGTTATTACTAAATGTGAACGAGCACACAGGACTACATTATGAGCTTGCTGTGTAAGACTTGGTCTGTTTCCCTAATGTATCATCAAAAAGAAAGAATGTCTATTTCTTTCGTTTCTGAAACTAAATCCTAAAGTACTGATTTATCCAAAGGCTTGTATGGTTTTCCTCTAATAATTGCAAATGTATTCATTTTCATTACATTTTAGAAATGCAGTTTCCTTAGTTGTAGTTCCTTATTTTAACACTCCTCATTAACACCAGCCAACTGTTGCAGCTCCTGCCCACAACTTTTGCAGAGAACTTATTTACCATGAGGCAACTAAATGATAGCAGAGCATTCTCCTCATAAGTAGCAGGGTTCAACTGCAGAAACAGACTGGACCTTTCTGATATTTAGGTCTATCAAGAAGGTCTGATTTTTTTAATATAAACATTGAAAATGTTGAAGGTATACCTATCATGAATTTAAAACATTTTCAAAATCATGAATTTAAATAATTTTCAATAATAATGGGAATATAGAAAATTAGATATTATGGCACTGTTCAGTGTAATGGAAAAAAAAAGCTTACAGAATATGTTGCTCCTTTAAATTCAGTTTATTTGTATTTGCAGGGTGAGGGTTTGACAGTAAAATGAACTTATAAGACAGAACATTAGAACATTTAGATGTCTTAAAGTTATTGCTTAAAAATGTCATGCATGCGGTAGTGAGCTTTATTATTTTTACCCTAGTTTAAACTAACCCTTTATGTAATTTGCAGTACATTATTATGCATATTTTTATAACCTCTTTTTTCTCTTTTGCGTAGTCCCATGCATTCTCAGTCATTAGAGAGCCCAGATCCAACAACAGACTATATTCCTAATCAGCGACGTCAGTATGATAAATTTGGCTCTCCAAGCAATAATGTGCCTTATGCAGGTTATGCAGAGAGGAGACAGTATCGGGTAGGTATTAATAACATACCTATGCGTATATATTATATCGTCTTCTGTCTTGGTACTGAAAACAAATTATCATAATTCAAACTGGTAGTATTTAAGTCACTAAGAAAAAATGTGAGCTAATAAGTAGCCTAAAACCACCTTTTATTATATGGGTGTCTTCTTCAGGAATATTACATATTTGCTCATTCTATTCTAGCCTGGATAAATTGTGCAGTGTTTTAACCATTTTCTGAGTCATTCGTACTTAGATAAGACAACTAATAGAAACAGGGTTTTCACCAAACTGAGGAATGGCTGCCCAAGACAAAACGCCTTAAGAACGGACGCTGCAGTCAATAGAGATATCCCTGCACCTCTGGCAGATTACTGGAATTCTGTGTTTGAATTCACTGTACAGTGAAGGGAATTTATATGGCTGATATGAAAAAATAAATGCCTGAAAGCTCTGTGCCTGTTAGGGCAATACTGCTTTTTCATGCCAGCATGTCTTGTGATTGCACTGGAATACTGTGAAAGATCAAGCAATGAGTTTCCAGCCATGCTGAAGACTTGCGTAATAAAAGAGTGCTAACTCTCATGGAACAACTGTCTTGTTACATTTACTGACAATGTAAAATTTTTGAAGTTAAAATAATTTTCCAAACTCTATCCTGAATAACAATACAACTGAATTCTCACTGATGTGTGAAAAATATGACTCTTAGTAGTTCTATTAGTACTTTCCTCTTACAAAGCAGCTTTCCTGTGGGACTCTGGGGTTCCTATTCCCCTCCTTCCACCACTTCATAATTCAAACTTATTAAAGCTTCATGGGAAGTTGTTACAGTATGTCTCATGTACAACC
Organism: Limnodromus scolopaceus; assembly: GCA_028565335.1. Lineage (NCBI taxonomy): Eukaryota > Metazoa > Chordata > Aves > Charadriiformes > Scolopacidae > Limnodromus > Limnodromus scolopaceus. The sequence goes on from JAOXNO010000063.1 coordinate 15,288,215, forward strand.
AGTATGATGTACAGAGAAAATAAATTATTTATTCCAGAACTTATGAAATCATTTATGTAACTGTATGTAAGTGTTCTGGCAGGTTTCCTCCCGCAACACCCGACAATTGCATGATTTGTAGACTGATGTATGTACTGTAAGACCTTTCTGTGTCTAAAAAATGAGCCTCATCAAAATTGTTAAATGCATTAGCTGTCTTTCTTGCAGTTATCTTGATAGATCAGTATTTTGTGATTACAGTTAGTTTATGTAAATGTTCCAACTGCAGAAAAATATTAAAAAGGTGGGGCCTTTAGCATAAGTGGGAAAATAATTAAATAAAAAGGAGTTGTGATGTGCTTTGACTGTTTTGCCATTAACTCAATGGAAAAATGATGAAGGAATGAAAGTACAGGATTTTCCTTCCAGAGTTTTGATCTATGGATTACTTGCAAAGGATTACTAGAGGTCAAAAGAAATGGAAGTGGCCACATGTGGCCATGTTTTGTCTTCCATGATAACCCTGTGATTTCTTTGGCCCTCCTTTTTAGGTCGCAGAAACTTCCTTTGCTTTTTAAAAAAAATATCCAATAGCAACAAAATGTTCTGCTGTTGCTACTTTCTAGCTGGCTCTGCTGAAATATTTTTAAATATTTCAAAACCTGTGTGCACAAAGTCTTAATGTGTTCAGTTATTTGCATTAAAATCATCTCCTAAAGCTATCGGTGAGTACACATTTAGAAGCAACACATATATTCAGATACTAATAAAAGAAATATACAAATGTAGTTAGATTAGATACAGATGATTTTAATAGCAAGCATACTGGGGAGTGTATGTCATATTACTGATTTAATTCTAATCTCTTTACAGCAATACTAAGCACCAGTGCTTCCTGCGTCTGAAATGTCTTGGAATGCTGTGTGAACAATGGACTATCCAAGTGCTGAGAGATCAGTAAGACTTGTAGGCTGGAACATAGAGGAAATAGCTGTAACTATTAGAAAGTACTAAATGTTATTACAAAGAAAAGCTATAGAAGATAATTATAAAGCAAAACATGATACTAGCATCCAATTTGTTTACTGTGTAATTGATGAGAACTTTTTGTGAATACTTGATTTTACAGTTTAGATAGCTGCTTCTAAGTATTGCTTAAATTGTTGCCCATCTGTCGGGACACAGGTCTCTTTTGTGATTAGCTATGTGTCCTGTGTCAAAATGACAAAAAGTACCCATCACAAAAAGCTGCCCTTCTCAGAAGAAACTCATGAGAAAGGAACAAGTCTTCTCAAATTTCAGCATGAGAAATGACAAATATGCATGCTAGTCATTAGTCTTCCTTGGTTGCTTCCCAGGATGGTTTAAATCAAAGGGAAAAAGGGGCAAAGGGTTGCATTTTTTTTTATTTCTCAGGAAGGCTTGTCAAAGACAACTTTTTCCAGAGAGTTTTTGCTTCTTGGTGTCCATTTGGCTCACCCATTTATTTGCGGTGTTTGCTCCACTCAGTGCCATGGTCTCCCTCCAAATGCTGGTGAACAGTGGTTCTGAATCTCATGCTGGTAGTAGGACCACAAATTTCTCTTAATTATAATTATGAAGGTTCTTCAGGGCATTGTAGCATACAGAGCATATAATGCCCTGACTGACATTGCTGTTTGGTTTTTTCCCCCCTTAAAAAAACAGGATTTAAAGAAAGCAAGCAACAAATAATGCACAATTTTGAACTGTGTATTAAGAATTTGTATTCTTGTTACACCAGTTACCTGCAGGATTGGGTAGAAGGGAAGGCTCTGTGCTCAGGCATAGCCCCTTAGTCTCACTGGCACTGGCAGCACTGTATAACCAACCAAGGCACTCGGCTTCCCACCATCCCAAGTCGCGTTAAATACTGAAATATTGACAAATACATCAGCCTCAGCTTCTGAGCCCAGTCCCTTGTCCCTTGCTTCTTTTGTATTTTGTCTTCCTTTGTTGTCTTGTTGATCCTAACAGCTGAAATGGCTTGCCTTGAAAAATGCAGTGGCTTTGTCACTTGTTTTGTAAATAGTGAAAATAAATGAAACTATGGAAAATTTACTACCTTGCCACTAACAAATTAAAGATACTGAAGTCCTGAAAGTATTTTCAAAAATAACACATTATTTTAACAGTTAGATTAAGTGATTCTTTTCTTTAGTATTAGGTAGTAAGTGAAACTACAAGACAAAACCAGAATCTTAAGGTTTTTAGAAAGGTGAAAAGATTGGCATTTCTTTTATATAAATGGGAATGCTCTCCATGCCTTACCTGCAGGCTGGCACTTCCCATGCTCTCCACAACTCTGTTACTGCCCAGACTGTATCGGCTTTCCTATGCAAGCACATTGGTAGAGAAGCCAGAAACCTATTCAGACCTCTTCATTTTGCTCCCTCTTCCTTGCAAGTATTTCACGGATAAGTACAGCTTCCTGCTGGGGGTTTTCTTGGCTCTGTAACTCAGCTGCCATCCTGGCTGCTATTCTCTTGTCTCCAGCCACAAAGGACTCTTTTTTTTTTTCTTTTTCTTTTTTTTTCCCATCACTTCTCCCCCAATCTAACAAATATCCAAAGTGGGTAAGTTTCACTGTTGGTTTTTTTTTTTACACTGCTGCAAGATACCCATGGACATTTAAGTCTAGATACACGAAGGGTTGATCTTCCAAATATCAATATTCTGTGATTAAATCATCTCATGCTGGCAGAGGAATTTTTCATGGATAGTAGAAATCACAGACACCAAAATTCATTAAAAAGAATCCAAAGATTTTCTGAATGTCTCTTGCTTGCAAACCTGCATTACAATGTCTTCTGAGACTGCAGCCAGCCTAGAACAATGTCTGTACGTATGTGTTAAGAATTTTGTTGCTGATTAAAGCACAAAGAAGCTAAATGTTCACACTAGTAATCTCTGCACCACCAACTTGAAGAAACACCTTGTTCTGGCATCACCAGAGGATGAAGCATGGAAGAATGTTATTGCTTTTACTTGTCTCACCCACTGTTCTTTGAACGGGCATGTTCAGTAAAAGCATCCTACTATCATCCAGTTACATTTCAATTTTGATCAGATATAAGTTAAGTGAAAATGATTCTGTTATCTTCAGAAACATACAAGAATGGTGCTAGCACATCTGTTTAGATCCTAGACTATCAGTTTAAGCTATTTTGACCCCAGAAAGTCAGATCTTAATGTGTCAATGAATTGCTTTATTTTTTTTCCCTGTCACTTCTTGGCTTCCAGTAGTTTCATAATTGTTGTTGTTGTTGACCTCTAGCTCTGTTTACCAACCTGAAAGTGATCGCAGAATTTGAGTGTTCAATTTGATATTCCACCAATCCTTTGAAAAGGACTAGGAGAAAGAGATAAAGCGATCCTCTCGAATATACATGATGCTGGCAGGAGCCCTCTAGAACGTACACACTCATGCTGATTAAACGGAAATGAATAAAGTTTCACAGAGAATGAAGCTTTCCTCATGAGGCACTTGCTGTCTCCTGTTTGCTCTCAGGCAGATCAAGGGTTGCAGGACATCAGCCACATGGACAGACGTGCTTCTATATACTTAACCACTCATGGTCAGGTCCTCAATATTAACATCAGGCAGTTGTATGTGAAAGAAAACTGAAGAAACTGCTTGAAATACTCTAGTGTCACTTCTAATAACAATAATAATATTAAAGGAATACCTTTTTGAATATGCCATCTGCCAAGCACTGTGCTTTAGTTGTTTGCCTGTTACCTGGAGAGCAGAGGAGCTCTGTAGTTCTTTGAAATCTTTGTGTTCTGGACGGAAGGGTAAGGAGTAATTCTGGTTGCCTGCTATTTATCATGGTTGTGATGTGCTACTGCGCCCTCAAGTATAAACAATTTAAACTGATATATGGAGTGGTGTTTTGGCTTTTGTGTGTTCTTTGTGATTCACTGCTGCACTTTTTGATACTTGGATTCTTGTGATCTTGGTTTTTTGGTGTCTTGGGTTTTTTTTTGTTCTGTGCTTCTTGGTGCTTTGCATTGATTTTCCTTGTAATTGCTGCCTCGCTCTGCAAATTTGCAACATTTGGGTCCAATGTTGAACGTTGTGTCACACTGTCGGTAATAGCCTTGTTGTTGCTTGTTGCTATTTTATGTTCGTTTTGCTTTTGAGATTTCCCTTGGTATTACTCCCAAAGACAGAATCCAGCACAGATGGGATTTTGTTGAAGAAAGGATAATTAATCTCTCTGTAGTTCTGCCTTTCTGATCTTACCACCTTGTGAGATTCTCTCTCACCGTTTCCCCAAGTATTCAGTTTTGCGATTTCCTTTTCCAGGTATTTTTTCCTCTCATGCCTTAATTATGTTGATCAGTTTGAAATTTTTTTCCCATTAGAATGTCTATCTTTTTTCTAGAGCTGGAAGAAGTGATGAGAATGTTCTTCATGCTGTATTTACTTTTGTGTGGGGCATGTTATGGACAGCTTTACCACAGTATTCTATTGTTTACCTCTCAAACGAAAAAAGAGGGGAGGAGGGTGAAATGTAGGAGAGGTCTCCAAGTTCTATGCTAAGGAGGTGAAAGTCCAGGAGTAAGAATCTTTTAAGAATTCCAGAAGAAAAAAACCCAAACTGTAAATCTGTATCTAACTGCAAATTATAGTTGTGTAGTGCACAATGAGAAGTACTCGCATGATTTCAGTACCTAAACTTAGGTGCTTGGGCCATTTTTGATGCTCTGTGACATTCCACCTGATGTCCTGCTGCTGTTTCAGAGGGCAAGTCTTCTGTAGGTCATTGTACCTGCCGTATCCATTTGGGACATCCTATTAGATGTTTAGGCAACTAAATCCCACTGCCTATGAACAGAATTAATTTCAAATGTAACTGCAAAGGCAAAACTTTATAACACAAAGATTCATTTCTATGATTTATCTGTATTTCAACCAGAAAAAGAAAACAGTTGTGTGTGTTTCCCTAGTCGTGTTTGAAGTTCCACCATTACAGTACCATTCAGCATGGTCCAAGTGCAGATTTAAGGAGTCAGTTCCTACGCTGGGGGTGTGTGGGTGCTCAAATGCTCCTAGTGTCCAGCGGGTTTAGAAAGATTAAATTGCAACCCCTTTAGTTAAACCAGAGAAGAGACCTTGCAGGCTGCCGTAGCCCACGTTTTTTGTGTAGTTACACTTGTAAGCATATGCTATTTTTAGGTGTTGAACAAATTTACTGATGTGGTTCCTAAGCTATATTCATGCCAATTCTTTAGAAGAGTTTTTCCTTTATATTTTTTCCTCTTCTTCTTCTTTTTTTTTTTTTTTTTTTTTTGCTATACCTAGA
>JAOXNO010000063.1:15302833-15344132 GCA_028565335.1 Limnodromus scolopaceus
TAGGGGAGAACTTTGTAGAGTAGGGTAGATGGTTGGACTTGATGATCCCAAGGGTCTTTTTCAACCTAAATGATTCTGTGATTCTATTCCACTCTTTTCTTTATGGGTCTCCATTTCTGAATTACGACAGGAGATGATCTTCTCAAGTATTGGGAAGGACCATGTCTTTGTTCTAACGTGAATTAATATCCCTCGGAGTGTACCAAAATAATTGAATTTGCAATACAATGCCAAGTTTTGGGGTTTTTTTCATTAAGATTTAAAATGGTATTTATGTGTGTGTTAAAATAATTCAGTGTTTTCTTTTTTATATATAGAAAAGTAGCCTGCAAATAGGACTGGCCAGTCAAGCCTGTTAATGAAAAACAGGTTTCTGCTTCTAGCCATTCCTTGCAATGTGGCAAGTTGTTGGAAATTGTACTATAAGTATTGCTTACAACTTACTTATTTTTATCAAGGCCCATGCAATCTAAGGGATGAGAGTCCTTTTATTGTAACAGCAATTAATGTATTGTTACCACACGTCAAGTATCATGCAAGAATTCTGTGACGGTTCAGATTACTACTGTAATCAGGTGTTTCCTAACTGCAATTTAAAAAAAAGACGAAATTTCAAACTAGCCTGTAGTTTTTTAACATATCAGCATTCTAAAACATAAATCTGGGACAAACTCCACATTATGTCTTAAAGAAGTGGCATTTTTTGTTTTTCTTAATTTAAAGAACACAGGCTGCTTTGGATAGTCCCTGTTGGGTGAAATGCAAAGTCTGGATTGTTGAAAAGTAAAAGATTTGTATGCCTGCGTTTAACTTACCTATACAATTATTACATTCCTTAGGTAAACTAATTGCTAATGCAATAATTTTAACATTTTTCTCCTCGTTCATAATTGTTTTATAGTGGCTGGAATGGCTGGCACTGCTCATATCGATGGAGACCATATTGTTGTATCAGTCCCCGAAGCTGTCCTAGTTTCTGATGTTGTTACCGATGATGGAGTAACTCTTGATCATGGCTTAGCAGCTGAAGTTGTCCAAGGACCTGACATCATCACTGAAACTGATGTTGTAACAGAAGGTGTAATAGTTCCCGATTCTGTTTTGGAAGCTGATGTTGCTATTGAAGAAGCTTTAGATACCAGTGATCATGTTTTGACTTCAGATCTAATAACAGAAACCGTTAGAGTTCCTGATCAGGTTTTTGTGGCTGACCTTGTTACGGGTCCTGATGGACATTTGGAGCATGTGGTGCAAGACTCTGTGTCGGGAGCCAACTCGCCTACAATGGTTTCAGAAGAAGTTCTTGTAACGAACTCAGATTCTGAAGCGGTGATTCAAGCAGCTGGTACTGTTCCGGGCTCCACAGTGACTATAAAAACAGAAGACGATGATGATGGCAAAAGTACATCTGAAGACTACTTAATGATATCTTGTAAGTTAAACAAAGGTAGATATAAACAGGAGATTGTCTGAAGTAGAAGTGGTCTGGTGGGGAGAAGTTACTATAGCTGGACTCTTGCTGCATTCTGTACTGGAACTCTCAAATAATAGTCTGTTGTCCAGTTCATTCTTGGTGTTTGGATTTGGGATTTCTTGATGAAAAATCCATTAGCACTGATACAGCAGGAAAGAGAATGACATTCATGCTGTTGAGTGAATGAGTGTGTATGTGTTTCTGAAACGAGATATTCCTGAAATTAAGAACTCCTTATTGGAAAATTAAACATTCCACATATTTTGAGTATAATACTTTTTTAAAAAATACACATGCATATTGCCATGTTATGTAGATTCATGTAAAAATAATGTGTTGGGTTTAATCAGTAGAATCTAACAAAGCAATAGGTTTTTAAGGTATTTGACTTAAAACATTTTCTCTTACATGTCCACAAAATATTGTTTGGTTAGCTTTATTAAAAGTTATAATAGGCATCTTATTATATGTCGTGCTGTTCGGGACTGAACTTGACACTAGGGGTTGTGTGCATTAGTTGATCAGCTCTTTAACACTGGACAGTGACTGCCCACTTCAGTGGGCATCCCCACAGCATTCAGCTCTGAAGCAAACTGCTTGGTCCTGTACTGGTCCTTGAGTGACAGCTACTGACGGGACATTAGGTCTATTATGTTTATTCAGTGGTTAAATTATATCCAAGATACCACTTCTTATTGTTAAACAAATGTTATAAAATGTATGATAGTTCGTTTTAGATTCTTGACTTCTCCAAGTTAGTTACTGAAATGTGAGTAGGTCAAAGCAGATGTTATTTAGTCAGAAGCAATATGTTTAAAAAATGGCAATGCCAAGTGTGTCAAAGTGTCAATCTGTTGACAGCAAGCTGCATTTATTAAAAATTTCAAGGCAGAGGACATGAATGATTAGTGATTATAATGATTTCAGTATTTTATAGCATTTATGTCCCTTACACAAAGTATATTTTTGGAATTTATTTTTTGTCCAGTATAGGATGGACAGCAATGATGGTTTTTTAATCTTTCTATCATTACTGTAATGCCATGTATCACTAATAGAAGTCAAAAAGGGTTTTTTGTTTTCTTCCAAAAAACCCTCAGTCTAAAAGCAAATTAAACCTACAACAGAAAAATTCCTGTGTGTTTGTAAATAAAGGAACACCGTTTTTACAGTCAGTTGTTTCATTGAAAAAATTCCTCCTTTCTGACAGAGTACTTACGATGAGTTGTATTCTGTAACTGCGGTATTTCCAACTGCACCTTTGTAATTGTAAGTAAAGTCATCTTTGGAATTCCTTCTAAGATAGATATGTGTGATACGTTTATTGTTCTGTCAGGTGCTCTCAATCCTGCCCGTGGCTTTCGCAATGTTTCAAAGCCAGTTCGAGGCCTAGTTCTCAGCAAATTAGATTTACATATATGTATAATCATGATTTGCCTCAATAATCACAGTTTGAAGCTACGTTATTTATCTAGAATTTTGATTTAAGTAATCATTTTAGGTAAGTTAAGGCAGTGTCTTGCCTCTGCTAACTTTTGAGGCTATATTATGCTGGTTATGCCAGCATGACCCAACAAAGTATCTGCTGTCGATTTCTTTTCTCAGCAAAAATGAATCAGTCTTATGCAGTTGTTCATTTTTTGTTTATGTTTTTTTTTAAATGTTTTAAAATTAGCCTAGAATTTGTTATGTTTATGGAGATAATCTGTTGTGTAGAATAGATAAATGCCTCCGTTCATCAAGCTGTTTAAAACCCTTTATATTTACTTACGTTTCTAATTTGTCAGCTGTTCAGTAAATATTGTAGAAAGTTAATTTTTATATTTCTTTTGGGGTGTATGTATAGGACTGTTGAACGTTTGTATAACGTAAATCACATCAAAATGATAGTTTTAAAGACTCTCAAAATACTTAGCTGTCTTTTAATGAAATTTAACATCTAAAAAGGGGGACTTTGCATAAAGTGACAGATAATGCCCTTGGGGAATACCACCAGCTGTTCTGTGGAACACATTTTGGGAACTTCTAAAATACTATATTTTAGGGTGTGAAGCTGAGCTGAGTGTGGAATTTTACCTTATCTTACTCTTTTATTGGGAGTTACAGGTCAAATATACTGAAAGGTGATTTTTCACTGTTTAAATATGACATTCCCATGTAGATATTTTATACACTATTGGTTATTACATTTTTGTGTAAATACTATTTGGCAAATAATGTATTTGTTTAGATAGTACTGTAAACTAGCTGTGTATGGTTTTGTAATTGGAAATTTTCACTAGAGGATTGTAGCCACTGTGCTATCTTGGTGCAGGTGAATTCAGCTTTTTTGAATCAGCCTTATAAACATAAGACTTTAAAATCTTTTTTTGCTGTGTTCACAATGAATGCCGTGGGATGTGCACAATATCCAGAATACCTGTTTAAACTTGTTAGAAGGAAATTAATACAAATTGTTGGAACTTGTTAGAAAAGGAAGTTAATACAAAATTAATGCATATGGTGTGATTGTGAACCCAATCCGTCTCTTCCCAAGATGGGAAAATTATGAGCAGTACATCCCATTTTGCCATGGAGGAGTGAGCGCACGTGTAGCTTAAAGCATACCCTTTTTTGTTTTTCAGGTTTGCGATATTCAGACCCACAGCGGATTGCCAGCTCCCCATCCGTGTGTTGGCCCTGCATGCACTATGTTGGTGACCCACCAAAGAACAACACTGGAGCTGGCCTTTAGGGGTAAGGTACTGTTCCACCACCACCTCCTTTTTAGTATATTACAATACACTGTTACATAATTTGCTAAACATTTGAATATTAATACTCCTATATCGTAACTTATGGGATATAAAATATCAGACATTAGAAAAATATGAAAAATTGTAAAGCCACAGGACTTATCTTGCCCTCATGTTACACCTACGGGCTCCTATGGTGGGTGTGCTATCACCAGCACAGTGCATGCTGAGGCATCACATGAATTGGGAGCTGGCAATCCACGGTGAATCTGGACATCACACACCTGAAAACAGCGAAGTAAGGTAAGTTTGAAATCAGAAGTGTGCTGAGTTTTCCTATAAACCTTGTTTATTAAGGGGGATTCAGCATATATTTATAAAGGTTCTCTGTTGTGTTTTTTCAGTTAATTTTAAGTGACAAGATAATAATATGTAGTACTTCTGGTGGATGAGTCAGATCTGGAAGACATTTCATATTCCATTGACATAAAGTAAGCATTCCTGTTCCTGAGAACTATCACCGGGAAAAGTCATCAGATAATTTAGCACTGATAGGTTAAGAGTGTGATTGAAGTCATATTACTTAGACAATAGAATATTTTCAAGATCTGTTTTTAAAAAAAGTTCTAGTGTTTTGGAACTTGACAAAGATTACGTGTCCTGCTGTGTTTATTGTTTTCCCCTTATGTAAATGTGTTTAAAAAATAGATTGAAACCATGAAATTTACTTCATATAATACAGCAATTTAAGCAATAACAATTGCCAATTCACTGTCTTTTGTTGTTGAGGCATTTGAAACAAAAGGCAACTTCTTACAAATGACAGTCTATATCAGTATTGTTTTCTCAGTCTGGTTCATATTTTTCAAATTTTCTTATATTGCACTTGCTTTTTTAGAAAAGTGGTTCTAAAGGCCCTGGGATACATGGGCTTCCTGATAACGTTTCCATTACTTCAGCTTAAATTGTAGAGACTGAAGATGTTTGAAAGTACACACGATGGTTGATGGTATGGAGTAACCTCTGATTTTAAAAACAATGTTGTTAGTTTGCCTCTCTGAGACAGGGCTCCCTATTTTTTAAAGGATACTGAAGATTTGGAAGCTTTACTTGAAATGGTAAAACACAGCATGAGCGGATATATTATATTCATGTATTTTACTTGATATTTTTGGCTGAAAATATTTATTCTTATAAAAATTGTAAAATGGAAGAAACCCTCATTTTTTTTTCTTTGTGTAATCCTTGTTGTGTTGCAGTTGATGTCCTGGTAAGGCAACTATCTAAAATGGTGTGGGTTTTTTCTTATGTTATTTCACCAGATACATACTGATGTACAGTCCTTGACACACAGTATTAGTTAAATAGTTGGAAATTTTTGCCATAAAGAAAACTTCTTTTCACATATGTGATTACTTCACTGTTCATTAGGAAGTTGCTGTTGTTAAATAACCTTCCAGTATGGAAATACTTATTTTCTATATTAAACTGATAAAGCGTTAGGTTTATAAATTTTATGAGTTTATAAAAAGTTGGTGTTGCTTGAGTTGCAGGTTTGAAAATAACTTTACTACTACATACCGATTCTAAAAATACAGTAACAGCTTACAATTAGTGATTTCTTCCACCCAGCCTTTAAATATTCTTTCTGCATTTAGACAGCGTGTCTAGTCATACAGCTATATATATGTAACTGCTCCTGCCTTGTACTAGGACTCCAGTCCTTTAAAAACTCATACGTGCAGTGAAAGTGTTTATTGTACTAAAATTAAACTTCATTTGGAAGAATGTATGGCATTAGGTGTACTAATAACCTGGTGCTGGTAAACGGAAGTGTCAAAGGAGTATGCCGAGCTCTCTGTGTGGCTTTCTCGTCTGTGGTGTTCATACTCACTGTTCTCATTGTCCCGCAAGGTACCGTGAACGCCATGCAGTACCTGTCAGATTCTAGCGGGTGAAGGTGTTGATGTTGCAGGCATCGATTTGAATAGAGATTTAGAATGTTTTTTATTAAATGAGAAGAACTCTTTTCCTGAGGAAATTTTTAATACTTTTCTACTGATCCAAGCTTGGTATTTTTTTCAGCAATGCAATTAATCTTTTATTTACAAAAAGAAGCAGCTAAAACATAGCATTTTTTTAAATGTTTTCTGCTTAATTTTCATCAAAATACATAATATCCAGAAGTTCTAAAATGAAATCAAATGCTTATTTGTACTTACCCACATTATACCTAGTTCTGTCCTCGATAACTCTTCTGATAGAGTCCAAGATTAGTGGAGTAGAGATAAGGTTCCTCAGTGTGGGGCTGACAACCGGTGTGAGTTGGATAGGTGGTTCTGTGGAATCCTGCCTGTGAGTGGGAAGACCTTAGTTTGGGATTGCTGTGGTGGATTCCTGCCCTGCTGCAGGAAAGGCATCTGCTCTTTTTCTAGCAGGTTCTGAACCACCTCGCATGACTGCCTGGAGTATTAAGAAAAGCTTTAACTGCAGTTTCCCTCAGTACCCCAGGCTGTAGGCTGAAGTAGTTAAAAGCAGCTCTTCAAGAGCAGTCATCGCTGCACTGGGGGCAGGAGACTTAGAGGGGGATTGGGAACTGCAGCCATCCCAAGGTAAGCCCTCCTTCCCTCAGTGACCAGAACCCTCTCTGCCTGCATTGGGTAGACTCCATTCTTAGTCATGAAACACTGCTGTCACTTTAATATGAATTTTAATAATTTTTCTTTTTACTTAGTATGCACTTATTTTAATATTATGTGTGCAGTAAATTGCTGTTTCCCTGGAATGTTTTAAATTCAGATTTTGTTTACATTTTGCGGAATTCTTCTTTATTTAGAGGACTTCAGTGGGTGTTAAGCATTGCACAGGTTTGTGTTCACCATCTGCACAGGAGCTAATTTTATCTTCTGAGAGAAGTGTGTTGGCAGTACATATGTCAGAAAGATGCTTAGTTCAGTGGCCTCCATATTGGCAATTTGGGGTATATATATATATATATGGATATCTGTGTGAATACCCTTTTTACCAAAATAGTGATACTGCTACACTTATAATAGTTTGAATGTAATGTTTGTTGTATAAATAAAATGAGCATTTTGAATATATAATCAGCGACTAAGTTGCATACATAAAGAATGAGAAGTCAATTTCACGTAGCAGTATTTGAATTTATTGTCACTGCATCTTTTAATCACGTGTATATTATACAATAATCTTAATTAATTTATCTATTTTAAAGTGAAAAAAGTGGATAAAATCGTACTTTCTTTTAGGGTGAAGGTCTAGTCAAATTTTTGATGCATACTTCCTTTCATTGGGAATATGCTCTGAGTCATCACTCTTTTAGATATAAGAGTTTCAGCTACTAAGTTTTAGTCACCAGTATCTTAGAGTAGTGAAACCTTTGGGGACTCTTAGACTGTAACAGGCAATTCTGGGTTAATCTTTAACATTTTTGGATAGATGTTTAATTTTACTTATTGATACATTTTTGTTTTCTAAGTGTAATAGTTTCAGACATAACCAATTACCACATAATCTTTCACATTCTTCGTTCTGTAATTCTTGCTGTGTTTCCTGAGCTGCAATAAGCTGTACTAAACTTCTGGAATCTCTCTGAAGTGTATTGAGATGAACTGTTTTTATGAATACAAACCTTTACTATGCATGGGGATAATAGTGAAGAACATCATGTTAGTGATTACTTTGACCTTTAAAAAATGTGTTTGAACCTCATTATTATTCTCTTATCTTTACAGTGGATGATGTTGGAGAAAAATTGGACCATATAGGAAGCACTCCCTTGAAAATCAGTACTGAGGTGACAAATGATGATGTTGCTAAAGATGATGGGTTTGGTTCAGAAGTTATCAAAGTGTACATATTTAAAGCTGAAGCTGAAGATGATGTCGAAATAGGTACCTTTTACATTCTATATATTCTTCTAGTAGTTTGAAGTATTTCAAGGTCTTGTTGTTTGCTATTCTTAATTTCATGTAATCTACTGACTGGAATGTTTTGTAGAATGTGACATTTGTGGAGGCTGCCCATATGCAGTAAATTGTAGGATGTATTGGTCTCGAGTTCTTTTTTGATTAACAGTATTTATTATCAGGCAACCAAAGTCCAAATGTAGAAGTGGTTGGGTGTCCACAGCTGTTTTTCAGCTGTTGCTTTTCTCTGACATTGCAAGACTGTGTGTCAGTACAGAAAAGCTTTTAGAGTAGATTCCTGTCATTGAACATTCTTTGGTGACATTGATGCAGAGGGAGGGGAAGATTGCTGGGGCTTTGGGCATATAGTCATTTCCAAACCAAACCAAGAAACTCAGAATTGCTCTGCGGTTCTCTTTTGCAAAGGGCAGATCCAGCGCTTCCGGGTGCTTTGCAAGTAGAGGTACAGCTAACCCGTGTGCTGTTCTTGTTAACTTGTAAAAGCAGAGTCCCCCTTACAGTTGTTCTCAGAGCTGAAACCTCGAGCTCATTCCACTTCACCCTTCGCACTGAGGTACTGAAACTCTACCTTACTGGGACGTATCTGGCTGGAGCCCCACAGCCATTCACAGGACAAATCAGCCTGGCTCTGTTCTTCCTGGAGTGGAGAAGGGAGTTCATCTCACATGGGCTGGTAGCATTGGCCTGGCTATGCTGTGAAAATCTCAAACTTTAGACAGAGCCGTGGATTAGGTCAGCAAAATCCTCCAATTAGTAACAACCCTGGCACTGTGTTCCGAATAGCTTGAGCTACTACTTCAGAAAGTTTTTGTCTCTATGATGCCCTTATTTTTCATCTCTGGGAAACAAGTCATCTTTTCAGCTCAAGTTAATGGCAGAAGAGGATTGTTCCAGGGATGATCAGACTGCTAGCCAATAGGTCAGTTGTCTTTGGTTTTCTCTGTCAGGGTAGGTTCAGAATTAGTTAAGACTGTCTTTTGAGTTGCCCAGTATCTTTTGCAGGACGATAACAGTGTAGATTTTAGACCCTATTAATTAAGTCCTTCACGAGGTTGCCAAAGTAGCTTTACGTATTTTACTATCCCGTTTTGAATAGGCAGTATCTGATTTGGCTGAAGGTTAGTGAGTATTTCTGTTAAAGCCCTGGGGAATTTTAGTATTTCATCCTTAATTACTTTCGAGTATGAGAAAGAGGTTGTGAAGACCATGTGCTTGCTAAGACTATGGGGAGAAGATCTAGAGAAGCAGCATGTTAACATCCCTTATCTATTGTGACATCTGTTTCATCTGCCAGTTCCTATATCAGTTGCCAGACCCTGTTCTTGAAATATGGTTTCTTCCTCTGGGGATAGGTTGTCAGTCTTGAGGGACAGACTGCTAATGCAGCAGCAGGAAGAATCAGAATCTCTAATGGCTGAGAACTATTTTACAGCAGGGGTGAGCTACTCTCAGTGCTTCTGGTATAGCCATGAGGTAGTCCTGGCAAATTACCCCAATCGTTACTGGTGAGTACTTCCCCTTGGAAAGAGCTGATTGTGTTGATAACGTGCATTTGCTGCTCAGCATTAAGGAATACAGAAACACAGATAACAGTCTTCACAAAGAATATCCAAGTTTACCTATTAGCAGTAGTCTCTTAATCTTTTTGTACATGGGGTGGAGAGCTGTTCTTAGTCATCCATTTGCATTGCAGTCTAGTTACTTGGATGAATGTCCTGGCAAAGCCACTTCTGACAAAAATTATAAAAATGGGATTGGGTGGCAAGGATGTTTAGCAAAGTCTCCCATTTACAAAACACTTACAGGAAGTGATGGATCAGTGTAGTTATGTGTGAGTCAACACAGGCAAGACACAGGAACAACTACAAAACCATGGATGAAATGTAAAGAGTAAATTTATTTTTGTTACCTTGCAAATTGGGGGATCTCTGAAACAGTACCCAGGCAGAGGCACAGAGGCAGGAACGCAGGCACCACGGAGCTCGATCCTTGCTTGAGAGTGACCTGCTGGTTTTGCCTATATTCCAGGGATTCACGCAGGTTTAGTTTACCACTGTGCATTGATCCTTCCCACAGCAGGGTAGGAATCTCAAGCATGTTCGATAGGGTGCCTCTGGGTCTGTCACAGACCTATGTTATCTAAAGACAAGATGAAATGATTAGTATGATATATATGATTTCCTACACCCTAGCTGCAGGTCACTGGAGTGTGTTTACAGTCCTCCTCACCAATCTTCCATTGTTTTTGATTTGGATTCCTCCTCACAGTCCTCCTCACCAATCTTCCATTGTTTTTGATTTGGATTCACCACCTAGCTGAGCATTTTCCATCAGGACCATTCAAAGTAGCAAACAAGGGCTCTTGGTATACCCAATGTTTGCTTGTTCTGCTGTGGTCTGCAGCTTCTCAGTCCCTGAGAGACATGGAAGACTAAGCATCAATATTTTTCTGCCACTTCTCTCTGATTCAAGCATTGATATCAAGTTCTAGGTTGGAACTTGTTCTTTTGGCTCTGTTCAAGTCAGTGGGCCAGGTGATTCTGTGATTCTGTCACCCAGAGTGGGACTGTGTGGGCAGCTCTCGTTTCCTTCTTTCCAACTGTTACTCTTCAGATTATGTTGTTTCCAGAGATTTGGTGCAACACCTTACATCCCTGCTACCCTGTCTCTCTGGATAATGTTCTTGCTGTTGAAATAATTGGTGATAATAGTTGCTCTATCATAATTTGAGAAGTGTGACCCTGGTGTAACTTACTAGTCAATCCTGTGTAATGAGTCTGGGAAATACACATTAGAATCTTTGTAGGAAAAATTACCTAAGAGTCAGTTTCTGCAAGATGAGTAACTAGGATTTTTGGAGAGGAAGAGGGATAAGAATTAGCTGTTCACATCTCAAGAGAGAATTTAAAAGCTGTGTTCTGGGCAAGATTAGAATTGCAGTAATTTTTTTGGTGGGCAGGGGTATGTTTCCAGTCACACTTGAGTTCACTACTAGGATGCGTAAAAGGCTCTTGATCCTTCTTGGGTAGTGGTTGTTCAGTCTTGAATTTATCAGGAGATACTGAGAGAAGTTTTTTATTACCTACCCCTAAGTATCACGCTTGCATGATTTATGACAGTCATGGATGTGAAAACATTTACTTGGAGTCTTACAAAATAGCTTTATTGTAAATAAGAAAAAAATACTTATATCTGAAATTATTTTAACAGTGGCTCTTTTTTATATTTACTTAATATGTTTCATTTCTTTTTGTTAAAGGTGGGACAGAAATTGTCACAGAGAGTGACTTTCACAATGGACATTCTGTAGCTGGAGTAATTGAACAAGGAAGTGTTGGTAGAATGCAACGAGAAAAAATGGTTTACATGGCTGTTAAGGACTCTTCTCAGGAAGATGAAGACATTAGTAAGCATAATAAGAAACATTTATGTTTCTCATGCTGTTTTGTACAACAATATAAACATCATTCTCAAGGACTTTTTTAATTTTTCTGAAGGATTCTTCAGCCTGAAGTAGTAGAAAACTAAGGTCATCTTCCCTAAAAATAAAGAGCAGGCTATAATTATTTTAAAGTGATGTGGATAAATGCACTTTGTGCATACTGTATGCAATCATTTCATTATTTATATTAAATTTAACATGTCCATGGATGAAGTTAATGAGGTTAGTCAAATTTCTCATTTTTCTGTTTTCCTACTGTGAATTGCCTTGTTTAAACAGCTTTCTGGCAAAGTGGCAAATAAATATCATCAGTTACAAGTTTAAAAGTTTGTATGTTTGAATCTATGTTGGTATTTATTTTGGATTTATTGGTGCGTGTTTTCTCTCGTTAAGGAATGTCTGAATAAACAATGATCCCCTAAGGGAAGGGGTGGTTCTAAATGCCAAAGGAGGAAAAGTAATTTATAATGGGAATCAATCAGAGAGCAAAGTAAATGAAGGAAAATTTAGGATGAGCAGAATAAAATTAAAGATTTATTCTTCTCCTTTAATCCAGGCTGTGCTGAAATAGCAGATGAAGTTTATATGGAAGTTATTGTAGGTGAAGAAGAAGCTACATCACTTCCAGACACGCAGCTTGAAGACTCCGGCGTGAATAAAACTTTTGTCCCTGTTGCTTGGGCTGCTGCTTACGGTAGGAACCTCCATGCTTATTTTCTGAAATTTCCTTTCATTATTTTTTCCCTAGTCTACCTTCCAGAATGTCTGTGCAAATGTGATAATCTCTCATCTTTCCCTAGTAGTTTGGAAACAGCTCCTCCTGGTCGTTTAGCAGTATCAGTTACTGGAGTTGATTAAGTGATGTAAAAATTTATTTTTATATTATTCATGACCTTTTATACATAAGGTCCTTAAGTTTTTTGCAGTTCAATATGAAGAAAACAATTCCATTTTTTCATGGCGTTTTTTTTTTCCAGTGCTGGCCTGTCAAACAGTTACAGATTACTTAGTAGTTGATTGTCTTGCATCTAGTGAATGGATTGTTGAGTTTTATGAAGTAGAAAGGAAAGCTGTTAGGAGATTTTTTATACTGTTCTTGATTCCAGCTCAGATGTACAGAATGTGTGGGTTTTAATGTTTAAGTTGGCTGTTGAAGATTTTACAAAAACAAGAATAGCTTAAGTATTTTACATTAGCTAGGAGGAAGGGGAAATGACTTTAAAAAGGGGATAGTAGGAGTAAGTGTGTAAACGTGTTCCTAATAATTTCAGTTTATATACCTGTTTTAAGCCTGTTAGTCCTTTAGATTAGAACCAAAAAAAAAGTAATTTGTTCTCTGCAGCTGTGCTTCAAATGGTAGAAGTGGATATATCAGGATATATTGCGAATTTTGAAAGTTCTTTTATTTCATATTTATTTTTTTCTCAGATTTTGGCATGTTAAATTTATATTAAGAAGGTATGAGGTCATCCATGGTTTATGTTAAAACCTAGTTAAAATCCATTGGTGTAATATTTCTGAGCACAATAGTCAGGCTGATAAAGTCCTTCAGAACCACAGAGCCTTGGCACATAGCAGTAAACGCTTTCAATCCAAATTGAGGAATACACTCTTAAGGTATTATTTCTCCACCTCCCAGAGGTTTGTAGTATCTCATGTAGCTGAGTGGCTGAGAAGGTGTAAGTCTGCCCGTCTAGTTCTACTCCAGAAAGACAAAGTACTTCGATCTCAAGAACAAATTGTGGATTTCTGATAGCCTCGTTTCTGGATTGGTATCTGAGGTTTTTTATGAGGTTAAAAGTTTGTGGAAACAAGCGTATTAATTATGAGAAGCAGGAAAGACAGCATGGTAAGCATGCAAACACAGCTTTAGTGGACATGAACTATTCACAAAGATGTGATTTTATTTCCTGGGGCTCATAATTACAAAATACTGAGCTGATTGTGAACTCTACATCTTAGTTTGGATAGAGATAAGCTGTTAGTTATTAGCTAAGTTAGTTTTCTGTCATTATCAGACTATAAAAACCATCTTTAAAAAGAATTTTAATTTATAATGTCTGAAATACCATTTTCTGCAGGAGATGAAAGAAGGCTACCCAGAAGATATGAAGATGGTCAAGCGGCAGGTAAGAGCATGTAACTGTGCTTGGTATAGCATTAAAACTAACTTGCTGTCCTTGAAAATATATTCATTTATGTGTCAGTTCTCCTAGTCAGTGAAGGCAAAAAAGTATCTGTAAAGTATTTATTGAAGGACTCCACAGTCTTTCTCTACTGTTTTGAAATGAAGACAATTCTAGATGTGTTGTAAGCCTTCAGAGTGGGTGGGAAAGTCGGGAGGATCTGCCAGGTTATTTAATGCAGTTTTGTAGTCAGAAAAGAGGTAATGCAGTTGTTAAGAAGTAAAACGAAGTTAAATAAAAGGAAACAACCAGCATAACTCATAAGAAATTAGCGTCTTCAGAAGTATGAGAAATCAAGGAATATACTTGAAAATCAAGCAATGTTTAAACAATTATATTCTTGACTTTTCCTAGCAAAAATAGATAGTGGTTTATATTGGCACTCTTTTTATATGTGTTCATTGTAGGGAAATGGGCAATATTTTTTTTAAGAAGTAGATACACTGCTGTGCAATTCCAGTCATCAGTCCCAAAGAAAAAAGTTGTTTAAGGTTTTTTATGGTGTCTAATTTTTGTTTCTAGGAAATAACTTGGATACACGATTAGAAAACAAAAACGGTAATGCAACACAGTACCTGCAGATTTGTGATAGCGTTAGCACTAATAGAGTGCTAAAACAAAAAACCAAGAAAAGGAGGAGAGGAGAGGCCAGGCAATGGCAAACAGGTAAACACTGTATGGTTATGCGTGTTGTCATGGAGAGGCACTTACTCCTCTACTATTCCTTTTTTTTTTAAGCTGGTGCAGAATCAAAAACTAGAAATGATGATTTGCGTATTTCCTGTGTCCTTCCCCCCTCCAATTCTGTGCATAGAAAATGTAATAATTTTTGCTATTCTAAGTCAGTACACTTAGGGCTGATGCAATTAATATGAATTTTGCAAGCTATTAAGGAGTAATCATGAATATATTCACTGCAAATATGGTATTACTGATCTGTTTGAGCAGTTTCTAAAACAAAACTATATAAACTATAGGTGCTGTGGATTGGTTGTTTTTAAACTACTGAACCATTCTCTCTCTGCTGCAAGTGTAAGTGCATGAAATCTGAACAGCAGTTGGCTGATTTAAAACTTCTCAATCAGTAAATTTGTTTCCTTCATAACTTGTTTTTGTTTGTTTAAAAACAGCTGTTATAATAGGTCCTGATGGACAGCCCTTAACAGTTTACCCTTGTCATATTTGTGGGAAAAAATTTAAATCCAGAGGATTCTTGAAAAGGCATATGAAGAATCATCCAGATCATATGATTAAGAAGAAATACCAGTGTACAGACTGTGACTTTACAACTAATAAAAAAGTAAGTTTCCACAATCATCTGGAAAGCCATAAACTTATAAATAAAGTTGATAAAACCCATGAGTTTACAGAATATACAAGAAGATACAGAGAAGCAAGCCCATTGAGTTCTAATAAACTAATTCTGAGGGACAAGGAGCCTAAGCTACACAAGTGCAAATATTGTGACTATGAAACTGCAGAGCAGGGACTACTCAATAGACACCTGCTTGCGGTTCACAGTAAGAACTTCCCTCACGTGTGTGTGGAGTGTGGGAAAGGATTCCGTCATCCGTCAGAGCTGAAAAAGCACATGAGGACCCACACTGGGGAAAAGCCATACCAGTGTCAGCACTGTGTCTTCAGGTGTGCTGATCAGTCCAATCTGAAAACTCACATCAAAACAAAACACGGGACGGATTTGCCATTTAAATGTGAGCACTGTCCCCAGGCATTTGCAGATGAAAAAGAACTGCAGCAGCACACAGAATTATTTCAAGGGCATAAGACTCATCAGTGTCCACATTGTGACCATAAGAGCACCAATTCGAGTGACCTGAAGCGACACATTATTTCAGTTCACACAAAGGATTTTCCTCACAAATGCGAGGTATGTGAAAAAGGCTTCCATCGTCCATCCGAGCTCAAAAAGCATAGTGAAACCCATAAAGGTAAAAAGATACATCAGTGTAGGCACTGTGACTTTAAAACATCAGATCCTTTTGTTCTTAGTGGGCATATCCTCTCAGTTCACACCAAGGACCTGCCTTTTAAATGCAAAAGATGTAAAAGAGGATTTAGGCAGCAAAACGAACTTAAGAAGCACATGAAGACCCACAGTGGAAGAAAAGTTTATCAATGCCAGTATTGTGACTATAGCACGACGGATGCGTCAGGCTTTAAACGACATGTAATATCAATACACACAAAAGACTATCCACATAGGTGTGAGTATTGCAAAAAGGGATTCCGTAGACCATCTGAGAAAAATCAGCATATAATGAGGCACCACAAAGAGGCCATAATGTAATATATGATCTCAAGAAGGAAGCAATTTAGAAACTGTGATAATGCTAATTGGGGAAAAAAAAAAATCTCATGAACTGTTTCTCCTGGTTTCAAAGCTTGATATTAAATCATAACTTTACATTCTTTGTATTAAAAGTCTTAAAAGTATTAGGGTTGACAGGGGATCTCATAGCCCTATGATTGTTGCTTATCAGAACCTAAAGAGCACTATAGAATGCAGAAGGATGGATGAATGTCTTAAATTTGCAGAAAGATGAATGAATGTCTTCAAATTAATAGTATTACACATTGTTAAGCTATAGAAGACAAAACGAAGATGATTGTGTTACCCATTTTGTCAGTAACAGCATTTGTCTCCAATATGATGACGGTTCAGATATATGGTGGGGTTATTTACATATTGTTTGCAAAGGCAACTGAGTCTAACTTCTTGTGTGGTTTTGAAAGGGGAGTATTAGTTGGTCACTTGATCATAATGTTTTTAAATCGTGCCTGGAAATTAAACTCCAGAACTGGTCAAATTTGGGGAGTTGACCCCTTTTTTTTTTTTTTTTTTAATTTTCCTTTTTTAAAAACATTTCATTGGGAAACTTTTTTGTTTCCTTTATTAGTTTAGGTCCAACAAGTAATTTTTTTAATGGTTTTCAAAGCTGCTAACCTACTTTGTTGCAGGATATGATGTTTAAAATATAGCATTATGTTATGATCTCAAAGGTGGTGTTCTGGTGCTAGGGTTAAAGATGTGTATGTATATAATTTCCCTTTTTTATCTGAAACTACAGTTGAATGTTGTTCAGTATGGCACATATTATGAAATTAACGTTGAATTTGACTTTTTTTTTAAGGGTAAAATGGATGCAGCTCATAGTGTTGTGACTCAACACTGATTTTTTTTCTCGCTACTTTAAAATCTTCTCTAAAAAGAATATTAAAAACAAAGTTGAAAAATGTAAGGGTTTTTTAATTAAAT
Organism: Limnodromus scolopaceus; assembly: GCA_028565335.1. Lineage (NCBI taxonomy): Eukaryota > Metazoa > Chordata > Aves > Charadriiformes > Scolopacidae > Limnodromus > Limnodromus scolopaceus. The sequence goes on from JAOXNO010000063.1 coordinate 15,319,901, forward strand.
TTCAGAGTGCTTAGAAGTTCTTTAGGGCAGTGTTCTTAACAGGTATGACTATTATTGTCCTACCTCCTAATATGAAATTTTCAATATAGACATAAAATTGCACCTTTTAATCAATTCTTTAAAAAAAATCTATATCATACTATAAACATGCATTTTCAATCTGTAAGAAAGTATATATGCAGTATTTAACCAGAAAAATATGCTGCCACTAGAGTTTGGAGGTGGATCTTCAGTTTACAGTGTATACATTTAAAATATGCATCCCTTTAAACAATGCTTTGTGTTAGCATGCTGCAAATCAAATGGCGCTTAATATAACAAGCTGGTCTAGGGCTATTTAATGAAAAACCTGTTCATAAATGTTACGCATATAATGTGTATTTTTTACTTTTTTAGTTGCTTCATGTTTGCACACAGCTGTTCACATGATAAATTGTAACTTCATGCTATATTGTGGCTTTGTGTTTCAGATAATGTTCATATTTTGTTTTTGCACCAGATGAGAATCAGTTCCTTGAGAATAAATTTTTTTTATATTTCTAAACTTCAGAAAGTTAAATTTGGGAAATCTCTTAGAAAAATACGTGTTTTATGTGGCTGTAAAAAATGATGTACACGCTGTAAAATAAGATTGTCACTGTTATGTGGGATTATTATTTCTAAATGTGTTACTCATCGTAACGGGCATACAATAAAACGCATCTCTTGCACTCCAAATTTTTTGGAGTTTGCTTTTCATTTATGGTGTTTAGGAAAGACTCATCCTGTGTAAACTTGCCGAGTATTTTTAATGACATGATTCACTAATTAATATGTAATAATATTTCAAGTAAGCAGGTTGCTTGAGGTATATTTATCAGATTATTGAGGGGAGAGTATTGGGTTTTTGATTAACCCTTTAAAGTTACAGGTAATGTGTTTATTTCTAAAATAATCATCAAATGTGATACTGACAATCCTTTGAAATTTTTTCCTTTAAGTAAAGAGAACATAAAACTACTCATATATTTGGGGGAAAAGCCAGGTAGGTTTCTTTTCTTTTTATCTGTATAATAAGAACAGCTTACAAAATGAAATACTAAAAATATTGCTTTCTTAATTTCTCTCTTTTAGAGTACTTGAATTATGACATCAGTAATAGATTAAAAAATTAAGAAGAGAGTGTGATTTTAAATGAACTCTTCATCAAGGATTTCCAGCGGCCTTTTAGCCCCTGAACTTGTAGGTTTTGTACTAAAAAACAGAAATGATGCAGACATAAACCCATTAATCCGTTTTTTGTTTATAGTACTTTTTTTTGTACGTCCAGCAATGGAAGGAGGAGGCCGTAGCATTCAAAAAGTCTTAAAGAGATTAAAGCTTTGTATTATTGACAGTTTTAATGCTTTATTCCTGAACGTTATATTGAATACATAGACTGAAGGAGTTTCTTCATAGCAGACTGAAGATGATCATTCTGACTGTGACAAAGCACACATCCACGCTGGCGTATTTTCCGACCTTATGGATGGATGGAATCATCAGGTACTTGAGTATTTTAAACATTTTCTATAGCGAACTTTTTAAGAAGAGTTAATCCCACACTGCCTAAGAGTCCATCACAGTCCATGGGGTACAGAACAGGATGTGGGGGCTAGAAATGACAGAAACTAAATTCCTGGAGAGCCAGCATTTTAGACAGTGGTATGGAATCTGAACATGATGCTTATAGCATTGCATTCACATCATGGTTTGATGCCTTTTATCATTCATATTGGTATTTATTGGCGACCCATTTACATTTTACAATGTATATTTGAGGATAACAGTCGTATTGCTTCCAAGGAGTGCAGTGAAAGGCTTTGACCTTTACGTATCTGATAGTTTAAAATTACCTACACGGGTTAATTCTCCCTGTGATGAACAGTTGTTCAGTGTAAGATTGTTGTTTAGTTCGGAGTTGATGAGTGGTATCTACTGTTCTTAAGAGCATGGTACACAGTGGGGCATCAGTTTCGTTACCTAGATTTTCTACTGCATCTAGTTTTTTCTTTCTCTACATACCGTAAAGGGCACAAAAGTGTTTTTTAACATATTTAATGATAGCAGAAAGTATATGGTAGATGCTGGATAAAAATTTAATTCAAATTTTCAAGATGTGAGGGAGGGATTAGTGGTTGGAAATACTACAAATGTAGTTGGTTATTATCAACTACAGTACAAATACAGGAATGTACGTAGGGCCTGAAGCGGGTACAGACTAGTACAGTGTTCGGTGTGAGCCCTGCTTTTGGTGACAACCCCGGGGGAGAAATGGAGTTGTTAAACTTTCACAGGCAGCCTTGTCCCAGGTGAGGTCTCAAGATGAGTTACACTTCTCTTTATTGGTTTATTGCATTATCATTTTGAACATTTCTTTCTTTATAGTAATTGTTTGTCTCTTCTCTCAGCAGCGTATGGACAATGCAGCCTAGCTAAGAAGAAGGACTGTGGAAACAAGTTGTGTCAATGAGAGGAGAAGCCTTGAGACTTCACCCATGCAGTATTGAGGTTACTGGATTGCTACCTGTATGTTGTTATTTTTCAAACAGTTTAAAATAATAAGTTTGTCCGACTTTTTTGTTGAGCGGTAGTTTTAAAATTCAGTAGCTTATGATGCCACTGGGAGAGTGTGTGCTTCTACTTGGCCCTTTGCTGGTTCTGTCCAGTGCCACTTAGATGTTGATGACTTGAGGGTGGACTTGTTTGAGATTCCTGCCAGTGCTTCTGGTTCTTCCAGAATTGACATCTTTCTGTACAGCTGTGGGTGTCGAAGCTTCTTCTAAATGTCTGTCCAAGCTGGATGGTGAACAGGCAAAGGAGGGTGTTGAAGCTGCTAGGAGGGCTCTGGTGGTTTAAAAAAAAAATAAAATTTCAAAGTAATGCTGTGGTGGCTGGAAAGAGGAAGAAATCAACAAGAAAAGGCCTGTGCAGTGCGTTGTAGGTGTGATATCAGGGCTGTGGAGGAAAAGGTTTAGAAATTGGGGTTAGGAAAGGGAAAATAATTTGCCTGCTAAACACAGAGAAACCTGAGAGGAAGTGGCATTATATGCCATGCTCCTACTTTGTGTGTGGTGTTTGAGTAATTTAGGATCTTTTTGTATATAAAATAAGACTCATGTAGAATGTTGGGTTTTTTTCCTCTTTTTTTCCTACAACTGTGTTTCCCCGGGAATTGAAATGCTGTGTTAAAGCAAGCGGTAGGTTGGTATTCTTGATGTAAGATTTTACTAGGAAGTGGCATTTTAAGTCTTCTGAAATAGGTGAAATTTTACTCTAAGTCCTCAGCAGTTTGAGGCACAGTTCCTAGATTCTCTTCAGTGCATGTTCCCAGTAAATATTCAAGAGAATTTGTGATGGCTGTTGTTACCAGGGAGGTGTCATGATTTTAAAAATGCACAATGTCAAATTGCAGTAAAATTCTTGTATTTCAGTACTTCCACAGATGCCTGCTCTGTGTAGTCTGTACTTCTGCCCTGCCTGGCCCCCTCCCCTGAGCTGGCAGCAAACCACCTTCTTTTACCCAAACTGGTGAAGCCTTTAGGATGGCATGAAGTGCTTTACAGGCAGGTCCTGCTTACTCATTTTCAAAGCTGATGAGTTCCTAAGTGGTGGTAGGAAGCAGGTGAAGGAGAGACACTACCAGCACCTGTAAACCATGCCAATCTTTTGACTTGAATGATAAAAGTTGGTGGTATCATATTTTATCGCTTGCCCTGAAAACTCTGAATGATGTCCTCCATCACTGTTGTGAAGTTGCGTCATCTCTGTTCTTCTAAAGCTATTCTTTAGTAGATATGATCATTTTTCATGCATATGTGCTTTCCTTAGTGAAGTTTGTGTATGTCTTGTCTTTTGCCACATTTTCAGTAAGGGCTTCGAAGCTGTTTTGTTAAAAACAGTCTTTGCTTGTCAGATTGTTCCAAATCTGTCCCTACAGCAGCACTAATAGGATGCATCACCTTTCCCAGCGTTGGTGATGGGAAGCCACTCCACACTACCAGAAGTAGGAAAGGTGACGTGAGCTGTAAAGTTGTTCCCTGCCTGGGAGCACAACATTGAGATAGTTCAGCTGATCTTGACTGTGTCCGGATTTCTCCTCTGCCAGCTCCTGCCGTGCTGTCTGTGATGTGCACACACATACATACGTGATGTGCACTTGCTTGAGCAAGCAGTGAGTTTCACAAACACGTGGAAGGGTGGCTCTAATATGTCAGGTTTTCTTACTGTGTTTTTTTTATTTTAGTGACGCACTAAGAAATCCCTGAAAACCAGGAGCGGTTAAAAATGATTCATGTCTTGATTGTCATCTGTTCTTTTTTTTTTCTTCAGGTCTCAAATGTCCACAATTAAAGGTAATAAAGTTGAGAGAGAGAAAATACAGAAGAACACCAGCAGAGTACTCTCAGGGTGAAGGTAAGTCTGTGTGGACTCTAGAGACAGAATGCCAGAGCTCTCAGGAGCTTTTGAACGAGGGCTGTACTGAGTTGCATGGAAAAGGCAGTAATCGAAACCAGAAGACAATTTTCTCCTACTCTTCAGTGTAAGAACAGGAACCCCTGCATGGTATTAAACCTGTTTAGGTAGTGAAAGTTTAATAAAACTATTGATGAGACATTCTTAATAGGGCAGTTATTCTAAGTATATGAAGTGCTCTCTTTGATTTTTCTAATTTGTTCCTGAAAAAATGTAGAAGTCTCAGTGGATCTGCCTGAAATTGAGGTGAAAAATTCTCTGTAAAGTTTGTGATCAGGGTGGTAATTAGGATTGACACAGATCAGTAAATGAGAAAAATGTGTTTCTGTAAACTCCAGCAGAGACATTTTAGGTAAATCAGTTTCAGTGCAACAGAAAAAACGCAATACACGAGGCTACAGCAAATAAAATGTACTTTTATAATAAAATACTAAGTTTGCTCTTTAAATAAATCTCATTTGAAATCAAAACCAGCCCCAAATGGCCATTATGCTTCATCTCCTAGTTTTACTCAGCTTTTTGACAAGTAGCTATTGCTTCATGTTATCTGTGAGTACAGTGTGTTATGACAGCCAGCTCTGTAGCACTTAGAGCGTACAGAAGTCTTAAAATACTTTGCCAAGGCAGCCTTAGAGAAGCTGATCTGGGCTACACAATGCAGTATTGACATCTGTCTTTCCTAATTACCAAACCCATTTCTTTTTAAGTGGTGTGTATGTTACCCATCCCTTCAAGTATGGGGCACAATCACGGTGTTTTTTCAAATTTATCATAATGCCAGCTGTATGTGCAAAACAGATCAATTTCCTAATCATGGCTTTTGTCATAAATTAGACCCCCACGCCCAACAGCTCTGACTGCACGCGGAGCCTGCGTGTTCCTGTCCTTTAAGGGCAGTTTCTGCTTGCATTACGTTATTGCATGGCCTTACGTCGGAGTTAAAAGAAGCACTGGTGTTACTGGAAGGAATGGCTAGTAAATACACTGTACAGCCTTTGCAATGGCTGAAACCAGTACACGCTATTGCCATTAATAACTCATGTTTCTGCTGTTCACAGCTTCTTCGGAACTGTTTGTGTAACACTGCCAACCCGTTGAGCCCAGCTGAGACCTGGCAGAGACCATGGTAAGTAAGTCAGCAAATTAGTGTGTCCTTCAGTTGGGGTAACTGCATTGTTGTGCACAGATAACAGTGCCATGGCATTAAAGAAATGTGGTGGTTTTCCTGTTTTGTTTATCATTCAGGTCACCAAACGCAAAAGTCATTAGATGACAGTGTATCCATAATTATTCATTGGGATAGAATACACTTTGACACTATTCTGCACCATTAGTATGTTAACTCCTTGTGTGTATGTACCTTATAGTCAACTGCTCTACAGAAGTGGGGTTATTTTAGAATCTAATAATTACTGATTTCAGAGGGGCAAAGCACTCTTCATTCAAACGAGGATATTTAATTTTTAACCAATTAAAACTTCTTTCTATAGAACTAGGCTAAAGTGAGTGTAGTTTGATGGTGCAGACTCACTTGGGCTCGTCTTAGGCTGGACATACTTGAGCAGCGCAGTGAGCAGCTTTTGTGCTGGGCTCTTTGCCAGCCCAGCATGACCCCAGTGGAGGACTGGTGGCAGCAGCAAGAAAAGGAACTGAACACTATTCCTTTACTTGTAAATATCCATTTAGAAGAACAAGTTGTCTTAAAAAAAAAGGCAGTATCATCACACCACCTAAACCAACCCCCTCCAGCGTGTCACACAGACAGGAGATGTTTCCAGTACAGATAGACATGATTCAGAAAGTTCCATTTAGGTTTATTTCATAGGTACACATAGCCTACATTCTTTCACTATTAAACATCGTCTATGATATATATTATTTGTGAATAGAAATATATGTCTGCAGAAATAAAAGCAAAGCAAGAGCCCCCTAATAAAGAGCCAGCACCTTTTGATTGCATAGTTTAAAACGTCCCCTGTGATTCTCTGCACTGTGTTGCTTAGACAATTACTTAATTATTAATACCAGATAATTTTGAGAGAATTTCTGTGGTCCTGTGATGAGCAAAAACTGTAAATGGCAGGTCGTCTGATAATTAAATTCAGTCTACGAGCTCTTTTCATACTAAGTTTATCTGTATCAAAATATACCAAGTTCTTAAAATTTTCAAGCACAGCAAATAAATACTTATGGCTGGTTTGGGGGCATATAAAGGTTCAGCTGAAAATACATCAACTCTGAGGTCAATAACATTCTTCAAAATTAGCATGTGCCAAATCATTTCCCTGAACTAGGTAAGTCTGGGATTTGCCAATTCAGTAGCTGGGTTTGAGGAATTGTTTGTCTGGAGTAATTCTCCTTTCTGTTTCAGCTTCTCATCCATAGGCAGATGCAAGGTGAGATATTGTCAGTGAGGTATTTTTAAAGTTCCCCTCAAAGGGTGTTTCTGGAGTTTGCTTCATCTTCAACAGGCAGTAGCAGATAGAACAGCAATCTGTGAATTTGTACTCAACCAGCCAATTGCTGTGTGTCAGACTTAAAGTTGTATCACTCTCACTTCTCAGCGTGAGTAGACAAGACAGAAAAATATGGCAAATAGTGCAAAAAGGAAAAGGTTTCAGACTTCTTTTGTCTTTCAGATTGCTTCAGGGCTGGCTGAAGAATAGATGTTGGTTGTGACAAGAAAAACTGAAGTCCACGAAAGCATGGCATCCCGTGCTTTCCTGAGCGAAAAGTAAGTGCATGAAAAAGTAAAAATAACATCTGTACACAGCTGTTAGTGGCAGATTATGGACACAGGTAACAGAGTTCTTTATGGTGAGGATGAGACAGTGTTTGGAATCCTCTTCGTACTTCCATTTCCTTAATGTGTTCCCCAGCCTTTCCCACTATCGGACTGAACCTTTTTCAGATGCAACATAGCAGAAAGTAAAGCAATTTTAGTTGTCGTGAACTACCTTGAGCTGCTCTCATGGTCTAGGGATTTCTTTCACTCCTGAAAGAAACAAGTAGCTTGTTAAAAGAAAATACACAAACTTATTTCTGTATATAAAACAAAACTGCCTGATATATAAAGCATGCCTCATTTAATTTTATATTTATTTTATCTAAGAGCCTGGCTTTTGAAGTCTCTGGAGTGGACAGCAAGTCTTTCCTCCTTAACTACCAAGGTCAAAGTCGTGCCATGAAGCTATAAAGGGTTTTTGTTCAGCAGGGGCAGAGGTGAGAACTGCTGGGATTCACTGTCTCCAGTGAACACAAACCCAAGGACAGGAGCGTTTTTGTATTTAGGAAAACAACCAAGAACAGGAAGTTATACCTGAATAGTAGGTGTTAAAAAATTTCTACCCTGCAAGTGTTCTCTAATGTAACTAATAATCCATGTTACAAATAACATTTTTTTGTTTGAGTATCCCAAAGGACTGAGCATGACAAATAATCATTGCTTGATAGACAGTATCGTGTACAGGCTACTTATTTCAGTATAAAACCCCCACTACTCACACCCCTGTCAGCATTACTATTCAGTAATGGACACAGATAAAAAGATTGGGCTGACAGTACATAAAAACAGAAGAAGTACTTGTGAAGCTTGGAGTAAAGGTGAAATTGGCACCTCTCAAACTTATCGAGTTTATCTTGCAGCAAAGTAATTTTGTGTCAGCTGAAACTTGCACTAGTTGATAGAGAGCTTGGGAAACTTAAAATACAGTTCTTATTTATTTAATGATACTGATCTCTTCAAATGCACAGAAAGTATGACTAACTTCTCAAGTAAGCTAGGAGGGAAGGGGGGGCTGGATTTGTTTTTGTAATTTCTTTATTAATGCTTAATTCCTGGACATTTCACTAGGTTGCAATATACTTGGATGAGTTTTAGAGATCAGCAATGACACACTGCTGTTTGCCAGTGACCTCTACCTTGTATTTTCTTAATCCCACTCCAGGTTACATACCCTTTTAGAACATGCCAGATGTTTTACCCTTTGTCTGTTTGTGCTGCTCACATCATTGTCTTTTTCTTGGTCACGTCCCCCACAAAGCTACTCTCTCAAGACTCGTGTATTTGTGCTGCTCTGCCGTACTCCATCTGCAGCCAGCGCCTTCGGATTCAGAACACGCGGCTGTGAACTGGCCCTGTTGCTCTTTCTCAAGCCACTACCTTGTATTCAGCCTTGGCAGCACCCCCTACTGCAGTAGCTTCTGCAGTCCTGGTTTGTATTTTCACTTTGAATCACTCCTTAAAAAGTCTCCACTCTTCTGCGTTTCCTGCGTTAGTCACTGCCCCGTCTCGATTTAAGTTTCAGGGATGTGATGCTTAATAAGTTTTAGGATTAGTTTGGAGTCATTAATACTCGTGACTCAGGGCTGCTGCCACCCAAAACACCCCTTCACCTGAGAGCACAACCCAGAAACTGTCCCTACCCAGCTGACACCCTGGTACTGCGGTGCCCGGGAGACGGCCCTGGGCATGAGGGCAGAGGCAGGTGTTCCAGCAACGCCACTGCTTTTGTTAATTGTGTGTCAGAGAAAACAACAAAAGGTTATTCTATTCATACTCCACCCAACAATTAACTGCTGCCTTGTAACAGACAGTGCAGTTCCTTCACCGTAATCACTCACAGTGTGGCTTTTTCTCTCAGGTGTCAGTTTTGGCTAATACTTTCTTTGAAGTTAAATTGAATACTTAAGAAGTTCAGAGACTGAATAGTCCATGTTTAGGTAAACTTACGTGTTTCCATATCTCTCCAGTCCTCTCAATTACAATAGTTTGTGATTTATTGACAGGTGATGTAACCTTGTAGTCATCAGACAGGAGACCCAGGATAGGATACTGATTTCTGTACCTGTATTAACGAGAGTTGCAAACCTGTAAGCTGAAATGCGCGCACCCACACCCAGATCAATAAGTAATCTTCCTATACAGTCCTGCCAGTCATTGATCCCCAAAGATTTTCACTAGTAACTAAAAAGTTAGTTCAGTCATTTAAATGTCACTTTACCACGCTAGCCTCCCCCCGTTGCTGTGACAGTGCTTAGTAGTGAATCCTCCCCGGAGAGAAAGCCAAGCTTGATTTTTTCCCCTTGAAGTGGAACAGGCAGTGTTGAGACATTTTCAGGAGGCAAGAATGTGGCTAACAAATACTACATACAATGGAAAACCAAAAGGATGTATTTTTAAAGAGAGGTGAGTAACTACATTACTTCTTGGTGATGATCGCTGTTACACCAGGGGACTGGCTGCCTGATAACTTCTCATGCTTCAGTCTGAAGAGGTCCTGAGAAAACCAAGAGTAAACATTCAAATCAAATAATGTTTTCTGAAGTATTAGTTCACTAAAGTCACAACAAAATATTTGCAGAAATTCCTCTCAAAGAGCAGTCAAAAAAAGTCTGTCCTTCCAAAAGACTGGCAGAGGAATAGCATTCAGTTAAAAAACATCCTAACCCTGATTCCTGCACCAGGAGAGGGCAAAGGACTTCCTAGGAAGTTTCCACCTATACAGTAAGTGCAGGCTTAAATATAAAAATTCTTAGAAATAAGTTGTATTATTTTACCTCTTGCTGTTGTTTAATAAAAGCCTCTTTCTCCTCCAGCATTGACGTCAGTTCATGCAACCTTATTTGCAAGTCGCTGTTACTTCCTTCTCTCCTTGATATATCCTGCTGGAATTGGCACAGCTGGTTCTGTGAAACACGGGTTAAGGAAGAGTTAGGTGTTTGGCGCCCCTTCCAGGTGACCTCAGTATCTGTCTAGGACTCCACATGCATTTTTTTTTCATTAAAATCACGACCAGCAAGACCCAATGATTTTCAAGTAAGAATGTTGAGCTGCATGGTAAATTGCAAAGGTGCTAATTGGACTGAATTCTACCCACTGTCAATTTAATAGTTTTATAATGCAATAAAGCTAATACAAAAATGAACAAATTGAATTCACTTCCAGGCTGGTAAAGTATTACTAGAGTGATGTAAATGAGAGATGCTTCCTACAGACATTTTTGACTGGGATTTATTTTTGTTTTCTGTTGGGTGTCTTTTGGCTAATTTCTTACTTTATCAGGACACACAAAACATCCCTTTAGGGCAGACTGCTAATCTAATTAATCCCTAATTTCTACATCTAAGGAATTGTACTTTTTTTTAAAATCACAGTTTTGTGTCATACCATAAGTGTTTCTGAGCCATCATTAGTGTCTATGAAATAAATGCAGAACCAAAAGATACCTAAAAAGAACACATAGTAGATCTTTTCTGTTCCTTAATTAAAAAGGAACATTTACCTGCAGTCGTACAAGGTGAGGGATACACCGTCCCAAGTTCATCCACTTACCCTCAGACTGCGGATCTCACGATCTTTATCCTCTCTCAAGTTATTGATCATCTCTACGTAACGGCTGGAGAGTTCATCCGTGGTGGTCTGTAGTGTTGGATTAGAGCAGGTCTACAAAAAATAATTTTATTTTAAAGACAGAGTTTTCATCATTAATTTTCATACATTAATGCATCTGTATCCAGTGAGGCTGTTACCTGTAGCCTGAGGCTCTGGATCTCCTGCTCCAGGGCACGTTTGCAGAACTCCAGTTCCTTCAGCTGACAATCCTTCCCTCCCTCGCTGAGCCGCAGGGAGAGGAGCTGCTCCTCCAGAGAGCGGCATTTTGCAGTGCTCTCCCTGAGTCCCTGCTGGAAAGCGCAGAAGTGGAGTGAACACCTGGTGTTCCTTAGGGATGTACCAGGGTCAGACACACACAAACATACACCAGGCAGCAGTCGCTCAGAACACTCGAGAGCCAGCATAGCTGCCGTCTAGTTTTTGGCTGACTGTAATTCCACTGAAGATATGGTTTTAGATTTACCTGCTGCTGACGGTTGTTCTCTCTCAGAGAAGTCAACATTGTTTCATATTCTTTTACTTGAGAATCTTTAAATGCCAAATCCTTCTTAAGACAGACGTTCTCGGTTTCTAACTTCTGTAAGACAAGAGTGTTTACAGTCAACAGCTGCAATTTTTCAGTAAACTTTTCCCACATTCAAAGTGCAACATACTGTGTAACAGTAAGGGATGTTTTAGAACTGAGCAAATACTCAATTTTCTTTAAACTATGTGTTTTTTAACTACATAGCACACACTTGCCCATGAATGTAGAATCTGTGGTTTTGTGTTGTGTGTAAGCACTGGGATCTGGACACTGCTCTTTCAGTCTGTCCCAGAAAGAATTATTTGTAGTTATTGAAACCAAGCGAAAAACCAAGACCACTTCACTGCACAAACTCCTTGTTCTATGTTAATAACGGTTGAAGCTCCCTCTTCCCTCTCTAAACTTTGTGTTTCACATGAAGATGCTGTGACGTTTCCAGCAGCGCCGAGCACTTGGGCTGGTGCAGAAATGTTTCTGCTTTCCTAACAGCAATTATCTACTGTCCATCTCAGCAGCCACAGAGGTCCAGCTTCCCACCGCGCTGCCTCTGCCCTGGGGAGCCACCTGAGCTGTTACAGCCACCAGCTGACGGCAGCTTCCCTGGGCTTTGGCAGGAGAGAATGGAACCCAGGTCTCCTCGTTCCTGGAACAGCACTAGCAAATAGGCACCTGCTCTATGCGCCTTGTCCATGTTGAGAGTAAACCACAGTTCTGTACATCTACACCTATGTAGACATATATGCATTGTATGTACCAATTCAGAGCTTTAATTTTGCTCAGCGGAGTCTTTTCTTCCTTTGAAAATATTTTTCAGGCTTCAAATTGAACACTTGAAAACTGCTGCTGGAACAAAATCTGACCTCATCCTCTGTAGGTGTCTTGCAAATCCATTAATAAACCAGCCCTTTCCATTAAAGCAACTAGAGCCTGGACACAGGGCTCACAATTTAAATTTCATCATAGCAGATTTCCTACCGACAGGTGAAAACAAATGGATGAGGCCACGGGAACTGAAAAATCCACTTACCCCCAAGTCATCCTGCAAATGGCAAAGCTCTTCACGTAAATTTTTAAAAGTGGAAAGCACAAGTCTCAAAGATTTATCTGATGTCACTCTCATCTAGGAGAGGGGAAAAAAAGGAAAATGTGTACTTCTGATTAATTAGCACACTTTGTTAACAATATTCTCGATAATGGGTAGAACAGAAAACTGCTATACAGCTGAAAATAACTTCACTCTCAGAACTACCGTGTCATTCTTTGAAGTGTCCACAGTATCTACAAACACATTTTTGTGCACTTTGTTCTGCAAACAGCATAGTTTTTTTAATTACTGCCTTGTAACGCAACAGAACATTTTAAAATGGAAGGACTAGGAGAGTCAAGAGCTGCGTTTCTACACTAATAAAGGGAAAAAAGACGTGTTCATATTGCTCCATCAATTTTGGGGCATTCAGAGCTTCGTGACTTAGGCTGATTTAAAAAAAAATAACTACCCTACCTGAGAAGCCACAGAGGACTGAGTCACTGTCTCTGAGATCTGGCACGGCACACTTTCAGCCCGAGGGCAAGAGAATTTAATTAAAATTAAAATAAAAAATAAAAGCCATACAGCCCACTCCTCCCTTTAAAGGAAAAAGATCCTGAAGATTAAAGGATTCAGCTGGATGAAAAAGAAAGGCAGTGGTGCACAACAGCCTAACCCTGGCCTCTTCTCTCTTCTAATGCACGTTAACAGCTGTGCATCGATTCACGTTAAAACACAAATTGTTGCATTTCAGGATACATTTCTAATACTCGAAAGAAGAAAAATAGATTTTGAAAGAACACACAAAATAATTCCTCAAGTTTTGACTCGTCTAGAAGGGCTGAATATCTGCAAAAGTATTTGTTACTGTCTGGACAAAAATGAAATCCTCCTGTCTGTTTCTCTTCCTCTGATACTTTCCCTTAAAAGTTATTTGTTAAAGTAGAAACTTACTGATCATTCAAACTGAAGAAGGCTGTCAGTGTCTCCATCAATATGCTGATTAGCCCTTGTACTTTTTATCCTGGTGTGATCATGTGACTGAGGCTTCAAAAATAACATTTCTAATGTAACTCACCCATTTGTTTGGTTTTTTAATTAAAGTGGAATTTCAGTTTTGACTTACAGTTTTGTTTTATCGTGACACGCACTACAGGAATAGACTAAAAGAAGGAATTATGTCAAAATAGTTGAATTGGTACTATGAAAATGTAAGTAAATCCATACTCAGCAACTACTTAGTGCTGGAGTTTGCTGAATTCCATAGGCGTCTTCTACAGTGAAATTCTCCGCACTCTTAGACTGGAGCCTCTGGGCCCCCCCAGCACCCGCTGTATCTGAGCCCTTGGAGAGCTGGCTCACAGTCCCTCAGATGCGAAACCACTGACATACCTGGAGGAGATAACGAATCTGCTGCTTTGTTGCCTCAGACAGTCCTCTGGGAATCAAATCTTCAATTTCTTCAGTCTAAACAAAGGGAGGAAAGGGGAGACATCTTGATTAAGAATTTTGCCTGGTGGATCATGTATGTTTTTAATTAATTACATGGGTCTACTATGAAAAACACGTTTAGTACAAGGCAAATAAGAATGAAACTAGATCAAAGCATATCCAGAAAAAATCCAAAGTCTTATATATGTGTGGTATATGAAAACTGAGATGAAGTGATACATGAAGCATATATTCAAATCATTGAGTTTAACATTTATTTTAAAAGCAGCATTCAAAGCAATCCTCTCTCGAGAAAGTAACAGCTGACGCTACAACAGAACTCCCAGCCGTTTCTGATAGGAGCAAATCTCCTGTTTCTAAACAAAGAACAGACTGTCAGCAAACTCCAGATGAGCAGCGTGTCACAGGATTAAGCGGCATTGCTTCGTGTCATTTAATCCCAGAGGAAGATTTCTGCCATGTACACAATGCCTTTAAAAACAGCAGAGGTGCGGGTGATTCTGTCATGGCCTGGTTCTCGGAGGAGCCCTCTCCTGTCTGTCTCTTACAGACACCTCGCCTTCCTGGCAGAGGCGGGACTCCGCTTGTTGCGGAGCGCGGCAGTGCCTGTTGCTGAACAGCAGCTTTATTGGCACGAGCGTGAAAGATCCTTTGCAAAAAACGCGTAGTGACGACACTTGTAGCTGTGTGAGTGGTTCTACAGTGAAACCAGTATTGGCACAACAGGAAATACTTTCAAAATGTGACTCTCATACTGGAATAATGCAAATTACTAGCTTCCTTTCAGTATTACCACATATGCAAATACATGCCTAGCAGTAGGTTTCAGGCTCTGAATGTGATTAACAAGCAGGAATCCTTAACTGACAAAGACCAACATCTTTCATTTAAACTGACTTGGCTTAATTTGCTTGCAGGTCCAACACCATTGTTATTAACACTACGTGGCACAGAACAGCTTGCTAAGAGCAGCCTGATGCTCACCTGACACGTAACTTCAATGTCATGGTTCCTGTAAAACAGACAAAATCCAAGGCACCAATTACCAGAAAGCTTCTTGAGAACTTTACAAATTCATGCCCACATTGACAACTACGAAAAAGTATGGAGCAAGGAAGGGTCACCAGATGAAGAGCTGTTACTTTCCGTTTCAGGTGCTAGGCAACAGGCTGTATGTGGAAACATCCTAGGAGACCGGAATACTAACAGCAGCACAGCTGACACAGGCCAACTATCTCAGTTTCTTTGGGCAGTTGTCCCAATTATGTTTGATTACCCAGTTACATTCTTAATTGGCTGGGTAATGCTTTAGCCAGAACTATGCTGCAATGTATTGACGAGTTCTAGCAGCCTCAGGTTCTTTGTGATGCTCAAATCCCACTTTTCCCCTGCTTGGGACCACTTTCCTTATTTCAAGGAACTTGGAAAGCACCAAAGGAGACGGGAGTGAGGGGGAAGAATGACGGGGAGGGAAGGGTGAGCACATTGTGATGACCCCGATTACTGGCTGCGGCGATTCTGCATTTCTTTTCCAAGACAATCTGTAGGGCTCTGCAGAACACCTGCTTAATATTAATTTGCATGTGGTATGCAAACAGCCGTGGGATACCTAATTCTTATTGCATATTAGTCTAAACAATGTGAAAAGGTATCGAATTCAAGAAATGTACTTGTCTTACAGCATTTTTATGTCCTCGGTTACTCAGCAAATTAGATTAATGTGTTAAATACACATTTGTTGATTCTAGTCAGGAAAAGCAAACCAAACCAACTTGTAAACCATACTGTCCTCTTAACTGAGCAACACCAGGATTTCTGGAACAAATACAGAAATGTCAGAACAGATCTAATGCCGGTACCTTCCTCCGATCTTCTCCACGTGCTGCAGTAAGCAGCTGTACAGGTCATTGGTCTTGCGGTTCAGTTCAGCGAGGAGCTCGCCAAAGTAGCGGCAGTCCAGTTGGTCACTGTTTTCCTGAGAGCAGTTCACCTGGCAGAAGATATACAAGAAGATCATAATTGAGTTCCTTTCTTTGGGGTGAAAGCTGAACATGAAAATGCTACAAGTATGATGGTTTTGGTTTTGTTTGTTCTTACTAATTTGCAGTTTGTTAACACTGCACTTCTCCTTGGGATTGAGCCTTCCACGTCTTCTGGTTTTCAGGAAACTACACAGAAATAAATGACTTCCTTTACAACAACAAGAAATATGCTAAGAGGTCTCTTCTACAGCAACATCACCATCATTACTCTGATATGGAAAGTGTTGAGAATTAGGAAATCTTTCATTAATATACACGTTTCCATAGCAGTAGTAGATAGGCCTGTGGGCAGCACCCAGATAAAACCAGCTGAGACGGGACTCCCCACTGCAAAAATGGTAGTTACATTGCCACGGCTCAAATGTTTATGTATGTGAACAACGAAAGAATTTAAAGAGCAACCCAAACTCGGTGCACCTAAGTTGGTTTATAGGAGTATCTGGCTATGGAAGATTCCGCATAGCTCTAACACTGAGGTCACCACGCATGTTTGTCTTCCCACCTTTACATTGAATAGATGCACAGGAGGGATGGCCGCACTCCCTCCCCAGCTGCAGTAACACTGTAGATGTACAGCAACCCTCCCCCAGCCCTTACAAACTCCAGCACTTGCAACCTGCTGTGAAATGAAGGGCAAAAGAAACTGGTTTAGTGCTACCAGTGAATCTATGTCAAATACTTCTACATCAAATTGAAATATACTTTAAATCCTTACTGATCAGTTTAGATAGAAAGCAATCCCGAGTTGATGTATGTCCAGTTCATAAAGTAATGTATCTTTTCCTCAAAACTAGAGGCATAAGCTTTACGTTATTCACTATTTGCTGTACAAAGACTGACAGATGAAACCGACTCAATCAATGAGTAACACTCCCAGATAAAGAAAAAAACCAAACCAAACAAACCAGCACGACTTAAAGCATTTAAAGAGCAACAGAATGGTGATCACTCAGTACAATTCAGCGCAGGTCTACAGCAAACAAGAAATAGGATACAACACCTAAAAAAGCCCTTTTTTTTTTTTCCCCCCTAATGGCATGTGACAAAGTCCTGGACAGTTCTAGACAACGTCTGCAATCACAGCATCCAAAGAAGTCACCTGTGACAGACACACACTCTGCTGCTTACTTACAGCGCTGTATGGTGCCTAATGACCATACTGTGAGTTTGAACAAAAACTTCTGAGATTGGGAATTAGCAGTTTTACGTATCTGTAGAATTTTGTACTCCGCATACAAAACAAATACACCGTGAATAGTAAAACATTCAGCAAATGATTCTTACGGGTTCACAGGTTTGAACCGTTACCCTCCGCACTGTATTTCCTCGGCAGTCATCGCTCACGGAGACTGGAATTGTCTCACAGGGGCTGCTGGTCTGTGTCTGCTGGCACTGGTGAGTGACCTGGGACTGCTCCAAGCGCTGGCAGGGCTGGACAACATGGCACTGATCGCCTGGCTGGGGAATCTGACAGTGGTGGGAAAGCTGATACTGCTTCTCCTAGAAACAAGAATGGATTTTTTTAAGGTGCTGAACACATCTTAATGAGATGGAAGCTTAATATATATGAATGAAATGTGGGTTTTATGGAAAGACTGATGCCAGTTTTGGGTATTTTAATACTCCTAATAAAATTGCTTTTTTTCTTAATTGAATATGACTTTGCCTCACGCTTTCCTACTTCAAGGCTGTAATTCACCAACTCCTCAAATTTTACTGGCTGCCAATGAAAAGCACTGAAGATGCACCTTTCCCGAGCTGTATGTTTTGTTGTGGTGTTACTCTTAACGTACTCAGGCAACGGGGACGTCCATTATTTAATTTAAAACACATACATATCCTGTTTCAGTAAGTACTTCAGAGATAAAAAAGAGCTCCAGTTGAACTGAGTTTTCATTATTTCAGTTAGAAAAAAAAATTAGCACAGAAAATGGCTCAAGACTTCTTCCTCTACAAGTGTTTTCAGCACTTCCAGATTCAGAATGTACAATATATAAGGGACACCTGTCTTGGGTTTATAATCATGAAAAGAGGTATTTACAAAACTCTTTCAAAATTCTTCCTATTAAAAAGAACTATTTCAGAGCAATAAAAAGGGAAATAGTGGTTTTGCTATTGACAAAACTCCAATTCTAAGATGAAATTTTGGACAGCTTTATCAAATATGTTTTTCAAGAATTAATTAAAAAAAAAGTTAAAGCTAAAATTTAAAATTTATCTTTTCAATTAATTTTGTGTAAAAATTTGTATTAGTTATTCTGTTGTGGAGCTACTGCAAGAAACTAATCTCAGCATTCAGATAAAGACTAACAGTGCTAGAGACAGAACAGCAGTTTTCATTATTACTCCAAAATAATGAATTCTTAGTAAAAACAGAGCAAACTTTCCAGCTTCTACTCTCTTGACATACATAAATTGTTTCATTTACTTTGAGAATGTCTCCTGTAATTCAACAAGGCAATTCTCACGTTGACAGTAGTTCCCAACAAAAAAAAAACAACCCAGGAACGTCACTTTTCTACTACCATCTCAGTTTTCTGTTGCAATGGATAATTTAACCAACTTACTTGGTGGGGATTTAGTAGCTCGTATTTTCTTATTGTCTTTTCATAGATGACATTATTGCCAGGACAGAAACTCCCTCCTCTGAGAAATGGGGATAGCGGCTCCTGTAAAACATGTTAATATAAACATTTATGAAATGTTGTCAAACAGGAAATTCAGAATTAGTGTCATTTTGACTAAAAAATGGTAAGGAATTTTTGTAATTTTAAGACATATATACTTTGAGATAGTTCCTAAAGATACATACATTTGACTGTATGTCCATTTGAAAACAAAGTGCCTGTGTCCATATAGACAATATTTGAAATAAACATAGTAGAAACAGTTAGAAATCAATGCCCACTAGAGATACTATTGAGGAATATTAATAGAGGCTTCACCGCTGAGGTGGGAAGCCTGACTGGCAATTCTGTAGTATTTTCAATTCCTAGTCATTTTTCTCACAACTAGAGGTATGGGCCATGGGATTTCAAAATATTTAGCATCCCCTGAAGGAGGCAGCTAAGCACTTCACCGGATCAGGATAATTAAAGAAGGAAGAGTTACACAAGCACTCCAGCACTAAACAGTTTTCCTACCTGATCAGGATTCTCGATAATAATCC
Organism: Limnodromus scolopaceus; assembly: GCA_028565335.1. NCBI lineage: Eukaryota > Metazoa > Chordata > Aves > Charadriiformes > Scolopacidae > Limnodromus > Limnodromus scolopaceus. The sequence continues at coordinate 15,339,005 of JAOXNO010000063.1, forward strand.
TTCGAACAGTGCCCTGCAGGAAAGAAAATATGTAAGATTTAGTGATTACTGCACTTTAATCTCTAAAACCTTTTATGGTCAGAGCTCAGGCTTACGTGGATTCCCAAAGTAACCTGAATATGGTCACCAGCTGTAAACATACTGAGATCCACTGGCCGAATCCCCCTAGAAATGGTTTAAAGCCAGGGCCTTCCCAGCCCAAAGGGAACAACGCACAGACGGTGTGGCAGGACGCAATCTCTCACGCTCGGTTTTAAGAGTTTGTTTTCTCTCAATCACCTCTTTGCAGGTCCAGGGGAATTAATCCTTATTTTCTGTACGTGCCAACAGAATAGGATATAAACCAAAGCTGACATACTGGACTAGGTCTTCAAGGATCACATGTCCCTTTTTTCACAGAGACTTTTACTTACTGTCTTCCATGTCACATAGCAAGGTCAGCGAGTGCAAACAGATGTACTCTGAAACACTTCGTTTCACTAAGGGAAGAAAATGTATTTTCCTTAAACACCAAAATGAAAGGGGCAGAGGAACTGCCAGCAAACCACATCGGGTGACTATCCAGGGCACCAAGCAGTGGAAATTGTTTCAAAAAGTGGTCACAAAACTCCATCATTGACACCTATGAAAAAAGATGCCCATGTGGAACATTTGCATCTTCTTAAATGAAATATGCCTTTCTAAATTACAGAAATCCATAAATAGCAGCACTTTTGTTCATCTTGAAATAGATTCTTTCAGGTTTTTTCCCAGCACTGTCTACAAGCAATTGCACACACTGCCTCCCATTCCGTGGATACCACCAGCTACAACAAATCCTGCACATCGCTTGAACTCTCCATGTCCACTTCTTTATGCAAGTAAGCAAAATTCCCACTGCATCTAATCTAAGAACCAGGCAATTTGTCAGTCTACAGCATACTAGCTATTCTTCCTCACAGTACAAATTTTCAATTTTCATAACAAATCACTTCTTCCTTTAACCCGTGGGCTTGGGAAGTTTGCATTGCTGCAGTTCAGTCTCAGAGACATCCTTAGCTGGGTAAGAGCAGCTCTGAAGTAGGTCACATTTCCAGCTGTGAACTGTTGCATAAGCTTAGGAAGCCTGAAGCGGTTTTCAAATCTCCTGAGTGAATCATAACAGCACCAGGAAAGAGAAATCAAAGCAGAAAAGAAACTGTTTTAGCAGCAATCACTGTAATTAAGAAATGTCAAAATTGTAAGTGCTGCAAAAAACGTAGAAAGCTGCTTACTCCTCCTCCCACACACCGTGTTCCTGAGGTAGGTCTGTCAAGGAAGGGAGCCCACTGACACCAACAAAACACTCTGTATTGGGACATAACACCAAAAAGAGACAATACGGAGGTCGAGAACATACAGCCCAATTCCTGCATCCCTTCTGACACCTACAGAATTTGAACTAAAAAGCAGAATACTTAAAAAATGAATGCCCACTGGAACTTCCTTCACACCAGTTTGGCAGGAGGCGTACCCCTGAGGATCCCAGGGGTACTCCCAGTTCCTCCTCTGACCCAGGCGAGGCAGCTCTGAGCTTCGTGCTGAGCCTCCCAGCGCTGGCTCTGCCCGTCCTGGAGCAGGCCTGTGCCACGACAGTAGGGAGTACCACGGGAGAGCGGTAATTGTTCTCATTCAGAGTTGACTACCGCTGTAAGGCACAGGGAAACAAGACGAGTGTTGTGCATGAAATTAAAAGACGCGTTTTCAATTTACTGAAAAGTTGGACAAACCTGCCCAAACTAAATCGTGCTGCCACAGGGCTTAGGAATATATAACTCCCACTGTCTAGTTTAGAGAGCATCATGTGTAAAATTATTTTATCTAGTTACTTATGTTGTCTCAGAGGAATACATTCAGAACTGAGAAGACCAGAGCATTTTAAGTCAAAATATACTTTTATAATATCCAAAAGGACAGCCAAATCATATGTGGAATATTATACAGAACCTAAGGATGCTTTGCTTGGATAAAATTATACCTATTTTTAAGATAACCAAACTGTTTCATTGCCAAAGAACTTTGATGTAGATACATTTCCCTCACTCTCTTACAAACACAGATTTGCCTGCCCTCCCTCCCTCCCTCCCATACCAGCCAAGCAGGCTGGGAGGGAACCGCGAAGCCAGAAACCCCTGACTCTGTGCCAGCCTGAACTACCCACACACAGCTCCCTGCTCTGCACAAGGAGATGCCGTCCCCAAGGCCACTGGGGCTGTTGCGGTACCCTGCGGTGGAAGATGACCTCAGGCTACTTCCATCTGCCCATACAGCTCAGGCTACTCTCAGTAATCCCCTGCAATTTCAGTGGCACGACTGGGTTTATTACGGCCTGACCAGTCGTTGTGGGTCTTTTTCACCAAGTTTCCCTCAAGATGAACCAGTGATTAACGTGAGAATTTCATCTATGTCAAAACCTTTTATCCATAACATATGGCCTTGTTAATTACAAGCAATTCCGTCATCTAATCTGAATTTATGAGTTACATTTGGCAGCTGAAATACGGAAATGGCAAGCCATGTTTGAGAACTGTTTCAAACAATACAGACAAATCTTCCAAGCTGGTTAATATTATACCATTTTCACAAAGGGAGGTGAGAGCCTTTACCACTTCACAGAGCCCAGCCCAGCCATGAAAACATCTTACTCACAAAATTTCTCACATGGATAGACAACTCCTGCAAAGGCTTTCAGGATTTTGCCCTCTGCACTGACAGCAGACACCTTGTGTGTGCCATTTCATATATTATTTTTTCATGACCATGGCGAAAGGGTTCATACGCGTAAGCCACACTGGAAGAGAATTTATTCCAAACAACATTCTTCCTTTAGATCAAGCAGACAAGAGCAAAATTGGCCATTAATTACTCCAGATGAAGCTTGTCGTGGCTTGGGAGTAGCATTTGGCCTCTACATCAAGAATAAAACAAAATTAGATTGAAAAAGTAAAGAAAACTGAAATCTGAACTACACAAAATATAATCACGTGTCCTATATGCACACACCAGTTTCAAATTTTCCCTCCCTCTAGCTTATTAAAAATGTACATAAACACAACAGAACACACCAACTATATAACTACGTACTAAGATAGCATATCAACACTGATGTAGACATTTGTTATCATTAATCTAAAAAAGCTCTGCAGAAGTAAGTTAAACATTGCTCAAAGATAGCCCTTTGCCTTATCAACAGTAAGAAGCGTAAACTACAGCCTTAGGCTGCCATTAACTGAAAATTCTAGTGTTAATTTAAAACGTTCCTGAGAGTTAGGTACTGCCACATTGTTCAGTTTATGCAGCTACACGTGACCTGCTCCCAGGGCAACTGAATCAAAACCAGAATTGCACTTCTTCACATTGCAGCTCTTTGGAAACTTCCTCCATTCTTCCCAGCGCTTCCTTCTGGCAACTCCCATTCAGCACCAAGTATGCAATTGCTGTCTACTCCCAGCTGACTTCCTTGTTTGTTACCATTTTATTCTTTAATAACTTCCTAATAATCGTTATTAAGCACCTTCCCTCTCCAACCATGAAAACTGCAAGCCACACAACGCCTGATTTGAGCTACACCCTCTTTTGTCTTTAATCCAGCAAAACACTTCAGCAAGAAATTATTTTTCATCAGCACAACTTAATGGATTCAGTGACTAAAACAGATGTTGAAAATTAAATATACTTTGTAGAGCAGAGACAGCATTTGAGTCTATAATCAAATTGCTCACATACTTATCTGAGTAGAGGAAACCCGGGACTGCAGTGTTTATTCTAATGAATATTTAATTAATTGAACGCAATTCCGACTATCACCCAGCCTAGTTGAGCAGATCACTTATCTGGGAGGCGAGAGGCCAGCATTTACACTCCTGCCCCACACCTTGCAGAAGAGGGATTAACAGCTTTGATACAGTGGGAACGTGTCTCACAGCCAAGGCACACAGAGCTGCCAGTGAAGCGCTCGCTTCCCAGAATGCAGAGAAGCCACCCTGCAGAGGAAGGGAGCCCTTCATCTACGCACACACGGCTTTGAAAGGAAATCAGATTTCATATTGGTCTTAATCCCTGTTCCTCTTCATAGTTAAGTATTTTTATACCACAGGAAAGGAAGTTAAACAAGAGTTCAACTTGAAACAAATACACGTTTCCATTTTGCACATAACATACCAATCCCACTTCTACTGATATTAACGACAATCTGATGTACGAGGAAAAAAATGGTTTAAGAATAAATTCTGATATCCTTTTCAATTTTTACAGTCAAAGCTGTTCTTACATCATTGGTTTCTAGTTTTGTTTTGAAGATTTAGCTAAGATATCAATTGCGTATGTTAAAATGACAATAAATTCCAACAATACCTTCAAGCCATTCCCTGAATATCCACACAGCAGCAAACCTGCTAAACCTCACTGTGAAGACTTTTAAAGCCAAAGCTAAATGAACTCTATTACTTCCCTACCTGCTTAGTCGCGCGCGTTACTAGCATCATCGATTCAAACAGAACTACTAAGCACACGCGCCTTTACATTACATTTACGTGAGTAGCACCAAGTAAGCAGAAAAGTGTTTGTGTGTGCATCCCGTCGGTGGGACGGGGAGCTCCCCGCCTGCCCAACCAGCAGCACTGGGACCCCGCTCCGGACCGATTTTTACCATTCCATTGACAAAAATGGGCAAAAATACTGCAACAGAATAAGGTATTTAGGAGTCCAAGTTTTCAAAAAAATGCAAATTAAAAGTTGCCAAACAGGAGACAAATATGCGATTGACAGATCCACTCAAATGAAAAGGAGAAATTTAAAGGGAAATGGGTTTTAAGAGTTCTAGATTAAAACGGGTCGCTGGGGTGCGAGGATCGAGACAGGAGTCACTTCTGTCGCTGCCGGTGCCACAGCTGAGCCCTCCCTGTCCCCGCTGCGGCCTGTCCCCTCTGCGGCCTGTCCCTCCCCACCAGCCCGCCCGGGGCTGAGGGCCGCCCGCCCGCCGCGGGAAGATTGAACAGATTAGGGGGTCGGGGCTGCCGGAGGCACGGCCCCGGTGCGGGCTGAGGCCGGCCCGCTCCGCTCCCGGGTGGTGGCGGGCGCCCGCAGCGAGCGGGTCGGGCCGGGCCGGGCC
>JAOXNO010000063.1:15344881-15365008 GCA_028565335.1 Limnodromus scolopaceus
GGAGGCTCCGGGCAAGGCGGCGGCTCCCTACAGGGCTGGGGCCGGGGCAGCGGCTCCGGGCAGGGCGGCGGCTCCGGGCAGGCCGGGGGCCGCCGGGCGGCGGGGAGCGTGCTGTAGTGCTGCTGGCGCCGGTAGTAGTGGTGCTGCTGGTGCTGCTGCTGGAGGTGCGGGGGCAGCGCGGGGGGCTGCAGCTGCTGCTGGCCCCCGTACATGCCGGCCGCGCTCGGGGACCGCCGGCTCCGGGGGGAGCGGGGCGGCGAATGCAGTAGGGAGCCGGGGCAGGGCGGCGATTAGTACCTGCGAGAGAGCCGCGCCTAGGGCAGGGCACACCCGGCTGGCAGAGCCCCGCGGCCGCCTCCCCCTCTCCGGGCAGGCCGCCAGCCGGGACCGGGCGCGGGGGGCAGCGGGGGCCGCCTCCCCCATAAGGAGCGGAGCCCGGGGGGTGGCGGAGTTCCCGGGCTTGCTTTGCAGCAGATTCACCTTTCTCCCTCGCCGCCGGGTCCGACCGCAGCGAAGGACCTCTCCTCGTAGCAGATACCCTTCCAGGCTTCTGTTACAGCGCCGTAATGAATCCCCACTAATGGAAAAAGCAGAGAAAAATAAAGCATACTGCTGTTTAACAAAGCCCTTTGTTAATAATCTATTTACAGCGTGTGTAGGGGGAGCATACATACATTGTTACCTGCTACTCGATTAAATGACTCAAATACTTTTTACAGGAGGTTATGAACCTTCCTGCAGAGCACCTTGCATCGGTAGGAACTGTCGCCTTCTCCCCCATGCAGCAAACTCTGCCTTCAGAGAGTAGCAGTTGTCTGGAAAATTAGTATTTTTCTAAATACATGCATTCCTGCATCTGCATTATTGATCATTACAGATGGGCTACAACACAGCGCTTATGTAGAAAGGTCGGCATTACTTACCCAAAATCTCACTCCATAGAGAGGAACGTGAACTCCAGCTAGTTTCTCAATCCAGCATATTTTGGTTTGAGTTCCTTTGCCTGCGTCAGGCAAGCCCTAACTCAGAACTTCACTTTGTTCTGCAAGGTAAGGTGGCAATAACATAATTGTTGAATCTTGTGTACTAAATAATATCCTTAATAATAAACCTTAGATTCTTAATTTTCTCAATTTGTTTCCCCTACATGCTTTCTATGCTTTCAGGTAATACAGTACAGTCACACAGAACAAAAAATAGTTTGTGTAGTACCATGTTATGGCAAAACACCTTTGATGTGATGCAGCAATACTGGCTGTGTTATTCTACATGGTGTTACACTGGCCATTCACTGAAAACTCTCAGATACTAAAAAGCGCTCACATCTACTTAATGGACAGTTGGGAAGCTATGAATTTTAGAATGAGATCCTACAATGATTCAGTATTTTGAGGTACTGTGACATCTGGAGACACAGTCATCAAATATAAAAAGTTTCATTTTTCTTTCAGGCATTAAACCCAAACCGACCTTTAGTTTACATATAAGTGTACATCAAAAGCATTTGAAGTAAGTTCTATCCTGCTGGTTTCCAAGGAACTATATGCAAAGAAAACCTATGTTCTTTTAAAACTTCATTCTTGTTTCACCAGCTTGGAAAAGCTACCAATGGCTTCTCACAAAACAATTAAAAAAAGACCATCTCTTGGAAAGCAACAAAACTGTTGGTTACAACAGTCTAGTCTGTATTTTACACAGACCATAAGAAATTGTTTTATGTTTCAGTAGGAAACTAATACTCCTGAGAGGGGAAAAAAGTGCTGTAATTGAAAATGTGGAAAACACTGTTGGTTAGCCAGCTCAAGAACCTTACCAGCGTGCAATACACTGCCCTGTTTAATAAAGAGTGTCTTGGAAATTTCTTACAAGGGTCAGCAGAAAGTAAGCCCGAAGTCATCCTATTGTAATGGAAATACAAAATAACTTCCAGAAAACTTTGTAGATGTGGTGAGGATTATTGGAGTCATAAATAGTAACAGTTAGTAATGTATGCACGGTGATCTGTACGAGTTAATGAAAAGAGCCTCAAACAAAGCACTTGAATTTTAATGTGACCAAAGTTTTATATGCATCTAAAACCAAGAATGATACTGCATTCTGTATCTTACAGGGTGTTAACCTCTTCAGTGTAATTTCTTGCTGTGACACCGGTGGCTAGGAGGTATAAAACGGTATTTTGATATAAAATAGGAGAGAAAAATACTCATTTGAAGGCCACTACAAGAAATGTTGTATTCTGATGTCTACATTTAAATTATTTGTCACATGGGGTTGGGACACTGTCTGAAGAGGTTGAGGAAGAGAGGGTTAAGAAGCCAGCCAATTGGCAGGCAGCTGCACCCCAGGAGCAACTTGATGAAGCAGAGATAAAAATCTGCTTTCAGCTGAAAGGAAGGCTTTAGAGATTGAAGGGGAAGTTAGAACCAGCTGCTAAGTAGAGGCTTCGGTTTTCTGATCCTCCCTTTGAAGGGAGAGCCAGAATGCACTTGAGGTTTGGTGGAAGGTGCCTCTCTGCAGACACTGATCCAGATAGCCCAGTGCAGCCACTTTGTTCCTATTAACCTCTTAACCCTGGGCCACCTGGATCAGGCTGCACTGATAGTGGGACACCTGGCAGAGAAAGGAATCCAAGCAAGAAGACGCCTCTCTCCTTATTCCAAATGGCTGGGACAACCTGGCTACAGAGTTCTGCTCATGTTAACCAACAAAAGCTTAGCACCATTAATTGCCTATAAAGATGAAGCAAAGTATTTTCAGTCAAGACTGCAAATGTCTAGAAGTCACTGTTTAAATCACAAGTAGATCATTGTCTTTTTAAAAGACCAGCTCTGTTAAACCACACAAACAAGAAGTTTTGTGTTTATAGCAAAAGTTACTTGGTGGTGGTCATAGCCTATTTTATGCAGGTTGGGCTTCATGATCTTGCCTTTTATGAAACTGCTTGTATGAGCAAATTGCACATTCTGATTCAAATATCTTTTCAATTTTTTTCCAAAGCCTTTGCTTCTCAACTGCCTTTTTGCCCTTAATTCTCTATGGATATGTATATAATACTCGTCATCAGGCAGAATACAGATTATTACTTTACTGGAAGTACAGAGGCAGAATGAATTAGACAGAATAAATCAATCACACTTTGCTTATAATAGGAATATATAAGGATGGAGAAGTGATTGGTAGGGGGAGGGGAAGAATGTAAATGCCTCTAAGCAGTGAAGTTAAATCTGCCCTTTTGCAAACAGAGGTGGCAGCCTGACACCTGGGAAAACAGAAAATCTGACTGTTGACTGCAAAGCTGGTACACTGTGTAATAAAACAGGCCTTACCTGGTTTTAGAATATCTTTTGTCCTCTAATTCCCCTTTCTTTCTTTACACAACCACAGATGCTCTGCATACAGAAACCTCTGGAATATCAGGGTCTCAGATCTCCTGCTTGAATCTCCTGCTACATCGGTACCTTTGTGTGTATGGATCATGCAAACACACACTGGGGTAGAGAGGATTATAGAGAAGCCACTGGGAGATAAGTGGGGAAGGGGAAACAACAGATGAGTATCGAGCAAAGGTCTGCCTGGGGAAAACCTACCTAGTGTAGAGGGAGCATTGGCTCGGTGGCACCTGGAGCCCCATCTGCCACATTTCCACAACAATTTCTGGACAGAGAATACCGAAAGGATGACAGGTTGTTCTTTTTACTGCTGGATCCTTTGCCCTTCTGGTTCATGCCTCTGCAATCACAACACACTCTATTTCCTACAAGAGAAAAAAAAAAAAAAAAAAAAGAAAAAGCACCTCTTAGGAAATCCCTTGAGATTGTTTTAGGACAGCACTATTTGGCTGTTTATATTTTAATTAAAAACACAGAAACAACGATACCAGTTCAGATCAAGATGCCATCTAGATCTTAAGCAGTAGCAGATGCTAAAGAATCATCAGAATATTCCAAAAAGGGTCTGAATAGGACAAGCCAGTCTAACACTTCTCTCTCAATACTTTTCCACTCACCAACTATTTTTAACTTTGGGTATTTCATAAGGACAATATGTTCTTTTCTCACCAGTAACCTCCAATCTCACATATATGGACTTGCTCAATATGTCACTTGAATTCACATAAACTTCTTCCACTCACAAACTCCTCTGGAACTTCAGCAGATCTGCTACTGCTGCACAAAAAACCTCCTTTGATTCTGACTCCTAGTTCAACAGCCCCTCGTCCTTCTGTACAACTTCATAATTTCTCCATTAAGTTTTCTCTCTTCCAGGCTAGCAAAAACCAGCCCTATTCAGTCTTCTTCATAGAGATGTTATTCCATATCATGGGTGATTAATGCCCTTTTCATGACCCTTTTCCAGTTCTAATAGATCATTGCACAGTATTCCAGATGTGGAAAAATCATGGATTTATACAACGGTGCAATGACTACTTTTTTGTTCTCTATTATTTTCCTAATGGCTTTTAATACTTGATTTGCCTTTTTTGACTGCCACTAAGCTGATGTTTTCTTGGAGTTATCTATCATGACCACGGAGTCTTGCACTAGAGCACTAATAGGCTGCTCAGAGTCCATCCTTTCCTATGTTCCATTAAGCATTACTGTATACTCATCCACAATAATATTTAATCTGCTGTATTATTTAGAAATGTATTTTAACAAGGTATCCTGCAACATGTAGCTAGAAAGATTGGATCTCAAATGCTTCTTACATGATTTCAGAATTTTAAATTCTCTATACATTACAGGGTTTCAGTGGTAAGAAAATTCAGCAAGCAGAAAAGGTTAAACAGAGTTTAAGGTATGTTTTAAAGACTATCATTTACTGTGCTGGCATTAATTAATGATCAGAGCATGAACTGCCTGTTGCAAGTTTGAAGGAAAACTCTCATATCCCATTAATATATTCCTTGTAATAAATTGTGATATCAATTGTAGTTTGAAGTTTATACGCTTCAAAAAGAAACTGAAATCTTTGGAATATACCAAAAAATCTAGACTTAAAAATTGCATCTAACAATTAATAGCTAGGATAATTTATAATCTAAAATTGTCAAGGAACATGCAAATACACTCCTGCAATGCCAGCAGAGAAGAAAAATAATCTTGTACTATAGTATAACAACAGTTCACAGAGTGACAAAACAAAATAAAATTACTTTGTTTAATAAGGAGGCTGGTTTTGTGACGGCTGTCAGTATCTTCAACAGCTCAAAAACGCAAAAGATTTTATTTCATTCTATGAAGTGAAATAATGCAATAGTGTACTTACCCTTAAGCAGAAGTCACTCTTTTGTTCTAACCATTTTCCTGTTTGAATTGTTGAGGTTATTTAACAGTCAATTTACTTTGTTTCAGATAATTAATACTATGCATGAGATCGGTGATCAAACAAAAAAAAACCACGTTGAGCAACTTTTCTCCTATCCATTAAAGACCTTATTCAGCATGCTAAGGAGTGAACGCCTCATTTTAATGAAACACTACCAGTCATCATTTACCAAATACGACTGCAAAAAATAACTTAAGAATATAACACTGTATGCTAAATACAGAATTTTATCCAACAATAAGACTGAGTACAAAATAGCAAAAGGTGATGCTAAACTTTCTTCTCTTCATGATACTGCAAAAGTCCTCTGGGCACCTATCAGTGATATCTATATTATGCTGCCAGTTCTAATTTATAGTTCAGTGATGCTCTAAAAAAAACTGATAAAGGAAAAAGGCCTGCAGTCATGTGGAACATAGTAAGGAACAGCTGATCTGTGGAGCTAGATACTTTTGAGTTTCACGCCAAGGAAAGATATTACATTCATTATGACCAAAGAGCAGGAAATGAGTTCAATTCCAAAGCAACAATTTGCATTTCCCTCTTCTGGACAGACTGCCTAAGGAACAATCCTCTTTATTAAAAGAGATAAAGGACCTGGGATTGTGACATACTTTAAAATAAGTGTTGGTATCTTGGATTTTAGGGAGAACAAGACAGGGACAACAAAACAGGGTGTTTATTTATCTTTGCTTTTACTTGAACATACTAAAAATGTGTCATAGAAAGGGCCGGTCTGTCTTAAAAGAAAATCTGAAATCATTAAACAAGTAACACAGAAAAGTGTTTAGAATTTGTCTTTAAAAAATTTAAACTGTATAAAACTACTAAAAGCAAAGGAATAAGTTCTTAACATCTGTAAATAAAATCTATAGACTATTTTTCCATCCAGTAACCTGGCAAGAGGAAAGAATGGTTTAAGATATATTTAATTTCAGATGCACTATCATCTCCACATTATTAAGCTGCTACAAAATTTCTATGGCCAAGTGTGAAGGATGATACGAATTTAAAATAACAAGTGTAATTAATAGGCAGCTCTTTGGTCAATGTATGTCATAGCTATACATAGATTAGAACAAAATATCTAAATAGCTCAGGCAATCTGGTGACAGAAACTGAAATACAGGACAAGTTATCCTGCTTTATGCTACTGTGGCCACACTGTTCTAGTACCCAAACAGGCCGAGCGAAATACCTTGTCTCCACATTGTGACCTATACATACATCCTCTCTTTTATACCACATTATTTGGTTAAATATGTTTAAACAGTTATAAGTTAACAGTTAGAAAATGTGCTATATTTCTGTAATTACCTGAAATTACCTGAAATTTCAACTATTTCTGTGAGTATAGAGTTTATGCTGTTTTGTCTCTATGTAGCATGGAAAAGTTTCCAGGTTATGGATGCATTTAGCAAGCTTTTGGTTTTGCGTAAGTGAAACATTGTGCAGAATTTCATTTTAAAAAATTACTCAATTTTAGCCCTTAAGCTAGAACTTCTCTTTTGAGGAAGCTTGCATTTCTAATTTGTCTCTTACTGTTCAGGTAGGAAGCAAGAAACCAACTTGATAGCTTTTTTTTCTCCATAGATCTGTAGTTGCTTCTCTGATTTCAGAAACAGAGCTCATGACAATCCTCCCACCTCTGTTTCGTCAGCTGATTACAATGCAGATCTCCTGCAAGGTAACACATTTTTGGATGATGGGCGTTACTCTAACCAACTTATTATTAAGAGAACAATTTTATGCATGATCAGCAACTTGGCAGCGTAAACAACATGAAACAGTTCTTTTAAATAGGACTTGATATTTTGTTTATGAGAGCTTTCATTAACTGGGAGGCTCTCTGGCCTTTACAAGCATACTCTGGCCTTTTAAGCATAAAAGTGTGCTGTTATGCTTAGTTTTATAACTACTTCTTATACACATTTAAAGTTGGAAAAGAGTAAAATTCAAAACATTTCAGTCAAATTTATATTTTAATTTCACAAGTACAAAGACTGCATTTCAAAACCACAACTGCTGGGCTTTCCTGAGGAAGGTGTTTTTATTTTGACCCACTAACTATCTATTCTCAGACTTTTCTCATGCCACCTGGAAGCAGCTGGCCAACCTGTTTTGTCTCTCTACCTGAACTAGAATACAAGAATTAATTGTGCCAAGGTAGAACTAACCCTATGCCATGTTGCTAGTAAAACCACTCACTGCCCCGAGCCAGTGCAATGTACCCAGTGTTAGAAATGGACTTTAGGAAGCACAAACATTAATCCCTCTTACTTCAGTATCTCACCTTTCTTTATGTACACTATGAGTCTGTGAAAATGAAAGTTGAAAGAGGAATGATTAATGACCGGTACATCAGCAATGTGCATCAGACAAGCGAACAGAGCATTCCTGACAGAACAAGCCAGGGCTCTGTCATCCTGTGCTATCACTAGCAGACTTGTTTTTATTTCTAATTCTCAGAAAGGAACACAAGCTTCAGAACGTGAAGCATCATCTTGGACTGTCAAACTTCTCTGGCTTTAACAACATTTCAGGAATTGTGTAGGTACACAGCAGAGTAACACACAACTCACCATTTTGGTAAGTATTTCTTTGACCCAGAAAGCGTTTTGTAGTGTTAATCTCTCAATGTAATTACTCTTTTCTCAATTTCTGTAAATTTTCTTCTGGATCAGAGACTCAAAGAGGTCATACAAAATAAAGAAAATTTTAACTCTCTAAGTGCAACCTCCCCCATATACCTTCTGCTAGACAACCACATTCAGTTGCGTTGTAAATGATGTTTTAAAGCAATTTATCAAGATATGGAGGATTACTCTTTTATTATGAATACTGTTACGCTTTGCATCTTCCTCCAAGGTAGGTCTTTAAACACACGTATTCCATATGAGGCTACAGAGTAAGAACAAAGTCCATTGAGCAGTGAGAGATCAAAGAGTTTTGGCTTTCACTAACTGCCTTCTGTTTCTTCAGTTAAAGCAGCTTAACAAATTAGTAGTTTCCTATCATCTCTGGATACCGGTTAATCTAAGCAAGCAGCACTTTGAAGAGGTTCCCTGTTGTGACAATACTGAAGATTTACATAGGTATATGGGTTTACATGTGTACAATATCAAAAATTCATGCTGTTCTTTAAATCTACAGTAGCTGATACTTTTATGTCTATATCAAATTATTTACGTTTTCACCCAAACGTTTTTCCATAGTACAGACATACAACTATTTTTATTTGCACATTACTGTATTTTTCAAGAAAAGTCTTTACTTGCACAGCTTGTCAGGAATACATGTACCAAAAAGCAGGCATACCTACACAAACACATCAAAACAAGCCTATGCCTAAGATGTAATATTGCTGCATTAGTTAAGTTCTAAAGAATCTGCTTTGCCATTCAGTTTCTTTAGTCCTGTAACAATGGCATAATGTAAACCCTTCATACAAACTTCTCAGAAATTTACAGCTTCTGGAGTGTATTGTGTGAAACAGTACTTCCGTTCTGCCTGAAGTGTGTTTTCAGCATTCAGAAAACAAAACTTCTCAATCTCAACTTATCTGTTATACAGGGCGTTTATTAACCAAGTGTTAAGCTACTTCTGTTGCATGAAGAGTCAGGATGCTGGACCATGCTGAAAGAGGTGAGGAGATATCCAAAGGGGTGTGTGCATGCCCTAACCCTCAGGCAGCTGAGTTAGCAACAATATTTTCACTTCTATTTAGTCACATTATTCAGTGACCTACATGAATTGATACAAGTATCTTGGAGTATTTTCAAAAAAGGTCATTTCCCTACTTTCTATTGCTGCTAGACCAGGGAACAAGCTAGAATCTTCGCTCACAAACAGGTTCAGGCCTTAACCCAAATTAAAAGAGGCTTAAAAACTTAAAAGAGACTGTTTTAAGACTACCCTGTTTTCATAAAAGCTTAAAGGCATCATGAGATATTTTGTAATACCTGTAATGAAAGTGGTGCTTACTTGCGAGGCTATTGAAGATAATCAACTTCCTTTGCAAGGGAGATATTGGTCTTCTGTGCTAATTTATACCATCTGAAAAAAAAGATTTATTATTTTAAGATAAGAATATTGCATTGTATTTTTCTAAAGTAAAACCATAAGGATAAATAAGAGGCGGCAAGTTCCAGACACCAGGTCTTTGTCTGTGCACATAGGCTATGCTATGCCTGGCTTCATGCATTTATCAGTTATTCTTATCAACTGTTAAAGCTACTGGTAAAATTCTTATTTAATAATAATAACCACCACCAGCACCTTAACTATACCAGAAAATATGTTCCCCCATTCCTAGCAGCCCGATTTTTCTGTCTCTAAGGAAGATTATCAACAAAGTAGAATGAAAATATTTTACAGCAAAGAGCACATGGCTAAAATAAACAGCATAGTAGAAAGAGGGATGTGCTTTGCAGACAGTGAGAGTGAAGAGAGATAATTACTGTGTTCTCCCTGACAAGCTGCTAATTCACAAACTACTAATTCTGCGGTCAGTACAATTTAGTGTATCACTTCCAGAACTCTTGACTTAATAATTACCTTATTATTTTAATTGCAAGTCAGCTGATAACCCAACTGATCAGTCAGAAAGACACAGAAGAACCTTCTGCTTGTGGCCAAAGTATAAGTTAGTCATCAGGAACCTTTCATAAATGATCCAACAGTCCCCTATCTATTCCACCTATCATGCTGTTTCAGAGATGGGACTGATCCATGAGCATCCAGTCTAGAGTTTTATGAACTCGGAATAGTACTGGAAAATCATCAACTATCAACACTAAGTTTTTCTAACGACAGGAACAGAAGAAAGAATATTCTTTAAGCAGGAGTGACTCGTTTAAACCAGTTCTGCAGGAAGCTGCATGCACCAAAGATCAAGAAGAATGCTAACGTGCAATCATTGAACAGAATAGGAGCCAAAACTCGATATAAGGCACATAATGAATAATGCTATACAATCAGCTTCTATACACCCACAATGTATCTAAATTTATAAACCATACACACCGTTGGATAAAATTTAAATGCATTTCCCATCATTGAAGTGTACTATCCAATCTGCTCTAACACAGGACCATATTGGGATTGAGTAGACCATTCTGTTTGTTAGAAACTTACCAGAATGTGCTGGTATTTATATCTCATAAAAGCTGTTCCGTAAACACAGTACAAAGACCTCTGATTTCACCAAATGCATAAACACGTGCAAGGAATTTCACTTTAGGATTTCGGACATGAGAGCTCTCTCTCTGTCAAAAGAGATTAACTACCATTCCCCCATCTCAGTGAATTAAACATTGTTCCACCTGGAAAAACCACCCTGGCTTCACAGATAAAAATGTCAGAGTACTAAATGACAAACTCTGAATTTGCCTATGTCCTGTACTTTAAGGGAAAATGTAGTATAGCTTGCTAGAGTCAACCGTTTGGGTTTTTTTTCTAGCTACAATTTTAAGGGACAAGATTCTGAGAACACAAAACTGGTCTGTTACATTTCTGTGTGGACTTACATATGTCAGTGCATTTTTTTATGGATGTGACAGTTCAAGCATGTAAGAATGACAATTATAATTCATTCATATTTTAAAAATCCTTTGTCACTTAGAAGAAAAGTGAGAGAACTACAAAGCACCTTTATTATCTTTGTTGCATACAATTGCAAAACCTGCTCCTCCAAGCCACACAAACTGAATAGGTAACAAACCAATAAGCCAACAGAATAAAAGCATATCAGGGTCATAACTTATGCCTTGACAGGGAAAGGAAAGAAATCTAACTCAGCCTCTGCTAAGGGTGAAGAGGAATGAGGCACACTTTATTTCTTCACTTAATTCATCAACAGTGGAAGGTGGAAGGGACCTTGACAGCTCATTTCATAAATTCGCTTGTGCCAAGGCAGGATCAGCTATACCTAATTGCTTCTTAAAGATTGTCAGTCCCTTTCTAGCAGCAGCATAACCTCTGTAGACAATCTGTTCCAGGGCTTGGTGTCATCAGAGTACTTTCCTCAAGTTTAGCTTAATTTTCCCCAGCTGCCACTTAAGACCATTTTTTCTACAACTGTTTTGTGGTGAACAGAGAGAAAAATGCTATTTTCTTTCACAGGTTAAAGAATGCAAGACAACAAAGTTAATAATCTCAAAGAAATACCCACTTGAAAAAAAAATCAGAACAAAACAGAGACTCTCTCTAGAAATACCTGAAAGAGTATCAAAAGGAGAAATAACTATCTTGGTAGGCTATCACCCTTTGGGCAAACCAAACACGCTCATTTAGAATTAGTCAGGGGTTGCAAAACTACTCAAAAAAATCCCAAAATCTCTACACTTAGCCTGGAAGCTAACCTTGGGTTTGCTTAAGAAGTTACGAACCGCCCTTAGGCCAGACAGGATGTTTGAGCGCTTATTGCACAGGGAAGCATTATCTGCTTACCTGGGACGGTACCTTCCTGCTGGGGGTGACCCTTCCCTTCTCCAGGAGTGACCTACAAGGGACTGTTAATCCAGGAACTAAAATCTTTTCTTATTAAAAAAACCAGCAAGACCCCTATTGCAGTATTAAAGCAGAGTGCTTTATTCCTACTTGCTCTCTTCAAAATGGGAAGAAGGACGACATTTCGTTTCAGATTTGAGATTCACAACCTTTATATACAAAGTAAAGGTCAGCATGGTGCCATAATTACCTTTATAAATTCTTTCACAAGAATTTAGAATTTGTTGCAGAAGACTGAAGTCATTACCTCCAAAAGTTGTGTGCTAATGGAGTCTTGCACAGTAACTCAAACTTACAACATCGTTGTAATTATACTAGTTTTTACTCTGTGTAGTATTTGAAGACAAACAATAAAATACAATGTTAAGAATCTTCAACTTTTTTCCTAAACTTTACAAATTATGGATTACGTTTTATGTCCTGCACCTTACTTCTCCAGATCAGTTTTGTATTACAATTTATGGAAATTACTCGGTTCTGGGATTCTTAAAGTATAAGCAAAATTTGAAAAGAAATCTTGAATTTGAAGTGGCTTTACCACTACTGGTTGGGCTAATGACTGAGCAAAAAACAAAGGGAAAGTAAGTGAGCTGATAGAAATTATCTAAAAGGCATTTATATAGAAAATACAAAAAAAATTCAAAATAAAACAATATAGCACATAAGTGATCTGGCTAATTTAAATAAAACATTTGTGTGTAATTTAGTTTCATAATTCAAGTGATGTATGTTTTAGTATGATAATACTAGAACAGTAGAACAGACCATGCTATGTAACTTCCATTGTAGACCAGTGCAGAAATGTATTTCAGAATTATTTTAGCCCACTGCATTGGGAAAAATAAGTGACTGGGCAATTTTACTGTGACTCAGATTCAAACATTCTTGATTTGTAACCGTGGTGTTGTTTTGAATGGATGGCAATACACATCGATCTTGTGCAAGTATTTTACAGAGAGATTACGGGTATAAATCAGGAAGAAGGTGCTTTGTAGGGTGGAGTTAAACTTCAAAGACAGTGAAAGAAAGAACAGTCATCGCTACACCTAACAGCTGTCCTATTGTAATTAAATAGTGCATTAATTTCCAAGTGTTATGACATTTAATCAGCTATATAAAAATAATAATAGTAATAAGAATGATAAGCATCATCACCAAAGTTGTTATGAGTGCAAGCCAAAATTACATGCTCAATGTTTCTAAAAGTTGTAATAGACAAGGTGTTCTGGACCATAAGTACTGACCAAAATATTTTCTTGGAACATACCCTGATAAATTTCTCTCTTTAAAGAGGAACTTTGCAAAGAATCCCATAGCTCCTACTCATTAAACAAAACAACAACTATGCTCTGCCATTGTATTGCATCTATGTATCCTTATGTGAAATAATTTTTTTCTTTTTAGTCAGTTCATGAAAAACTGTCATTTTGCACCAGATTACAGGAGGCAGACTAAGTAAAGGGATGTTAAATGATTCATCACAAAGCGTAATACTATAGCTGCAGACCCAGAATAAGAATCTTGACTTTTACACCATTTTCCTTTCCTGCATTAGAAAACGGATTAGGTATATGCATTCCCTTCTTCTATAGTATCGTGATTATAAAATAAACTGTCTTTCAATAAATGGGCACTTTAAACCCTATCCCCCAGACCTTTTGAATAAAACACTAAAACAATAAAAAGATTACAGGGATGTAAATTAGTACATCTGATCAGTTTTGCTGTAATTCATGCTCCAGAAAGGAAGAAAAAGTGCAGGTTTTGAAATACTTGGGGTGGAAAACAAAGGCTGAGTCGACAGACCTCAGCAGTTCCTACTGCAGGTTTTGTATCTGCTTCTAAGTGGCTTTCTGGGCAATCAAGCACTGACACCATGCAGGACTTTTCAGGCTCTTCATGAGCTGTACGGCTCATAGAAAAGGGTCAGCACAGAAAAGGGATGCTAGAGCAACACTAAAACTCCATCCACAAGCAGTAAGTGCTACTCCTGTTAGGATGAAG
The DNA here is from genome assembly GCA_028565335.1 of Limnodromus scolopaceus. Classification (NCBI taxonomy): domain Eukaryota; kingdom Metazoa; phylum Chordata; class Aves; order Charadriiformes; family Scolopacidae; genus Limnodromus; species Limnodromus scolopaceus. The sequence continues at coordinate 15,358,724 of JAOXNO010000063.1, forward strand.
CTCACAGGATGATACATTCTTTTCTTTGTGCATTTTCAGTTCCTTATGGCATATGTAATAGCTGGTTATTTGAAGCATTATTTCTTTTGCTGTGAGGTTATGTGTGTTTGTTTTTCAGTGAGCCACTTTCAACAAGTGTAAAACCAACAGTGGTATCCTCATTACTAGTCAGGAAATCCTTCTTAGATTATGAAGAGTTCTTGGAAAAGAACAGTATCCATTATGTTCCAGCCAGATTTCATAAGGATAAAAACAGTAATAGAGAGGAATCATTAGAAGAAACCATCTTTCTTCTTTTTTGAATGTAGAGATATAACATAAGCTAACGTCTGAATTCCAAGAGCCACCTTGCTGTAGAGAAAATTCACTTTCAGAACAACAACAAAAAAGGAACGTGGTCATAAAGAACTGGAAATATCTCCCAGCTTTGTCCATGTAACCAAACAAAAATGCTTCTGCATATTCTACATACATGTCCATCACTCAGTTTGATATGCTTGAAACATCAACTAGTCCAGCAGCTGGCAATTAGGCAAGGAATAGTAACTGGTAGTTTAAAAATTATTTTAAAGAACAGCTGATTAATCTCCCTTTCATATATTCTTGCCAAATAGTGACAGTAAAGAATTTTCTAGTGAACTTGGTCTTATCTTCAAGACTACTAATTTGGCAGAACAATTACCTCCAACCCCTTCCTAACAATCTCCAATTAATTAATTTTTTTTTGTATTATTATGTGCATAACAGCCAAATGATAGGCCTACCAGCATCAGCATTTTCACTGGATGTTATGCACTGTTTCCCACACTTTGCAATGGTGTTATATTTGTTATTTAGAACAAACCCAGATTATTCCTGGAACTGTGCCTATAGAAACTACTGCTGTAATGTGTTTATATGATATATAATTATAGGCATGTTGTAACCTGTCCATAGCCACTGCAGAACAAGTTGCATTATCAAGAACATAACCAGTCCCTGGATTAACTATTCAATCTGATATATTCTCTTTCTTCAGCAGCTAATGTCAAAGTAATTAAATGAATGCAGGTTACATTTTTGAGCTTCAATAGAAAAAATAGTAACTGTATAATATTCTGAGCCAATAATCTGACATTAAAAACTACTGAATACTCCTGAATGCAACATGGATTTCAAGCCACGACATCTGAAGATTAGGCTACTTAGTTAATGTCAGGCATTTGCATTTGAAAATACTTGCCAAAAAGCACAAACAAGATGTACGAAGAAAGATGGTACTCACCTGCCGATGGGGTGAGTCACAGTATTCAAGCAGTTGAGCCTATGTACACAAATATAAATAGTAAAATTCAGTTATAATCCTAGCAAACAACAGATTTTTATAGGTTTTAATATAAGCATCGTGTCAAGATAAATAGTTAGGACTGTCTTTAATACATATTTCCTGTAGGGAGAAAAATCTTTATAGAAATAACATTTTAGTTAAAAATAGTGGAGTAGATGAAAGTTTGATTATTAGAAGAACTATTTGATATACTTCACATGTAGACTTTAATACTGTTTCATACTCAGTATGTTGTATTTTTCTGACATCAAACATCTAAACAATGCCTTTTTGTATAAAAATTGTAAATACATGCCAATAACTTTCTGTTCCTGCATTCTTTTTTATCTTACGCTTTTACAGAAGCCAGTAAGTTATCAAGAAGAATTTTTAAATCACTGTAATACATATGAATACTTTTTATCCCATATATTAATATCCCTTTCTTGCATGATGTCCAAGACATTTATAAAACCCTCCTTTAATAATATCTAATGAACTTTTTTTATGTGTTATTGTATAACCTGTTGCTATATATACACCGTAACACCACAGTTAAGAAGTGGTTCTGATCGTATTTTTGTATCTTATGCATTCACACTTACAGATGAATCAAACCAAAATACAAAGTTTAAGAGCCACTGCATTCAGAGTGGAGAGGGACAAGCAGGGTGGGATCTGGTGACACAGCTTGTCATTTTATTTTCCCTTTACAAAATTCATTTTGGATCAAATCCAAGCTCAAGAGAGATGTATTTTGCAATTATGAAAGGGATGTGGTCAAAATAACACAAGAACAGCTGGTCTCACTAAAATGAGTTACAGATGGCAGAAATCTTGCAATAGCAATCTTACAAATTCTGGTAGAAATATTGTATGATGTGCTGTATCAATTCACTGAGCACGTTCCTTCAGATGTGGGGAAAACAACTTCTATTCTCTTGTATCTGGCAACTTTCTAATTTGTTACTCCAGTATTATTTTGTGTGTGTGAATGAATAAATTAATTTAGACTTGCTTCACACTTATAATCAAGCGCAAGAAATAATTATGCAGTATTTTCATATAGAGTTCTCATAGTGTTTTCTGAGACATAATATTATTACATCATGACATTATTGAAGATTATACAACAAGTTAAAGCCAGCTGCTGAAGTGGAAGAAGGAAAAAGTAAAGAAATACACAGAAAAAGTACCTTACTTGGGTAACTGCAATTATAAGGGCATTACAAGACATGTTCGAAATTTATTCTTCCATGGAGAAATTCTAAAAGAATTCCACAGTAGCACCTCAATTCTGTGCTCTCATAGCTCCAGCTCTTCCTTCCAAATTGTATGCAGGTTGTTATAATACACAAAGCTACAATATGTTTTGGTCAGGAAAATAACTCCATCTTGTAACTCATTTTTAAAAATTACAGTTTTGTACAACTGCAGGGTGTTCTTTTAAAGGATATCTATCTTGCATTTTAGTATTAATGACATTTGAACCAATATAGGAAGTATAATGCATATAATTTCACTAGAGAATGTTACTTAATTACAAACATATCCAATTATGCCTTAATTATATTAATTTATGTTTATGAACATGGCTAATACTGTATATTTAATACATCTAGGTTTATTCTAAACATTAATAACACCTCAATATATAAAGTATTATAAGCCATTTCTACCAAAAAACCCCATGATTTTAGTCTGCCAGCTGGTAAGCATGATAGGAAAATGTGTGTATATGGGATGATCCTTCTTTCTCTCAAGTTCTGTTATGAATTTTAGGTTACTCAAGATCAAACATTTATACGTATTACGAAGTGTAGAATTCCAGTTCAGGTAGTACTAATATTAAACTATTGTTTCTCATATAATGTGCTCTAGGCAAAGCTGATCCCTGCTCATCACAGTGGCTTGAACTGGATGCCTTTTGATGTCTCATTTTCTATGATGTGTAAATATGTAAATTTAAATGTATGTATGTGCAAATATGAATTTATAAAATAGATTATTAGGCAAATTATTTTCTGAAATGGTCCTTTCTGCCCATTACAATATTCTGCAGTATGATCTTATCACAACTGTTTTCTGGGTGTTTTCCAGTCTGAGGGGGCACATTCTGAACTCAGTTACATGGCAGTAAATACTGAGTAACTGCCCTGAAGTTAATGGAATTACTCCCATCCGAACAACATAAGTGGAAAAATTTGTCCCTTCTCCATGACAGAGGCATCTGAATTTAACCAATCAAGTGGAGATTGATTGGTAACTCTTGAGAATCAATCTGGAGATTGATTGAGAACTCTTTCTAATTACATTTTATACCATGAATACAAATGGTATACATAATGATTGTGGTCTTCTGGTATATCCAGAGTATTTACAGTAACGTACATTTGCTATATGTACTACAGAAAGGAAGAAAGAAACAAAAAAGTCCACCACACACTCATAGCTCAGCACTGCTAAAGCTATCCTGACTCCGTAACTCTGCCCTTGGAATAATTCTGCTTACATGCTCGGAGAGTTCACATCAACAGGGGTAGCAAGTGTTGTCCCTTTGTGTAAAGGCTTTTTCAGATAGAAGGTCATTCAAGATAATTCTGCTTATGAAGACAACTGTTCATTTGAGTCAACTAATTTTATAATTATGTGTTAGTCTTAAAGTGGAATTTTGGATGTTATTTTCTTTGATATCTTTATGACTCATACTTCAGTTGAGCAAAGCAAGCTACAATTTGCTAATGCAAGTGTGTACAAATTTGAAACTGGTTAGGTCGGGTGTGTCTGCCTATGGAAACATACATTTTCTTACAGTTTTCAGTAAATGTTACTGGTGCAAATTTATTTGGCTACATCTTAGTTGAATTTAAATATTTCATAGTTTGAATACCATTCTTTAATTCAACTGGGTAACTGCTGAGGTTCAGAACCGAAAACTGCATTAATTATGAAAAAAACAGTGATGGAGTAAGAAGCCGTCTATCTCGACGGGGTCACATCGGTTTTGTAACCAGTTGGCATCGCTTTCCTTTTTTGTACGCGCAGCCCTGCTTCCCCCACATATCCCATGGAAAGCAGGGGGCAACTGGCTTTCATTTGAGAAAATGAAAAAATGATTCTTTTTGTTTTCCTTTAGGCTGTAGCTCATAGTTTGGAAATACTGGAGCGAATCTGCTCCCTCTTTACCATTTTGCAAAGACGGAGGGGAGCTCATTTCTATTGCTACGTAGAGCGTTGCCAACATAATTTGCAGAGATTCATAGTTCATTTTATGTAAGTATTATAGTACAAGTTAGACAAACTCACCAGATACAACAAAGAGTAGTAGCATGTAGGCACTTAAGAGCTCTGCTTTCCCATTCTGTACTTGTGCTGTTTGGCTCAGGTGCTAGAAAAATAGACAGGGTACTCCTAATCTGAGAATGGGCATCTTTGGAGGACAGATAACCGATATATATAATATATATATAAAATAACCTATATAATGCAAGAGAGATTGTAAACTACTTTGGTTATGCTAATAGCCAAACAAGTCATCAGCAATCCCCAGAAACAGGGAAATAAAACAGTAGTTTGATCCAAATCAGATTCAAATAGCTGTCTTCTAGCTAAAAACCTAGTCTTTCAATTCTTTCTGTTCTCCCCTCTAAGCTAGTACAGTTGTGGACTATTACCAATTCAGAACTGGAACACTACTATAGTCATCACAGTATAAAAAACAAATACAAGACTTTTTGAGAAATCTTACCAACAGAGTGGGACTTCTGGGAAAAAATAAAAACATAGAGTTTGTATTTAAATGTAGGTAACTATCCCCCGTGCATTTGCTGGTTCTATCTAAAATCCTGATTTATCAGTCATACCCTTGCAATATATTGCATGAGAAAAATAAGGCTTAAAATCAGTATTTCAGCTTACCAATTCATTCCTTTGCAATACAGTTTATTATTTGTACACCTACAAATATGTAGAAAATAACTGTATCATTTGCTTTCTCAAAATAAATATGTTTTTCATCTACCAATCCAAATGTTTCCAAAGAACTGAGTGGTTAATATCGTGTCTAAAACTGTGATTATTTTAATAAACATAAAGCAAGATATTGGACTAAGTATGACTCCAACTGTGAATGATTTATAGTGATAAAAATACACAGATGCCATCTGTACCAACAGAAGAACACTCATCACAGATTTGTCTTATGGTAACACTTCCCTTTCATTTATACTGAAATGAGCACTATTTCTTTTAAAATTATATTGACAGTAAAATATGGCCACTTTTAAAATACGTAACCTAACAGTAGGAGAAAGACACTGAAAATTATGAATTAAAATACTCTTTAGATTTGTTCAAGGCCTCCACAACGTATCATTGAATGCCCACCAAATATTAAGCTAAGTATGCCAGACTAGCTGCACTAGTTTAGTAGCCGCTTCATACTAAGAGTTTTTGTTGGGTGTAACGCCCCTAACCTCTCCCAAAGAAAATCAAAATGAAAACATACCTCAACCAAAATGGCAAAAGCTTGAAGTTCAGAACCCAGCCTAAGTCATTAGTCTGACTTCATCAGCTTGTCTATGGTATGTCTGCCAGCATCTTTGCCAGTTCAGCATTAAGCAAGAGGGCCATGGGGTATGCACCAGGGAAACTAGGGCAGGTAGTGAGAACACAGTGATAAATATCAGTCAACTTCAAATACTAACAGCAAGATCAAAAGAAAAACAGAATTTAAATAAAATCTGCACACAGAGAACTTCATTAGCAGCAGTTGCAAAAACAAAGATATGATACCCAAAGCATTATGAATTTATAACCATGCACCAGATACTGAGAGTTTTGAGAATGGTGAGGATTACCATCACCCATACAAGTGCAATAAACCAACAGCAAGTGCAGTGTGCAGGAGAGGCTCTAGCTTGGTTCCTCTGTCGAGGATGCACAGCCACAGCTGTGTTATCTTTGCCTTGCATTCTCAG
>JAOXNO010000063.1:15365108-15391544 GCA_028565335.1 Limnodromus scolopaceus
GACTCTGACCTTCACTGGATGCAGCAAGGAAGGTAGACTACATCCTCCCACAGCCTTCTAAAAATATTTTTTACTAGTAGTGGCATTAAAGTATACCCTTATTTTGCTTTCAGTTCTAAAATATGGCAAGAGTGTAGATCAAAGTGCAAAGCAAATCCGTATTTATTTCCAATTTTTGTTCTGCAACTATGCTTCCACCCCCACTTCTGTCAGTTCTTCAGTCCTTCAAAATTTCCTTTCTATCAAAAAGCTGACAGATTTAGCTCCTGAAAACTTCAAGCTAGTTTTCTTGTTGAAATTTAGGAAAACGGAACAGCTGTCATTCAAACATACTTCAGCAAGTGGCAAGCCTGTTCACTTTCAAATGTTCATTCCCCAAAAATCAACACTTAAATGACATGTCCTACTGACATGTCATAAAAAACACATTCAGATCTGACAGACGTGAAACAAACATGTGCTAGTGCCTGAGGTTCCAGAGTTCCTACACATCTGATGTTTGGGATATTTTTAGTATCTCTTTCCTTACTGTTTTAAACTGTGCAGAGTTTTTTTGTCCAGTGGTCATTGTCAGTCGGGTTATGAATTTACCTTCTTGGGGCAAGACTTGACAGTAATTCCACCTGAAGCAGTTCACCATGTGCAGGCACAGCCAACAGGAATGGATAAGCAGCAACTGTTGCCAGAAGCTGAATCACTTAAACTGCTTCTTTCATGCAGATTTTATGATTCTGGTGTCCAAACAGGGCCATACTAATATGCTATGCTCAAATCCAAGATCTTCTTCCTCCTTAACCAAATTGTGAGATTATGAAGCTTTCACTTACCAGCTGGCCAGTAAGCATTTGTTCATGAGCCCATTCGTTCATAATTTGACATGATTGTGAAGGTCCTCATTAAATCTTCTAAAATGAAGCACACTGAATGCACCACAAAATCCAATTTATCAAGGAGTAGGGAAAGACATAGTTAAAATAAAGTTTGTGGTAACTTTTCCTGTAAGAAAACAAATTTTTAGATTCCACAGAAATGAAATATAAGTTTACTGTACTACATACAGGTGAAAGCCCAGCAGTTGAGTTTCCATCACTTAAGCCTTGCTACTCATTCTATGGGGCGGATTTTTAATTCACACTTTGATGCTGCTGTGTTCATTATCAGATTTTCCAAACTAGTCTAATGCCACTTATGTGCCAGGAAGACACGCAAAAGCAGCTGATCTGAAATTATTTTCCCTAATAACATTTTCTTTCTGGATGCAAATAAAAATTGTGTATAAAGGTGTACCTGTATAATGCAATTACATGATTTGTATCAAGTAGACGTGGTAAATATAATCACACATTCAGTAACTGCACATGAAAATTCTATGAAAATACAGTCCTGGTCTTTAATAATCCTCGTTCACCTGTCAGTTAGCAGCCAAGCATTATGGGCATTTCTCTCCTGGTTTTTAAAAGTCAAAATAATGCAATGTTCTTTCTAAAGCAGTAAGCATTTGCTCTTAGCATGGTTGACTGTTGACTTTTTACTAATGTTAATGGGGAAAAAAACCAGCAAGCAGTAGACAACTTTTCTATAAAAGGTGCCTATATTCTACTGATTAAGTAAAGTTGCATAAATCTTTATGCTGTCCATGCTGCAAAATGCTTTCATCTGAACTTTTTTCTCTTGTGAAAAGCAATAGAAAATTGTTTCAGATATCTGTACTCATCAATACCACCATACTAAGAATAAAGCCGGAATACTTTAAAAATTTGACTGAAGACTAGAAGCAAAAATGCTAATTTTACATTCTTTGATACAAATTCACAGAGATGAATGGCATCCACGTACCAATAGTTTTCATACTTTCATACCCCAAAATTAGTGTAAGAACATATCCTAAACATCTTTGTGTAAAGAAATCCATACAGGAAAGACACTTGAAAATAGATGTCACATTATAATTTGCATATAAAACAACTCATAGCTTGAAAAATAAACAAGATTAACAAGTAGTTTGTTTCTATCTTCTGAAAAAGCAAAACAAAGGTAATAATTTGCTAATCTATAAAATTCCAGTGTAGTACTCATTATGGGTGTGCAATTCCATGCTATTATCAAAAGTTACACTCCTCCTCAGAATTACTGCTGGGTCTCCAATCTCACATCCATTTTAGGTAAACTTGTACTGCTTGCTTACTTCACAGCTCCTACAGACTTCACCTTTTATCTGTAAATGGACACTCTTAATGCTTCTGTTTAAAATGTGACAATTTTCATTTAATTGAAAGAAAAATGCCTAATCAAAGCTACCGAACATAAGCAATTGCGACATATGGCTCCCCAGCTGGGAAAGTGTCTGACCAACGTATCAGCAATTTGAGAGACAGAGACAAACAGCCCCATCAAATACCCTTTCACCAAGGGACAGGTGCACTGGGATGGAAGCCAAAAGACCATGCTTCAAAGACCCAATTATTGAGCAAAACCATATGAAGGCAGCAGGTATTGTTCCCCCATTTTACAAATGAGGTTACTGAGAGGTTGGACAAGAACCCTTTTGGAAATAGCTGGGAAGGAATCCATATGTCTATTCTGACAAAACCTATTTTCATCCACTTAACTGACACTCAGAAAAAACCTCATCGAAATCTATGTTTCTGGTTGCACAAGGCATGCAGACACTTACACTTTTATCACCAACCTCAATATAAATATTTAGTTAACACAAACTATTACAGCTTTTCTGTGAACATTTTTCTCAGGATGGCTCAACTCTGTCCTCATATTTTCGTTGGGATTGAGACCACATACCTTTCAACAATGTGATGCTATTTCCCTTGAGGTTCAATGAAAGCAAACCTGCTGTTAGGAAATACGGTGATGGGATGGCAGAGAGACGAACGTGGATCTGAATGTTGAAGTGGTTGATAAAAGGCTGTATCAAACTGAGGGTCCTCGTCTGTGGGAAATGGGGCACAACAGAGGATAGTAAATGACCACAAAGGACAGCTGAGAGAGAATGAGAGCCCTGAAATAAGGAGAAAAAAGAAAACTATATACAGATTAATGCAGAGAGTCTGCAGGAGAAAACAGAGCGTGGGCAAGATGGGGGGGAAAACAGGATGCACTGGATTGCTGGAAAGGAAGCAGAAAAGGACAGTAATAAGGAGAAGAAAGAATTGCAGCTCAGTACATCCTGAGATATACGACAAGTATACAGAAACTGGCCCTAAGTAGCCACCAGGGAGACCAAAATTTGGAACTATATTTTAAAAATGACTGTGAACTTCAAAAGTAAATTTAAAAATAAAATCACAGTGGTCACATTTTTTCCCGACACTCAAAATCCAGAAAACATGCCAAAATCAGTTTCATTAAAATGTATGTCTAAAACGCAATCTTGCGATCATTTTTTGAATTTATGGAACCAGAACTGTTTGCCTTCAAATGTATATAAAGCCTTCCAAGCATCTGAATAAACACATTCAAATTCAGTCGCGGAGCATATGTTAAGTATCTTGGGCACTTTCAACAGTCTTTCAACTTCTGTTTTCAAACACAAAATGTTTAAAGCGTAATGTAATAGTTGTTGTATTGAGATATCATTCAAATCACATGGTAAAATTGATTTTCATTACATACTTCACAACAGTTGATAGTAAGAAAGTTAGAGAACACCTCCCTCTACTGTTCCTTTCTTGTAAAAAAAATGCTGCTGCTTAAGTAGTTTTAGATCAAAGCTGAAAGTCAAAATACATGCAAGATAAGAAAAAAAAAAAAGTTTTTCATTTGACTTTATTTTTTTAAAAAGAAACCCATTAAGTATACTAACCTCCAGCTCAGCAAAAAAAGAGAGGGGTCTGTAAACCATATTCAAAGGAAATAATTTAATCTGAGAAAGGAAGAAAGAAAACAACCAAAAGGCATACTGAAGGGCATATTGTTACCTGTATTTGGATAGAACTGATCTAGCAACATAGCCAACATCGCGTAATCTGTGCATGAGACTCTCAGGTGAAACATCTACTGTTCAGGTTGTGTTAGTACTTCAGCAGTAGATTGTTCCAAATTTCTTAGGTAACTAAAAAAAAAACCCCAAACTTATTTTTATTCTGACCATGCCTATGTTTAGGCTTCAGATCTTAGAGTTCAGCCAGCCATCTGTATCCAAAGCCCATGAAAACTATATTCCAAGCTCCAAGAATTAAGCTCCAGGAACCAGCGTAATCAATCAAAAAGGGCATCAGAGAACTGTCACACTGCATCTGAGTATCCTGTCTTTTATAATGCCTAGTAGCAAATCCTTAGGGGAAGTGTATAAGGAACAAGTTAGACAGTGGGGTCCTTCCTTAGGTACTCTGGCTTACCTTCTAATAACCAGGAGTTTGTGACCCAGAGTTCATCTAGACTGTTTTATTTAATAGCAAGTGATCAACTCTGGCTTCATTCATTTTCCCAGTCTCTTTTTGTCCTTTTTATCCTTTTGACCTTAATCACACCGTGCTAGAAGTTCTACCGTTTTTGAAAAAGTACTTCCTTTTACTTGCTATAAAGCATCACGCTGATAACTACCTGCTTTATTTTGGTTAAGCGAAACAGTGAATAATCATCCTGCATTTACTTTCAATCCCTTCTTCATCATATTGACCATTATCATATTTCCCTTCTGTCCTCTCTTTCCCAGGCTGAACGATCCCCAGCCATTCAGCCTCTGCTCGCATAGAAGCCATTTGTACTGCTGTTGGTCCGTATCATTCTCTGGCTTTTTCTGGTCCCACTACATCTTTCTTAAGCTGAGGTGACCAGAATCACAGTGTTCAACACACAGACACACCTTAAGCAGGTACAGTGGCACAACAATGTTTCTGAATTCAGCTCATGAAATACATTTTAAGTGATTCTAAGTCTGTGAGAAATTTGCCCATTGATTCAGCTGGATCAAAACTTTACCATGAAAACTAATTAAAAAAAAAGATCTGAATAAAACATCCACACATTTTGGATGCCTTTTCCAAATCAAATTTGAGATCAGTTTGAATTTTATTTTGCTTGGCTATACCTATGCCTTGTCTGCAATGAAAGTCAGGCCTAATCGTAATAGTCCCTGAATAATGTACCTGCTTTCCCAAAAGGATAAGGCATGTTCCAACAATCTACAATAAATTCATGGAATAAAAGGCAAAACTGTAAGAGATTAATAAACACCTATGTCACAAATGAGTGATTGGTCTTTCCTGCAATTATGATGATGTACCTTATAATTTTTCACATTTGAAATTACATTTTATCTTACAATTCAAATAGAAGAAATATTTTATAAACACCAAAAGTACAGGTCTTCTCCCCATTGCACTGGTTATATAGTCTAGCAAAAACTCCAGTATATACTTGCAACAAAACCATTCTTTGGTATCAGAGTGAGAGTTGTCTCTTTTTAAGACATTATGGTTAGGCTTTAAATGTTTAGAAGTTATTTTATTTTGAAATCACAATCTTCAAAGTAAAATCTTGTGCATGACCTAAGATAAGTGCAACTTCTTATTTAGGATAGCATGTGATATCTCATTGTCTGTCAAAAAGCAATTTTAAAATGTGTAAGTGCTACATATGCAAGGTTGCTTTGGTTTTTTTAAAAATGAGATTTCTATCCAATATTCCCAGAGGCAACTCACACTTCCATCAGCTGCAGTATCTGCAATCACCCAGTTATTCTGCTAACTAGTGGATTACAAAAGAACAGATTTTGGTTAAATGAAAGCATTCCTTCGCTCATATATTTTAAACATTCAAGACAATTCTTCAATTCTTATTGAAGAATAAATCCAAAATTTTGCTCTCAGTTATCTTCCATGCCACTAGCTAGCCCTTTTAAATTACCATTTAAAAAGTTAGAGAGTGATTTTCAATATTCTTTGTGTCTGGTCAAATTACTCATTATTCTGTTACCCTTAATTACTTCATTTCAAGAACTGTGTCAAGGATTTCTGTTTGCTAAGCTTTTCGATGGAGTTATTATAGAGGGTACGCTTGTACAACGAACTTACTACTTGTGGCCCATAATGCGGAGACACTTTTTTGATATTATGTGACCTAATGTTGCTTTGTTAATTTTGTTTCAAAAATCCATTTATACTTCAGTCACGGCTAATTTTATCATCAGATGTTCATAGTTATTTCTGCAAGAGGTAGGTACATACGCACTGAGCATTTTTCAACTATCTTATCTACGAATACCAAAGGGAAACTTTAGTCTAATCTATGTTCAGTCTTTCAATCTAAACCATTGCAAATTAATTTGAAACACCATTACAGAAAAAAACACCAAACCAATAAACTAGCCTATCCACAATGGCCAGCCAAACAACATCTAAACCACTTTTGGTATAATACACCTAACTCACTTAAAAAGCTCAACAAAGCCCAAATTACTACAATTTTTTACTCAATTACTTTAATTTTTACTCCCAAACCAATCATAAAAGCAGTCACAAATTTCAGTGTAAAATGAAGATCTTCATCCTCTATCTATTGAAATATTGTCCATGTACCACTTATAGGCTGTGCTTAATTGTCATCACATTAACACACAAAATTAAATGAAAGTAAACACAGAAAATAATATTAAAAGACATGCTGAGTTGTATAGAACACAGTGATAAATCCGTAGCATACTGTTTAACCTTAGTTTACAAGGAGTTAAATTTTCTGTTGTTGTGTGTTTTTCACTTAAGTCACACTGAAGTTTGTGCTTTTCTCCCAACTCCCTCCAGAAGCACCGTTCAAGCACTGCACTGTAGACCTTGCTCATACATGCGCTGCCGAGACAAGTGATAATTCAAGCAAATTTGTATTCAGCAAGGCTTCCGGTGCATATTTTGGGCAACGCACACAGCCCCCCAAAAGCTGAGAAGAGCGATGCCCAGGGCTGGGTGCGGGGCGCCCCGGCCCCTTCCCGGGAGGTGTCAGTGCGAGCAGCGGTGCCGCAGGGATCCCCTTCCACTGCCGGCATCCCTTCCTCCCACCACCGCCACAGGGCCTGGGAGAGCCCTACGACCAACTAAGGACCTGAGACCATCCAAAGGTGTGAGGGTATACTTACATATTTTCACTAAATTTGACCAGCTGTGTCCAGACAATCCTTCCTCGTCCCAGAAGTTCAGTCATATATTTTTCCCTCTCTCTTTCCTTCATATGTAACAGAAGAACCCCTGAACACAGAGACTGTGATGTTTCATTTTAATTTTCTTAAGATTATCAATTATTCAAAAAGAAAACCTAATCAGCACAATTATACTCTACAAGCAACACGAATTTAACTTTCTTGTCTGTACACAGCATCATTGTGTGTTTAATTATGTGACCATGTACTGCTGCCCCCCTCTTTTATTGCAGAAGACAAAGTGTGCTCACTCAGACAAATATTCAGTATTTCTCTCAGTCTTTATAATCCTGTATGAAATTCCCTACATCACTTACTCCATGCAAAAACTGAGCACAGAACCATCCATTTCCTTGAGGCCTGTTATTTGGAATTTATTGCTAACCGTTTTCTTATAAGTACTAATTACCCTATATGCCCATTTCTCCCAGAACTTAAAATTACATTATGAATGCCATTTGACAAATAAATTGAGACAGAGCGATACACCCCAAAACACAATGAATTGCTGGAAAAGTGGGACTGGGAGTCAAGCTTCTGTATGCCTCTCTTCCAAGAGAAGCAAGTATAGAAGCAATTCAGATTAACTTCATTTGCAGCCATAAAAAACCCTAGTACTGTGCATCTCGAAGGACCCCTAGTTGAACTGCTCTTTTTCCAGATGACAGCCTGCCAAGATTCACACATTGGCTGGGTACCCTATGAAAAGTCTGTTACAAGGAGAAGACATGATCAAATTCACTTACAGTCCTCTGGGGTTGTTGGGGTTTTTTTGGTTTGTTTAGCACACTGGCCACTTCCAGTGTAAATACAGGACTGTTCTCACAGGCAACAAACTCACAGCATAAATGTCTGGCATTCTCTGAAAACAAGTTACCTGCACACAGACTGAAGAGAGCTCTAGCTACAAGATTCTTATCTTTACGTATCACATATTAACAGAAGAAAATAAACAATGCTTTTACAAACATTTCCCAAATAGCAAATGTTGAACTCTGAATTTTAGCTTTCTAGTATATTGGATTCTTTTTATTAGTTCTTCCATTTCATTAAAAACAAAAGGACGAATAAATGCCTTCAAACAAAGCACACTTACTGGGATTCGAATCTGAAAATGCCAGGCTGACAGCCATCAGCACTCACATCGCTAGCTCAGCCATACTGGAAGCAGCAAAAGATAACTTTATCCTGCTGGTCTGAATGCTGGAGGGGGATGCCCAAATAGCTTCCCACTAAAGTATAGCCAAAGATGAAAATGTTCTGGCATGTTCTGTTACATGTAGGGTGTCCTGTGGATGTTGCACAACCCATCTCATGGTCAAGTAGCCAGGAGATCAGCTACTGGAGCCACCTGAGGGGTCTCCATCCGGCCATCTTTGCTCTTTCTCATAGCTACAGTGGTTTAGTCAACAACTGGATTCTCTCTCCAAGAGGTGCTGGTTCGCTGCGTGCTGCCAGTGCTGCCTTGGCAGACTGACCACCTGGAGAACAGTTCAGAAACATCGCCATGCTATCAGAATCATGCTGAACAATGTGAGAGTGGCATAAACAGTGCCTTTTAACAAAATAGCAAGAAATACCTCTCTATTTATTGCCGAATGGCCTCAAGGTAGATAAGAAAAGCTCTTCCATACTGGATCACCCTGAAGGTCACTACCAGCTCTCCTTACCTGCCAGTAAGTGCCTGATGACATGTTATCTCTCCTTGATACCGTATGCTTAACTAAGAGCTCCTCCTTTTGGAAAAGCAAGTATATCCACTCCTCTCTTATTTCACCTTTCTTTCATACCTGGGCTAGTTTTGGAAAACCGCTTTTAGGACTGCCAGACCCAGGAAAACATTTCAAAAATAACCCAGAGAAATTCAAAGGCAAACAGTATCTCTGTTGCTTTTTTTTTTTTTAACATTTTCCAAGCCACAATCTATAATCCCTTTTAAAAGTACTGTACCATGTGATTTGAAATATCAAAAGCAGCGATTTGCAATTATATGAATAATAGATAATAAAAAATTAGGTATGTCATAGATGTTCAGGAATTTTCTCTGTAGTAGCTGCTTACTTTACACAGCCTGGTCAAAATTTACCATTTTGATGGTATTTTTAAATAAATTTGGGCTACCTTCTTAAGCTCTTCAATTTCCTTGTTATAATCAAGATTTTAAGAAAGTATTTTAGCAAATATGATTATAAAATAAATAAGCTTTAAAGAAGTCCTGGCTCAAGCATACGATCAAATGTGGTACAATTACATCAAAGAAAATTATGACTTCACTGATTCCAGTATTTTTTCCTATACAGCTTTCATGCTTATATGAACTAAGTATAGTGCTTAATACATGTTCTTTTAATATAAAATTGTGGCATTATTCTTAACATCTTTTGCGTGCAAGCATTCATAATAAAGTAGTATTTTTTAATGTTATATGTAGCATATAAGGAACAAAAATGGTGCAATTTTGTGGCTTTATTTCTACATTAAAGATAGAATAATTTATAGGATTTATTAAGGCTATAATTATTGAAAACTCAAGGCAATTGAAATTTTCAACTGTCATTTAATTTAGGGAATGCAATCTCACATTGCCTATAGGTGGCACAAAGAGAAATGTTTCTTTTGTGAAATCCAGTAAAAACATTTTGGAGTTATTTCTAAACACTAACTTTATGCAAAATCTGCATTTCTGCAAACAAAACTCACTGGTTTTTTATGTTATATTGCAATAAAATAAAGCCACACATTGTGAACAAGACTTTCAGACCAATTAGGCATACAATTACATGTGCAGAAGGCATGCACAATTGTGCAGCTAATTTGTGCATGAAATTACTTTGATTGCACATACTAATTGGATAAATGTGTGTGCAAATGCCAGCAGTCATTTGTGCTAGCAATTATCCAATGCGCATACATAGTCATGGCAACTGCATGCATAAATTAGATGCAGTCTTGCATACCTAACTGGTCTTGGTTTTTAATCAGAAATCCTTTTTTCCCTCCACCAGGTCACTTGGACACAATATTTTTGGAATTTTCCAGATAAGCCAAAACAATGAACATCAGCATTACCAAGTAATCTGATTTTTTAATGAACAAGAAAAGGAAAAGAAGGGAGTAGTTTTCCTAGAGATACAGCAGTTTGTATCTTCCTTTGTTAAGGGAGATGAGAAATATAAAGCAGTGTAAAACACAACAGGAACACCTAAGTATACTTTCATTACACTTACCTGAATAAGAATTACAAATTATCTGTATTCACATGGAGGTTTTAGGTAATTCTTCCAGACATGACTACCATGTTCACACACTTAAGTTCAGTGTTCACAATCTTGAATATTCAAATTAAAAGAAAGTCTTCCATTTAAAAGCAATGTATTGGAGTTAAAATACATATCCATACATACATGTAAGCAGGAGTGCAAATCATGAATGAATCCTTAAAAGAAACAGTTGTTTACATTATTTCTTTCAAATCCAAAGAGCTCTTTAAACATAAATAGATAGACAGTAGGAAAATGTCTTTCAGTAAGAATGGGCTATTCCAAGGAATCTAGTGGAGTTTGCAATTCAATGGGGGAAAGGTACCATAAAGTTCTTTAAATCCTTGGAAAATCCTAACCTAAACAGATACTGAACAGCAAGCTAAAAAAAAGTGTAAGGGTGAAGTTTGGGCAAACTCAGTATTAAAAATCTACCACACATACTAAACTGAGTGTTTACAAAGCAGTCTCAGGAATTTTAAAGATTTTTTTTCTTCAGTCAAGCAAGTTTATTTTACTAGCAGAAGGTATGTTATTATAAATATACCTTACAAATGAGTAGAAGAACTTCCTCCCTCAATTATTGTCTTCAGATCTGGACACACTCTTAAAAAAAAAACCCCAATGTACAGAACAGACCAAAGTGCTCCAGAGGAGAGCAACAAAAATGATCAAAGCTACAAAAAAAAAATCTGAGAGTGAAACCCAGGACATTTTTCTTTAAAGTCGAGATGAGTAAGAGAAGATATGATAGAGAGATAAAATAGCAAACGTTTAAGAAGGTAAATTGTTTCTGTTTACTCTCATAAGAGATTCAGAAAATGGAAAGGATGTATATTCAAACCTAAAAGGCCCCCCACTCTTCCCTAACAAAACTAAACTATAATTAATCTGTGAAATGCACTGCCAAGGAACAAGGATCTTACCAGTACTAACATGGAACTACACATCTCTATAAAAATTGCTAACATCTGCAACCCTACCAATTTATTTTAGGAAGGTTTTTCCCACAAAATCAAAAAACCTGCATCTCTTCAAGATAAATTTTTATTAGAAGATGATTATAAGATATCCATTTAACAATAAACACGTTCTTAATAGAAAGTGTCTCCACACAAACCCTACTCTGAGTGATCAGCATCTTGGTAGCTCAAAGAAGTGATAGCTCCCCAGCTAAGACTTTCAGAGAAGCTGTGCATCTAATGCGGACCTTGATGCTAAAATTAATGTTTCTTAAAAGTATTTACGAACATCCAAAAATGCACCTCTGCAGAATTCCATATGGAAGCATCTGATACCAGCTGCAACTGACAAAAGGATACTACAATACATGAAAGATTCATATAATCAAGAATGACAATTGTAATCTAATCACAGTTTGTCTCCTCAGTGCTGTTTTTTTTAAAATAGTGGTTCTATCATTGCACATTCTCCCCTCCCTATTTCTAGCTTCATTCTGTCTCCCAACGTTGTCTGATAATGCTTTGCCTAACACAAAATTATTTAGTTTACCTTTAAGGTAATCAGAAAACATGCTCTCTTTTGGAGTTACCTTTAAGGTTAAAGAAATTGGAGTAGGGTAAACTAGCTTATAACCTGAGAGAACACATTTTCACGATGGCTTGTCAGTGTCCTTATGCTAAATACAGAGCAGTTGCAAAACACAGACACATTCCACCTTTTCATAAACCACAGCTTTCAGCATTCCTTCATCCACTCACATATACTTTAAAAAAGACAGATCTGAACCAAAACAAAGTTTTAATCTTCTGTGTAGATGTCACTAAATCTAAAACTTCACAGAAAAATCACTCTAATCCTATAGTGACTAAAGAGCTTAAGAATTCCAGGAACACATAAGGAGCTTTTGCTTACACGGAAGGCTATATGCCACTCATGAAGGAAAAGTAACTTTTTCAGCATTTGACAACCGCGCCCCAGAACAAATGATTTCATTGCTTAGTTTAATATAGTAATAGTGGCACTGTGTTTGAGTCCATTGGAAAAGCACTGATCATAAGTAACTTGTCTGATAATCATATGGTGGCAATCAGTATACCCATACAAAATTTATTATATTACTGTATGCTAGCAGAGATTAATAGTTAGAAGGTACTTACAGCAATTAAATATTCTTGTGGTCTGATTTTTTAATTTCTCTGAATTATTAGTTAAGGACACTGTAGCTGTCATAAAGAAGATTTAAAAATAGAAGAAAACATAATGATTAGCTAGCTATCATTTCTAAATGATGTATGTCCTAAGAACTAATCTGAAAGGCTTAGAAAATGCCATTTGTAAATTAAGTGAAAGCTTCTAAAATAACTCTGTTAAATAAGAAATACAGAATCTGGGTTTATGATCAAGATTCAAAGCACTAACATTCTTTGCACTCACCAAGGAAGGAAAAAAAAGTACCTACACTGCTAAAAAGCTATAAAATTCTACTGTTAACTTAAAGACAGAATTAAAGAACTAGAAATAGCTTCAAACTGATTATTTACTCACATTCTCCTGAGCAGACTCTTAAAATTATTCCACTTCTCTGACCAATGAATTTTTTTTCTGGAAGAAAAAAAAAATTTAAAAAAAAAACCCAAGAGAACATTTCCCCCCCAACTCACTCCACATCTAAAGATATTAACCACTTTCATGTGTGATAATCCCTTGGCACAGTGTTACTTCTTGCGTTACGAAAAATAACTAGAAATTGTTTTCTAAACATTTTCTCCAAACCATTTATGATGCTACAGACCTTCTGCTAGATCTCCCTGGGAGCATTTCTTTTGCAAGCTGTAGATTTCTGGTCTGTTCAGTCTATCCTTGTAAGGAACCTGCCACATGCTGCCAATTATTTTACTCTCTTCTTACAGCTTTTCTGTTTTTCCAAAATGCTTTTGGAAATAAGGGTATTTCTGAGCCAAGATGTGAACTTCATAACTAGTAAGGCCTTATGTTAGCAGGAGGGTGTCTTTGTTTTTTTGTTTTCTGTTTCTTAAATTTTACATTTCTTTTTATGAATGGCCACTGGGCACAGCAGCAACAGTGAGTTGATATTTTTAAAGAACTATCAAGACCTCTGTCTTGATGGTTAGAACGGAGTTACAACTACCAAACTGAAAGTTTACCTCATGTTGTTTTCCCTCCCACATTCATTTTTATTTCCAAGTGTTTTTTCCTTACATTGAAAACTCTTTGATTTTATGGACTATGTAGTGGTAAATCTGTGACTAAGCTTGACTAAGCTAGCCTCTGATACCTAAGATACCTAAATCTCATGTGATTTTGGGTAGGTCACAATCTCCTTGTTGAGTTTTCTGTCCTCTCAAATGGGGATATTATCAGCCCTATTTACGAGGGTTGCAGCGTGCATCATCCCACAGATGTACACTAACAACAGCATTATAAAAATACTATCAAACTAACAAACTACGCTATATATTAAGCTCCATAATGTTGAAAGGAGGTGGGAGAGGAGGTATTTGGATGTTGATAGCTTTTATATCATAATAAAGGTGGAGGGATAGCAGTTTTGGAACTTGTTGATATGCATGGAACTCCAGAAGCTCCTGTTCTTTCACCGCATTGCATCTATCATGGCTATTCTCTTCCAAGACATAGAAAAATGATTCAGCAGAAATTGAAGTTCCTCATTTCTATGCTGCAAGGGCTCATATTCATTTTCAGGGCAGTTCACAGCCTCAGAAAGATAGTTATTGTTAGCATGGACCATTCCTGAAATTTGAGATGCCCTGCTGAGGATACTTCATCAACAAAATCACAGTTGTCCTGCTCTTGTGTAAGTGATGCCCTGCTGTCCTCACAGCCTATTAGATTGCTCTAAGAAAATGTGTCCCATGTCACTTACTGCTTCTGAACTCTGAATTTTTAGTTGTTTGCTGCCTTAAGGTGTAACATGGTTCTCTTTCTTTTTACTCCAGATGGCAGTGTTCTCTACATACAGTGGGGAAAGAAGGACTCTAAAGTACTCTACATCTCTACTGGGAGAAAGAGCCTTTTAAAATTCTTATACCTTTACTCGAAAATTTATGTATTGCAATTACTGTCCAGTTCCAGCAAAAGAAGGAAAGAAAAACACAATCCCCCAGCACCGATTGCAAAATACTTGTGGTTTGAGTATTTTTAAACAGATTAATTTTTAGCATTCCTTCCATGGAAATGATATAAAACAATAGACGTAGTTAAAATAGATGTCACAGATAGATCTGGTGACTACTTACAGCTAGAGCTGCTACCTACTTACAGCTAGAGCTGCTGTCATTGTTTGTCTTGAATTCAGAACTTTAAAGTGCCTCCATAGACAAACTAAGCATCTTGGGTTCTAGCATTATGTTTTCAGTCAAAAAGACAAAAAGAAAGTATGAAGAATTTGAAAGCGAAATGGAGTAACTCTGACACTGGCCAAATGCAACCTCTATCTCCCCGTTGTTTCATATTCAGAGAACTTGGTATTTCTCTCCAAGTTTCAGCCTGAGCCATAATTTTGTATGTATCCAGCTTTGAGTCTGACTACATTTCAGCATTTGAATTTGCTTCCTCTGGAAATATGTATTAAGTGGTATAAAATGACATAATAGTCCTCAGAGCCAAAAGCTGTCTTTAGCAGTAGATATGAAACTTCTAAATATATTAAAATAAATGATCTAAATGCATATTTTTCTTACATTCCAGTTTAAGCAGAGCTTAGGCAATCTCAGAGGAAAGAATAAAAGTAGAGGAGAGGGCTATGTTTCAGTTTAGCTTCACTTCAGTGACTGCTGTTTCTCATTTAATAGAAAATCTTTTTCAATTCAAGTCAGTTTCTTGCACTCTTTTATGTCCATCAGCTCTTTCTCAGTCTAAGTAAAAACAGTTTTGTAGGTTCATGTAAAAGAGATTAAATCACCTCAGCAAATAGTTTGGGCATTTTCCCTTCAACTACTCCAATTTCTCCTGAGACTGCTCTTTTGAGGCGCTATTTTTCTCCACCCATTTTTCAGCATATCTTCTCAGTAAATTAACCAACAAATTAAAACACATCTCTGTAATCAGAGCAATAACATTCAGAAATTACCACATATTTTTAAGGGCAGAAATTTACCTTAAATGAGCTATTCTGATTTCTGTGTCGCAGACATAGAACTTCAGTCTTTAAATCCAGCAATTTGTCATACACCTTGTGTGGGCTCACACACTTTACAGTAAGGCAATTCAGATTTTGTCTGAAGACTTTTTGAGAAAGAAAAGCCATCACTTCCTCTGGTTGCTTGTTTCAGTTTTCTATGATGAATTTACTTTGCTTGAGGCTCTAGTCCTTGCTGTGTTTGCATTAAAGAGACTTCACTAGGCAAACCTCGATCGAATGAAGTTATTTGTACACTAACAGTTATGCTATTAAGTTCTTTTTTAGTAGCTCAGCAAGCCAGCCTCAAAGTCTCTGATTTATAGGTGTTTCTCTAGTCTGACTCGCATCTGAAGCTCTTCTCTACGTTCTGTAAGTTTTTCAACATTGTTTGCAATTTAAATACTAGAATTAATGAGAACACACTGTAGATTCAAAAATGAAAACATACTAGCCCCAGCGGTGCACAAAGTAATTTTAATATTATCAAATTTATCCTATATTTCATAGCAATTGCTGGGAGTTTCTGTTAAGTCATTTACTACCATTATTTTTAAAGCCTTTTCAAAGTCACTTCCTTCCTGGATATAGTGTCCATTCTGTAGTTATAACCTATTTTCCCTGTTCTACAAGAACACATTTGACCACAGGAGCATTAACATGTAGTTTATTATAATGGCCAATGCTTACCATTACAAGCTGTATTATTATGCATAATGGCTCTGTCCTTGTCAATGCTTATTAAGCCATAATCATTTTGTCAGTGGCAAATGTTCTGAGTGGTAGTACAATATTTATGTTACATTATTGATAAGAATATTGAAGAACATAATACTTTCCTACCCTGCCAGAAATAGTGCCTTTCAAACTATTTCCCATCATTAGCTTTGTGAAGTCTTTTACCTGATTTAAATCCATTTTACATGTGTTCTATTCATAATACTCTGATAATTTGTTGTGTTCTAGCAAAGCCAACAACTTGCATTCAAAATAGATATTACACCTGTACAAATACCTTTATGAACATTAATCTTGAAGAATGATATAAAATTCATCTAATGATACTCGCCATCCATAATACAAAGCTGACTGTCAAGGGAATGGAAAGGAATTCTCTACAAACTTTTTCTTTTCCATTCTTTGCCTGGGATTACTCAAGTTAATCAGCCTATAAGTAATTCAAAACCAATTCCAAACTCTGCGATCAAACAAAAACTAGAAATTGAGTCTGGTACAAAAAGAGCAAATAAACACTTGGAAAATATCTGATTTACAATTATAGGATTCACAAGGAATGGAAATATAATTACTAATATTTATTTCTACTATGTATACATTAAATTCTAAACAAGGTGTAAAAATGAATGCATCACACTAAAGCTAAATTCTATAGGCTAAATTTGTATGTGAATAGCACTTAAGAAGCTAGGAATGCAAAAAAAAAATTGTTAGAAATACTGCAGACAGGACAGGTTATGTGAAATTAGGCAAGAATAATTTTGCAAAAAGTTAGAGTAAGAATTGAAAACATTTTACTAGAACAAGCTTCTTCCTAAAAATTTCTAAACCTTTCAAGAAAAGCTCATTGGAAGCAAACTCACTAAGCTTCTCCTAAAACCAGAACTGTATATAGACAAAATGGGTACTATAGATGAAATATAAATTGAACTACTACAGCACTCATATATGCTATTCAAATGAATATTAGCATATTTTAAAAAAATAGTATTAAAAGAATTCTTCATTTTATTTAAGATGTACATTTCTTTTTTTAACCAGCTTTCAGTTTATTCCTACTAAACTCCTGCCACTTAAATGGCTGTGTGTGGTGAAACAAGACTGGTGCATAGACTGACAGATAATATTTTCACATAGACAAAAATAAGTAATACATTTAAGTTTGAGAATTTTGTGGTATTTTTCTGAAATGTCTTAGTGTTCTTTTTCATTAACTGAATACTTACATAATTGATGCTGAAAAATAAGAGCTAGCCAAATCCTACCCACATGACACTACACATCCGTGTATTTTCTCATTCTCTTTGATGAACACCGAGCAGACAACGCAGCCATCTGGTCAGGGAGAAAGAAATTGTGTAAAAATGAGATATGCGTGTGTAAATAAAAGATTGATGAATGAAGCCCTGAAAGCTGAGATGAAAGTGAAGCAGAACAGACAGGTAAATCATTCTGATACTTATGTTAGTGCTGAAATTATGTTCCTCTACTTTCTATTTTTTTTTTCTGCTGACAGCAGTGCAGGTGACAAAAAATACTTTCAATTTTGCTGCTGACACAAGTGCTGGAGGTTAGCAAACTGTTTTAGTTCTACTGCTGAGAAAGCATGCCTTAGTCAGGAAGAAGCGAGAAAGTTTTGCTGCTTCAGTTTTAATTACTTGTGATGTACTCACATACTAGTGCGATGACAGTTATTTAGCTATCGAGCTTCAACTCCAACACTACCTGCAACACATTCTAGGATGGCTTGCCAAAACTGAAGCCATAAAAGCTCTGAACCTGTTCACTTCATCTCAGACACAAAGGGCTAAATGTATCTTCTTGCACAGAGTTTCAGAAGTGTTTTTAAGCTAGATTCCTTCTCTGACAAGTCTCTGAATTTTCTGGTGTTAAAGTATGTTTAAATAAAATATTTTACAGACAAGCTTCACTTAAAAACCTTGAGACTGAAAATGTAATTGGGATTTCTTTTTTCATATGAAAATCAAATGACACAATATCTAATGAACAACTAGATTAGAAACTGAAGAACCCTACCTGATGCAAGTCCTATTTCAGGAGATAAACAGACTCTAAAATCCACTTTCTTTGTCATCATATAATTCAGTGCTTCCCAGTTTTCCTTTCCACTATAATTACTCAGTGAGACTGCTTTGACATTTTAAGTTTACAGCTTAGTAAGTCATCTACTTATTTGTTGGTGTATTTGTTGCCAAGAATATATACTATGCATATCAATTCATTTGCCAGAACAGTTTTAAGGCTAAGTATTTGAAGTCAGAAGCAAGCATTTGATAACAGCCTCTTCCCTGCTGAAGTCAGGCATTGAACTCAAAATTAGAACTTTGGAAAAAATCTTGTATTTTATGGTTTTTTTTACATATTATATTACTGCACCTACTATAGCTACATTAATTATATTAAAAAATAAAGCCAATTACTGACAATTGTTACTTAGCAGGGCTAGAAAAATAATCAAATATATCAAAGCTAAGCCTATGCATTACAAAGTAACATCAGTAATAACTTTTAAATATTTTTTTTAAACTTACAACAGTGGTAGAATCATAAAAGATTCAGATTGCGTACAAACATTTAAAAATATACCATTATAACAAATATTTTTAAAGAGATTTCAGTAAGGAGTGTATGATTTTATATTGACATAAAATGAGTAAATATGCTATTTTCCTAAAACTAGTCATGTAACAATGATCATACGTAAGAAGAGGGCCTAGCTAAAAACTCCATTCCACCTCTGCCTGTTATATATACTCCAAACTACACACCACTCATAAAAAAGGTAAACTTCAGAATATGAAGCCAGCATGTCTATCCATACATCCATTCTAAAGATAGCATGTACAGAATACAATATTACCTATTAACAATAAAAACATTTCTCAGATTATTGTTAATGTTGGCTGGAATAATAAGTAATGTTCAGACTGGCAGTACTTGCATGCTAAAGCCTGCATAATGTGATAGTGTTAAAAATCCACAATGTGCTTGTAGGTACTTCATGTATGTTATAGCACCACACCAAGAAGGAGTCAATAACTTACTTAGCACATAGGGCTGCTTACTCAAGACCTTGGCACCAGGGAGAATTCAATATCAATTGTAATCATTATCTATTTTTATTTGGAACTATCAGGAAAGAGACAACGAAGATAAAAACACGTGGAAGCTTATTATTGAATGAACTGATGCTATGGAATGGTGAAGAGCAGCTGTCATATTGTATCAGTTACTGACACATACAACAGATAGCTGGGGATAACACTTAGCAATGCATGAAATGCCAGAATCATGAAAGAAAAATTACTTCCACAGATGTCAATCAGCTACTGTCTTCTCAAGTTTGTATTTTCCTTTAGAGTTTTTAAGGCACTTTTTCATCTTACAGTAAATATCAAATATTGTCTTGCTCTTTAGATGCAATATGCATGCTCCTTTTCATGCTGCAAAGAGCCAACAGGAAACATTAATCTCCCAAACTCTGAAAAAAACGTGTGCCCTCATGAGTAATTGTTTAAGCTTTTAAGTACCACACCCTCTATTACACCTTAAGAGTTCATTCACATCTATGACAGGGAAAGAAACACCTGAGTATATACATGCTCCCTTGCTTACAACAAATACTAGGACAGCTAACAGGCTTTACCTTGTTTTCAGTAGCTCACAATCCTATCAGATGCTCCATAAAAAACAGAGCTGAAAGGCCCCAGAACCTATTGAAAAAGAACAGAGTCCCTGCTTGCACACTCAACACGTGACTGAGCCAAGGCTTTATTTCTCTCCTTGCCACAGCTTTTCCAAAGTGTGAACATGGCGTAACATTTTCCCCCTAAAAGTAAGTAAAGATTTGTGAGATGCCTCAGTAGAGATGAATACTACAGTTGCTTATATTTAAATAAAAAATAAATAAACCAAAACTTTTTACACTTGGGAACAGACATTTACCATACCAGCTTCCATCTAGGTGTTAACATCAACAATAATGCAAAGCTCTTGAATAAAACATACTACAGACTTCTCCTTGATACAGAAATGCTAGGAGATCACCACACAAATAACCACAGAAATAAAAGGTATAGTGTAACTTAGCTCTAATTTTAGCTAGAAGGAAAAAACAGGAACAATGCTTTCATCTGGGCTCCACCATTTGCTCCTTCTACGGCCATTGGGAAATCAATTAACTTCTTCAATTTGTTTTCCCCAGTTTTAAAACAGAGATACTAAAATCAGTCATCATACAAAGACAAAAATCAGAAGAATTATAAAGGTGAAAGAGAAGCACAATTATCATCAATCCCATAGAATGAAAAGGGAACACTCTCCTGGACTTCCTGAAACAAAAAAGAAAAGGATTATTTCCTTCAAGAAAAGAAGTGGCAAAACATACAATTAAGCAGTGATAACGTGTGAGTCACCTGGCACATTATTTAATATAGCACCATGAAGTTAATTAGACATTACTGAAATAGAAAGAGACACAGCCACTACCTTGAAGAACCCAGCACAACATAACAGTAAGTCGAACGGACAAAAGACAGCTGAAGTAGCGAGGGCAGGCGGCTGTAAGGCAGCTACATTATTCTGTGAGCACTGGAATGCAGCACAGAAGAGTACATTTCTTTTTTCCCCTGTTAGATAATGCAATAAAAGTTACATCTAGTTTAGTTAGTATCTTGAATTCACACACATAATTATACTAAAAACAATTAGCAATCCTGTAAGCCAGTTTTAAAAGGCAAAGCTTGTGACAATGCATGAAAGGAAAACGAAAAAAAGGGCAAAGTGGATCAAGCTGGCGTAATCACAGTAAAAAGAATTAACAAAACCACCCAGAGCATGTAGGAATTGAAGGGAGTTGAAAGTTGTGCAAAGCTTAGAAGATTCAAGTAGTTAACAGTGCTAAAAAGAGGAAAGCAAGGCAAAACTTTTTTTGCCTTGCTATTGACATAATGAAGCACTCAAAAGCTCTGTGACCAAAAGAGCCCAACGAGGCGACGTGGTCACAGCCAAAACACATCACCATCCATATGAGCAAGAGCAAAGGGTACCGGCAGAAAAGAATTTTTTTTGTAAAAGGAGTTCTACTTTGGTTGTATTAAATTTCACTTAACGTCAGGACATTCAAGACACCAGTTCTCCAATTCAGTATTTTGTGCCCTTCAATCTCCCAGCTTGAGACCTCTTCATACAACTAGAGGTCATCCAGTTACTCCTTGAAGCCTATCCTAGGACTGGGAAAGGAAATTTCCAAGAAGCATTTAGGAAATGCTATTTAGGAAGCATGGAAAGAACAAAGTAAAGGGGACTGGAGGAAGGATGAATATCCTGGACTAAGTGACACTGAAAAGCTTGTAGCCAGACAACGGTAGAGCAAGAAGAGACTAATGGGATTTATGAAGCCAGTCTGCTGCCTCTAGGATGGCAGTGCCTAAAGGCTGAAATTGGTAGGATGGCTCAGCACTCCCTTTGCTCTTCTCCGAGTACTGTCTTCAAACATACATTAAAAGTAGAAATGAACGAGGAACGAAGGTGTCCTCTGTCCTTACTGGGATTTCTTTCTCCTCTGAATCAAAGAAAGCTAAAAACCCCAAAACAGTCTGAAAAACAAACACACACGCAAATACAGCAGCTTATCAAGCCTTTTGCTTTCTTCTTTTTCTCCTTCACCAAAGGACTTCTCTTGTCCTCCTTAATGCTCACAGGCACATGAAAAATAGTCGAACGGCTATCAACAAGGCTTTTTTATTTAGCTGTTTTTTGCCGAATATACAGTAAGATGGAAACTGGTCAAGAAGTAAATGCAACCTGGGTAGAAGTCTGAACAAGGAGAAAAACTAAACATCATAATCTGATACTATGCAAGTTTCAGATAAATGTGGTTTTGATGATTTTGAGCAATTGCTTATAAAACAGAAGGTGGTGTTGAAAAGGATGCTGTAGAAACATATTTTACATTGAAAGGCTTTGCAAAATTTTATAATCTGTAAAAACTGAGAAATTTGGCCTCTGTTTGCTTTCCTTCCGTTCCTCATAGTTATTACTGCCTCATTATACAGTCATTTGTACAATGTTTTGGCAGACATTTACTATTGCATAAATTAAAGTCATTGAATCTAGTTTTGCCTACAGGTCTTTATGAAAATACCAGCAACATTTTTATTTGAATGTCAAAGTTTGTCAACCATTAAACTGATTGATTTTTCATTATGCAATTCAACAGAAGAAGCAATCTCCAGTCTGTATGCAACATTACTGAGAGAAAAATACACATCTTTGAAAAACCCTTCCTGCTTATTCTTTAAAAAAAAAAAAAAGTCTCTTCACAAAGGAACTATGTTTTAAGGCTGGCTTCGTACATTTTATTAATATACTAGCAACAGATACGATGCTGTGATTCAATTCAGTGAAATAGAACGAATTAATCTGTGGTAATTCAAAAATTCCAAGAAAGCTGTAAAAACCTTTCCAAGTGGTTTTAGAAGAAAAATATCTATTGATTTCAGTAAGATTAGGTTAAGCCCTGCAGTGTGAAGCTACCATAGCATCCATAACACCAGCCTGACTCAACACTGTACAGATGCTCCTTCAGAGAGCAGGGCAGTACAAGCTTTCCTGGAGGAAGCCTCTCTCAGCCTGGCATTGCAGAGACACCAGTCAAGCTCAGACAACAATTTTCTTAGCTTGTTTAGTTCTTAGTCTTCTTTCCAAAATCATCAAGGATGACAGCCACAGAAGTGTCTAGAAGAAACTCAAAACTTACCTCAAATTCCTCAAAAAATCCACAAAATTGCAAAATTTACATCCAGAGTTGCATTTAGTTTTCCCTGTGGAGGATAAGCTGGCCAACAGTGGTTCATCACTTCAGCTCCTGCGGAGCTGAGAACAATGAGTACAGCCTGAATGCTGAGGTGCCGTAACACTTTCCACTTGGCATGACCATCCTTGGTCAGAGAAGCCACTATTTATTGACTGCAAAGCTTCAGAGACTCAAGAGGAGCCAACCCAAAATACCAGGCCTTTGCTTGTGCCATCCTGCATTGCACTGCGCGACAAATACAGTTTACTTGCTTGTATTTTCTCAAGAAGGAAGTAACAAGGTCAAACATAACCACCTAGGAAGAAGGGACATTATTTCTCTCTCTGGAGTAACTGAGTATGTACTGGACAGAAGAGGCATCATGAAGGCGAGGCAGATTGGAGATAAGCACAAAATCCTTCAGCACAGCAGCTGAGAGGAGCAGGGAGCAGAGCCATGCAGGCCCTCTTCCTCAGCGCTGCCTACAGACATACCTGTTCTCACCGCACAAAGGCTCTCCGCTCTCATGGCTGAGGAGCACCAGCCCAGGCCTCCCCCTGCTGTGCCACAACCCTGGCCCAGAGAGGAGGCAGACAGCAGTGGCCTTCAGCCCCATCTGCTGAGCATCCACCATCAGCCTCATTGGCCCGGCACCATTAAACCTCCTTCATCGTGTTTGACTTGAAGATTAGAGCGTAGACCACACAACAAAATGACCTGTTTAATCAACTGGGACATATTACCAAGTACAGAAATAGAGCCCTACAGGCATAATTCAACTTGCAAAAAGGTAAATTAAAATAAGAAGGAGCAGAATATCATCACTATATATATATACTGTATTCATCAGTTAAGTACAAAAGGACATCAGGTAAAATACTACCCAAAAAAGGGCCATAACACAATATTAGGAGTTCCTTGAAGTGTACTTCATTCACGTTTTTGTGCTTATTGACTTTTGTTACAGGTATCCCACTGCTTTTATTTAAAAACCTTTCTAGAAAATGAGATCATTTATGCAAATAAGATATTACGAATGCTCAGAAAAAGTCCATGTAGAAAGAAAACCATAGAATTCATTGTCTGTACTAAGAAGATGACATGTAGTACAAAATTCAGCAGTTATTTTGTGCTTTATAACCACAAATAAAGCACACATTCTATTTTTGGTAATAAACTGAAAGGTGAAGTGCTGCTTAATTACCTGATTTATAAACTGTACCACAGTATAACATATGGGTAAGATTCTGATTACTTAAATTCAGTGTTGTAACTCCAAATAGTCTTCAAGGAGGACAATATTTCAAACTTCAGATCTCAGTTTCCTGAGGTTACTGCTTAATTTGGTCTATTTATTTTTTCTTACTCAATGGAAAGGATGAGTTAGGCTCTATTAAAAAATAACAATCAATAATTAAAAAAACACATTTAGTGCATATAGCAGTATTTTTCATATTCACTAGACCACGGACAATGAAACTGAAAGCTAACCTCAGGTTAGAGAACTTTAACATTCGTTTTAATTTAATAGCACAGTCAAAAGCACTTTAGTACAAAAAAAATTACGACTTTCATTATGTCTATAAATAGGCAACCTACTGAATTATCATATAGAACGCTAATGACATTAGCATTAAGTCCCAATTAAACAATGAAGCAATATGCATTACAATCTGCCAGCCAAATATGCATAATCAGAAAAAGATTTCTTTAAAAAAGTGTAATTTTACATTATTTTTACTAAGCCGTAAACAAAGAATTTCTGCTGATTGGTGAAACCTTACTTGTGAAACACAGAAACTGTCAGAGATGGAAAAAAGGACTTGGCTAACAAAACACCTGCAGTCCCAATCACATTTTATTCAATTTTTTTTTCTCAGAAAGTCATTTGCACCTCAAGTATTACTGCTATCCATTTTTACAGTTATCATTAACACTGTTCATTTTCCTTCTCAAATACATGTATTACTTTTATATTTTATTGACCTCTCAGAAGGCTTCAGGAAATATCTGTCACCATTTTACATCTTTTTACTATGACATTAAGGGGAAATGCCTCAACCAAATTCATTGAGGGAAACAGTGCCAGAGCCAAAAAAATATATCTGTTTCTCTTCAATCCCAAGCTGATACATTATCCACTGCTTGTTGTTACTCTTGAGTACTGCTTCCTCCCTCCTTTATTACACTTGTGCATACGTATATATTTTCAGACATCACTTCAGAGATGACACCAAAACAGGCCACCTGAAGAGATTTTATACAAACCAAATTTTTAAATGTATACTCTATGCAGTGTGTATTTCAAGTGATATCTTAGCAGAGATGAATATGTCTGTAAAATGTAACTGAGAGGGCTATTACATTTTACCATGCTCACATTTTCATTTTGCACTTAGACTGAGAGTCTGGAAAGTAATCTAAACCGGCTTAAAATTCCTATGGAAAGAAAATGCAAGCATCATGTACAAGTGTCACCAAAGTAAGTTATTTTATGATGGCTTTCTTAATAGATAGCGGGTTTGTTGCTTTTCATAAAAGCATGTTACTTTTTTGTTTTAAAAACATACGATGCAATAATGAATACACCAATTTTTAAATTAAGTTTTATGTATTGTTTCAGCATCCAAATATGGAACAGGAAAATACCACATGACTTAGCTAGTAAGTTGCTGTAAGAATCATACGGTGGATTCTCTCTGAATAGTCTACAGTCTAAAAATTATTCACTGAAGATACTTAGCTGAGGCTTACACAAATTTTTGAACACGAAAAAAGGCTGAATGCACTGGATAATTTATTCACAACACAGGACTCAACCATGACTTGCAGTGACTTTCACACTACTGAAGAGTTCCCAGAGCAGAGAAATGTTTCGTTACATTGGTCTGACAGCTGGTCTCTCATGATTAAATGGCTTTCCCTTGGGTGAGCTCCAGAAATATGCTTGGGTTTGAAACGGTACAGATTCAGAATTCCACATTGGCCATTACAAAGTTTCTTGTGTAGTCAGTCTGAAACTCTGCACAGGAGGGTTTGGATTTGTGATCTTTGTTTTTTTTAGATGCGAGAATACTCCTGTATGCTATCCTTTTCTAGACTGAAGTTTCTATTATGATGTCAGCCAGTAATAAAAACAACTTACTCCTCATCCTAGATCAACTGTCTTTACTTGTCCTTACTAACAAGGAGGGGATGGTGGGGAATGTCAAGCTCAAGGGTAGTCTTGGCTGCAGTGATCATGAAATGGTGGAGTTTAAGATACATAGGGCAGTGAGGAGGGTGTGCAGCAAGCTTGCTACCCTGGACTTCAGAAGAGCAGACTTTGGTCTCCTGAGAGATCTGATTGGGA
>JAOXNO010000063.1:15391644-15402190 GCA_028565335.1 Limnodromus scolopaceus
TCAACCCAAACCATTCTATGATTCTATGATTCCAACAGAGAAGCATTTCTTAGTCCAGCTCCATGCTTACAGCAGAAGAAAAGGAATGAGATAAAGCTACCAGTACTCAACTAGAGAATAAGTTTCCTGAAGCCAGAGCAGCAAAAAAGCAGCTATAAAAGCAGCAGCCATGTTTGTTAGCCACCAGTGGTGATTGCTATCATACACTAACACCTCAGAAGAGAAGCCTACTCCGTTTGAGAGGACGGATGGAGTACCCATACCTTTTGGCATGCCCCACTTACTGAAGACTTATCCATACAGAATGGAGGAACAGCACTAAAGCCTTCTCAGAGACCCCAATACATCATGAATTACAGGATGGCACTTCAGAAGAAAGTATGAGATCCTAAAAATCTTTATCTAAAAATATCAATGTTCTGGGATTTCCTAAAAATCAACTTTATCTGTATTAACAGCACAACCTCCTTGCACCATGCCTCTTACGGTAATCAAAAGATTATAGACTGTCACTAAGTATTTTAGTTCTACCTGATGCCTTAATTGCGTAAAATAATTCAGATAGGTAATAGGAAAAAACAAAATAAGGTGAAAAAATACACTGCTCAATTCAGTATACTGGCCAGTTATAAAACTTGTAACACTCTCAAAGAAGCTTTTCCCCAAGACTGAGAAGACACCTACATAAAACTGCCACTTGAGCAGCATTATATACACTGGGAGCCAACCACTGTCTACGCAACCATTGTTTACTGGAATACATCTAGGGCTTAATATACACTCAGGTTGATATCTTCCATCTTTTTTGTCAAAGTATGCAAGTAGTATAAAATATACTGTCTGTTAGAATTGTGACAGGAAGAGTATTTTCTATTAAAGTCCCTTCTGATCAGAACTCCCATGCAGTTAACAACTGCATCTTCCTGAGACTTCACTGTCAACTTTCTAAATCTCAAACGTCATTCAGATTTACAACATTCCTGCCTGGCTCCCCATCCAGATTTTGAAGAACCAGTCGCTCTTATAAACAGGAACTGGCAGCCTGTAAATAAACATAATGGTGGAATTGCTAATAAGCCCTATTTCCACCAAAAGTAATTTTCTTGCTAGATAAGAGGCTGACGACATGAATTCCACATGGCTAACCATTTCCTACCACTTACCTCTAGAGCTGAAAGTATCCTTCTATGGTAACTTTTTATCACATTAATAAAATTATTCTTGAAAACATACACACCTAAGCTAAGATTTCCCTCTAATTATTGAAGCAATCTTACTATTAAATTGGTTTGCAATAAATGAACATTTTATACCAATGTTCCAAACTTCCAGCGTCACAACTACTACATCTTATCAAAGGTACCTGGTGTTACTACTTACCCACGGAATGCAAGCAACTGTCCTGTCACAACTCTCCCGCATATTTTTCATAGTTTTGGTATAATAGCAGGTAATTCTAACTTTTGGACATTCTATAGTGGTTGATTACTGCAGAAGTTTAAATAATAGACTGTTATGAATTAACAATTTTGTCATGAATTATGAACTTTTATGAGTTAATAATTTTGTCACAAGATATACATGCACACATACACACAAAACTAATTAATACTATTTGAAAAAAAAATCTGTTAAGAATTGTATACACACACACACACACAAATCAATTAAGTTTCATGATGTGATCTCAGTAACTTGTTCGCATAATTGGAAAATTAGCAACTGCATTAACTGCAGTCACAGAATCCTAAGGAAAAATAAAAAAGGGCATCAACAGCAGATAACCCACCAGAATCTGCAGAGCATATGGATAATTAATGGGTGAAGAAAAGCTAGAAGAGATCTTTGCAGCAGTTTAGGGTGGTTTTGATACCAGAATTTTTACTTTTTAAGGGGATGACTTGAAACTTCTGTTTTCCTTAAGGTAGCATTTTTTGTTTTTCAAGGGAGCTGCTTTATGGTTACGACTGAATGAAATCTACTTTCCATGGCAGGCAAATTGATAAAAACTATCATAAAGAAAGAATTAGTAGATATGAACAGGCATAATATTGGGGAAGACTTAACAAGGCTTTCATAGAGAAAATCTGTGTCTCACAAATCGACAACAATATTTGAGGAGTCTAATTTGATGGATATGGAATATCCAGATTATAATGATGCTAGCCTTCCCCGAAACTTCTGACATGACCCTTCAAAGAGTCTTAAAAACATCAACCCTGACCATGAGAGGTAAAAGGATGCTACTATTGACTGGCAGCTAGCAAAAAAGTAGGAATCATCTCAAACCTGTGCTGCGGAATAATTTCATACATCACGTTAAAAAAAGTGGTGATAAAATTTGCTACTGATATCAAATTGTCAGATAAGTAAAAATCTAAAAGGTACTATAGAGGATTACATGAATAATCTACAGTAGTAACTGACTGAGCAACAAAATACACAATAAAGACTGGATAAACATGCCCACAGATAAACAAAAAAATAATACTCTTATTTGTATTGTCAAGCCCTCAGTGCATGTGCCAGGTATTGCTCCATTTATATGTTATTCCATTCTTGGTTAATTGTTGTTGCCTCATTTGAAAATGCACATACATAATTTTTTCTCCCAAGTACATAAACTGTTAGAAATTGTGTAGAAATCACATATAGCAGAAGGGGAAATAAAAATGCAAGACTCAGTTGATCTTGGAGCACGAAGGTTATGACAAACAGCCCCCATTTAATACTCCCACTACAACAATCCTGCTTTAGCTATTTCCACCTGTTTGTCTGTCTCTCCTTTCTTCTTTCCATCACCTGAGGAAAGTGGGCAGTTCACATTTTCCCATTCCCAACCTGGAAGAGCATTGAGGAAATTGATTTTACTCTTTCAACATTTTAAATTATAGACCTAATCTCTTACTGTGTGAAAACACTATTTTAATACTTCTGACTTGTTGTTAATCAATACATTACTAGCAAACTGTTCTTGAAATTAAGATGTTGCAACTCACACTGCTAATTAAAAAGATTTAGAGGGGAGAGAGTGGAGCCTGAAATACAGTGAGAGCTGAAGCAAAAGGAGCCATGCAACTTCCTGAATACAGAAAGTGAAATGGATATGAGCTACATAAATAGAATGTGAGAGGAACTCTGACAAGATTTGGAAGCGTATGGAAAATATAAAATGCAGTATGAAAGACAAACCCACTAAAAGTTCTCCAAGTCCTCTTCAGAGCATTTCAGTGTAACTGCACAAAGCATGTGCTCCATCACATTTCCACACTGGAGCTGACAGTGCCTGGACGTTTCTGAATCAGCAAGTCTAACATGAAGTGGTTTTTTTCAGGGGTCAATTTTCCCATTGATGCAAGGAGGATTTACACATGCAAGTCCCATTAACATTAATAGGAGTTACCTACATAAATCCCCCTGCAATGATAGGAGAAAAGACCCCGTAGTCTGCAAGGATCTAAGTTCTAATGATTACCTGTCAAATGGCCCTAAGCATCATCATCACCAGAAAAAGCAGACGTAGCAGCTTCATGGCTGAAAATACTTGCAAGGGAACAGTAACTAATTGCAGTCATACAGATAAGGCAATACAACAGCAGAAGGGAAAATGACATAAAATTGACTGAATATTAAGGGTTAATCCAATTAACCAAGTTAAAAAGAAAGTACTCATTAAAAAAGGAATTCAAACATATCAAAGCACCCGTTAGAAAAAAAAGGTGTGAATATTGTATGAGCTCCAAGGTGCTTGAAGGATAATACAGCTACTTGTTTAAAAATTCAATTAACCTTATCTTTCTTTAACTTGATTTATTAATAATCCTACAGATAAATTGCCAGTTTTTAAAAAGTCATGTTATCTTTTGAATACATCCTGTATGACAAGCCTTAAAAAATACTTCAAATAAGCCTAACCCTCACTTTGTATGCTTAAATCATTTAAAGCAAGAACAAAATGCAGTTCAGTGCATGATTTCTGTAAAATACAAAGATCAACTGTCTTATCTACTGCTTTTGCAAGTGAGCTATTGGGTACCCAAGTACCATACGAAAAACATTTTATGTTTCCATTCACCATACAAATGAGACATGAAAACAGTTTTTAAGCAATCAATGTAGTGTAAAGTCATAGCCTACAACTTGTAGATTATTCTATCTTATCTAAAATCAAATTTGCAGTATTTCCAAACGTTGCTTCCCATGGACACGAAGCACAAAGATGCTACTTTATATAAACTTGCTAACTTATATAAACATACTGTCCTACATGTAAGCTTCAATCTTATTACAGATGTCAACATGATGAAAGTAGACAACAATAATCAGGAAATCTCAGCTAACAAATGTACTGCTTCTCTTGCATAATTGAAAGAAAACACAGAAAAATGCACTTGCAAGCAAACCTTTAATTTTCATCAAACGATTTCCTTGTAAACATGTAAGATGAAAAATTCAACTATGATCCCTATTACTAAAAGACAAACAGGGACTAGGTCCTCCACTTAGTTCTTTTACAGATCTGTAGATGTTAAATACAATTACCATGTACTCATGCTTTCCAATACACATAAAATTTACAGCTAAATGAAGAGGCAGTTGCTTATTACTATATATAAATAACTGCTCAATCACAAGCATCTGAAGATAACTGTTGTTTAACATTGGAAACATTTCAACCACACATTTTTCTGAGGACTTTGGGATTATGCACATAATGGTACCTATCCAATAAACAAAGAATGCAAACACCAAAAAAATGGTTTTCAAAATGCAAATTGGACAATGTATTATAATACAAGAGGAAGTGAAGCTAACGGTATCAATTATGCTGTAAAAAAATAAATAAATTAACCTTTATGGCATGAAGCCATTTTAAAGGCAGGCACATGCACGGAGAAACTGTACAAAAGCCTGAATGTGTTAAGTTCAGGCAGTGCTGAATATTCATTATTTAATGGCAATTTTTATTTACGTAGACCATTTAAGCACTGCTAGAACTATATCTAAGTTCATGTAGAAGTTTAAACCCTGATTCATCAAAATACACTGATCTCTATATTTAGATGTACTACTGATCTATTGGGTGTATATTTTAAGTAAATACTAAATATTTTTCATCATCTGAATATCTAATTTCAAGCACTGTTCAGAAGCGCAAGTTTATCACGGTCATTTACAAGAGCCTTCTCAATTTTGTAATTTTTCATACAAATCAGGCTTATAAATACTTCAATAAATTTTACTGTATAAATGCTTTATGATTTATCATTACAAAATGCATAATTTACAGCTATCACACTAATTTTAAACCTATTAACTGGGATCAATACAAACCTTTGGAATTATCAGTTGAACCTTCTCCCCACTTCAAAAAACCTTAATTAATGATTATCTAAACTTCACTATACTTCAAAAATTAACTACTGGCTTATTAAAGGCCCAAACACTGCAACTAATAAGAGGTATGCTCCATTTATGATTTTAAATATTTTTGGAGAAATCTAGCATTAGATTTAAATTGTGCTATTTTACTGACTGCAGTAAATTAAGTCACTAGTGAAAATGTATGATCTACTAGATCTTATTTGAAAAAAATGAATGTAAAATAGTTGCTGTAAAATAAAATGAATGTAAAATAGTTGCTGTAAAATAAATGCTGTGAGGAGCATCTATTTGATTGTATTTGTTTCTAAATTACAGAATCAGCTTCAAAACCATACAAGAAATTTTTCATTATACAAATTAAACATGGCATTTACTACATATTCTAAAGCCACTCCAGAACTGTCAATATTATTGCCTTTACATTCCATTCATAAAACCACTTTCAAGGACAGATTGTGAAGTTCACCTTCAACTGTTTAATTAGCACAGATTCAATGGGTTTTAGTAGAGCTCTGATAAGTTGTATCAGATGATCATCTTCTGACAGGCAAGCAAACTTGCACATTTGAGGGAGACCTTATGGCTCTTTACAACTACATAAAAGGCAGTTGTAGAGACGCAGAGGTTAGTCTCTTCTCTCCAAATCACAGGTGATAGGACAGAGAAAATGGCCTTAAGTTGTGCCAGGGGAGGTTCAGATTGGATATCAGGAAAAAATTTTACACTGAAAGGGTTATTAAGCATTGGAATGGGCTGCTCAGGGAAGCGGTTAAGGAACCATCCCTGGATACGTTCAAAAGACGGGTTGACATAGTGGTTAGTGACATGGTTTAGTGACTTTTTTTTTATTCAGAGTTAGGCTGACGGTTGGACTAGATGATCTTAAACGTTCCTTCCAACCTAGACAATTCTATGATTCTATGATTTTTTATTTTGATTAGCTTCCACTTGTTACCTGTTTAAAAGATGGAGGATTCCTTCCAAGATGTAAAACAAAACCAAACCCTCTCAACAAATCATGAATCCTATTTAAGCATTTTAAAATCAATGCTTTGTTCTGTATCTTTTGTTCAGCTACAAACACCCCTGGATCTCACGGGCCTATGTCTCAGCTACCAATGAAACTATTTGACAAAGAAAGATTATTCAAACTAAAGAAAGCAATGCAATTGCAAATATGGCTATGGGTTTTTTAAACTTCTTTTTCTTACCCTTCCTGCCTTACATTTTAGTTTGGGCCAACTTCCTCTTCTACTAAGAGAACAGTGCTATTCATTTTTCATTATCTTCTTTCTTAACAGCAGTAGTCCCTCCGCTACTGCTTTCCTCACTTGAGGATTCAGGTTTTGTCTCTGGTGAATTACTGAATCCAGTCTCTTCTGGTGCAATCTCATCTTCGTCATAAATAATATCTTCTGGATTTGGTGGTGGTGGGCAAAATTCCTCTGTAGGAAACATTTCTTGGAAAATAGTCTCAGCCTATTCAGAAAAAAAGCATAAAATAAACATTACTTTGAAATGTAATACCTTGCAGCAGTACCTTACAGAAATTTAACGTTAACCTCTGTTCTTTCAAATAAATAGTGATTTAATAGTGTGACAGTGTGTAAGCACATGGGAAATCCACACCTTCTTGCAGTCCTCAAAAAAGAAAAAGCACTCTATCCTTTTACATTGTTCTACTAGGAAAGTCAGAGCATAGGGCTTTTTAAAAAATGCTGGTTATTCTACATTGTACTAAGAACAACAAAGCTGATTTTTTGCAAGCAAAAGAATCTTTTTCACTATAAAAATACACTTAGCTGCACTTAAATGCAAATCATGGGAAAGTTCTTGCCTCTTTTCAGGGAGAAGAATCCATTTCACATCACAATCAAAGCCAGGAAATTGTTAATGTGTACGATCAACATCGTACCTATACAGGATCCCTTCTTAAATTTAAAAACTACAAAAAGATTTCCAGTTCTATTTTTCTGAACAGCTCACAGATAGCTCAACTGAGAACTACGCACATCCAATGGAATATTAGTATGAAAAATACATGCATATTTGTATACGATACATCTATTATTTATTAAAAATTTTTTCTACCATTTCAATGTATTGCATGTGCATATGTATGTGCATACAGCTATGTGCACAAATTGTGTCTTTCTGAAAAGAACTGTATAAGCAACTTTAATGTACATAAAAAGACAGTTAACTCTTAAGATACAGCTCAAGGATTTAATTTACAATACCACTTACTCTTCATGCCATTGAGGTTTAGAAATTAAGTACACACAAAAAGTCAAGTTTTGTGACATCGCAATGAAAGATGTTAAAAAGAAACATGTTCTTGACAACGTCAGAGTAGTTGTTATTGCAACATACAGAATGCAACTACAAAATCTGGGAGAAAAAGAACCAAAATAATACAATCTTAGAATTCTTGAGAACCAGATATTTTATAAAAACAAAGGAGGCCAAAAATCCTTTAAAAAACACATGAATGCAAGGAGCTTTGTTAACTAGTGTTAAATAGTTCTACATGTTCTTGTGCAAATAACCTATCTATGAGCTTATCTTAAAAAAAAAAAAAAAAAAGTTAGAGACACTCAGGAATTTATTTAGTGAATCAACATGCACTTCACATTTCCATAAAGGTTTGCTTTTCCAAGTCCTTAAGCTTCTAAGGCAAATGGAGACACTGACGCAGACCACATTTCCGGTGAGTTCTGGGTTTCTAAAAAGGCAAAGGAATATTGCCTCTTGATTTTGTCTATTTAGTAAACTATGCTCTAAAGACAACCTGTGATGAGAGCTCCCACACAGGCAAGAACGCATTTACTCTTTATATTCATACTGCTACCAGACACTGCACTGAAAAAGCTGACAGTAGGGTCAGTTAATGCCAACTGCAAAGGCTGATTACATGATGTGGATTCCTGGACAAGAGGGGATTGTTTTCAGATTAATACATCATTGAGCATGTACCAAACAGCTTTCTGTGATAAACTTCACTGCCCACCAGCAGTGGATTTGTATCAACAGCACGTGGATGCAGGACTCCATTATTAACTGCTTAAATGACCCTGTCTACTCTTAGTTCAATTTAATTTTCCATTCTGCTTCCTAAATTTCACTCTTCCGTACCCATTTAAAACTGTTTTAAACTACTTATATTAGTATATAAATATATATATATATATATAAAAATTCTGTTCTCTACTTCAAAAACATGGTTTTGTAACTTAAAAAGTTACAAACATGGTTTTGTAACTTAAAAAAATTCAGGAGGGCAAGGATGTACACATATCATACAAAAAGTTTACAAAACAAAGTTTTTGAAGGTAAGAGAAAGACATTTTAGTTCAAGTCTGCACTTGTCCTTGAAACTCCAGAAATATACTTCAACATTATTATATTTAACAGAATATTAAAGTGCTGTATTTTGCACTAAATATATGATGAACTAGATCAGACAAACACTTCCTATGCAGTTCTCAACAATTATTCAGTCTCCAATTAGTTAGTGAATATCTACGCCAAAAATGGTCAAATAATTATGCAGTTGAACATGGAAAGAAAGTCTCAGTATGTTATGTAGGACATCATGACACTGATTATAATTGAACAATTTAATGGTATAGAGTGCTTTCAGGTCTACCAATTTTTTTAAGTTAACCTTATCCAGCTGAAGTCATGCAGAAAAACCAGTAATAATTTAAGAGCTCCTTTATTATAACACTTTGATACTTACTGTAACTAATTAAGTTAGTAAATACTTCCTTCAATATTTAGTAGTTAAGTGTACCAGCTTTCAAGTGTGTACATTTGAATTAAGCATTACGACATAAGCATGTAAAGCACTTGCATAGGTACTTTAATTTAATAGTTTTATTCAACTTCAAGCAGAATAACAGTTATGTTTTGTTACTGTTTTACTGTATCCCAACTACCCACCTTGATGGCATGTAGGCAAGCTGTGTGGGCTTTCATAGCAACTTTTATGAAGAACACTACCAAACTAAAAGTAGTTTGAAATATGACACACTTGAATAACTCTGAAATCCTTCCAGATAGAGAAAAAAAGGTAAACAAGTTAAAGGGCAAATATCGGCCTGACATTTTAGTGCTTCCTCTTATGCATATGAAGATTCCTCAGAAATCTGAAATACTTCAGGGTACATGCTACTTTAGAACACGAAAATTCACATCAGGTTGTAGCAGTGAAAAAATAGAAAACCGGAAGCCAGATGCTTTACTGGATCCATACATACAGAATTTGAAGGAATCATATATGGCTCTTTACATTTTACTTAGCCTATCCTTAGGGCAAGTAAATGCAGACACCAAAATTAATTCATTATTACGCTAGGAATACAAATAAACTAGAAAATAAAACAAAAATGAAGTAAGTTGTATACTGAGCTGTAGATGGATAACTGTCTATAAAATTTGTGGTGTCGCCTTCTAAATAATGTACCGTCAATACAATCAAACAGCATGACATATAGTAATACTAAAGGTAATGAAAACATAGATCATGGGAAGTATCATTAAAACAGTAAACGCTGATTAAAGAAATTAGATTCAATTCTCCAAGCTATCTCTAAGACTTACATACAATGTGGTGTTATGCTTATTTTTTAAAGCGTTCAGATTCACGAGTAAATATTTCATGTTTGGAGATTTGCATCCCATTGCTAGAAGATGAAAGTGATTTGGGGGTAGAAGGCACACCAACTTACATGTATTTCCCTTCTCCTCTTGTCTAGAAGGTTCCTGCTGCATGAGGATGGGAAGGGTGTATTCTATCTGAGAGTTCTTTATCTTAAGGCTATTCTTCCCTTTGTTCTCATATAAGTTCCTCACTTTTTTTCCCTATTAATGGCTTTTAATTATAAACATGTTTACACTAAAATATTCTTCACTCTAAGTACTGACCATTTGTTTCAAAATTTAAAACAGGTTCAAGAAAATTTATCTTCTATCTAATTTTTCTGAAAGGCAGTGTTTTGGGCTCTTGATTGTTTCTCCTCTACTTGATTAACATCTTGATTAACATCTATCTCACTAATGGTGAACAGATTTAACACAAAGGCTAACTACAGCACCTAGAATATTTAAGCACAGCTTGACACCACTAGTCATAGAATCATAGAATGGTTAGAGTTGG
>JAOXNO010000063.1:15402290-15470013 GCA_028565335.1 Limnodromus scolopaceus
TGCCCCTTGTCCTGTCACTACACTTCCTGACAAAGAGTCCCTCTCCAGCTCTCCTATAGGCTCCCTTCAGATATTGGTCGGATATAGTAATCAGTTAGAAAAAGAGCTCTTAAGGTAAGACAAAGCTGACTGCTAGAAAAGGTGGCTATCAGAATTAGAACTAGTCTGGTTTTTAAGTGTAT
The DNA here is from genome assembly GCA_028565335.1 of Limnodromus scolopaceus. NCBI lineage: Eukaryota > Metazoa > Chordata > Aves > Charadriiformes > Scolopacidae > Limnodromus > Limnodromus scolopaceus. The sequence goes on from JAOXNO010000063.1 coordinate 15,402,473, forward strand.
TTAAACAGCTTTTAACTTGCACTGTTTTAAATAACCGTTAAAAAAATCTCATCTACAAAAGAGCTCGTTTACAATTTAAAACTGCTACCATAATAATTGTCTTGCATTATTTTTTGTCTTTACAATTCTTTATCCTTTTGGGAGGCAAATTATTGCCTTGTAAAGCAAAAGAAGGGTACTATTAACCCTTAATTATACTGTTCTGACCCTACAGTTCAGGCTATGTCAGCCTTTCCACTTTAAAATCTTCTTTTTAAGAGGTTTATGACTTAGCCATAAAAATATCCTGCAACTGCTTAGAAGATGGCCTGCAAGTTCTCTGAACATGGCCGTTAAAAAACAGCTTTAAAAATGCCTACTGCCAGATAATCCCACAAAGACATAAAAGTGTTCTCATGTGAAGCCCTGAAAGCACCCTGACACCACAGCAACGGCTGTGGTAAATTTGCCTAGGAACTTACACCTTCCTTAAGCAAGGTGGATCTCTGAATGGAAGAGTCAAGAAGCATTCCTGTAGCTGTCTTTCGTTGAACAAGTCATAAAGATCTTGTTGTCTTCTGTTCACTCATAGTGAGGGAGGCATGAGAGCCTCATATGAAGTTCTTTGTGCATTTCCATACCTACGCTTGCAGATCTGATGTCCCTGCTTCTGCCTGTTGCCACACAGAAGGTGGCTATTTCACGACCTCTCCACCCACCTGGTTTTGTTTAGGGAGCTTTTGCTCTTCATCTCCCATTTCAAAACACTAGTAGTTTTTCTTAAATTGAATACTGGCATGGCATGCCTACTACTGGGCAAAATGCAAGTAGCTCTCAGTTCAAGGTTCTAGTTAGCAGGAAGTAGATATCTAGACACCCAAATACTGAGAACTAAAAATCAGAACTGAGTGTGATTTCGTGCCAAATACTATCTCAAGGTCACGAACAGAACGACATTCCCCTAAATTCCTTCAGAGACACAATTACTCCCTAATTTTTTATACAGTGATACTAAGGCAAAGAGACGGTAAACTGAGACAGGTAGCTTAACGTACCAGATTAGTAACATACTGGCTTTTTTTTCCCCCAACAGGTTTTAGGTTTGTGACTGTCCTGCAGGTATTAAACTACTCTGACCTTTGATTTGTACTGCTTTTCTACTACTGTACCTCCTCTTTAACCTTATAGGTGAAATTCTACATATTTTGGAGAGTTACCATCTATATTTCTGAATTATTTGACAGTTCTTCCTTTCCACAGTATAAGAGCGAATAACCATTTTAACAAGATCATCTTCAGACACCCTTCTAAATTCCCTTTACCTATTCAGATCTGAATTCCTAATGTTACTGTATCAACTGATCTTTTCTCAAGTTTCCTCAGTTCTCAATCCCATTGACATTTACTTTGCTCATTAAGTAAGATTTTTTTCTGTCTAGCTGTGAAGCTTTATATCTGCATTAGTACTATCTCACGTAAGGCAGAATAACCCAGAACAAAAGTAGACTGTATTGGACTTCCTCAGATCTTTAAAATTCAAGTTCTACAACTGAAAAAAACTGATCTGCCCAACCTGTTTGACAGCACAGTCATTTCCCAAAGCAGGGTCTGGTCCAGAACAGACATAAACATTTGAGGGTAAGCCAACATATGAATTTCTGTCAATTCCTGAAGAATCTCTCATGTTGAAGTAGACTGCCCAGAGGACTCTAGGTTTTTCCAGTTCTTCATTTTCAGTCTCTGAAAAGACAAAAAAAAGTGTTTCCAGTAATAAACGTTCATGTGTAATAAGGGAAATTTCTAACCTAGCATCATAAAAGTCAATTTATTAACATGGAATTACTGTAATAAAGTAATTTTTTTTTTCTTCAAAAAGCCAATTCATTTACCTTTTTCTTTTCTGAGGTACTCTTTCATTGTACTTTTCCTTTACAATCATATGTATGTAAACCCTAATTATTCTGTACACATTATGCTACGTAAGAACCACTAATCACCTAAAAGGATACAACCAAGAAACCTGGTCTAAATTTAACACCTTTCTACTTCATGTTATCTAGTCTACTCTAGATAAACTTCATGAGCATATGACAGTCTGAACAAGACCTTCACAGGCTGTGCCAGCTTGAAGCTATTGTATTCCACATGCAAAGATATTTTTGATGTATATTTTTTTCTCCACTCGTTTAATAGTTTATTTCTGTATGCGAACTCTTCTCATAACGGACCTTTGTGTGCTTTAAGGTTGAGTGTCTTCAAGCCAATCTAAGGAGACTAACTCCTTAAAAAAAAAAAATTAAAGAAAAATTCAAAAAGAATAATCCACCATCCCCCCCAAATTAACTGCCAATAAAGAATTATCAAAACTCTCCACTTGAGATGTGTGATAAGCAGTATGTAGAATCTCTAAACTGTGGAAATACTGCTAAATGAAACTAAATTATTAATTTATATTTACCTATGCTTACTGAGGACTTGCACTGTGCTACAATTCTCATTACAAATACAAAATGATCATAAACTATGTCTCGCTTGTTCACCATCTGTACCCTCTTGCAGTTACTTTGCACATTCATATAAGCTCCTCCTGGCGCGGGGAGAAAATCTCTGGGAATATGAAGGTCACTTTTTAACAGTGCAGAATGCAATGGAGTAATACACAACATAGATTCTTAGCTTAATAGATACTATTTGTTTGGCATATTTGCTATCCCCTTTTTGGTATTCTACCTCCTCTATAATAAATGAACCTTGTAAAAGACCTTGTGAGATTTACTTCCTTTCAAGGAATAAACTTCTAGATAACAATGGCATTCAAAACAGTATTTTAAAGCAGTTGAATTAGAAAAAAAAAGAGATAAATCTATGCTATTCCATCAGTATCTTTTTATAACTGTCAAATACTTAAAAAAAAATAGGTGCTAACCATACTGAATAGTTTGAAATATAAATTAAATTCATCAGCCTGTGAAAGTCTGAGCCTTAATACAGCGCAAGATGCTCTTTAATATATTTAAAAGTTCACATTGCTCATAAAAGTTACTTCTTCCTCATTTAGGCAGGAAAATGAATGGAGTCCTCTTCTCCAGGTGACTTTGCCTCTTTGACCTGCCATGGCCCAGTGCTCACTTTATCTGGTGATTCATTTTCAATAACTCCAACAGTATTTGTTCTGACATTTTAATTAAAATACGACCACTACCTCATCCTGATGATAAAAAGGCCTATGTGTCAGTGAAAACTAGCTTTTCAGTGCCTCAGTGCACCTGAGGACCCCTATGATCACAGAGTTTCTACAGAAGAATTTCAGTCAGGTTTTGAACAATCTATCATTTCAAAACTGGATCACTTTAACCATTAAGATTAATGCTAACCCACCCCCCCCAAATGATTAGAAGACACTAAACTGCAAGCTAATCTTTTCTTCATCGAGTCTTTGAAACACATGGCAATGTCTTGAAAATTTAAGATATATATTTAATATTAAAAGTTAGAAATTAGCATGCTTTAAATTAACAAATATCAACACAAGAAGTGTTTGCAGCTCTCCAATCTAACAAAGTTTTCTATTTACAAACCCTAGTTGTATTGTATAAGTTTGTTTTGTAAAGGTTCTTATACTACAAACCTAGTAAAAAATTTACATCTTTGGGATATCAAAATAATTGCCTTTCCTGTAAGCAAAAAAAAAAAAGAAAATGCATATTTAATATTTCACTTCCTATTAAGAATACTTTGTCTAAGAAAAACAGTAAGATATTTGCTTTTTTCATTAAAAAGAAGAGGAAAAAAATGTAAAAACTGAAAAGAACACAGAAAAACAAACTGGTGAAAAGCTGAACTCAATCCTTCATGAAACACTGTTCTTGGTTACCCTGAGAGGAAAAGAAAAGATTGGCCACAGAAAAGCCTGCTTTTTTTTTTTTTTGCCTTTTTTTTTTTAAACAGCAGAAAATTCCCGAGGTTAAGAATGAAGCATAACAGCAAATATTATAAGCAAACCAATTATAAATATTATAAAATACATCCACATCTACCTTGCATATATATGAACATAAACACTTCCACTGACAGCTAAGAATTGTTTCCTGATAGAAGAACTACGATCTACTCTATTTAAGTAGGAGCACGCTATACTTAAATATGCTTTGCCAGGGTTAGAACACAGCAACATCTTCTATGTGCTAACTATTCTATGAGCATCTACCAAAAATATGGCTAAAATAAAGATCTCAGGATTAAATTTCAAAGGTTTCTGTGGAACTTCCTCAAAGTATCTCAGGGACAATTTCTTTCTAGGTAAAAACTTCTTTGTCAACAGCTACTTTCTTCTGGAACTGTGAAATCGTCCACCTCGAGGTCAAAGTTCATCAAAGTAGCGGGTAAGGTTTCCTTAATTTAGAGCAAAACAGTTTGTTATTGGAAATGACTGGAAATCTATCTTCCTGATAACACTGCAGTGTTAACAACTTTAGGCTTCCACTGCTTAAAGCAGAAACCAGAAAATTTAAACTAAGAACAGCAAATAAGGAAGCGCTTGAAGAAGATAACAAAGGATGCACAACACTGTCAGAGTAAAAGAAAGCAAAAGAAAACTAAGACAGTTATAGCACTGAGGTCATCTGTCACCTGGAGAACAGCAGATCACTAACTTTTGGGGTTTTGAGATCTTTTGTTAGGGATACCCAAGTGACAGAATTCATTAAAAACAGGACAGACTTTAAATAAAACCAGATTCACAAATACTTGATTTCATTACTGCACCTTTGAAAGACATGCTGAGGAGCAAATATGTTTCCATGAAAAAGAATGCGTGAAAAATCAAAAAGGTCCTGGACGCTTCTAGCTGTGGTCCTTGTATATTGAAACTAAACTACAGCTGAAGAAGACTTGGAACATTAGATCACAAAATAGAAAAAAAATGACACCTGTCTAATCAGTCTCACTCTCCAAATAGATTCCTTTACTTTGAAACGCTGATATCTAAGTAACAGCTCACCGTATGTTGACTCTGATGACAGATTCAGATGGTCAGTAACCGATACGTTTGTAAATCACATTTTTGCAAAATATTTACTTAATTTAATACTTCTTAATACTCCATTTATTTATTTTTACCTTTTTCTGTATTTAGATTGAATAACTTCTGTACAACAGGCTCTAAATCTTCCCTAGCAGTTTTAGTTGATGGACAGGTTAAATGGACTAAATCTGTTAAAAAGAGAATACAAACTAATTACAATCACCAATACACAGATATATAAATATCATTTACAAATTTTTAAAAGGCACAGCAGGCTTTTATAAATCACTGCTTTTCATACTATTCACTTCCTTCAACCCAGAGAAATACTGTATTATGGAAATACAGTGTATATACACCATACAGAAATTTTCTTAATATATCTCAATTACCTCTCTCTTCCATATACACTAGTACGATGAAAGTATAATTTAACACTAGCAGTGCAGACAAAGAGTATCATTCTATGAAAAGGTGTCTATTAATACCAGGAAAAGTAGCAGCAAGAACCAGGATAACACACTGTATTTGCCATTTATGACCTCTAGAAACCCCAAGAACACTCTTTTCAGTGCTGACAGTCCAATAGTTCAAGAACTTACTAAACCCACAAATATCATCAAAGCTCTCCTTTAAGAGCTAAATTGGGACTGAAGAGGAATTTGGAAGTTTGGCTACTGGCAGTTAAGTCTGGCTGTACAGCAGTAAGTAGGAAGTTGTCTTTCTCCACTACAGTAAAAAGTTTGAGCAAGACTTCCATCTTTTTTATTGTACGAAATGGTAAACAGGAGATGAAGTGTATAGATGTATGTTTTAAGTTACAGCTCAAGTGGGCTGGCAGTTAACTATTTCTCTCTAGCCATTAGGAGAAAAAGAACACTGGGAACATTGTCACGTTTCGACAAACTCGAGAGAATTTAAAGAGAAGCGCTGTTGAATATCAGAGAATGTTCTGTGATGTAAGTTATGACATATGCAATCCCTTGGTACAATGCAACAAAAAAGCTCTACAACATTTTATTTATCCACCTTCTTACAGGATGAGAAAAACAACAGCTCTGTGTTTGTGGAAGGGTAAAATTAGATCAGGTGGGCCAGATAGGATTTACCATACTTTGCGAAACTGATTTCAAGAGGTGCTCTGTACACATCAGAAACAAATCACAGAGTACAGCAAGCCCATATTGGAAAAAAGATGACATAAAAATTTTTTGGACGACAAGAACATATTTATGGAACTGTGTAATTAATCAGAATTTACCTTACAGCATGGGCAAATCAATGCCACTAAATCCAATTCTGTATTTGTGAAAATTCACAATTTTGTTCAATAATGTAGATTTGGTATTTAGAGTTATTGCTCATGTACTTGTTTTCATGAAAATAAAGCTGCTAAATAGATTCCTCATGGAACATACTACTCATTTATTTGTTCTGTTTTGCAAACTAGTGAAGTTGCTGACTTGTTAGAAAAGATAATCAGTTGATGCAGCTCTTCACCTCTTCTGTTCCATTGGCCTCTATTCAGATACAGAGCCAACTACTCTGCTGCTTTATCCCACCTGATTTTACATCCATTCATTCAGATATTTAAAAGCCTCATCTTAAAGCTTCTTATAAAATCACCACTCATTTGCTAGTGAACGGCTGTCTGGAAATTTCTCAGCAGAGAAAAATCATGAAGATTAACATTTCTTTGTACAAAGTTTGAGCTCATTCATTTTTTCTTCTTTACCGTACATTTTTTATCAATTTAATAGTAATGTACAGCTACGGCATTATTTTAAATCCGTATGACACGCTTTTTTCACTCTGAAGTCTGGCTATATTTGTGTCATTATTTACAAGTACATCATACATATTTTAAATGATTTCCTGACCTCAGTTATGGCACAAAGTTTGACACTGACTCCAGGAGGACCAGAAAATTAACCTTTCACACTCCTTTTCTTTCAGATTGCACACATACAGAATATATTCAAACATTAATTTTTTATTTAACCAAACCCAAATCTTCTGTCTAAAAGCAATATGTACTAAAAAAGTAATTGAAAACAGGTGGTGATAATGATAGTCTCTCTGTAACGTTATCTAAATGTTTACAACCCTAAACACTGTAATACAATCTATTCTTTCCTCAAAAAAAACCAGCTATAAATCACTAAAGTTCACATCATTTACTTTCTATAAAATCTTTTTTATTATCTTTAAGGTTATGGCTATGAGTCACAGTCATCAGTATATATTTTGATTATATTTGATTTACTCAGGTATAACTGCATTAGTTACAGTGGTTGCCAACATTTGTCTTCAAGTAATTCTTCTAGCAAGAAGAACGATGAGTTTAGTTCATGATTTCATCATTACGGTCTCAATTTTTAGGGCAAGTGAAGGAGTTTGGTTCCACTCAACTGGCAATACAGATTATGTGCCTGTCATTTATGCAGTGTGATCAAAGAGTAGATGTATTTGTATACTTATCTTAAATAATTGTTTGAAAGAGAAATCAGTCAGGTTAAAACCCATTTACAGATAATGATGTAAAAGTTTAAAAAAAATTATGAAATATGTCCCATAAACAGAATTCAGCTATACCTAAAATACAGCTATATTATTTCAATACATGCAGACAAATTTCATCACGGAATGTAGTACTTTGTCTTCTGAAACTAAAAGAATTTATGGAGAGAAGTAAATAACAGAAACCTTAATTTTTCAGCAAGTTTCGTGAAACTAATGATTTATATCTACTTGAACATCAATCCTTCTTTAGTTATACTTTCCTGCTATATATATTTTGTGAACCCTTAAATAAAGTAAATCAGCTATCAAAAGGATAAATATTAGCAATATGTTTTATAGCACTACGTTCTTAATTACAGATTTTCAATTTTTTAAATTGTTTAAGTAGGAAATATAACTTCCAATTACTTAATCATTTAGTTCACTCTTCTTTCATGTGCAAAGACCTGAGTACAAGCTGAGGTAACAGTAAAATAAATTGGTAATTATTACAGTTACTTATTTTTTGTTTAAAAGCATTAGGTCAGGTAACCTCTAGTTCTATTTATCTTACATAGAGTGTCCCAAACTGGTAATCTTTTTAACATAATTTGGAAAAATAATTTGGAAAGAAAAATACATACCCAATAAGAACATTCTGTTGCTCATCTGTTCACATAAAATACCAACAACAGTCACAAAGCTCTGCACACAGAAAACTGTTACTGGAAATACCGGGATGTCCTTTCTAGAAAAGTAATCTCTTAGATATTTCTAGAATTAAAGAATCTAATGCAGTGGACAACAAAGTTCTTAAAAGAATTTTTACAACTTTCCTTCAAATAGACCACAATGCACTCCTTTCCTCCGAATCTCACAATGGGACATAATCCCACCTCCACCGAAACCTTCAGAACATAAATAGCCTCCAAATACAGTGCACTTCAGGTACTTCAATTTGATAGTTCAGCTGAAGTACTCCTTTTCAAAAAACAAGCTAATGATAAGCTACTAGTCAGATTCATGTGCTTCAGAATTTTTTTTAAACCTACTGAAGAAAAAATTTATTATTGTATTAATTGTACTCTATTAATTGTTCAGTATACGCTGATGAAGAAAAAAAAGTAGAAACAGACAAGAACAGATGCCTCAATGTATTCTGCTAGAAATAATCTTGAAATATAACTTGATGCTTGTATTGAAAACCTATCCTTATAAAAACAAAAATCTGTAGCATTTTTCATGGGGCCACAGAATCCTATAGCAGAAAGATTCTCTTAAGGTCTAAAGGTAGCCTGAAAGGAAAAAAACCACACAAATACATGCATCTATATTAACTAAGACCCCACCGCTTTTTGCTTACTTTTTTTTTCAGAAACGAATAATTCAGAAAAGAATACTTTGGGTGGGTTTTTGCCTTTTAATTATAGCAGTAAATTTTTGGCAGAATATTTTACAAGGAAAACATTTCTAAATTTAAAAAAAACCCACACTTAATATTTTGACTTGAGGACTGCACAATCTTAGCTAATTACAATGGAGAAAAACAGTCTACCAGAGCTCTCCACTAACCTTGTCTGCCATTCCACTAAATTTTCAGTTGTCTTCATCTTGCAGAATAAACAAAATGCAGAATACTTTTTTTTTTTTAAATGTAAAAAAATAGTATTAGAGCAGCCAGAATAAAAACCTCTTTGTGGTGCTATTTTGTAATTACTGTACAGCAAATAGAATATTGCCCATGTACTAATAAGACTGCAACTATGAAGCTTATTAGCCCCATAAGAATTTAAAGGAACATTTGACATTTGATCTGTTTGGAAATAAAGAACAATATACTATATTATCATGAAAATCACAGAAAGATTTTAAATAAATAATTGTCGTGTGTAAATTTAAAAGAACCCAAATGCAGTAAGAATCTTGTGGTATAATTCCTTCATATGAAGCCGTATGAAACAGCACATAACTGGTATAGCATGAAGGCAACGGACTATTTCACTCATCTGCTGGTAACAATACCCAGTATACACTATTTTCTCAGGTAATAACCTGGTCATTGTGCAGCAGAGCAGTGATACACACATATTTTAATTTTTGTTTCAGAGTTGATAGAGTCAATGGGAAAGATATAGTTAAGATTACATATACCCTGTACTTACAAGTGTCCTTCATGCATGTCATGGTTGAGGAACACAACTCAATTACGCAAACTGCTGGTTTTCCTACATCCACTGGAGGCACCATCAAAATGGAAACCTATCAAGTCAAAAGAGCAACTTACATTAAAGGAGTAACACAGAGGATGAGGCAACCAACACAATTCTGAGTAAAGGTGAAAAGTATCTGCAGACGTTTATACAGTTTTGTTTTTTGATTTATCAGTAACAATTTGTGGAATCAATTCTGCAGTCAAAAATTTCTACCTAAGTCAGGAAGGCCACCTTTGTCAGGAATGTCTGCAGCAACAGAACAGAAATAAACCTCACACCATCATCCTTTCCAAAAGGATGAAAGTTTAGAAACTCTGCTGGCAAGAGACTGCAAAATGTTTTTTGAACACTGGGCAGAGGACTGTTAGGTGAGAAAGAGTGGAGTAATATTATGCAGGATGCCAGTAGCACGACTTAGGAAGAACAGACTTCTCTGTCAGATATGTTCTTATTTTGTAGGTCCTATTTAACCTGTAAGAATACAGGATGCGTACAGAAGAAACAACACAGATGAATATCCTTTAAAATTAAGGTTTGCAAAGACTGACAAAACAGAAACATTAAAAGAAGGATCTAAAAGTGTGTAATAAGAACTCTGAATGGTAAAACTGAGTATTAAAAAAACCAAAAGAGCTTTGAACGAAGTTTGATGATATAAATAATTAACAATTAACAGAATACTAAGGAAAACAGTTTATTAAAAGCAAGCAAAATCAACTACCCTAAATACAGCAGCTTAGAAACTGTTAGTCAATATAGTGCCAACCACCAAACAGGGAAACCCATGTCATTGACAAAAACCACAAACATTCCTAATTGTTCTATACAGACTAATGAGTTAAAGAATAACCAGTAGAGAGAGCTGTCTAAAAGGCTGGATTCAAGCAGAAAAAAAAAAGCATTAATTAATTCCTACCAAGAGCTAAATATTAATACATACAAATAGTAAAGAGATAAGTGATACAAAATTGATATATACCTGCTGCTCTGAATCTGTGTTTAGTACAGACTGATCTGTAATGAGCACTGCTCTGGAGATCTGCCTACAATTAAATAAAACAGTTATGGCGTTTCACAAAAATGTAAAAAATAGCAATTTGGATTCAGAGTTTTGGCAATAGCAATCTAAACATAATACTGTGGGAAGGCTATTTAAACATACAATCTTTATTAATATGACCGTTAGTTAGGCATTTTGCCTGTTGCTGAAATAGGACCACATCTGGAATATTAATGTAGTACTTTCAATGACCAAACCAGATGATGAATAAATGAGCCAGTGCCATTATATAAAACAGCTTGAATATCCTTCAGATTTAAAAAAAAATCTTATTATCTTATTTTTTATTTGATGAAGATTAGTCGCAGCATATTACAGGACTTTTTATGTTCCAAACAGCATAGGACACTTTGGATTAAGGGGAAATACACTAGGGTGAAGTTTGTGAATTGAAGTGTCAAATCCTCCATTGCCTATGATTATTTCCATACTGCACCTACTATTGCAATTCTGCTGCTATCTCATCTGCAGTATTTTGAAGACAGGATATGCCATGTTTTGGGCAAGAACAATGAAAACCAGAGAAAACGATGACTTTTAATACTTTTCTAATCCTGAACGTATTTAAAGAGAGAGCAGTGGTAGGCACCTTCACCTTCCAAATACATTTTAACAAATGTGAAATGCACTTAGAGCTATTGGATTTCTTCATAAGGAGAAGGGGAATATGATTTAGAGGAAAATTTAAGAAAACCTAAACACAGAAAGTACAGTATGTCCTCAAGTATACAGAGGAAGAGAAAAACTATGCACAGAACTAAGCTGTACTGCCAAGATAAAGCAGCAGACAATAATTTAAGATTTTAAGATTAACTCACATGATACTTTATACACTATAATTTAAAGAGATTTACTGTGCTTACTGTTTTACTACGTACCTGTAACACACATTTGTGCATACACTCTCTGAAAGGTAGCTATCTTCCACAATAAAATAATTAGCACTTATTCTTTGTCCAAAATGATCCACAACAGCTTTGCAACTGTTAAAAAAATTCAAACCAAAATAAGAAATTTAGATATAAGGTAACAAAGGATGTGTAAGTTTTCAAAACTGAGTTACATAGAACATCATTTATATCTTTCAAAAAGTTCGCTACCTACTTCTTTAATATGTGAACCTCTGAAACAACTGAAATTGATAACTAAATCCCAGACTTACACATTTTACTTGGTATATACAATTTATTTTTTTTTATATATACAATGCTGTTATAGATAATTATATTAGAACTTTAACAAATTGGTCACTTTATACAGAAAATACAAGCTAATAATGCTGGCATTTGACCGGAGGTGAAAACAGCACAGGTTTCTTACCTCCTGACACATGGAATGGGCTGCCCAGGGAAGTGGTTGAGGTACCACTCCTGGAGGTATTTAAAAGACAGGTTGACATAGAGCTTAAAGACATAGTTCAGTAATGTGGGGGGTTCTTTTGTATAGTTTTCTTTTGGTTTTGGGGTTTTTTTTTTATTTATTTTAATCAGTTAGATTGATGGTTGAACTAGATGATCTTAAAGGTCCCTTCCAACCTAGACAACTCTACGATTCTAAGAAAAGTAATGCTGTGAATGGTTTTGTAGGTGTCACCTGATCATGGTGGGTTTTTTCCCCCCAATCAGCTACCTTACCAAAGACACATTCATTTTGCCAATCATATTCGACAAATTACATGGCAAATTAACTTCAGAGATGTAAGGAAAAACACCTGAGAAATATGTGCATCAGACAAGGACTTTTCTGAGCTTCTATATTTGTGACTAAACATAGCATTTATCTCTTAATTATACAAAAGGAGTAACTAAGTCATATTGCTTTAAGAGCAACACAAATGTTTTTGATAGATACTGGTTATCTTTGAATATATACAAATTCAAAAGCAAAGATGTATTTGCCTCAGGCAATACTTTGAAAACTAAAAAAAAAAGCACCAAAAACCACACCACCACCACCCCAAAAAAACCCACCCCAAACAAACAAACCAAACCAAAACAAACCCAAGACCCTCCAAAAAAGCCTTTCTGAATGCAAGCAGGCCAAAACAAAATGAGAATAACTAAAAATTGGGACACTGCTACAAGAATTTTCAAGAGTCAAGTGTAACACAACAGACTAACAATCTGATAAATGGTTCAGAAATGCAAACCACAGGAAAGAAGCAATTAAGAGAGCTTAAATGAGAACAGGATACAAATTTCAGATTTTAATGGGCAAAAGTCTCTATGAAAGAACAAACCTCAGATTTATATATAACATATATGAAACCAAGTAATATATTTGAAAAAAAATTAAAAAGAGGCTGCATGCAGATACTAACTAAACCCAACCTCTACTGCTGATTCCTACATGTCATAATCTGTGTTCAATTCAACTGTACACATTTTCCTCAAACTGAGACGCTATGAACATTTTTAGAAACTCCTAGAGGTTTATAGAGCACCTACCTTAATGAATGCTTTTCCTATCTAAAGTGCAAGGGAAATACATGCACTACAATTTCTTTCTTTACAGCTTGTTTCCATATACTAAGAATCTTTAAGGCTTAATACTGACATCTAAAACAAGATTTTAGAGTTTTCTACAATATCAGAACACTTACTGTATAAATAAAAAAAGCAAATTAGTTTTATTTAACTTTTGCATTTTTTTAAATGAAATTCTTCTGAATCAGTATCTCAATGTTTCAGTTGATTTAATACACAGGATTGAAATCAGTAAACTCTCTCACACACACATGCACAGGGAAACATCAAAAAGAAACAAGAGGATGCCTAAGACAGAGATTCCCTACAGATTTAAATGTGTTTTATCATAGCACAACATTATTCCTGTATCAATTGATATCTGACATGCAAGTTATGCCTTATGAATATAGAGCATTTCTGTAACCAAGTTATTCATTAGCTTCTGTGATCAAAACTCTCTATAAAACTAGAGATGAGAACCAAACCTAAAGAAGTAATAGCAATCAGCTGCCACTAGCTTTAGTAAATCAGTTGTTTTTGTCGTCTCAAAAGAGAATTTGCAAAGGGTGCACACAATGCTTACTTACAAATCTAAGAGGCTTATGACAATTAAGCACGTTTTTATAACACTAACTTCTAATGTTGATTTCATAGGATAACGGGATACTACATATATACCTATATTCTAATTGAACAGATAACTTGAAAACATTAAAAGATGTCTAATGGTACAAGCACTGTTTAACTTTAAACATGTAGTATTCTTCATACAGTTTCAATCACATTCTATTCAACATGTGTTTCACTTGCAACTTTAAGGTTTTTCTTATTGTTAGCCTAACTGATTTCATTCTCAAGCGCTCATTTGAATACTGCAAATAAACAAGGAAGTCAAGCTGCTACAGTTCATATCTAATTATAACCTTTCTTATTGTTTATGAAACAATTTCCCCTGCCGCCCCCCTAAACGTTATAGAAGGGGAAAGGTTGATTAAATGTCATGTTGCATCACTCAAAGCCAGCAAAAGCAGCTACACACTTTTATTTTCCTGCTAAGTGTTGTTTCCTCTCCTTTGTTCAGGAATAGCTATCAGGTCATATGTTTGATAAGATTCTAAACAGAAAAAGAGATAGCACTTTTAATTTCAGTCTCCACTTTACTTCAAAGGATGATGCTGAGAAAATGTCTTTCAAGTACTGCTTCCAAATATGGAAAACACTTATGCACTGACATTATCAGGTCTCTGTCATCTGATATGTGTTGGGACAATGAATCATAGAGAACCCTCCATTGACCTTCTTTCAATGTGTCTAGATAAAAGGATGAAAATTAGAATCCATCTCCTTGCAGTGCCACGAGTTATAAATGTACTTTATAGGGCTCATTATCCAAACTAATGGACTAAGGGCGACATCCTTGAAATGGACTTACCAGCACTGACAAAGCCAGTATGCAATATTTCAAGAAAGATATGTAAATTACTATGTGTTTGCTATATCTTTTTATTACAGATGTATAAATTTCCATTTATCACATCTTTCCCATTTTTGAGACAGAATTATGTAATTGGAAACATATGTAAAGTGCGATTAACATAAAATGGCTACCATTATTATTTATGCAATCCATGTAATTTAAAATACTTCAAATTTTATCATATGTACCCCAAAAAGTGACCTACAATAACACAGAGAAAATAAAACAACAAAATAATTATCATGCATACATTTAATGTGGTTTTTCTTCAACCTAAGGAATATGATATGGTTTTTATTTTCTAACAGAGCATCAGAGTTCTATCAAGAATGCAGGACGGTCTGCATACGTATTAAAACAGCAGACCTAATAAGATAAAACGCGTCAAAATTAGAAACTTTAAAGTGGATTACCAAAACCTTAAGATAGGTATGTCTAAAAGTTTCTATACTTCCACACTGTCTGCCCTCAATCTTACTTTCATTAACTATAAAAAAGACTATAGTAAAATGATAAAAATAATTACATAGTTGGGGGTGAAATTTACTGTTCTCTGTATATATGGTTATGGGTGGTAAAAAAGTGAAAAAGCAATTCAACTAGATACTGAATGGGTTCTTATTTTTCTTGTGCTGAGAGAATGTTAGCCATGTCTAGAAAGGAGCTAGAATAAACTTCGGTGATATTTAAGAACTTCAAATTAAACTCTATCCACAAAAATTTGAGAAGAAAATCAAGGCTGTACCTATAAGTATAAATTTTCCTTACATGTACTGAAGCAAGAATATAAAAATTAGTGAAAAAATAACTGCACTAAGATCTTGATGAAGTCTGGAAGCCTACAGAAGATGCTTACAAAATAGAAATGGATATTGCACAATTTGACTAAATTTCTACTATTGTGAGTTTAATCTATTTGTAAACAAGATAAGCTGCCTCTGAAGCTACAGAGACAGCTGTACTGACAACAAAATATGAATTTGTCTATTAATGGCCTGTTGACTCAAAAGCTCGGTAACTCATAAATACCCTCATTAACGATTTGATAGGCGATTTTTATTAGGCAAAACACTGAAGCCCAAAGTCAAGAGAAAATTAGAGCTGGTGCAGGGAGGGAATACACAGTAGGAGAGAGATGAAGAAAGAAAAAGAAGGGAAAGGAAATAGTGATGATCTTAGCAATTAACTGGGTTGCTTGCTAAAGTAACACTCTAAGGAAAAGAATTAGCAAGTAAAAGCACTATTGGATTCAGGTGAAATAAAATGAAATAAAAAAATAATATAACTGATTAAAACCATATACCTGCATCAAAGAAACTCAGCTTTTTTTGTTACACTGAAGACGATGTTTGACGCTTTTAAAAATCATTAAGGAAAAAAGGAAACGTTATATGATCCATCTTTCATTACTGAAAATACCTATCTAAAAAACGTATTTTGACTTAGGCTGCGTTATTTTCATCGTCTCAAAGAAGTCTGACACTTCCCTTCTCTTCTATAGATTTTTTTTTTTGGTTTACTTTTATTTTGGTGTAGAAATGCTACTTGGTAAAATACCTGTTTTGAAACTATGAGAGACCAAAGAGGAGACAACAGAAGCAGGCAGGCAGCTCCAAGGAAAAGGCAGGTGACTAGCCTTGGGAAGCTGGATGTGTTGTGCTTCTTCATATTCAGCATTAGATAACAGCATTATTAAAAGAGCAGTGGTTTTGGAATACTGAAAATCTGTTAAAGTCTTTTAAAAATATTTCAGTAATTCTGCACCTCAAAAATCTGTCCTTCAGTTTTAAGTGAGAATGGCATAAGTAAACCACTAAAGCAGCCTAATAGCCTAAAAAAAGACACTTGAAACCTACCTGGAACTTATTAGATTCAAAACACAAAAGCAGGCTAAAGGAAAAGCAGCACTCCACCTTTTTTGGAATACATATAATGTTAAAGAAAACAGAAATTTCAAAGATCTTCAGAATGTGCAAAAGAAGCTGGAAACTGGGGCAACCAGCACCACTGACAATTAAGATCTCCACAAAGTGGTGTTTGGAAGTTGCTAACAACTATAAGCTTTGTCCCTCTGAAAGAGCAAGTTAACTATTTAAACATTATTGGAAAATAAAGCTGCCTACAGTAAAAGTTCCATTATTACTATAAAAATAAACTACAGAGTTTATGAAAGGGGGATAATTTCATTTGCATATGAAATGTGCTTAAAACAATGACACACACGGTGAAATACTATCACATTTGCATCTTTCAAAGTCAAAAACTGCAATGAACTTCAGAACCTTGAGGAACTGAGAGAAAGGTAAGATCTGCTGTTTATAGAACTTCTGGGAAAACACACACTACTTGACCATGGGATAACAAATCTACCTACAGGTACTGTGCTCAAAGAGTCAAATGTGCAGTGCAACTGGAAAGTAAACACATTACACTGATGATTTAACTACTAATTTTCCTAATAAAATGTTATTACGTATTTTCTAGCTTAATTTTCAAAATTTTCTACAGAACACTTTGAACTTTTCAATTACAGAAACTAAGATGAAAACAGACTCTTAAGAGAGCCAAAATCTGCAGTCAGACTACTAACTGATAGAATGTATATAACAGAAACCATGACAATTTAGAGGTGTGAAAAATGCCACTATGGAAAAAATTACAGGTTGATTTTTCTTAGCTGAACTGTAAACCCGCCTAGAGGCCTGATATTGTTGTAGAAGAATTTATCCTAGGATAAGAGGGCAGCATAGTTTATGACAACAATCTACCTAAAAACTCATTAAAGTCTTTTCTCTTGGAGTGACATGCATTATCAGCAAAGATTAATCTGATGAGTCTTTAGGTGAGCTCCATTTTTAAAAATGCAATAACAGAGGGCTTTGTTGTCATCTGATGAAAATCAATTAGAGTAGGTAAGGCCACAAGGAAAACTAACATCACTCATCACCAGCCCCCCGGCAGCTGAAATGATTTGTCTTCCAAGCTTGGGTGATCAGGAGCTGTAGTAATATCACAGGGAAATTAATTTAGTTTCTATATTCTAGACCACTTTCCTTGTTCTGGAGGACCTATACACAAATTACTTTTAATCAAGGTTGATGTGTTATTAATACCAAGGAGGATCTTTGAAGAATCATTTTTTTTAAATTGACTTAACACATTTTTCATCTGTATTTTGTATATAAACAGGAGGTTACTTGTATTACCCTTACCGTCCAGATTCTTTGTCCACTACAAGGCACTGCACAGGATGGCGAAGACAATAGATACCGCCAAATACAGCACACAACCTAGAAACATATTAGGAAAAAATAAAGGTTACTCTTATCACAACTAATTGTAATCATTATGAGTGTGTGTCATAAGCAAGGAAAACTACCTTGAATGTTGTAGTACATTTTTAATGGCACATCTTAATCTCTGAATGAGACAATCAAAACCCAATGAAAATAAAGCATGCCATATTGTTTTTGTAAAGGATATGTTGTTAACTTTTCTTTTTATTAGCATTTATCTCAGTCCTCTAAATTGTTACATTAGTTTGAGCACTCATTCTCTGCCACCATCTTCAGTCATTCCGGATGGAAAAGCACAAATTTACTGAAGATGCTCAGAATATCTACTGGTATTCTGACACTGCTACATTGCACATGGTGTAGAATAAAAATGTAAGAACACATGATAACCATACTAACCTCCTACTAGAATTGTGAGCATGATTCAGAAGTTATTTCTCTACTCTTAGAAAATGTTCCATGGAAACTTCACTGACTACAAGCAGCTCAAATTTTGAGGGCACTGAGAATTGCCCCAACAGAATGAAGACTTTTACAATCTAAAGATGACCTCTTACAAATAGTGATTACTCCAGATTATGCCTAAGTTATGATATAATCGCTTCTATGTCTGGATTGATGATAGAAAAATTTCCTAAATGGAAAAAAAGGAACTAGCTTCACTGCTCAGTTTTTCAAAAGCTGAAGTATACTAAGCTATTTATCAGTCTCCCACTTACAAACAAAACCCAGTACCCAAAGCAAAGAAAATTATGCTACCCAAACAGCAAGCCAGTATCACAACTCATCTGCATTTAAACTCTAAGGAGATTCAAAATTTAAAGAAACTAGATTATGATATTTAAAAATGAGGGACTCCATGTCAAGTCAGTCCACTGCAAAATGTCATCAGTAGCCACGCTGTGGCTCTTCACCAGATGACCCGTCATATGCACAAAGTTGGAGACTGCTCTCTTATAAAGCTGCACAAAGTTCAGTCGATCTGGTGATAAACATGACCCCAGCTTAATCTTTGCGTAACTTCCTATATCTGCTAAAAGACAGGCTTAACCTCTGGGAATGACTTCTCTCTTAATCTGATGTGACACAAGGTGAGGCCTACAATTTTTACTGGAGCCACATTAACATTGAGATGACTGTGATATGACTACTTTTAACTTTTTTTTTTTTTAATTCTAGCTTCTGAAAAGTTTTAATTTAAACCCACACTCTTCAAAATGCTGTCCAGCAAGCATAAACTACCAATATTCTTCTTGTTATGTATTAAAAAAAAAACTCTTTAAACTTTCTGTGAGAGCACTATAACATGGAGAAATTAATGATCTTAGAGAAACAGGTCGTATGTTGGAGATTCTCAAGGTCCAAGCTTCATGATTAGCTGTGAATTAACCATAGAATGGTTTGGATTGGAAGGGACCTTAAAAATCATCTAGTTCTAACCCCCCTGCCATGGCCAGAGACACCTCCCACTAGACCAGGCTGCTCAAAGCCCCATGCAGCCTGGCCTCAAACACGTCCAGGGATGGGGCATCCACAACTTCTCTGGGCAACCTACTCCAGTGTCTCAGCTCCCTCAGAGTGAAGAATTTCTTCCTAATATCTAATCTAAATCTCCCCTCTTTCAGTTTAAAACTGTTACCCCCCGTCCTATTGCTATACTCCCTGATAAAGACTCCCTCTCCCTCTTTCCTGTAGGCCTCCTTTAAGTACTGGAAGGGGCTATAAGGTCTCCCTGGAGCCTTCTCTTCTCCAGGCTGAACAACCCCAACTCTCTCAGCCTGTCCTCGTAGGAGAGGTGCTCCATCCCTCTGATCATCTTCATGACCCTCCTCTGGACCCACTTCAACAGGCCCATGTCCTTTGTTATGTTGGAGGCCCCAGAGCTGGACACAGCACTCCAGGTGGGGTCCCACCACAGAGGAGCAGAGGGGGAGAATATCCTCCCTTGTCCTGCTGGCCATGCTTCTTTTGATGCAGCCCAGGATATGGTTGGCTTTCTGGGCTGTGAGCACACATTGCAGGTTGATGTTGAGCTTCTCATCAACCAACACTCCCAAGTCCTCTTCAGGGCTGCTCTCAATCCATTCTCCACCCAGCCTGTATTTGTGTTTGGGATTATCCCAGGCCATGTGCAGGGCCTTGCACCTGGCCTTGTTGAACTTCATGAGGTTTGCATGGGCCCATCTCTCAAGCCTCCCAAGGTCTCTCTGGATTGCACCCCTTCCTTTCAGCGTTACGGACTGCTCCACAGAGCTTGGTGTCATTGGCAAACTTGAGGGTGCAAAGTGAGGGTGCACTCAATCCCACTGAGCCATTGACTTGCAACTCTTTGAGTGCCATCATAGAGCCAGTTCCATATTCACCAGGTGGTTCACCCATCAAATCTGTGTCCCTCCAATTTAGAGACAAGGATGCCATGCAGGACGATAAACTTCAGTCAGCTTTTTGTTTACAGTGCATTATTTCAGGGCCATTCTTACTATAATAATAATACAAAGTGCAGATGATTAAGTTCTCTAGAATTTGGTAGTAAGAACATTTAAGAAAATATTTTTTCAAATTACATTAAAAAAGAAATAATCTTTCTCTTTAAAATTTCCAGTCACCATGGAAATTACTCAGTGGAAAAAGGTAAAGAGAAAAGATGGGGAAGGCGTGTCTGATCCCTTACAATACAATTTCAGGTTTGGACTGTTTGCAATGTCTGATCTATCTTGGGAATCTTTATGGTATGGGTTTTTAATTAATTTATTTATTTAAGAACCTCCAGTGGTTTATTCAGATGAATCAGCTCTCACTGACCTCTTCTCATGAATGCTGAAGAGAAAGAATGGACAAATAATTTGCATATTGACACAAACTGCCTATCCTTTTCTCAGAGAGAACCGCACTATCAGAGACAACTGTCTAATGCCATCAGGTGACATTTGGCAATTCTTCCATTGTTAACTCCTTCCAAGTTAAATACACCTGTGTTCTTCTTGTGATCCCTGTTATTCAAAAGTAAATAGCCTCTTATGAGTAAATCATAAAACAGTATCTAGCCCATTCAATACAATGACACACTGTTCCATTTTATCATGCCAGAGAAGGATACTGTGAGTTTCCCAAGTTCCTCTTGTGCAGCTGAAGTTTAGTATGCCCCAACCATTTGATATTCAGATCACAGATGGAAGGACAGAGCTGAAACTGGGAGGGCATAAAAATTAGAACTTGCACCTATTTCATTAACAGAGTCTGCTTAGGTATTATATTTAAAATAAGAATGTGTAATTCTATTTGTCTTTTAGTAAAGTTTACACTGTAATTTAACAGATTAGTGTGATTACAATTCTAATAGCTGCCTACCATTAGCTAGGCATCAGACTAGCCAAGGCAGACAATCAACATGAGAAAGGCAGGCTGGGTTGGGGGAACATAGTTCTCCCAAATTTCTGGGATGATAGCAGGATTTTTCTGGTTTACAAAAACAGGTTGGTTGGGTTGGTGGTTTTTTTTAAGTTAAACAGCTCTTTTGCAAACCTGAGTTCCTAAAATGGAATCCATACTGGCATTCAGAAGTTGCAGCAGACAGTTCAAAGATGGTTAGTACCACAATATCTTTTAAACTGCATGGATGACGCAGCTAAAGTGTGTTACCAACTCACACCTCTTCTAAGTTGGACTCCAAAAGGTAGCAAGCTAAGGAAATGTCAGCAATATCACTTACTACTGGCTGAATCAGAAGATCCAGTTCTCTAGAAACACCTCTTCTACCCATGCAAAAGCAGGGGGAACACATACCATGTTGAATCCCAACCTTGGTCGTCTGGAGATTGTTGAAGACTACACAAAGGTTAAACATCCACTGAAGAGTTATTACAGAGCCTTGAGCTACGGGCTTATTATCTCTAATGCTGCAATCAATGGCTTCTTGCCTGACAAAGCATGTATTAGGATCTTTCAAACCAACTCAGATGAATTTATTTTATATGTTGTATAAAAGAACAGCACTATTAACCCAACTAGAACTACGATTCCTTTGGTAAAAACTATAAATTATATTTTTCCTTTGACTTCAACCACCGTCAAGGGCTTTTTGATATATGTACTTTATTTTTCTAGTGTGCTTTGAAAGAACTTTCCTGCTTGGCTGCGCAAAAATGTGAATTACTTATTTTCAAGAGTTGCCTGCTATCCAGCAGAGGAGGGCATGACCTATTTTCAGAGTGGACTGGTGAAAAACTTCCCTTTTTAAATGAAAATGGAAAGGAATTTTGATTGTGTTGTGTTAAACAATTACAAAGAGCCAAAATACCTATTAAAACAGCCTAGCATGAAAAATGACACATTAGGAAGAACTTGCCAAAATTATTTAAATATAGAAATTGAAATATTAAACTAAATGGCATCCCGATAATTTATGACAAAGTAAAATCATTGTGCTAACATTACTTTCATACAATAGGCTATTCAAGATGATCTGACTGTACTTCAAGTACAAGGCAACTCTTTGATACCATTAACCCTAAATGACAGACATTTAAACTGATATTACTCTAATTAACTGGTGACTGCCTACATCAATAATTCAAGTTTTGCTGAAAGATAGTAACAACACTGTACTCAACTTCAACTTTGCCCTGGTGACATCAAATCATATTATAGCTAAATTAACAGTTGTGAAAATTTTTGGCCTGGTAGCCCTCCGTCATACACAGCCTTTAAATGCCATTTCAGTTCCCATCAAGGCAGGAATCAGTAGTTGTAATTTTTAATACAGCTGTGAAACAATAGGACATATTAAAAGTTGAATTTTTGACAGCATATTCGTGATGATTTATGAGTTTGTATATAATTTGATTATTCTATTAATTTTACTGATTACTGATTCCGCTAATACAGTGAAGGTCACTTACAAAATAAATCTTCATTATATTTCACAGAAAGTAACTGCCTCCAACTAGTTGTTTTCTTTAATTAAACACTAATGTAACAAGAGAGAAAATAGGCTTCAGGGTTGCTGCATCTGTTGCTACAAGAGAAGTTTACTGCTTTGATGTAATGCTCTCCGATATTAATTGAACAAAAATAGAATGTCTCTCCATCTGACATCTTGATTTTCAACACAGAGAAAGCATAAACATCCTTAAATTATAGACTTACCCATAGTTCATTCTGAAACTACACAAAAGAATTGGAAAACTGTATTGCAAGTTTCACACCAAAAAAGTAGCTTTTATTTCTAGCACATAGTTTATCTTCTGTTTCTAAAATGCATGGAGCAATTAATTTTTTAAAAATGAATATTTTTCTCCTCAACTGTACAGTCTTCTATAGCAAAAACTATTTGCTTCCCTCCTTAAAAAGGGAATGTACAGCACAGCAAGCTTTGGCAAAAGATCAAAGAACAACATGCCAAGTGTTGAATTAATGAATTGTCCTCTTTCAATTTGCTTTTATACATAGAGAAACCTGTGACCTGGTTCTTATGTTAACTTCTGTTTCCTGAACAGTCTTTAGAACTTCAGCGTTTCCTACAACATTTTTGTATGTTCTGAAAACATTAAAAAGGAGAATACAGACAAATCTAAAATGGCTACAGTTAAAAAATAAGTAGTCAATTTTCCCAACACAGAGTTTCCACAAAAATGTCAAATCTCAGCATGTGCACCTACCCGGATGAAGGCAAAAAAATTATATAAAACAGTCTGGGATTTAGCCTTCTTAAATAAGTGTTTAGAGCCATGAAGTTTTGTCAAGCTTGTAAACGGTCATAATCACAATGTAAAAAGTGCTGTTTCTTAAAATAATGACATTGTTAGCCCTGAATAGTCTGTTCAACAAATTTAGTCAGTACACTTGCATCTTGCTTTACAAAACTATCTAAAAACAAACCTCAAAGTGAAGTTGCTAGAAAATTAACTTGCACTTTAATTCCACAGTGCACCCTTGACTGAGTTTTGGGCAAAGACCTGAAATGAACTGGAGGATAAACACCATGTTTTAACCATATTGTAGCTGGTCTAGCACAGCTGCTTCAGAAATGTTTACTGGAATTTGAAAGAAAAGTTGCTTAATACTGGCTTATTAAATGGAAGAATTATATAAATGTTTTTCAAGGGCATTGCAATTAACACTACTTTTTAGTGAATCTAGGTTAAGAATCATTTTCTGGGATGCTAAACACAAGAAACAGATGATTTACATGAAAGTAAGGTGAGGATCCACTAGGTAACATATTCAACTATTTAACTAGCAAGTGTCCTAGGAATTATGACTAAAGCACTGTGGAAATTGTAAGACATTACTACACAGGAGAAAGGGGGGGGTGGGGGGAAGTTCAGTGGGTTTTGTGCTCTTGTGATGGCAGTTAACTACAAATGCACTCTTCAGACTAATCTCTATGGAAGGTAAAAGCATAAGACCTGCCTGGCCCTCAGTTCTATCGACCTTGTAAGAGAAGAAGCTGTTCCTTGCAAGGTCCTTTAGCTCCAATTATACAACAGCTCTGCCCTCACAGAGGAACTTGGAAAATCAGGACCATAGGGCAGAGACACAAAAACCAGAAACCAGTCACTATGCATTAGCTCATCTATAAAACTCATTTATTTGCTCTCTGCCTCCAGAAAAGACATAAAAATTCAAGTTATCTTAACCCTCAATGAAATTTAAGGACTATTTTACTAATTCAGTAATGTTTTGGAAGCTACATTTCTGTCTTCCAGTTTAATTAAAAAGGACTCTGCTGAACTACATATGCATTGCATCCCAGACTTGCTCCAATAATAAACATTCATGTCATTTGCACAGATCTTCTGATAATGCTCTAACATATTCATATGTCTGAGTCCTAATTCTCAGGAAGAATATATAAACCAGAATTCGCACATCCCCACACAAGCAGAGTGTAGTTTACTTGTTAAGAGACTGTTCAGAGATAATACCAAATAATGTATTAGATATACTTCCTTCATATTATTATCATTTTCTTAATTATTAAAGCAAATAATCAATGACATATCATTATAGCATTTTTATGTTGTGCTTTTAAGTTTCAAGTATGTTTATAAAATGAAGAAAGAATGATCAAGGATGATAGTAGGACAATGTAAGTTATTTTCAGCCTTTTTAAGTATCTAATATTAAATTTGTTTTTCGTATACCACAGGGTATATTCTAACCCCTATTAAACAGTTTCTTGACTGAAAACTTTTCCACGTCTAGTTAGGGATCTGAAATCAATATACTTTGACAACATTCGTATGATCAGAGCATCCTATGTGATATACTCTAATGGTTGAAGGTCTTCATGAGGTATAAATTTCTCAAGAACACCGTATTTCTCGTCAGTAAAATAATAAGGAGCAGAAAAACTGTCATATTTGTAAATAATTTTTTAAACAACTGACAAACATCTCACTGAGAAGAAAGATAAAATCTAAAATGGGAAGGAACTTTCAAAGTTTCATACACTTAGAATGCATTTCACAACAAAGGTTATTTCCAAATTAGAAGTCTTTTCCTGTCAAATTCTGAGAAATAATGTGGGCAAGGACACAAAAGCATTCCATAGCTTTATTAACGACAATGCTCACTGATCTGTGAATAACCTGAAAAAAATGAAGATTATTGAGTTACTTTACCAATCTATCCATCCATCACTAGTGAACAGGTCTCAGAATGATGGATTATCTCACTTCCCCGATGTTTATCCCAAGAAAGAGTTTCTCCTTAGAGGGAAAAACAAACAACTGATCCTACAAACAATCATGCTAACTACGCGTGGCCATTTCGCATTCATCTGCTAACAGAATGAAGAGAAATATATCATTTGTGTTTAAAACCCAAAGTACATCGGAAGTTTTATTATTTCACTGCAATGCAAGGTAAAACAAGAAGAAAGCAGCATGGCAGCTATTCAGTATTTTAGTAAAACCCAAGTTATACTGACAAGCTGTCAGTAATTTCAAAATAACTTTTCACGTTATTTTGAAATGGAAATAAAGAAACGGAATAATCTTAAATGATAAGAAACATATAAATATTAACATTACCTATTTTGAAATATAGGACTGAACTCATATCTCAGATAGAGCCTATGTTTTCTAAATTACCTATGATTCTTTCACACTTGCACAGAATTACACATGTGCTAAGACTCAAATCTGTTATATCTGATCGTCACAAGGAATTAACATTATTTGGATTTCTCATTAATATGTCAAATCATACAATTAACATATAGAAAAGTTATGCATATTGCTTACCTATAGAGGCATAATACTCACGTATAGATTCAAATGAAAAAGATGTTGCACTAAGATTTTTATATATCGATTCTAAGTGCTTATTACAGTCAGGTTTCCTATTTGATTCAATTCCTAATTGATTTCAGAATATTAACATCTTTCTAGAGATTTTAACAGGGACATAATTGGAAATGTTAAAGTACCTGAGACTACCTCAGAAGCTTTGACATTTGTAGCACATAATAGCTCAAGTGTAAGGAAAAAAATTGATTATTCATTTTTGAAATATATACAGGAACCTTCCAAATCAATCACACAATCCATCATATCTCAGCCTGGACTCTTAATCTTCTTGTAAATATAGGGAAAGAAAGAGATGAACCATCTTAATCAGATCTTTCCTCCATCACAAAATTACTACTGTCCCTGGCACCGACACAAAAATGACTAATTTCAGCTAGAATCTGTAACAACTACTTAAAAAAGGTTACGTTGCCCACCAAATACATACACAATGTAAAAGTTCAAAGCCTATTTATAGAAAATGCCAGTCATCAACTGACTACCTGTAAAAGTCAGTGAATTACTAATTCCTATGGCAAAGCAGCCAAAGACATTCCACCACCTCAGCACCTATTACCACGACCACATCTGTCAATTCTTGGATGACTCTTGAGGAAGAGAAAAAGACACGATGCATCACCCCCTAGAACCATTATGAGATGACAGATGGTGAAGTCTTCAACTCCCTCTAAAACTTCAGATGAGGAAAAATGGCACTACTATGTTTCTCTGAAAGTCTTGTTTCCATTTGTATGTTTATGTTTGCAAGAGTCCAGAAAAAAGAATATGAAACCAAACTGAAGAGAAACTACCACAGTCTCTCCTAAAATTCAGTGCGTTCACAAAGCACTGAGGAAAAATCACAGAAGTGAGGCCACAACCTACAACTGACTTCTCAGCTGTCATTTGTTAAACAACGCTGGTCAGGGATGAAGAGAATCACAACTGAAAGCTTCCAGAAAAATGCTTTCAAAAACAAAAAAAAAAGCTTCCTCATAAGAGGTATATTTCACTGAGGTGAACTGTAAAAGTGAACTATATGAAAAAATATTTGTAAAATAGCACTTCCAAACACTCCTCAAAACCATAAAAATACTCAAAAAGTTTTTGTTTCTGAAAAACTGGAATGAAAGAACAGAGATTCCAGTTACAAAAGAGGAATTTTGTACAACATGCAAAAGCACCTATGTCCTCATTTTTGACAACTATTTCAGATTTTTAAGTCAAGTACCTTTTTTTCCCTGGTTACAAATGAAAATTTGGAAGCTGACAAATTTAACATTAACCTCCTATATCAGAAAATATTTGGGATATTTCCTAATGTTTTCTTAAAACAGAAAAAAACATCAAAATCACACTAAATATTCTAAATGTTGTATCACCAAGACTTTAGTTTACAACGATGCCCAATTATACTTTTTCTTTGGTGACATTTTTCAAGAAAACGAAAACTTTATCACAGATTTGCAACAAACACGTTAACAGCAAACTGCAAAACATATATTGATTTCCCAGCTGCCTTACCTATTGCAGTTTTGGGGTCTTATGTTCACCGTATCGAATGTAAAGACTTGCTTTGATTTTCCTCAAGAATGAGATACTACTATAGTTATTTTTACTAAGCATGCTACTACTACTTAGTTAGAAAGGAAGAGACGTAACAGCTTCATACTGAGGAGTTTGAACCAATGGAAGCTGTTACACAGGCCAGTAAAGTTCTGCTGCTTCTCAGCTTGGAATAGCATGAGGCTTCCAACGACCTTCCTTGTACCACGAACCCAATTTATGGAGATAGAAATCTCACATCTGTACCTCGACATATTGGGAGGTACATTACAGTGATATAAAAGTTTAATTTTCTATCCTAAACCATACCTGTTTAAACCAATAAAGAACTAACACCGCTTTTATTCACTCGAGTGTCGTCGGTAGTTATAAAATGTTGTACTGTTTATGCAGAATTCATTTAGAATGCAAGGATGTGACTTACAAATGTCTTTGACTCATTCACATAAATATGCATGCATGCCATTTATAACAGTAGCCTTGATGAGAACACACAGTGTAACTGGCTGCAAGAAACGCTTAAGAGGTTTACATTAAAACAGAATATAGAACGGTGGTTAGAAATCACGGAACAGGTGACACCTTACTCTGATAACCTGGTGATAAAAACTGTAGGGTATGATGTATAGGTTGTGGTGTTACCACTTTGCTATACAGCCTGAACAGTGTTCTTTGGATACTGCTCAGTTTTAGCAAGACATAATACCCAAGACAGACCACATATAAAAATTGTGATTAATCTAAAAAAAATAAAATTGTGATTGCCTCCTAAATTATTTACTTAAAAACAAAGATGTTAACACTTTTATTTTGTATTATAATGTTTGTAATACAAACCTTTAAAAAGTATAATTACTTCTTGGTTTGACACAAGTAATTTGCTTCAACTATTAAAATACTGCCCTTATTGTAAGACTTATAATTTAGCAAAAAAAAAAAAAACCCTATGAAGTCCCGTAAAGACAAATACAGCCATAAAATCTACGAACCAAGTTCTATTGCATGACTATGTCCACAGTGCTTACCAAAAAAAAATTCTTGTTCACAAATTATCTGTCTGAGCACCTAATTATACAGGTCCACATTTTCTAAAATCCTCCATACAAATACAGTTTCAGGTGCAGATGAAAGAGGTAAAGAGGTTTAACGTACAGATGTTACCAAATAACATTCCTATTCCATGTAGTACAGAACAATGCCTCGTTGTCTAATGAACTAGTGGAATCATTAGGTAATCTACATATATACATTATATAGGATAATTCCATGTGGCCTTCATTAGTTGCTAAGGCCAAATACAAGACCTTCCACAATATGGCAAGCTGCTGGTGCCAACCAGCTACTTTATAGATACCTTCCACAAACTATGATAATTATTCCAGAATGTTTCTACCAACATATAATTGCATCCATCCTATACACTGCCAAATAGGCTCAAGCTGATATAGCAGTAATTTAAGAACTGTTATAGAGAAGAAAAACAGAATCTATCACACAGACAACACAGGAAGATAAAAATGTCCAACAACATGCTGTAAACCAGAATTTCTTAATAGTAGCACACATGTAAAAAGCAGCATTTGTCCACCAACAAAGAACGAAGCAGGTAAGACTTTGCACTGATATTTAAATGAATGATACACAAACACATCACTCGGACAACAAAATGGCCCCACCATGCAATACAGCTTTTTTTTTTTAAAACAGAGTTAATGTTTACTTCAGACCTACAGGTTACTACATTAAAAATCCACATAGAACAGATGGAAAGGCTGCTTGCCAGCAAAAGAAAAGATTAAAAAAAAACACCTCAGCCTTTTAAAAGCCAGTTGAACTGTTGGAAAAAACTGAAAATTAAAACCGCCCACCCCCTGCACATGTATTCTTGATGGTCCCCAAAAATATCCACCAACAACTCCTCTGATAGAACTACAATGCCCAGCAAACCTCAGGAGTCACACTGAAGACTACATTATCATTGCCCACAGTTCGAGTAAGGGGGGTGAAGTGGATGTTGTTTTATCCTGCAATCAATAGGGTTTTTTTGTTTCAATTACTTTCTAGGGCTCAAGTAGTGGAGAACATATGGCTGCTGTTTAAGATAACAGAATGTAAAACTGCAGTTTGTATATAGCTCAGTGTAACAGGGGTTCACCATATCTTTTCTGCTGTTCAAGGCAAAAGTGCAAGATTCTACAAACGATCTACAAAATGATGCCAAGAGAATGAGGACATAATTTCACATCAGTTGCTCTGTTTGTATAAGTCCGTGATGTAAGAATTAAATTTTTTTTTATTATTTAATAATAAAGTGGACACGTGGCATAATTTGGCTTCTTTCAGGAAAATCCAGTTCGTTATTAAATATCTACCTACGAATGGTAGATGCACCCTCAGCATTAATTAGTAACACAAATTGAAAACATGTATCTTCCTATAACTTCAGGAAGACTAAACCAGAAATTTTCTCCACCTACTAAAATGCAGTCACTTTGGACAGACATCACTCCAAGTCTCCTCTGCCAGTTTTAAAAAGGGACAGCTACGTACGAGTTACTCTCTCACATTTCTTAGTACTTTTACCATAGGCAGCCCCCATGACAGCCAGCTACTACAATTTGCATCTGTAATACAATGAAAATTGTTTCAAAGTATTAGATAGCATAATTTCCAACTTTTTTTCTTTTTTAACCAAGGGGTGAGCCAGAATTTCCCAGCCAAAGAAAATGTAAAGCAAATAAAACCACCATGAAATTGTTAAGAGGATGGTTCCTATTGAATGATATCTATTAGTGTTAGGTTACCAAGGATTTCCTTTCTGAAGATATGTATTAGAAAAGTGAAGCTTACCTGCAGAAGCACTGTGGGATCTCACCTTGACCATACAGAGGAAACAAAAATGGTGTATTGCCATAGCGGCCAAGGCACTGAAGAAATTTTTTTGTTGCCTGAAGACCTTCAAGAGTGCTGCACTCAGCCTCTGAAACCATTGCAATAGAGTGAAGAATGAAGTGCTGCAAGCTGGGTGTTAACTTCCGTGTACTTAAGAACTGAGCAAAGGTACTGTTCTCGTAGTCTGAGGAAAAAGTAAATTTAGGTAAAGGTATTGTATAGCATTTGTATTTTCTCATATGCTTCAACTTAAACAAGTACTATCATATTTAAATAAACAAAAGCAATTGAGTTTTTCAACAAACATCTTGCTGAAAATGGATAATGCAAGTTAAAACATTTACTTCCAGAAAGCGAGTTTTCTCAGAAGACAGAAATATCACTCCATCAAAATATTTCAGCATAACACAAATAACCTATTGTATGGGTCTCCATACAGTCTAGAAAGCAACCTCTAAATATAGCTTCATCTATTCATTATGTTAGACTTGGTCAAAACCCATTTCTTAATCATGGGAGAAAAGGGAATCACCATGGACAAAAATCCATTGAAGTGTTGTGGGATACTGTTTCCTGTAAGTTACTCAAAATACTGTATCTGAATGACACCCATTCAGGACTAGCACTGCTGAATCCATACTGACATGGTTAGAGTGTGTATTTATGTGCAGAGAAGCCACTCACACAGTGCCTTAATCCAAAGATGAGAAGGTGTGATCCAAATTGATGACTTGCAACAAACAAGTATGGATGCGACACAAAGAAGACAGTGATGAGGAAGCACAACTCCCCTTTAAATTAATACTATTGCCGACACATTTTGAAATTCAAAGAAATGTAAGTCTTTCAGGAGATGTTTAATGTCAATGTTGCAAGTCACCGATATACCCCTGAAAAACTTCAGTTATCTTAATAACTATATGATTATTTTTTTCCAGAAAAAGACCATATTTAAGCAACAGCATACTTTCATACTATTCAGAAATCTGCTCTTCTGCTTAGTCCATTCATGGATAAATTAATAGGTAATTTAGAAACACTTCCATCAATGATGAGACTAGTATTATTAAGTTATATATTCTGTTCAAGATTCAACCACTGTTTTATTACAAATGTATCTTACTAGTCTTCGTAAGGGGTAGCAGCACATCATAAAATGGCAGGATTTTTTTGTTTTATTGTTCCCTTCTCTGGAGATTTTCAAGACCTGCCTTGATGCAGTCCTGAGTAATGTGCTCTAGGCAATCCTGCTTTAGTAAGGCAGTTGGACTAGATGATCTCTAGAGGTTCCTTCCAACTCTGCTGAATCCGTGAATCGGTAAAAAAATTCTCAAGTTGTTCCTCACTTCAGACTTCTTACATAACTCCTAATTTTATGGAAAAAAGTTTTAAAAAATTCTTCACTATCATGAACTCTTCCTATAAAAGTCTGCCTTCCCACGAATATAATGATCTCGCCAAGAGCAATTTTAAATTTCTGAAGTCTTTACATTTGACTAATCTGACACAAAATATTCTCAATTACTTGCCAGGCTATTTTAAAATGTAGGAACAAAATCTGTTTAACTATCTCTGGAAGTAAAATAAATTTAACGTCATTTAGGTACATGAATGAGTGTATTCATTTAAAACTGATGTGGCGTCTCCTTTTTTTACTTAATAAATTTTCTAAATATCACCTAAATTCTCACTCTGAGCACCTCCATTTCTTCCAGCAGCAGCAAACCTGAAATTGCCTGTAATCTAGAAACCACTTCAGTCTAATGAGTTTTTCTGCCTTCAGGATTTTCTGGAGTTCATTACAGACTCTTCTAATCTTAACAGATCACTCCTAATATAGACCAATTCTCTCGCGCGTATGTTTAAAATAATTTTCTCTGATGTTTCTACCTAACCTAAGGTTCTTGTACAAGTAGCAAACCAGTATCTTAACAATTGTTTCATCTTAACACTAGATTCTTTCAAAAATACTGCTTAGCCAAGCTACCGTGAAGCTACAAAAGCACTGATATGTTTCAGTCTGAAACTTATGTCAGTAGTTTAACTATTCTTCTTTCCTCATTATTTCTTTTTGACAGATTTTTCTTCTTTGCTTTAGATTTTACTTTTAGACTCCAAGAACTGAGAACATCACTTCATTCTTTGTACCCTGAGGTGCTCAGACCCAAAGCAGAGAATAGGTTTCCATCACTTTCCTTCTGTTAGCCAATTTTCCTCTTTTACCTGATGTTCATTAATCTTTGCACATTATGGCTCAAATCTACTCAGATTTTCTCTCTTCTAAATAAGACATCAGTTAAAAAAAGGTCCTTCAAACTTGCCCTCTGCAACTAAAACACATTAAATTACATTTACTTTCAAATTTTAAAAAATTCTATTTTCTCCATTTCTGATATTGTGGTATCATATTGTGAAGATTTACACATTACCCCCAAAAAACAGAACAGAAAAATCAGGTACATCACACCACATTAAAAAATCCCTGGCAGTTGGAAGAAAACAACTAAAAATTATAAAAAAACATTTTGCGGCCTTGCTGTAATAATTTTGCTGTTAAGAAAAATGTAAATAATAAATGATGTGGGAACTAGAAGAGCAAGTGCTTAAGTAGAAGAATTTAACATTGAAGTTAAAAGGTCATGGAAAGGTCAAAGCATACTTTGAAAATGAATCCATAAAAAAAAATTGTGTGAAAACACAGGAGAGGTATCAAAATTATGCATAACTGAATGAACTCGTAAGAAGAGAGTGTACACTGTTCAACGAAACACTACCTTGGTATTCATCAGGGTGTTGTTCATAGTCCAAACAAAATGTCAAAAATTTCATTAGCATTCTCTTTTCCACCATAGTGAGCTGTTTGCTGTTGAAGACATCTGCTCTAGAACAAGGCACCTGGAAAATATTTTTTAATAGTTTCAGATACTTTCCATACTCTAGATATGAAAAGCATCAAGCAACACTATAGTCTGACTGCCTGACAAATATTTTAAATTACTACTTTCTATTACAGTTATTTTCTTATAAATTTATATCCATTATATTCTATTACAACTATAATAAAAGTTACCAATTTTCCACAATAAAAATACTTTAATATCTTTTTCAGCCTCTTCCCCTTTTTATTTCCCTTAATTTCACTTGCATTTCTGACTGCTAAGTTAATCAAAAGAGTTTGTATTAATTAACTGTGTCAAAATCTTATGTTGCCATTACATCACACCAACAACTTCTCTGCTATTTACAAATCTCTGCTAGGAATTTGAAAATCTAAAACCTGTGAATCTTTACAAATTAACTGCCAAGTCAGTCATAGTCTAAATATTTGACATAAGGCAAAGATTTATGTCAATAATTTACTACACTGCACATTGTTAGTTTGTTTTCTTTTTTTAAAAAAGATATTTATATATTATTTTTATATATTTTAAAATAAATATATAAATTATTTATATATTATTTATAGGGGACATACAAACTCCTTTTCATCCCAGAAATGAAATAAAAATCAGAATCTTAAGGAAAATACTTTTCTTCAAGTTTACTGTTACAAAAACTCTCAAGAAACCAACTTCAAGTTTCTTGACTTTAAAAAGATAAGATTAAACTTGTGCAATACATTATTTTACGATACCTGCTCTACTTTTCCTTCTCGAAAGGCAAGAATTCGTGTCGCATTTTTAAACTCTGCGTATCGGCTAACGTTTGACTTAATCAGAAGGTCAATTAACAGACCTCGGGAGTAAAGCAACTGCAGTGAAGGAAAAAAAACAGGGTGAGCAAAGAGAAAGTGCTTACATCAAAAGATAACAGTGATACCAACAGTACTCATTTGTAAGGTGTTTTCCATAATTATTTACCAGTTCACGCAGTGAAGTAAAACCTGAATAAAAGAATATCAAGACGCAGTATGAGCAAAATAATATTAAGTGAACTGAAGCAACCATGCAGATGGAGGAGACAAAGCAGTCCACAGGAAAGAAAGGGAGAAGCTGTCAGCCTACTGCTCATTTAGCTTTATTAGTCTGGCAGTCACAGCTTGAGACAATTTTTTGTATTGTCATCTTGGATAATTTCTGTGTATTGTATGCTATATATCCTTGAACACTGTATTTTACAACCTTCATTTCCTAATACCAGTGAAGTACATGACACTGTCTGTGTAAATCATCACCAGTTGTTTCTTAAATTACCCGAAATGATACAGTTCCATTTTCTAAATGTAAATTCCTAAACCCCCAGTTAAGGTGTAGTCATATTCTGTTATATTAATTTATAATCTGTCTACCTTTACTCTTTCTATGAGGTACAAATATATTACGAAATACTTAAGGGACAGAAATGTAGCTATTAACGGAAGACGTATGTCTGAATTGAAAAGCATTGGAGATTAGTTTAAACATGCTTCAAGTCTTGTGGCCCCAAGTAACAAAATTTACATGGTCACACAGGACTTTTCAAGATAAAGGTTTACTGGACACTAACTAGGACACTATGAGAAAGTCAGTGTCCCAGTGCCAGAAAGAAACCAACACAAACTTGCCCTGATGCCTACTCTCATGCCATATTTCTATAATTCATTGCAATAAACACCATGTAACACAGTGGCACAGAAAAAGTATTAAAAACGATACAAAACAGTATTATCTGCTTAACCACTATACACTGACTATTGTTTGCATTATGTCATTCCAGTGATGCATGAAAGAGGTATCTACATTTGGAATACAGAGCCAAAATTTGAAATAATGTATTTTGTAGTGTCTCCACAAAGAATCCAATAAATTGTTGAAAGGTTTTTTCCCAGTTTCCAGAGGTTTTAAAAAACTTCTCATGCAAAATACAAAAAATTAAGCATTCAACTTTTGAAAAACTTCCCATTGCAGAATGCATAGTTTAAAGCACAGTAGTTAAGAAAAACTTCCATTTAACTTGAATTTGCAGGGCTATATCCATATACTGTGAAGCACATAAAAGGCAGATTTTAGAGTTTAAAAGGTATGACAAATATGTCAGACCAATAGTTTCACCTCTAAGTAAGACACACACCAGTAAGAATTCAACACAATAATGACTAACTTTACAGTTATTCCATAACATACTAGCTAACCAGTTATTTTTTCTTTCCAATAAAATTTATTCCAGTTCAGTTCTTTGATGGCCAGAGAACCAAAACCAGTATAGAGAGACAAGGAGGGTTTCAACTAGGAAAATCTAAAACCCAGAAGTATACTCCAACAGAAAATTATTTTTCATTTTAAAAACATCAAAGATCTGCATATAGATTGATTTTATGTGTTTGAAAATATATATTTTTTAGTGGTACTATTTAAAAAGAGCAAAATATTACTTAAATGCTAAATTTCAGGAAATTTATTTTTATGGACATATTTCTGAGCTATGCTTTATGGTCTCTTTAGCTATAAACAAATGCTAAAGTGCACGTACGAAATAGCTCATTTGTTTCAATGGCAGCAATTCTTGCCTACTTCTCATGAGAGTCTTTTTTGTCTCACAGGTACAGTGTCAGCCCTCCTCAACATTAAAGACTTTTTAAAAAATTCAGCATTTTAAGCAAAGTACTGATATGAAAAGAGTCACTTAGTTCCTACCTTGGAAACTAAATCAATATTAAACCTTCTGCCTTCTCTAACAATTTGGCAATATGTAACTTTCTTTGGTTCTTGAGCAGGAATTTCCGAGGGTGCAGCTTCAGTTTTTCCCAATTCCAGAGAGGACTCGTCTAAAGCTGCATTTTGAGAGCTGTCATTCTCAGAGGTTACTTCTGTATCGTTCCCTTCCGTTGCACTTGCTGGCTCAGCGCCTCCAGCCTTGTCTGGCTCCCGGCTCCCCGCCCCTGGTAAGGCGCCCTCCGCTGGGGGGCACTCTTTTTCCGATTCCTGAGCAGCCCCCTCAGCAGCAGGAGCTCCAAAGACAGGCAGCTTTGGCAAGGCACCAGCTTCTTCAACATCTTCAGCGGAATCCTGACTGATTAAAAACACAAGGGGAGGAAGTGCGGGGAGAAAAGGTCTTTTAAACAGTCTTAAACACTTATTTAAAGTTTCGAGCCAGTGCCACAATATAAACCTCAAGCATTTCTATGAAAAGCATTAGAATTTCTTTATGCTGGCCAAATCAGGTGTACCACCCACTAAAGAATACTTGTTCTTTGACTGCAAAGATATAATTCATGAAGAATATTTTTACTGAGGCGAAAGAAAAAACAACCCAAAATTGGGGTTCTTATTTTACAGGGACACAAAAGAGGGAATGAGCT
Source organism: Limnodromus scolopaceus (assembly GCA_028565335.1). Taxonomy (NCBI): domain Eukaryota; kingdom Metazoa; phylum Chordata; class Aves; order Charadriiformes; family Scolopacidae; genus Limnodromus; species Limnodromus scolopaceus. Next base: position 15,439,520 of record JAOXNO010000063.1, read on the forward strand.
TAAAATGACAATCAAAATTTTCATGGTGAAACACCATACACAGCTACATAAACAAAAGAAATACAACATTAAAAAAAAGAAACAGTAAAGCAATTTGATTGGGTTTTTCCTATGGATTAAAAACCCCCTTTGAAATTGAAATGCAAACTGGCATTAAAGTCATTAAGCGCAGATATCTTAAACAAATGCACTGAAGAAAACCAAAGTGCTTTATACGACCGAGACTACTTCGCATCTACTGTTATAGCAAGTCCGTAAGAGATACAGGCAATTTTGACCTGAAGTTTAAGTAAAACTCTCAGATTACTTTGTCAACTCTGACATTGCATTCTAATTAGTTGTTCAAGTAACAGCCAGACAGAACAAAGTTCCCCCATGTAGCAATGGTATTTTTATGCAATTTTACAAATTTGTGCACAGTAGATGAAGGCAGCCAGGGAAAAGCCGAGACATTACCACACAGCATTTGCTCTGTACAGTCCATTTCCTTTTCACAACACAATTCTTTAAAATTCCTCTTATAAAGCAGACCTCCACTTTTAATCTCATATACTCTTTTTATCTTGAACTTCAATGACATCCACCTTAGAAACTATACTTTTGAACTTAGAATTTTAGTTTATACTACCAGCTGAGATGAATCAAATCAATGTCATTGTAAGTGAAGGGAGTTCAGCGATAATTTCGCGCTATCTTTTTATCTTTATACCACAAGCCATTAAAGCACTGAATAAACAATTTAATCTTGGCTGAAAACTAATGAACTATGATTTTAAAGGTGACCTGCAAACACACAGAACAAAATTTCAATAACTAACAGGATGGTTAGAATTCACTGAATGGCACGGAATTATTCAGTATATGTATAAAAATGCTCCCTCACACATCTGTAGCCTTATAGAGGGAAGCAGGGGGCAGGGTTTCTGTTCCAAGAGGGAACAAAACCCCTGTATCCTTTAAAAGTTGCTCCTCACTTAAAAACTCAGGGAGCTCACATGGGCTTATAAAAATAAGAGTTTGGAATAAGTCTCTCAGCTTGTGCACAGCCACCAGGAAGCACTTATTCACGAATGGGGTAAAATATTGCCCTGGGAAACACAGGAACTGCTAGAAGGAAGCACTAATGAAATAAATCTGTTTCTGTACATTAATTATGTCTTTTTGTTTCATATTGCAAGCATTAAATAACTATAAAATATCAAAGAAAGATAAGTATTTTTCCAAACATTTTTTAAAAGTAACCTCTATTAAAAATACAAATGAAAGTCAATTAGATTCTGGGATTCTGTTTGGATTTTTGTTTTGTTTTGGGGTTTTTTAGAATTTGGAACATGGTCTTTGTGAAAACTGCAAAAGCTGTTGCCATTTACGCAATAACTAAGAATGAACCTTTTCTTTAACCTATCCTAAAACTTTTTATAACACAAAAATTCAGAGACAAGTTTTCTTTCTACCTTCTCCCAAGCTCAATCTCATTTTAAACATACTTTATTATTACTTTCTAAAATAAAAATAAAATTTGGATTCCCAATACATTGTCTTTCTTCTATATCACTCTGAAAAGCAGTGTAACAGTAATGTTATATTTACATATTTTAAATCTCTGTTCAATTCCCATTAATGAACATGTAAATCTGCATGATATGCAGCTCTACACATTTTATAATGAAAGCCTAAAAACTGTATATAATCTAAATTCATGACATCCTTCCTGTAGGAACAAATGTTCCTGAATAATGTAAGAACTGTCTATAAAAATCACTCAAATTGAACTTTTGTACAGACAATTCTTCTGCTAATTCAGAAAAAAATAATACATCTGCAGACAAATTGTTGTGTAAATTTAGAATATTATCTTCTACCATTCATCAATTAATGGTACTAACAAAGGAATATCTTAAAATGGATGTGTCTTATTAATGCCTTGTAACAGCAACCCCTTCAGATAGGTCAAATGAAAAATTGCCAACCAGCTGGTTAATTTATTCAGCACAGGTGTTCACTATTTATTTTTCAGCCATTTGCCTTTTTTCAATACAGCTTGTTGTAGACACAGTATTCTTTCCCTTTGATGGATGCACTTTGTTCTAAGGCCATTCATTTAAGATTTGCACTGTGTATATTATACTGCTACCCAGCTGTTTATTCTTTCAAAATAAATGTTTAATGGTTACTTCATAGGAGTTATAAAGTTAAGCAAAAACAACAGAATCTAGGCAGAAAGTGTAAATTGTCAGAAACACAATAATTGAATCTCTCGTAAAGTTTAAAGTTATTTTGGAAAACTTTTTCTTTCCTAGGTTTATTAATCTTACCAATCTTCCTTGTGGGATTTGGGGTGGTTTTTCTGGTGATAATCAAGACAGCATTCTACTGCCACGCTAAATCAAATGCTTAAAAGTAGAATCTTCAATTCTATTTTGTCCTGACTCAAGTATAATGCTTACTTCTACAAAGTGTGACATCTAGTGCTAGGGGACTCATTTTTGAGCTGGCCATCAGTCAATATCACATCTGCTTAAGAAAATCATACAAGGGATTCAAGGTTAAAGTTACATAACTATCCCAAAGAACCTTTCAGGAATTCAGAACAGTATTGAGTTCAGCGCAAAATCCAAAAGGCTGTATCATACCTCCTTTTAAAAATCTAAACAAGAAGTTTGTATTCTTAACTTCTGCTAATGCAGACATACCTCTCTACGAATACCTAACTAAAAGATATTTATCACATGCTCAGTCCTAAGATGGTATACTATTTTTCATCTGCTTCTGCAACAATATTCACAAAAGTAAACGTGTGTACTTCAAACTAAGCAAGTATTTTTTGCATGTTCTATGTAAAGTATGAGCTGAGTTACCTTACTTCAAAAGCAGAAGGAAAGTGACAGCCCCAAAAGGCTGTTAGCGTATTACCAGGAGCCCTTGACCATGCAATTTCTTCTAAACCATCATGAGTATGCACTGTTTAATGAGTAAGTTAGATCCACTGAATATAAAAAATGACTTTGTCATTTTTGCACAATTAAGTATTTTATAATTACAGTACTACTGTCCATTTGTGTTCACATACTAGTGTACTTATTTCATTTTACATGCACTTATGAGTTTAACTTTTTATTATGAGAAAAGCTGCTGTTAGCCAAATGAACAATGGAAAAATTTAATAGATGGGAGTGCATAACTACCTGCTACTAATAATACCTACAAATACAACACTTCCATGTTCTATTCAGAAGTAAATTACCAACTCACAAAGTTGGCCAACAAATTATATTGCATTCCAACAGGGTTGTTTAAGAAGAATCAATTAGCTTCAATGAAGTCCAAGTGATTTCAACAAAAGCACTTAGAGCACTGTTTCAGAGCTCACGGTTACTTTTGAGACAACATGCAATATGGTAGCGTGGTGAAATGCTTGAGGACAAAAGCATAATATGATTATTTACCCTTGGGCACATAAAATTATTTGTATATTTCTATATTTATACTTACTCGCCAAAACAGAAATCTTCTACATATTGAATAGTTTTATCTTTCTTGCTAAGAGAAATAACTTCTTCATTCTCAAGGATCAGTTTTCTCCAGTCTTCACATTCATCGATATCTGTCTTTTGCTTACAAGGAACAATTATAAAATTACATTTTGTACTGTGCCAGCTGCTCTTGAACTATAAATCTCTACAGTCCCAAATGATTTGTTGTACCATCTTATATTAAAAAAAAAAGAATCATCTTAACTGTCTTAACGGTTTTTCTATTCATATTTTTTGAGTTAAAATAGTTAGAGCTGGTTCCTTTATTACAGCATGCCAACATCTGCACTACATTACTAGCTCCAGTAATCTGAAAATACAGTGTTAAATAAAATACAAGTTTTAGTATAGAGTTGACTCTAACTTTGAATACAATCTACTAAAAGACAGGTTTGCCACAGTCAAGTTAGTTCCAAATTTTGTGCCAAAACGCTTTGCACAGAGACCACATGAAACCATACACTGATTTGGATATTATATTAATCTGTCTACATAGGAATCTCTAAATCATATAACAGGACCCTGACAATATTGAGTTCTAACATTGAGCAACTCAACTGATTACGCCAAAAGGTAGCACTATGTAATAAACAGGCATGAGACCAAACTGAAAAATTCCATCTTCTACGGACCAACAGGCTCATAATGCTTCCATAAATAATATGAACATCCGTTTGCTAATACAGTCTAAGTGCTTAATCTCCTAATAAATATCCTCTTCAGAAGATTTCTAATGGACTGTTGTGAATTAGATAAACTTTGGCCATTGAAAAATACACTATCAACATTAATCTTTTTGTCCTGGTTACAGAACATTCCAATGGAAAGATCTAATAACTACCTTTCTCACAGTTAAGAAGAATCAGCTGAAAGCATGCAAGAAAAACAAAAGGGACCAAAACATCAGGGAGTAGAAAATAAACATGAAATGGAGAAAATCAGGTTATCATTTACAGAAGATGCTGGGAAAGGAATTGAAACAGTAGTGTAGTTGCTTCTACATAAATTCAAGAACCCCAAAAGTATGACTGAGCACTAGACCGTTTGCTCTCAGATAATAATGTTAATAAACTAGGCATATCACAGTCCTAGAATGCTAGGCCAGATGGATAAAGCTTAACTAGTAAAGTTGGAAAGTAGAAAGCTCTTTGATCTGTCAAAGCACCAAAGAGAAAGAGCATTGTGATAATTTGTCTTGCAATAAATTATGAAAACAACCAAGACTTAATGTTTACGGATGTTAAAAGAAGCAATTTTGGAAACATTTACCTGATTTTCTTTAATCCAGGATAATAATCCTGAAAAACTGAAGCTGGCCCAGTTTCCACCATAGTAATTTCTCCTACAGAGAAAAAGCAACAATGAAACTTGATGGACAGGTAACACATAGCCTTTTCAGGTTTAAAGAAAACACAACCAAGTTTGAGACATTCAGAATATTTTCCATGAGCGATTTTACAGATGCAGAATATAAAAACTGGTGCAATATTTTGCAATTCTTAATGACATGCAAAACTTCCATTTTCAATCATTTGTATGCATCTCTGACCAAATAAACTATAGTCCAAAATCAAACTATTGGGAGGATAAAATGAATAACGCTGAGAAAAGCACATGGGATGCCATGAGTAAAAGGAAAATACAAAACATGTTGCTTCTTGGCCAAACATGTGCATGACTATAGACATCTTCACTTAGTATGGAGCAAAGCCAACAAGTCTGCCAGTTTCAACTGAGTTTTCATAAAAGCCAGTTTTTTGCATCCATACCACGCTCCACAGTTTCAGGTTCTGCAAGGAACCTAAAATCTTTGTCAAATGAGAACAACTATACTGCTTCTGACTGAAGCTGATAGGGAAGTTAACATAATTGCACGGCATGCCATGTCTAAACTAACAGTGCTTCATGAGGTGGATGTGCAAGGGAGGGTTAAGTAAACTGAAACTGGGTCCGGACAGTAGAAATCCCATCTCTCTTATCCATTACGTCAAATAAAGGAAAGTTAACTCTATTGTTTATCTGCTGATTACAAAACAGATTGTGCTTATTATAGACTGTTAAGATGCTCTGGAAAAATTATTATTAAACTGCATATACTGTAGGTGGAGCCAAAGGAGCCGATTTGTACAAAATGATCATAACTCTATGAGTACTCTTCAGTTTATATTTACCACCTTCTGCCTTGAAAATATTATTTTACATATTTTATATCACAGAAAATTAACAGTTCCGCTGTTAATCAAAGACAGCCTCTACCCTCCTTTTTGTAAAATTTTCTATTAACATTTCTCTAAACATCAGTTGGATTAACTAGCTTTTCTTATCATGCATACCACATCTTAAATACTTAACAACTCTGAAAGGGAAAATAATACAGCAATAACATTTTTTAAAAAATCACTAGATCTTGCAAAATAAAAAAAGTTATTTTAGGATTTTACTCTGTTTTCTGGTGCTGTATGCTGGCACTTCAGAAAGATATCAAAAATACCCTCCTGAATGGACACCTAATATTATTGCATACTCAAAAAAAAAATCATTTAGGGAGGATGATGGGTTTTTCATTTTACTGAATAATGTGAAGACTGCTAAATCAAATGAACTTAAAATTTTATCATAACCTCCTCCACTTTCAAATTGTAGAGATAAGTGTGATAAAAGTGAAAAATTAAATTCAGGTTTGATCCTACTGTTTAAGATGAGCTGGTTTTGACAAGGCTTATCTCCACTGACAAAGACTTCATTAGGAGTGTCAGCTCCTTTAGGTACCAGAGGGTGATGCTCCAGCCCATGTTGCTTACTTAGCATATGAAGGACAGATGTCTGCTAAACAATGCCTAATTGCTCCTGACTAGAAACTGACCTAAAAAAGTCTTTCAGCTACTGCAAGGCAATAGCAAAGAACATAAATAGGACATCTTTTCCAAAGACAACAAAATCCAGCATTCACTGAATAAAGGTGGTTTCAACAACAGAACATGGTATTTAAGGCTGTGGACTGGGTCTATACTTTAGAAGAACCCACATAGTCTACCCTGCAATTTGGTTACTCTAAGCAGAAGAGCTCCATCTGCAGACCTGTTACCAACCAGAAACTCCAATCAGCTACAAAAAGGAGTTCATACTTATTATGTGAATGACATGGGTAAGGTTGAAAAAGTACTGCTATTTGCAGTACTATATATACAGGATACAAAGCAATGAGAATGAAATATATGAAATGCCTGATTTTGTCAGATTTCAATCTGTAAACCAGTAACTGATACTTGCATGCAATGATAATCTCCAGCTTTGTTTCAGCTGTCAATGGTGCAGATTAATTTCTTGCATCTTCTTAAGATTTCACTGAATAAAAATTTCGATATCCATATATTATCTACCACTTCTGGGATTTCCAAAGAACACAGCCATGAAGATTTATTTTTAAGGGAATCTGCTGCTTAGTTCCAAGTTTCCTTGAATATGGAATACAAGCTGGCTGTCAGAGCAAGCAAGGCCACTGATCACAGAAATCACAGAAAACACCTGCCTAAAATTAGGACTGGATTTCTTGGCTCTATACCAATATAAATTCATGCATATTTAGAATATTTAAAATTAAAACTTTCAGTAAGAGAAATAAGTATGCTGTTTTCACAGAAAGTTACGAAAGTTTATTTGTGAGCTGGCAGACATCTTTGATGCAAACATTCCTCTGTTCATCAGGTAGATTTTCCTTTTAAACGGCTTTTCTTTTTAAAGGCCATAGATGTGAATCAATCTTTTCAACAAAGCACTCCATAACGCTGTCCTGAAGCTCAATCAGTTTTGAGAAGACAGTACGGCCTTTCTAAAATGGAAAATGAATCGCAGCTGTCCTTCCTTTCCTCTGGCATCTGAGCACCTTTCCCAAGTTATGCTACACCACCACAAAAATTAATCTTCTCTTGAAGCATCAACTTCCAGATATTTTTTGCCCAGATTTTTTAATTAGTTTACCCTGCATTACATGATGAATCAGGATTGTTTAATTTTCTCATATGAAAACATTACAGAAAGAAGGTAGACCAGACATGATTACTAATATCATGAGCAAAGTTTTTCGTAAAATCTTGAAGAGGAATTCTGGAAAGAGCTGACTAATGGTTTTACAATTAGGGGACCTTTGTAACCAAATATTTTTGTTATAATTGCCCTGAAGATGAACCGAGGAATTCCTTAAAATAATGGTCAAGATCAAAGCCTAATTAAAGCTAAAATATTGTCCCAAAGTCTCGAGGACTAAGCTTCTCTCTTCTCTTGCTACATTAGCAAATTTCAAAGATGGATATTCTCTCCCTTTTTAAGGCTTATAATTCAATTATCCTCTAAGTAGGACATGAAACCTTTTGGTAGTGTAACAGCAGTTAGAAATTAATTTTTCTACCAAGTTAGTTAAAGCACAGATGCTTTTCTTTTTCTACCATACATTATTCCCTAGATGATATTTGCTCAAAACTTCTCCTGTATTATCTGGATTTTCATATGAATTAAAATACTACTGCTTTTAGTTCACATTTTTCAAATCTCAAACCTGTAGCTCACAGCAGAACTGCTAAAGACATTTTTGCAAAGTTTTGGAAATGTAGCCTGAGTACAGTTTTACCTCTGCAAAAAGCTTAATTCTCTCTTATCCTACATTAGTTTGTGATTATTTTTTTCAGTCACTAACACAATTTTTTTCTTCAGACTCTTTCAAAGTATTAGCAAATCTCAGTCCAGAGCACAGAAATTGCAAATTGTTTCCAACTAATTAACATTCTTGGAATCTGAACCAAGAGAATATCTAACATCCTTTTGAAGACAGACTGCAATCTGAGAAATTGAACACTTTTGAAAACACAAGATACACAAGTAAAACGTAAGTAAGAACAGAAAAAGTATTTAATGGACTATGGCTGTTAAGAAGACTGCTCTTCGCAGTGCGATGTCATAACAGCCACAGTGTAACAGTCAAAGCTTGGGATGTCTGAAGAAAAGCTGCTGATGCCTCATGATTGCTCCCAAGAGCTGCCTGTGCATCTCTGTCCTGTATTTGATCTTTCAGAAAGAAGTCTCAAACCATCAGAATAGCTGTCTTTTGCAAAGAAAGTTACTGCCACATCGATTTTATGGATCTGAACACAAAATGACTTGTGTTTCTAACCCATAAAGTTTCATGTGCTACCTATTAAGTACACAGTCACCTGTATTAAAAATTCCCATTCTTGCACAGTAATTGTGTTTTGGAGCATGAGAAGTGGACTAAGCTTTCTTGTCTTCCAAGACGAAGGGTTTAACCCATACAGCTCTTGAGATCCTTCAGCTCAATAAAAGGGTGATGGTGGCAGTCATTTGTCCTACATTATATTATATCCTGGGATATGAACATGACCAAAGGTAAACATCATGGACCAGCTGAGACCGTGTTTTACTCTCTAATACCTTTGCCATGAGATCAAATCCTGGAAGAAAATAAAAATAAAACCAACATTTTCAAAAAAGGTCAAGACACCAGAATTAAGAATTTTTTCCTACGTCTCCTTACTGAAAGTTTAAAAATTCCTCTATTTTTCTTCCAAAAAATTGGCCTTCTTTGAGAAGCAACCTTTTCCCTCTCTGGTTGCTGTACTCGCACAGCTACCTCACTCCACAGGAGTTAAAAATCAAAAAGACAGCTATATGAAGACACAGGTTGTATTACTTTATGTATTTTACAAGTTCTCAACAAAGTGAGCCAGACTGTCTAGCAAGAAGTGGAACAAATTACAAAAGCAGGTACCATGGTGTCGGGGGTACAGGAAGGGTGCCCAGTGTGCTTTTGGACGCTCAAATAAAACAGAATTTTGGACACAAGGAACACTCAAGTACTCTGCAGGCAAAGTACAGTCAAAACAAAAGAAAGGTAACAGGTGTCAAGAAGCAGGACATGAGAAGCAGACAGGGCAAGCTGGGCAAAGAAGAGTTAAAATCCTGCATCTTGACACTCCTTTGCCTTTGAATTAAACTCCATATGGAAAGACAAATATTTCAATGAGGAAGGATGTAGACAATAAAACCCTAGTCTACAAAGGCTATATTCTAGATGCTGCATCAAGTACAAAATGTAGCTAAACATACCTCACCTCTTAATTGCCCCATCCTCAGTAACCAAACAAGTACATAACTATATAGATACGTACTTATAAAAAGCAAATAAGCAAAGGAACAAAAAAAGAAAACATCACGAGCCATCAGGAGAAAGCCCTATGCATATGAACAATTACTATGGGAAGTATATTCACTTCAAGTAACCAACTTTTAGTCTTGATCTACCTTTCTTCAGCAACTTCAAATTTAAACTAAGTGCCAATCTCCACATTTTAAATTGCAAATTACTTTTCTAAATCATTTAACAAATATCCTTGAAATTTCACATGTCAACAGCTCATTAATATCTACAGTAAATGTAGCTCTCTGAAAAGAACCACAGATTTTACATTTATTGAGACAGATAGCTGGCACAGAGAAATAGAGCTCCTTCAATTACTATTTGGCAGAAGCTAACTTTAAAATCCATCTAGAGGAATTTATGGCAACACTGCAGTGAAGTGACTATTTTGAATAAGATTAGCTACTGTTGATGGCGATGCTTGGACAGTGTTTATAAATCAAACTTAGAAGTTAGTATTTTATAATAGACCACTTCAAAAACTATCTTCCATAATCACCTATGCAGTATATTATGATAAATGCAAACATGGCTGGAGATTAAAAGTAATAAAATGATGTACACAAGGTAATGAGTGCAAGCAAACTGTAAACCAAGACTTCATCCATATATGTTTTCTATATCCTGTGCATAACTTAACTCAGAGCTTTGCAGAGGACAAAAGATTAATCAGAATAGCACACATAACACAAACAAGCATTTCAGTAAACAAAAATCTTATTTTCTTATAATCTGAAAAACATTTAAACTCATGATCCTTCAAGAAGGGAACAACATATCTTATTAAAAAGAGATATTCTGAATACAAACAGATTTTTCTGTTGATAAATTTTCAATTATACTGTTACCTCAGTAAAATGAAATTTGAAAATTCACCTAAAAATTAGTATATTAAACTAGACATATAGTAACTAAAATTAAAATATTTTAATTCAAATGAATCTCTGGCAAGCTTTCTAGACTTAACTTTTCACTTAAAATTCAAATGGCATCATGGTGGGGGGTTTCCTGTTGATTTTGGTAGGCTTTTTTGAAAGAGTATTAACTTAAACATGAAAAACAGATGGCTTAAACACTTCCCTATTTATGGGAAAGAGGTTGTATAGTATAAACACTTCTGGGTTTTTTTGCAAGATATGGATTCTAGACCATGATTCAGTGAGCACATACACCAATTAAAATGGCAACTATAAATATGAGTGAAGAACACCTTGGTTAAGAACACCTTTCCCTGACCTTAGCCTGCACTAGAGTTAGAAAACAACTCCACAGGAAAAAAGACTCAAATGTTGAAGCCTTCATTTTCATCATAAAAACAAAAGCATGTGTGAATGTAAATGAGCATATTTAAGGGAAAACAGTAATAAACAAAATCTGTATTCCACAGTTCTAATTGCCTGCTTCTGTGAGTTTTCTGAAAGGCTCTTCATCACAGCTAAAAATAGGCATGGATAGAAAAAACAAACATCAAAGTTCCACTGGCTGACTGTTATTATAGATAAGGTTTTTAATACTTGGGTTAGCAATCTAATAGCTAATTTAAGAATTACTGTACCAAAACGTTTGAAATTAACATGCCCTTACACGTTATGCATGAGGTCTTTAAAGTAACTTCAGTATCACTACCATGTAGTTGCATATTTCTTTATTACAATCTTAAGAGCTGTCTTTGTTTCAATTGTATCATTAGTTACATTAAATATGGAGCATCAAGTACTGCCTCGTTGTGTACTATCCCATTGTGAATTGCAATACTAGAATATTTGCCCATTCAAGGACTTTCTTCCTTACAGTTTCTAGGTATTTTCCATAGGTTCTGAGAGTAGTGCCTGAAGATTCATTAGGATGAGTTCTTAATCCAACGGACTCTGAAGCATATCCTCTGTCCTCACGCCACTCCAGCACAGGAACCCAGAAACTTTGTGGGCAGTCTAATAGCAAACCGAGCAATTGCAAACCATATTTCATGCAACCAAGTGAGCTAGTCTTGAAAATCTTGAAATTGTGTATTATTTCAAATTAGAAATCAATGTATGAAAAATGAATGGGTCCTTTGAAGGGCTGTAGACAAAAAAGATTTAAAATGTTTAATCCTGAACCAGTGTTGTTCAGAAAAAATGAGTAACAGAAAGCATATCCTTTTTAAGGTCTTGGTGCAAGACACAAGAAAAACTGATAACATATAGTGTGTCTGGGAAAAGTCTCTAAACCCAGGTGCTGGACACTCAGGTGCATATCACAGGAATTTTCATAGAAAGGCAAGAGCTCTAAAAACACAATGTAAAAGTAAAACACTATGCCAACCTTGTAGTTTTTGGCAAACAAGTACTAACAATCAGAACATCCAAGCTCACAGCACCATTGCTGCTACCACCACCTCAAACCCACCTGCCACACTTCTCTGCAAAAATCCAGCAGGTATCAGCTCGAGAAGAGGTAACAGGTTGCCTGAAACTAGTCTCCCCATAGACTGTTACTGGTTATTAACAGTTATGATTTTACTGTTAAAATATGTAAGATATTAGCCCACACACAATTCAGATGAAATTTTACCAAACTATCCACTTTGGTTGCATGCACAAATAATTACCAAGCTGAAATCTGTTTCACTCTAGAAAATTATTATGCATTTTAGCCTATGACAACATTTAGCAGCAGCTGCTTAGGTAGCCCCTGCTTCCTGCTTATGACCCTTTCCCAAAACCGTATTAGACCAGCAAATTGCGTAAGTGCACTAGAACGTGACTGAAAAAGTAGCAAGGAGACAGGAGCCAGCAGCCAACAAAAATCAACATCAGTGGCAATACTGACAAGAAAAAATAAAAAAAAAGTATCTGTATAATCGTACCTTGGTCTCACATAATGAACTACAGGAGGCAAAGGGCAGGTATCCAGCACAGAAGTCTCACAAAATATATTGCATTTGTTATCTTCTAGAAAAACAGAGACAGTAAAGCAGCCTCAAAAGCTGCTTAGCAATGATCGATTGTCTCAAAAGAGTTATGAGAAAATTAGAGTTTTAAAGTGCTAGATGGTAGAAGGTGGTATTTTAAGAGTTTGTCTTGATCAGCTGAGGCTCCAGCATTTGATCTCAAGCTTGCCTCAGAAACCAGAGCTCTAGACTTGAGCCACCCAACTAAATTTTGCTGAGCAGGCGTACAAATAAGCCAAGGTTCAAAGTTCCTACATTCTTCTAAAAAACAGCGTGCATCGTAGGGTATAGTCACAGTTTATTAAAAAAAAATTAACTTTGGCTAATTTGTAAAGAGAAGTAAAATAAAACGTAATCTCTTAAAAGGTTGCAATGAAATATGCTACTCCCAGTGCTTGAGCAAATCCTTCTATTTCAAAGTGCAACAGATGTACTTTTTGAATCAACTGATTTCAGTGATATTCTGTACTCTTCTTACAAACTGATTTAGCATAGGATAGAGACAAGACAGCAGAGTCCTGTGTTCATCTCCTGCCTTAATGCCTTATCAGGAGGCAGGAATAGCCTGCCAGATTTCACTCGTCTTCATTCTGACAACAATTACAATGCAAAAATACTTGCATTAACTTCTCTAGGCATTGAGAACTGATACAAATAAGATACTAGTAAAACATTTTGTCATAAAATGATAATGGCCCAGGGAAAAATTCCCACAAAACCAGAATGGGATACTTACTGTCAGGAATGATAATGAAGGGCACTAAACCTGTAACCATTCTTGTCTGTATGGAAGAAGGAGCCATCAACAGCATCCTTGACCACATCACTTATGTTCCAAATAACTGAGCTAGCATACAAAAATTGCCTGTTCTATTGATGGAAACAACACACCAAAAATAAGTTAGAGACAGAAGCGTAAGATCACTTGATGCCAGATGAACACAAAACAGAAGTGCTGAAGGGCACACTGACATAGACACAGACACAGTTCTAGCCAGTTTAACTCTAAAAAAGGAAAATTATTGGCGTAACTTACGAATCAACATGAAGAACTCTCTGGCCACTTCTGGCACATGCCGCTGCAATAATAGATTCAGGCAAACCTGAAAGGACACATACGATTTTTAGAACTTAGTATGCCAAGTTATATTAAAAAATGAACTAAAGTTAGAACTTGCCAGAAACAGGCAGGTTAAACAAAAGATTACAATGTGAGTCACTGAAATTTTTAACACTCTCATGATACTAAAATAATGAACACTAATTTGTGGTCATTAATATTTTGCTACAACCCTCCTGAATGCAACTTTTTTTTCTTAGTAATTGTATAGTACATATCACTTGCAAAACCTACGACCCCCGAGTTAAAGCTTGTCACCAATGCCTTCTCTAGACACCTTGTTATCATAAACAGATTGAGCACTTGCCAGCACAGTACCCAAATTTTAATGGGATGCTCTGTAACTGTATCTCTCCTGATACAAACAGGTATTATCCGAGGGCATTTTTATGTATTTTTGTTCACTTCAAAGTGTCTTACATAATCTGAAGACTGCATAACAATCCATTTAAATGGTGTTTTAAAATTAAGAATTTTGATTCTTAATGATCTGGTATATTGTCCAAGGATACACTGGAAAGTATGATGGTATAAACCTGTTGGGATGGCATTATACAATTGTGTATGGCAGACAGAATCCTGCACAGTGCTGTCTCCTTCTTATCATCTGTTGGCAAACATCTCTACTGTGAACAGGTTTCAGAGCTGTATGTGGACCTTGTTTCTAATTGAACAAATTGGTTTGCTCCAAAAGAGTGCCCAGGAGCACACTCACTTTTCCGCCCGCAGACCAAGACCTGAGTGTAAACAGAAAAGTTAAACTGACAGTGCAGGAGTACCTTCACATTTAAGGCTAGTGTTAGGGACAGAACAAATGTGAGATGGTTGTCCTGAGAGTGGTATCCCTATCAAAATCTCCCACACAGACACATAGGATCACAGAATGGTAGAGGTTGGAAGGGACCTCTAGAGATCATCTAGTCCAACCGCCCTGCAAAAACAGGTTCACCCAGAGCAGGTTGCACAGGAACTCATCCAGGTGGGTTCTGAATATCTCCAGAGAGGGAGACTCCACAATCGCTCTGGGCAGCCTGTTCCAGTGCTCTGGCACCCTCAAAGTAAAGAAGCTTTTCCTCATGTTCAGACAGAACTTTCTGTGGTCCAGCTTGCACCCGTTGCCTCTTGTCCTGTCACCAGGCACCACTGAAAAGAGCCATAAGATGAAAAGCCCATCCTCTTGACACCCGCCCTTTAGATCTTTATAAGCATAGATGAGATCCCCTCTCAGTCTTCTCTTCCCCAGGCTAAATAGACCCAGATCTTTCAGCCCTTCCTCACAAGAGAGGTGCTCCAGTCCCTTGATCACCTTCATAGCCCATCATCATGCAATTAAACTCTGCCAAATCAGTATGTTTACACTATATTTAGAAAAGATATGTAGTAAAAAAAAAAAATCCCAACCAACCAAAAAGCTAGTGCTATTTCTCTACCAGCACTACCTGTTTGGAATGGCACATGATCGCAATTGGAAGTTTAATAAACAAGGCTGTTCTCTAACTTCTACTCCCACTCACCGGATTTTCACATGCACAATTAGATGACTTGAATTTCTGACTAGATTCAGGAAAGAAGCATAGCTCACTATCTAAAAAGCTGTTTGGCACTAGCTTTGCTGAAATCTCTTTTTAAATGACATACTGTCTGTTTAAGCAGGTAATTCAGTAAAAGAGATTAAAATTCTACGGAACTGGTATTAGGAGACACTTAGGCTACATATTCAATTAAGGGATGAGATTAAACAAAGTATCTGATTTACAGCGCAGAAGCAGCTGTACTAGCACACTAGCTCAGCTCAGCGCAGCTCGCTGAAGAGAGACAGAACTGAAAGTGGAAAAAGCAGGTGTGGTAGGACACAAACTTCTTTGGCTAACTTCACACCAAACATCATCTCCATGAGAATTGCAGGTCTGCAGTTGCCTATTTCTTCAGAGAGAATACTGCCTTCACAAATGAGTAAAAGGTCAGCATGTTACCAATCTGATAATCCATTTAAGACACGTAATGCAGTATGTTAAAGGTTACCTTACAAGTAGAATATGGTTGTGCAGTACCAGTTTTACTTTACCTAGAGTAAGAAGCTGGTAGACTTTAATGGGGTATTAAGTACAATTTAGCACTTGGAGAGACAGGAACAGATCATTTGAAATGGTTGAGCTAGTCTTTAATAATTCTAGAACCTGAAATGCAGTTTAGAAAACACCTAGAGGGACTTAGATACATGAGACCATAGTTTCATGAACTGTGCCAGCAAAGGCAAACACAACCATCAAAACAAAGACCTCACAACCTCTCCACCCTTATCTTTAGCCATTCCTGACCTCCTTCCACATGAAATAGTCAGTTTTGGCAGACCAGTTCCATGATGGTGTTGACAGCCCAAAAGTACAAATGTCTGTATCAATGTAAGAAAGGAGGTTTAAGACAGGCATGACAAATTTTCCAGGAACAACTACAACTTCCCTGCAAATTTTTCAGTTTTAACACTTACTATTTTGATGTATTAAAAAAAGAAAATCCCTTTCTGCATTGATAAAAAAGAAAAATTTAAAATAGTTTTGCGTTGCTGACCTTCCACAGCAAGTAAAGGCTTATCATAGAATTAATCTCTGGCGGTAAAAATAGGGATGAAGAATTGGATCAGTTCCTGGGACATTCATTTCACAGCCCAGAAAGGCCGATAGTCTTTACAGCTGATTTTTTCTGAAGAACGAACTCAAAACACAGACCATTCTGAACAAAGAGACAAGGAGAAAATATGTAATTGCAGCACGTACTTCAGGACTGTCACAAGATCCTGGATGCACAGCCTTCTTATGTGAAAGCAACTCCACATTCAGCCGTCCTCTGAAAGTGTTTATATATCTGTTTCATTTCTCTCTGTCTATAAACTATCTGGAATAGAATCTACTACTATTTTGTTTGTAGTTCCTGAAAAAGGTTTTATTTCCTTCATTTGGGCACAGAGAATATTACTCTGGAAATGGAACTGAGAAGCTTGTTTCTCCTTCCTTATTGATAAAATCCACTGAGAAAGTGTTGTAAAACATCACCAGTGCTGCCTGGCTGACCAGGACTAGAGTTATAGCTACCAGGGCATAACTGATTGCTTTAAGCTTGATCCAATTGATACTGTGTTGGAGGTCTGTTCTTCCATTAACCTTGGATGAAATTGGTCCCTGAATTAGCTTCCTTGCTCTTGAAAGCTGGCATCAATTTTCTTCACCAACCCTTTGCTTCCGAGATACTGTGGCCCCCCGAGTACCCACTGGCAACAGAATGAGCAAGTGTAAGAAAGGCAAGGCCCATGCATTTTAGCTTTTGGAGAGGCTCTGAGAATGACTTGATGGAGCAAGACACCATTTATTCTCATGTGACAAAACCTCGGTAAGACTGTGCCTTGGCACCAGTTTCTGAATTCTCTTCTCTAACAGAAATAAAACCACATGAAAAATAAGTAGCTTCATCAAATGCAAGTTTCTCCTCCATGTGATCTGGACTACATGATGGTTACTTTACAAAAGTCTTTTCCAAGAAAGGGGTCTGGTAAACAGACCATTATAATATAGTTATAGATAGTCTCTCTTGACCTAAGAAAAAAATAACTAACTTGGAAAAGCCTCCTTAGAGAAATGGTAGAGATTCATTTAACGATAGCATGTGAAGTTTAACTATCTCCTACGGGATGCTCGCACAGTTCTGCAACACAGGTCCCCTTCAGATTATTCAATAACAGAGAAATACATTCTCTTTATTTTTTTTTTTCCATTTGGAAACAGTTTCTTATTCTGAACTTTCATTTGTCAAAAAATTCTATATTCAAATTTTGAAATGTGTTCAGATGCTAGCTACAGGGCAGAGCAGACTCCAAAACTTTTTGCTCACAGTTTGGTCTGAAGATAATGACTTATTACAGAATTCAAGCGACAGCAGGGGAAAGGCTGTATCCCTCATATTGACTCTGAAGTTTCACTTATACCTAATGGTATCTCTAAGCTGTTTTTCTCATAAAGGATTATTCTAACATTTCCTGCCACTCATCCCTCTTGAGGAACAGTCAGCTTCTGTTTTGCCAGCTTAAGGGATGAAGGACTTAGCACTATAACCTGTGTCACTCATGACATTTAATGTTTTCAAACCGGCAGTTAAGTAATGATTTGGATCCAGTAATGGATCAAAGAACAGCAAGATCTAAATGAGAATCTACATTTCCTTTTAGATTTAAAAAAATAATTCCAAGATTGTACTTCTATCAAAATCAGTAATCAAATTACTGAATCATCAAGAGATCTGCCCTCTGGTATAATTAATAGTAACCAATATTTTCCTACTAACCTATTATGCATATTAGTTACTGTGAAACACAGCACAACTCTCATTTTATTGTATCTGAAATGAAAAGGTCTACTGCATAAGAATATTTTCTCAAATAAGGTTCCAAACCAGGCAGCTTTTAGATTTCCAACGATACCAGCAGGAAATAAGAAGCCTGAGTAGGAATCACATGATCCAACCACAAGAAAGCAGCTACAGATCCAGACTTCAGAATGTTATAAACGTCTGGCAGCATAAAAGGGATTTATGTAGAGGAATAAAGAATCCATACAATTCTTCTATCAATCTAATATTCTGACTCAGAAGTTCTTCATATTTGAGGCAGAATCAATTCAGAAATACCAGTGCTTGTTATCAAGAAGTATAAACACCTTCTGTGCTTTCTAGCCCCTTCATATTCCCCTTTAGAATGCTTACACGTGGTCCTGCACCTCATTTCTCTTACCAGAAAAACAAAGATAAAGAGTTTTCCTTCATGAAGGAGGACTGATGAGTACCAGTTGAAACTTATATCATCACTCCTTAAACCCATTGCCTTCTTTCTCCAGTTACTAACCTCCATTTATCATATGCAGCATTAATTAAATTAGCATCTCTGGCCTTCTCAAGGAAACATTAATTTAAAATTTCAATGAAGTAGGACATTACATCTGCAGACAGAAAATCAGTGATTTTACTCATTAGTGATTTCTGGGCCACTAGCATGTTCTAATAGGTAGAATTTCATAGATGCTTCTTGTCACTTATGCAGAAAGCGATGCATTCGCACGAATCTGTGACACTGCCTCACAACTGCAATATCAAAGTGAAATACAAGTGCAAAGTCAAAGTGAACCAAGTTCTAAGTGCTTCTGGTACTGATTCAGGAAAATCATTGACTACATACTTGCCCTTCTGTGTTTGGGCTTCTTGGATCCTGTTGGAAAGATACTGGGGAAAAAAAAAAGAGCAAGCAGATTAAATTGTAACAAGCTGGCTCTAATTAGACTAACAAACATGGTGGCATGGCTCACTTCAGCATGTAAAAACTGAAGCTAGTCCTACAAACTTTTCTGTTTCTCTGGCTATCTCCATAATGCATTGGAAACTGCTGCAAAAGATTCTATGACTACATCAAAAACAGTTGCAGCAGCAGAACAAAATACCCTAACAAGCAGACAGTATAAACACTAGGCTCATGACAATCTTATGGTAAAGAATACAGTCCGCTTTTGATAGCATTAGTTGACACTGCCAGCTCTCTAAGCACTATCACTATTATAGTCCTCTTGGAAACATAAGAGGCAGATTAATTTCAGTAAAATCTCAGAGATGTGGCGGCTGCAAGCTGATCCTTGAAGTCTACATCTGGTTCTTCCCAGCAACCTCTGACCTGTTGGAGCAAGTCCAGAGGAGGCCACAAAGACGATCAGAGGGATGGAACACCTCTGCTATGAGGACAGGCTGAGAGCGTTGGGGTTGTTCAGCCCAGAGAAGGGAAGACTCTGGGGAGACCTTATTGCAGCCTTTCAGTACTTAAAGGGGGCCTCCAGGTAAGATGGCTTTAAACTAAAAGAGTTAAGGAAGAAATTGTTTTAAATGAGGGTGGTGAAACACTGGCGTAGGTTGCCCAGAGACCTGGTAGAAGCCCCATCCCTGGAAACATTCCAGGTCAGGTTGGACAGGGCTGTGAGCAACCTGATCTAGTTGAAGATGAACCTGCTCATCACAGGGCAGTTGGACTGGATGACCTTTAAAGGCCCCTTCCAACCCAAACTATTCTGTGATTCTAAGACAATGCCCGTTACATAAATTTTTGGACCTTTCCCATAAAGCAAAATCCACCATACTTTCATTTTCATCAATAATGTGTTTTACAAGTAAATAAGGAAGAATTAGAGGAATTAGCTACACATAAACAATTATCAAGATACCAATTCTACTTTTGATTTCAACATAGCAAAATTAAAATTAGAGATAACTGCTAAGCTAGAAAACTCTTTTCTTCAGCTTTAAAAGCCAACCAATTTTAAAAGCTTTACAAAATAATGAAAAGTTTTAATTCACCTCTGTGTAATCAAAAATTAATTTCAGGCTTACACATTGTGTCTCTTCTGATTAGTGGCTATACATAATGCTATGGTGATGCACTGCCTCTTGAAGGATACATGGATACATTCACTGCCCCAAGCAATTTATAAACTAAACAGCTTCATATGAGTGGAAGCATCTTGGTTCCTGCGTTTTTCAATGTAAACTATTTCCCAGTCATCCAGCTGATAAGCTTTTACTGAATTACACAAGCTTCATCTTGAAAAGGTTTAAATGTTTAATTTGCTCCACTGTATCTACTAAATAAATCACAACTGGCTTTTTCATAATACAAAATGTTGAAGGAAAATATATTAAAAATGCTGGAACACAGACAATTTCAAAACAATCTTCTGGAGTCAGACAGTTGACCAACTGCAATAAATTTTGTTTGTATCCAATGTTCTAGAAGAGAAGAGCAGGTGACTCAGGAGAAGCTCACTACACAATCTTCATAGTATGTTTTAGGTATATGTAGAACTTTAAAGATATTTTATAACTTAATCACAAACGAAGTTGAAATACTTTTTGTATATAATATTTTAAGTTAAAGCTAGCTAATTAAACTTGATAATAGGTTTGATTAATTTTATTATATTTCTGCATTACAGAATATGGTAGTGGCATAGAAATGACAACCCATTAAGACAAGTAAGAAAATATAAACAGTCAAGGAAGGAGTCACAAGTAAAAAGTTTCTTATCCCACATTAGTAATTCCATACGGTTATCTGTGTACCGACAGAGACTCTTACAAAATGCTTTGGTTGGCTCTAGAGCAATCTCAGTGCACCAGTGACTTACAAAGAGATGAGTTCTTACAGAAGGATTGAATTCCCAGTTTTACAACCATTCTCCAAACAGCAGAATGACATTTTCTACTCGGGACAGACAAATGTGTCTTTTTGATTACTCCTCATTCAGACTATAATTTCAAAGTACCTTGCTAAGACTTTTTCTAAAGGAGTTTTTCACCTTGATAAGCAGATGACCTATTCTATATTTTTCACAGTAGGATCACAGAAGTACTACAGTCTCTTATTTTGTAAGATCAGCAATATTATCTGGAAAACCTGAAGAACACTAACAGATTGAGAAGGACAACAAAAGAGTCACAAAATAGTTAGTTTTGTTACAAGAGCAGCACAGGACATTGCACAGTATCTGAGAAAGAATCCTATCTGAGATATCAGTGGGAGTCCAAGCCTCCAAGAAGGCTGTCACAGCACCTCTGCTACACAAAAAAATCCAGAATAGAAGGCATGCCAGAAAAAAACCCTTCTATTTTAGTCAGGTTAAAAAAAAGTCAGTAAGATAAAGGAATGTTTACACTTGGAGAATACTAAAAAAACAAAAGGCAAAAACTGTGAGTCAGTGTTCATTTTGTTTGATGTTTCATGGACAGATCATGCCTTATTTACAAATTATAATATGGGTCTATTTCCTCCTTCTAGACATCAACATTACAAGTCAGTGCCACTCTGTTAGTCCACAATGGCCACCGACATCAAAAAATATCCATTTTCAGCTGGTTTTCCATCTAACTTTTGTAGGAAGAGCTCCTTATGTAAACTGAAGACTGTGTACTTATGTAAGATAATGTAACCAAAATATCAGCCCAGAAGACGCATTAGAAAATATTTTAGGCACATCCAAAAAATATCCTGCAACAATAAAAACATTAAGAATTAATCATTATTCTATTTTTTTTTAAACTCAATCTTCAATGTAAACTTTATCATTCACATCTATAATATTTAAGTTGTTTTCCATGGTATATTTTTAAAATTGTATTAGTATATGGAAGTGGTTTTTCCTAACACTATACTTATATAAGATAAACAAAGTACTTACACCACTCCCAGCGTATCGAACAATAAATAATAGATTCTCCTGACAGGACTTTGATGACCTGGCAAAGCCCGAGTGCTTTCAGCCAAAATCATATGAAACCATAAATCACTCTTTATTTTATAGAATATTTCAAAATGGATTCCTGCTTTCTACCTTGAAAGTCATTTCATGTGTTATTTATAACCACTGAAAACCAGAATGGAAAGAAAATTGCATAGAACTAGAAAATTTACTGTGACTGCTTTTATAAAGAATAACTCCTTTTTAGAAAAAAATTAGAACTACTGGCAGACAAACTTGTGAACACAACCACTTTTTAAAGAGCTGTATCCTTTATTTTACAACTTCACCAGCAGTTAATACTTGCCTTCTGGAGCATCAGAGACAAGTTTAAGAAGTTAAGACTGAATATAACCCAATCAACTGAGGAAATTCAAAGATTAAAGATGACCCTGCATCCTTATCCACACCACTTATAAATATGCACAGTCATGTTTCAAATCTATGCACTTACAGTGTTTTCTGACATGAATTCAACATTGCTGAATGTTTTGCCTATGAATTTTCCTGACAACTGCCTAAAGACAAAAGCCCTGCCATCGACTCCTAGCTCTGAGTGTCACTCTCAAACAGATGCCTATTCTTGGAGATAAATATTTATAAAAGAACTCATAATGTTCCCTCCCGCTATAAATGTACTACCATATTAACGCCTGCACTAATTTACAAGTTGACCCCACAAAATTTTATCAACAATGAACTCATTGAAATGAAAATTACTGATGTCCACCTTGAATTCCTCAAGCAAGCACTTATATCATACCTCCAAATCTAGAACTTACTTTCAGACAAATAAAAATCACTGAATATCACTTTCCAAAGAACAAACCTTCCAAAATACTAGAACTGCATTGAGGATTACAGATACTGCATAATATCTGCTTTGTCAGGGAATCATCCAATAAATCCACTCCTGTTTGGTTAGTGGGTAACTTGACCACAGAACTATATTCAAAAAGCAGGAAAGTAGAGAAGAGAAGCCCAGGCAGGAGGGCAGAATGACTTCAATGCTGCAACAAAAAAGTGGGTAGAATGAAAGAACAATGTCATAACAGCTTTAATTCTCCTATCACATTGCCTCAAAAACTTTAAGATACGCCCACCAGTTTTATATCATATGATAATGAAGTTTTATTTAGAACTATAGATATAAATTCCATGATAGTAGTGAACTTTTGCTGCTGACCCGACCAGGACTATTATTTTTGTATTACACATCCAGCTTGCTCTAAACTTGCTTGTGCAAGAAAATGTTTAATATGGTTTAAGGAAAAGTCGTTTCCTCAATAAGTAAGTTTACTTTTCTCATAGAAATATTGATGAAGTAATTGAACCTAAGCATTAAAGGGAGCACTGATGACTAAAGTTTAGTGTGAGGTTCTATTTTCATTAAGCTTACTACAGGGAAACAGTTAAATGAGCCTGAAATAAAAAGAAATTCAAATCTAATGTTACCACTCAACCTAATTACTAAAATTAACAGACACGCAAATTATAAAGCCAGAAAAAGGCCATACATGCAGAAAAGAATGCAATTACTACTATGCAATTAAGAACATAATCAACACAAACATTCTAGTCATTACAATATAACAAATAAATATCCATAGGTACAGTCAGTACTGGTTACAACATTAGAAAACAGAGAGTTAAAGAAAAAGCTAAGATATTTCCTTAAGAGTCATTTTCAAGAAGAAAAGACAGATGAAAGTTTTACTTTGAATAATCTTCCATACCGAGTAATTCAATATAGATTTAAAAAAACCCAGTCATTCAACAGTGTTGGTCACGATTTATGCATGCCCTTAGTAGAAAGGAATTCAAAGAAAAGATAAAATAATTCCTAAAATGCATAATTCTGAAAATCTTGAAATCAGTTACAGCAGTACTCCCTACAGGTGGGCAAAAACACATCCTTTAACACAAATCCACACCACCACCACCAAATACAGCAGTATTTCAGAGGAAGAGTTTAGCTCAAAGAATGAGGACATTCCCCAACATCAAAGCCTTTATATTACAAGATCATTCCAAAGCAGAGAAGATCATATTTGATGGGTGTTGCATGACCAACTCTCACTGGCACAGACAGTTCACCAAGAGTGTCTTTCCTGGTGAAATGCCAGTTTCAGGTGAATTCTAATAGTGTGTCTGGGCCCACACCATCTCTTCCGTCTGTGACATACTACCCCCAACCTGCAGTCCTCTGCCACAAGCAGCCCAGTGTTACTTAACACACGCATCCAGCAAGCACAATGTATCATGGGCCATGAAAGACAGCACACAAGAGCAGGCTGCCACGGCCAAAGTGGTTCCCTTGGCCTGCACTCTGTGCCTCCGAGACCCCCCAGCAAGTTGGACTACATTCTACCTTCATGAGAAATTACAAAAGCTCCAGAAGAAAAAACTGGCAGCATATTGTTACTCTTCCATTGGACTCATGAAAAGATGAAGTCTTATTTACGTAAGTTACAGTCAGCTCTTTTAAAGAGGTAACACCTTCACTAGTTTCCTTCGTAGCTAAAATAGCTACTCCTACTACTATTTTCACCTTCTACTCTCCTTACTAGCTGGAATAGCTAAATAGCCTAACATTAATACTAATTTTATAAACCTGAATTTCCTCTAATTTTCTACACCACTGCATCATCTACATAAATACTATTTTTCTCACAGCAGTAAACAATGAATTATCTTCAAAAATCACAGAAGTTACACAATTTTTAATATTTCACCCTTTTAGTTAGTCTTTCATTGAATCATTCTTCTCATACACTCAAAATATTCACAAATCTGAACACAAATAAGAATGTCAGATTCATTAGTTCTTAGTGGGTTAAGAATACAGAAGGGATCTCTCAATTTGCTCAAGAACCTTAATTTTGTATTTTAATTAGAGTTACAGTCAACAATAGGGACAATATATTTTTAGAATCTTTCACAAACTTCAGAACTAAATCAGAAACCCTTCGACCAATTATATACACACTGCAAGGGGATTACTTTTTCCTGGTAGAAATTGAAAACAGCAGTTGCATTAAAAAACTCACTCATTCTATTCCAAATTGCTAGAAAAGTAGAAATTTGACAGATTAGTGAATTCAAAAAAACACAGTTCCTGATTTCACAAGGAAAACAGTAACATTTAGAAGTGTCTGCACTCCAACCAGCATCCTGAGCTGACCATGGATGCTCTTCATAAATGCAAACAAAATTTGAGTGTCAATTTGGGACCTACAAACAGTAATGTATTTTGAACATTTTAAGACTAGAGCTCAATGCTGAATTTAAGATGGGAGGGTTTATCAAGGCCAGGTCAAACCAGCCCACTGTCACTAGGTTCTACAAAAGAGAAATCTATTTCAATACTTAGGAATTATTATGATATGCAAGCAGCAAGCATCTCAGTTCTGACAGAACATTCTAAAACTTGTATTGTAGTTACAATGTTGTGGTATGTTTCAGTGAGACATTCAAGATCCACCACTATTCACCTGAGCAGGGAACAGGATGAACTTGTGCAGGATATAGAAAACACAGGTAGTTCCAGAAAGTTCAGAGCTAAGTCTCTGATGTGCCCAATCATTCAACCTTATGTTTGTTCATATACTGAGAAACAGCCTTTAATGAGGAGGACTCAAAAAAAGCAAAATTTTTGGGTTGCTTGTGAGCAGACATAAAAATCAGAAAAAAACTTTGAAGAGATAAAAGTTCTTGTATTATATACAAAGATATAATAGAAAAAGAAGTATTAACAGCATATGCCATATGTACTGCAACAGTATGGAATTTAGCCCTTCAGAACAATTTTCAGAGCATGAAAGTAAACTCAAGCAGCAGGAGAGTATTTCAGGGAAACGGGCTGCCGAAGATGGCAGGATCAGACAAGGCTTTATGAAGCGCCAAGTAAGCGCTCGATCTCAGGTGTGCAGGGGCAGGAGGTTTGTCTGAGCGGCTCCCGCTCACGGGAGATCCCCCTCCCACAGAAAGCTTCGCACCACACCTCTGTGCCACCTCTGTTTCTAAGAAAATCTTAACACTTAAGTCTTAGCAGCAACCCTAGAGCGCCCTGGGAGTCCCCGGGACATTGGGGCGACGCTGTTCACGCAGGTGCCCTCGGCAGACCCCCGGCCCACCCTCAGCCACCAGCTCTGCCTCCTCTCAAGCACCGCCACCTTGACACCCTCAGCCCCTCTGACGCTGCCTCCCTCATCCCCCGCCACAGCAACCCCAGCGCGAACCGACCCCGCGCCGTTTCCTACCGGTCCCTATCACCACCACATCAAACTCGGAGGGCAGGTTGTCCGCCATCTTGGAAGGGGCCCCGTCACGTGGCCAGCGCTGGCGGAAATGCAGGGAGGCCCAGGAAAAGACTTCCGGCCGCCGCGCGCGAGCCCCTCCGGGAGATGTAGTTGGGCGGGAGATGGGTTCTGGGCGGTGGCTGCGGGGCCGAGCTCTCCCCTCACAACCCTGCGGTAAAGACGAGGAAGAGTCCGGGCTGCTTCTGCCGCGGCTGGCTCCTCACAGAACACCTGTGTGGATAGCCCTGGCGGCTGGTGGGGCTGTCCAGGCCGTAGGGAGGGCCCGTCACCCCGCCGGGTGCCCACTCTCATGGGCTGGCGGCGGCACCTATCCGCCGCCCCCTCGGGCCCATCGCCCACCCGCCGCCTGTCCCCGAGCTTTCTGCTGATCCCGGGAGCCGGCCCCTGCCTGGGGTAGAGGGATGTTGCAGGGAACTGTGGCGAATGCATACGTGCTCCTAGCATCGATCAGAAAACTTCTGAAGCACAATAATGCAATTGCATTCCACCTACTTACTGCAAATGCAAAATACTTCAAAGCGAACAGACATATTTTGTACAATTTTTGTACAAAATCATACATATTTTGTACGATTCCACTGAAGTTTCTTGGATGACCAGTTCTTCATTAACTCACAGCAGATTTCATTGTTGTTATTTCCCCCTACACATGCAGTGTTTCCAAAACACTATTTCTATCTTTTATTTAATCTCATCAATCACTGCACTTTATTAATATATCTAAGAAAATATTTCCCTTATTATTTTTAAAAGTCCCCTTACTTCCCAATTATGGTAATTTCTTTCCTTTATGCACCACGTTGAAGACAGATTTTAAAAGAAAGCATATTAGTTCTATTCTAGTCATTAATCTCATGTCCTTCCTTGTTAATTAACAGCCATAGTCTATGTTGGATTGTACTTTGTTTTCTGCATTCAAAAACCTCTCTATTTTTCTCAACCCATCAATTAACATTAACTCTTTCTTTCTTTTCCTCTGCAGCCTTAAGTCACACTTCAGGCTTGCTCTGCCTCTTCCTTCACCTTACAAAGAAATGAAGGGAGAATCAGGGGTGAAACCCAGAATCCACCATTTCAGAGTAGCCCCTTCTGTGTTACCAGCCTGAGTGAAAGAATAGCAGAATGAAAACACATATTTGAAAAAGCCAGATAAGCAATGTAGGCAAAATAACCTAGCACAGAATACCTGTGCCAGAATACACAGGAAATTTCTAGAAAGTTTTGCTTTGTATTTTGCATTTAATGGCTTATATGGCTTTAAACTAATCTCTTAATATTATTCATTGTGTATGATTATATTAAAGTCTTAACACCTTAAATCAATAATAACAATAAACCAGCTAGCAGCTTGTTAACACCTTATTACAAGCTCCTTGTTCACGTAGCAAAAGTATAGTGAAAATAGTATAAAGCGACTAATGGAAACCAGAGACCACCTTACCCCTGCAGTACTGCCGACTACAGCACAGAAAGTAGCCCAGCAGGGAACATCAAACAACACAAGAACAAAAAATATACAGATTTAAACATCAGTACTTGATTATCATGCTAAGAAATGTGTAACAGTAGTAGTTACGGATTCAGATATAAAAGTAGTTAAGATCAAATCTTATGTTCCTTATATTTATGCTTTCAACTGTCCTATAGAGATTTTAAAAAAGCTTCCATTCTGCAGCTTCCATAGTGCAATTCTGTTAATAAAGCCATCATTTCTACTTTTTAACTTGTAACAACAGAAGTTTAGCTCCAGAATTCTCACAATGCTGGATCATCCTGACCTAAATGTCTTGAGTTGAGGAACAAAGCATGACTATATTGGTTAGATCAGATAAGACAATTTCTCCTTGCACATCCTCTTCTTATTGAGGGAGGGCATACCGATGAAAACATAATTGCATTGTGAAAACCTTTTGTTATTGTTTAGTATAATTCTAGGACTGCACTAGAACAGAGCTATTTCACTGTCAATGTCTTACTGTTTCTCAAGTGCTTAAGTATTTATCCCACCACAAAATGCTGTTGTTTGGTTCTGTGAGTTCCTGTTAGCTTCATTCATAAGATGCAATCAGTGCAATCCTATTTTGTGTTGACAGTCATTATCCACTGGACCAGAAATTCTTCTAAGTGCTATTTATTTGACAAAAATGATTATTCAGGATTTTTAACTGCGAGGTTTGTCAGCCCCATATAACACAAAAATATTTCTCTGTACTTTACAGTTTTAAGATCAGCAAATGTAGAAGTAAAATATGTAAGTATGAGTAATTTTTATGATAATTTCATGGACCTTGAGAAAATGTCTTACCATGTTTTTCTCTTTAGCTATTTAATTGCAATGTCATAGTAACAGAAAGCAGCATACCCAATTCTGCATGGATGAATAAGCACATTCAATAAAGAAGATTTAACAGACTAAATCAAACACTGGATTAAACATTTTCTGCATAACAGACCACAAAATGGGCATTCATTTTACCAATAGATCCTCTACATTAGAAACAAATAGAAATGCACACCAACATAATTAAACTGCACATCCTGTGGCCTGATTGCAGAATTTCCCTAGATTTTGTTAAAGTAGGTCTCATCAATTAGAAATGCCAAGATCCATTCAAAAATGCACACTGAAAAGACTGAATGTATTTTTAAAACAATTCGTATTAAATACATTTGCTTTTCTACATTTTATGAAATAATTCACAATCCTATATATTGCAGAGGATTCATACAGCATTTTTAGCAATAACAGTTCAGAAAAGCACATGCAAAGATAAATTTTAAGATTCCACTTCTAGTAGTTCTATTTTTTCTGTAAACAACTTTTCCTACTTTGATTTCAAGCAAAACATCTCTCATAAAACCATGGGGTTTGGCTTTATTAGTTTTATTTGGGATTTTCACATATTCCTAGAACTACCTTTGTTACTTTAAAGTCTGTGTAGTTAATATTTAACTTTATCAAAATATTTTTGGGAAACTCCATAAACTATGTAAGTGTTTTGATTTTCCCAAGTCAACACTGAAGCCCAAGGGAATATCAGGACAAACCAGTGTTAGAATTATGGAGTTTCTAGTTACCTCAAGATGTAGTCTCTGATCATTTGATGAACTATTTCTTCCTCCAAAATCAAACCGCAAATACTTCATATTCACTATGATGATTTTTTTTTTTAAGTTATGTAGTATCTTTATCCCGCAGTGACTTCACGTGTGAAATCTCATTATTCATTCTATTATTCATTCAATGGATACAGAATTTCATTCTACTTGAGTACCAGTTTGAATAAGGATCAGCAGCAGGATCGGGCCTATTAGCTGCTTGAAACATCTACTGAATAACCTGATTTATCCCAACTAAATGGCTCATTAGTTCAGGCAGCAAGAAAACATTTGTGTGTTGCTGAAACTATGCATGGTTGTCATATAGAGTTTGCTGTTATGCAACTGTCAGTCACTCAAGCATGCACAAACTAGATTGTTCATTAACTACAGAAACAGCCACTCTACATTCAAGCATGTTTGGGAAAAAATATTTGTTTCCAAATTTCTTCTAACTGATACATCTTTATTCTAACTTCTTCTTTGTTACTACTATCTGAATTTTTATTTCTTCCTGTCACGGCTTGCAATGGTCAGTCCCAGTCATACCCATAAAACACATAACTTGTGTTTTATTGGTAGCATTAGACCCTAAACTGCAAATTCTCAATTGTATGTAGACACTTAATTCCCATGAATGGTATGAATATTCCTCTGATACAGTCATCTTGCCCTTGGTAGATCAGTGAACTAAACATTAAAAAAAACCCCAAACCCCACAGTAATTAAATCCACATTCCTTACCTAAGGAGCACTGAAACAAATGTGGAAGTTGCCCTTTTGATTACTAAGATTCGAGTAAATTATAGGATTGTTAATAGAGATGGGGAAAGAGAGTTACATTTCACTTTATTTCTATAAGCATGCAATGCAAGTATAACAGCCTATCAGTATCTGAAGGGAGCCTACAGAAGAGCTGGAGAGGGACTCTTTACAAGGAAGTGTAGCGACAGGACAAGGGGCAA
>JAOXNO010000063.1:15475916-15520341 GCA_028565335.1 Limnodromus scolopaceus
GAGAGAGCGAGAAGGTCTCCCCTCAGCCTCCTTTTCTCCAGGCTGAACACCCCCAGCTCCCTCAGAAGTTCTCCAGACCATTCTCCTTGTGCTCCAGACCCCTCACCAGCTCCGTTGTCTTTCTCTGGACATGCTCATGCTCAACGACAGAGTTTCACGTGCCCGGTTCCTTCTCTCCATCGCCCAGGGAAGGACGCAGAGAGGGGATGGGACCCAGAAACCAACCCCCCGGTGGAGCCCTTACTTAATGTAACGCATTTTGCAACAGAGGGATCATCATAGCTGGTGCGATAGCTAGCATTCTTGATACCTGGTACCTTTGAAAAACAGGACATGGTTTTCCCAGAACTTCATCTTTAGTGTTAATTCATTTTATTTGGTTCCTTTACTTTCTAGATTTTTAATGGAAACTATTGTTAACTTGAAGAGAAAAAACTCTTCTGAACTAAAACTTATTTCCCTAGCACAAAGAAACAACAATGTGATTCGCCATTGTCTTTCATCACTGTAGTCATTAGCCTTCTGTAAATACGGAAGCATTTTATTTTATGCTGTCTAGTATGAGGCACAAAGTGTAGAGTGGTGGATATATCTTTATTATCAAGAATTTAAGCTTCCGTTATACAATTGTTTATGTACTGTGCACACCTTTCTCGGGCGGTCTTAAAAAGGCTGTAAGTAAACAATGAAATTGGATGCAATATTAAATAATGCTAAAGACTAAATTAATGTCAAGAGAGTACTGTTATGTGGAAGAAGAGGAGGAAGAAAGACTTAAGTCAGCAAAATCAAGCTCCAAAATAGTGCTTTTCAGCCTTCTATTGAATAATGGCTAGCATGGGTAGCCTCTTCCATAAGGACTAGTAAGCCAAGTGTTAAAATCTTCTTTCTGACCAGGGTTACTGTGATTTGTGAAAACAATTGCTCCCTGCAGTCTTGCAGATGGCAGAGTTTCCTGATAGTCTGTTTTCAGATCGTTTCCTGCATGACAAGGAATTCCCTAAATAGGAATAGGGAAGATATATTCTAGCAGAAGCCTTATTTATCTTTGTTAAATTATGGTGTCTTCTTTGTTATTTCCTTGGGATGAATAGAAGTATGTTGATGAAAGACACTAGCAACTTTTAAAAAACGTGCTTTGAGCTGTAAAGAATCACAGAGTAGATGCCACTGTCCAAGATACAGAATAAGTAAGATATAACCTGTTGTAAGGATTTCCCTGAACTGCCTGCTATTAGAAAGACTGACAATTGATGAGGTGCAGCACAGATACGTAACACCTCTGGCCAAAAGACAGCCTTTGAAGTTCCGAGGGCTTTCTGTTTCCTCACTATATCTAGGAATTTGAAGTTTTAGCATATACTTTGTATGTAAAAGGACTGCACTACAAGATACTGGACTCAACTAAGTTTCTTTTAACGAAAAATATCTATCAAACTTGGAATTCCTGGCTAACTTCATGCCCTGAAGTGACAAAAATATGTTCAATCAACATTAATCATTAAAATGGCAAAGAATATTGGTGTCTGAAGCTCATTCTTGCTCTATCACTTCTAAGCAAAAACATTTTTTTGATTCTCAACTGTTTTCTTTTATTCTTTCACTTATATCCTTACTTGGAAGATTAAACAATACCTAAAATATAAAAGAACTCACAATCCAAAAATATGTTTCTGTATTTAAAACTATATCCTCTGTTTACATTCTAGGAATAAGAATTATTTAAGTTCCAAGGTCTATATTAAACTGTGCTCTATTCTATATTCATAGACTTTGTGAAAAAATACAGCAGATCTTGTCATAGTATATTTAAAATAAAGATGGGTATAATTTAATGACATGGTAACACATTCCTCTAGAAAAAATTCTGAAGAAATTTATTTGCTTTACAGTCTTCCTCCATGCAAAATACCCTAAAATTCATGGCATCATAATACTACTGAAAGATATAAATAGTGGTCTCATAAGGTACTGAAAGGTTTCAGCAATATAAATACACGTAAGCATGATTTTTAAAAACTCACAATTCAGGAGGGTTATGCATTAAATAATAATGATCACAGGTGTTTCAACCTGTACCTTTAACTCATGGCCTGATCATCCTTACACCTCCACAAGTCACCAGTAATTCCATCAGAAAGTCAATGAAGTTAAAATATACAAAGCCAGTTTTATATAAGATCACATATTTCTTTGTTATCAATGTATGTCACATCAACCTTGATGTGGAAGGAAGGAAGAGGAAAAAAACAAGAGAAAGTCAATAATGTCTCCTGAAGATGAAGAAAGACACTTATTTTTCATGTTACTGTTTTTCACTTTATCCAAAAGCCCACAAAACATACTGAGAATGATTTTGAGACACAGAATATTGGTCAGGTTAAAAACAAAATCTAGTCTTGAATATTTGATTCTGATCCCACTGTGTATTCCTTTGACTGAGATTCAGAGAAACTCAATTCTACAATGGATTCAGACTCTCCAGATCACACTTCTTTGACAATGGTGAAATAATACAAGTTCCCAATGAGGCCTTTCCCTCCACTTCCTATAAAGAACTATAGAATATACTGCAGCTGGTTTCCTGAAATAGTTACTTTTACTCAAAAAAATGCATCACATTCATTACCTTTCCTTTCAATCTCCTTCAGAGTTGTTAAAAAGTCTGACCAAGAGCTAGCAGACAGTGGCAGTAAGGCTTCAGGACTGGGTTTACTCCTTCAGGAGTTGAAAAATAGATGAGAATTTTGACAGAAAGGCTTTTACAAAGTCTATGTGAAATCAAGAGTTGGTAGTTGTATAGATTACTGGCCTTAGTTTCCCTACACATCCTAGCCTGTCTTCTAAAGAGTTATGTAGGATTTCTCTTCTTCTAAGGGAGTGGGAGGTAAAACATCCTAGACTTTATCAACTGCAAATAATATTTCTAATGAACATATTTACAAATTTCTTAATTCATATTCTAAATTAAATGTCTCTAACCTTCTCAGGCTTGTGGTTTAGGGATCAAAGGGTCAAAATGGCATGTACTGCCTCAACCAGTTTGGACCAGGTCCATTGATTTTTACTCCATATCGATTTCAATAAGAAATGGCAGCACAGATTGGTATTACTGTATGGCTTTCAGAAGACATGTAGTATTTTAAAAGACAGTATCATAAAATTGATGTAAATGCAAAATGTCCATTGATGCCCATTTCTGTCAATAAGATTTCTATCATTTGAAGATAGTAAAATACTAAAATGTCTAGTAATATTGAGGCAAAAATACCATTCACTTCCTTGGAAACAGATGCAGGCACAAATTCTGAATACTAAAATATTATCTGTGTCATGAAGTATTTAAATCTTCATTATTTAATTACTGGTTTAGATATAAAAATATCAAAATATCTATGGAATTTTTAAATATTGTAATTTCTTAATACTTAGTCTCACCCTTATAGAAGATATGTACTCCTGAATGATGTAAATCAATTAGCCCCGTATGTGTGAAATGCTGTAACAAGATCAATGAGACCTGAACACAAGGAGGCATCTTAGGATAACAGCTGCACATGCATGCATTCTCTGGGAAAAAACAAACAAATGCATACACACTGCTCACCTTTATGTTTCTCCTTCCCCCATATAAAACCCTTGCCATTATGCTTTTCAATTGTTAAGCATGCAAAAAGAAAAACAAGTAAGAACAGGTAGCAGTCCATAGATCAGTACAGGCAAAAGTAAAATAAATGGTCACTCTTAAAGCCAAGGGAAAATGAATGCTTTGCATTTGTTTTTGAAATTTGTTTTTGATGGGACTTAATGGTCAGAGCATACTTACAACCAAGTGCTGTAAATTTAATGACTGGATGGAAAACTGCAACTACGTATCTTTACTGTCTAAAATACATATTGGTTTTAAAGATGAGCTCAAGATAATTACTTTCACAATATTAGTAATTCTGCCAATCAGATTTCCACAAAGTAGATTCAATAAAATACAAAAAATATTTATTCAATAAATCAATTGCACTTCTGACTGAGTCTGGATAGCTATAAATTGTTTTCTCATTGATAAAATTCTGTTTATGAAAACCTATTTTCATGGAAATTACTCTTAAGATTTCTATTGGAAAATGCTTTGCAGTTAAACAGAAGATATGAGAATTAATGAAAGGTCTACATGAACTTTATTCATTTAAATAAACAAAAAAATATTACTTTTTTATTGTTGCTTGAAATAGAATGCAATGTCCATATATAAAAATACCAAAAAATGTAAAGATAAATTAAATACCTTCTTATCCCACTAGATGGTGGTGCCTTCAGATTAGGACTGAGATGCTCAGACAGAACAGGAAAACTTTTGCTT
Source organism: Limnodromus scolopaceus (assembly GCA_028565335.1). Lineage (NCBI taxonomy): Eukaryota > Metazoa > Chordata > Aves > Charadriiformes > Scolopacidae > Limnodromus > Limnodromus scolopaceus. The sequence continues at coordinate 15,480,274 of JAOXNO010000063.1, forward strand.
TCTTTAGCTGACCTGCAAATATAGAGAGTGAGAGATGAGGTTAATCTTGTTTCTCTGGGGATATTAACAAGCATACAGGTATAATGACTTACTGAATATATTTGAGTACGTAGTATTGTGTTCATAGTAGTATCATAAAGTGTGTTTTAACCTCAATACGCATCTAATAGTATTAATATTTCTTCCTGAAGAAGAAAAGGTGCAAACAATATTGAACCTTAATGATGATTGTATCTCATGTAATACAGCCTTACTACATATTACTAAGGTCCTGGCTTTGCAATTTTACTGCTCTCTATCCTCAATCAACATCAGAATCCAGATTAAAGTAGCGAATCATTAGCAACAACTGCATCTTGTGTTCATATATTTCATTGGAATGATCTTAAAAGTACTACTCACATTTTTATCCAACAAATGTACTCCTCACTTTAAGGAAAAAGGTATTTACGCGTCATTTAGATAAAAAAATGACAGTGTCTAAGCATCAAAGGGCACACCTCTTCAGTTATAAAAGTCAAGTGAAATTTTAAGGAATAGGAAAAGTAGATAGGACCTTGTTTGAGAGAATGTTTTTGTGCTTTAATTTTCTCAGTTAAAACATTGAGCTCAGTGCAGATTCTGTGAACTGGAGAGCTTGTCTCAAAGGCTGTGTCTGTTGAGGACTGTCCCAAGAGTCGGCTGAAAATCACACTCAGCTGTTGTGCAGGGAGAAAGCCTACAGATGCACTCATACGTAGCAGGAACGTGATGTTAGAGCATACAGAGTATTAAACGTATAACCATCGCCTGGGAGGCAGCCAGCCGTCAGTCATGCCCAGACAGGCAGTCCAAAGCCAGTCTAGAGTTTTCTGTGTACACGGCAAGCCAGGGGGACAAATTGCTGTATGCACATGGCTGCTCCAGAGACCACTCTCTGAAATTTGTGCAAGGGCAGTCAGCGATTGGTTGAAAGCCATTTATCAGACTTGCACTGAAAAGAATAAAATAATTCTGAATAGTTTTAATTTTGCTCAAGTATTATGATGTACATTGATAGTATGAAAAATTTAAGATTAAAACTAAAAGCTGTTTTATGGATGAAGAACTCTGTAAAATAAGCCCTAACATTAGACATTCCAATTGTTCTTTTCAAAAATTATGTAATTGTACAGAAAAGTTAAGGATGTCTGTTAAGTGCCTTGGAAAAGATAGCATTAATTAAGAATCCCAGACCTCTATTAAGAGTACATAATTGTTGTTGCTCAGTGTATTTTACTTCACATCACCCTGCTCCCAGGTGATCACCCAATTATAATACCTAGAGTAATTTAAAAAATAACCCTCTTTCTGGTACATTTTGATTCATGTTTATTTGCTATAAGTTCCCTTCCATTTATTCTATTCGTCCTATTCTACTCTTTCACTTCTCAATTCCTATGTTTGCAACATCTACTCAAATTCCTATTTCTTTTTCATGTACATCAGTATGAATAGTATTAAAGTGCTGAGATATGCCAAATTAGTATGATTTCCAAGCAAAGATTACAGACCCAACAGTCCAGATACTTTCACATAAGCCCATCACAGCCAAAAAAAGGCTTAATCTGTGACTTTTTAATGACCACTTAGCAGGGGAATCCCTTTGTATATGCAGAGGACTGAGGCAGAAAAAAGGATATAGAAATGGATGGGGATGCTCGGTTCTTTGGTAGTGTTAATTATTTTGCATGTTAGAATCTTCCCTGACTGTATTAGGGAGAGAAGATCCACACTTACCTTCTCTAGAAAGGTGGGTAGGATTTTCTGAAAGCCTGAAGAAGCAAAATTTACTCTAATCATTGTTACTCACTACCATTAGGGGTTGAAATGCAGCATTTGCCAAGAGTGCAAGTTCTTGTATTTCATCTCTTTGACTGTACCAGTATAACTGCCAATCACAAAAAATACCTCTAATAACTCTTCCTTTTACTTAATAAGGAATACCACATCTTTAAAACATTAGAAACAGATGTCACTGCATTACTTCACTGCTGATGTATGTAATAGAAATGACACACTAATTAATTTAATGCAGTATAAATGTACTGATTATTTATCATGGCTGACAATAAAATTATGAAAACATTCAATTACAATCAGTGGTAATTCATTATTTATTGATTCTGCATTATGCACACATTAATACAATACATTTAATTACATAAGAGAAGGGATCATTTTTCTATTGATACTTAGATATTTAGATTCATCAGTTTTATTTAAAATCCTTGATGTCTAGGTGGGAAGTTTTAATCCACAATTCAAAAAAAACCTTTACTGAAATGTCAGAAATAAATTGAATACAAGTGTCAAGTACTAGTGAGTCTAGAAAAATGTGGGCAGTAAGAGTGACATACTAATTTCAGTCTCTTCTTTTTCTCACGTCAGTGTCCTACATTTGTTAATATAATCATGGTTACATTTTCCCAAGTAAACCAAAGCATTAAACACTAAACTAGCAAGAAATTAGTAATTTTCTTACTTCCTTTTCAAGCCTTTACTCAGAATTAGCAATATCAGTGGTTTGCGTGCTCATGATATAAACTCAAAGATGACTATGGAAAGTTCAGAGCTTTAGATTGGGCCCCGAGTAATTTTTTTGTTAAGAACTAGGAGAATATCATTGTAACTAGAACTCCAGTCAGGCTGGAATTGAGAAAAAATGGTGTTCCATTTTATTATGACTAGGGTGCATTATAAATGCATCTTTCAGTTATTTTTTCATCCTTAATTTTAGCCCCATAGTCACCTCTGACTCTCATAAGTCTATGTTCACATTTATCCCTCACATTTATTTTACTGAAGATCCAAGTTCTTCACTAAAAACTAGCATTTTCTCCTATAATCTACTAACATTGGACATACTTATTAAGTCTATAGAAAATTCTTTTTATGGTTAAAAAAATCAAAAATCACATCAAAATATCTACAGAATTCCTTTTTTTTATTGTCCTGCCTCATGTTTGGCTACACAAGCATCACTATCAAGCTTTCCAGTATTCTAGAAACAAAATTATTATTATTTTTAATTCATTCCCTACTGTTTCACTAAAAAGCTGTTATTATTTTTTATCATTGTCTCCTCCTAGTCAATTGTGTTACCCATCATTTTCTCTATAGGATCCCTGTGAGCCAGTAGCCACACTTATGCCAGCTGGCAATAAGTAATTTTCAGAAAGCTGTTGACTGGCCCTATCTGGAATGACTGGGGCTTTCCACTCTTCTCCTGTGTCAGAAAAGAGCTCTTTCACATTTCACTCCAATGGGGCATATGTAATGATGATAAAAACAAAAACAAACAAATATATCAGAATCTTTGCTTGACATTTTGCCATACAAACAAAGCCAATTTTTATATAGGACTAATACAATCCACCAATATTTCTATAGCTGACAGTGTTAAGAAAACAGAATGTTTTGCAAACCACTCCAAAAGGAACAAAAATATTTAAACTTTAATTTTAAATAAACATTTTAAAAATACTTATTTCAGCTATAGGAAGGCTTACTAGTTTGCACACATACAAATTACATACTGCTGGACTCCATTCAAATAAACCATCTGGATACTTTATAACTGACAAGATATTACTGTATGATTGTTAGGCTTTAGTTACTTTGCCTTGTCTTTTAATAAAATTGCAGAAAAATAATAATATTCATTGATATAGTTGTTTTGTATATGCTTAGTTGACCTGGACAGCTGCTGGTATTAATTCTCAAACCTTGAGCATTTTCTTAGTTTAAGAACAGTTCTTCTCTCCATGGATAGTCACCTCTCAAGGGTACTGTTTTTACTACAGCCTTTATGATTTTATATTGCTTCATGCCACTCCAACTTGCTGGGTGTTGATGCGCAAGGCTTCCTCTGGCCTTGCAAAAATTCAGTCTTATTTAGAAATATGTTTAGCTTATGGAAGACATTAAAGTCAAAAAGGAAAAAGAATTCTCACAGTGGAATTTGATTGTCACATTAATCTCAAAGCAAAAAATGTCTTTAAAAGGGCAAAGCCAATGATAAATGTTTAAATCTGATTTATTACATCTCTTAATAGCAATTATATCCAATAAATTAACCCCCCAAAGTTTCTATTGGAAGTCAGTTACTTGTTATTTTACCATTCCCAGCATGTAAAAATCTCAAATGAGTTCAGGGCTCAATTGTACTTAACACTTTGCTGAAGTAAATAGCCCCTGCCCCATAGAGCTTCGAATCTAAGGCTCTGATCCTAGAAAGATGCATGAACTAGTTTAGGACACATAAGCATTCCTATTGAAAGCTATTCATTTAAACCTAACTTATTTGAAATACTGCCTTAGTTTTAGGCAGCTAGGCAAGGGGCCTAAAACAAGTGGCTAGTCTTCTTAAACACACATACAATCAATGGAGAGAAAGCGAGGTACCCCCAGGGTGTAATTTAGGTCATTTAAGTTAACAAATATAGCAATTTAGTTAGCATACAGTCATCTCCCCTCGTCTAAAATGGCATTACTCATAATGCAAAAATATTAAACTTTGCAGAAAGGGTACCTAAATAAGAAAGCTTAACAAAAGGAAGAAGATGGAATACACAAGCAGTGCGATCATGGAAATAGTTGAAATGCTTTGTTGCTATTGCTTGTTTGGTATCCACTTGAAAAGTTTTGTTTATACTTTTCTGCTTGTTTGGTTTACTGAATGCTTTAGGGGGGAAGCTAAAAAAAAAGGGGGGGGGGAGGTAGAAAGAAGGATGTTGATACAAAGGAAGAAAGGGAAAAGGCTGGGAAAAGAACTGTAATGTAAGTACACTGGGAGAAGATAAGAAGCAAATAGCCAATTTAGCCAGTGTGTCCTGGCTGCTGCTGGGTGCATAACTGCCAGACTCAAATGCTTTGTATGAAATTTGCCTGGCCATCTTTTGGGTCTGCTTGTTCAGGGAGAAAGGACACACAAAGCTGAGCAGTTCTTGTGTAAACTGACCTGGTACAGGTGAAGGAGACATAGGATCTGTCTGGTCCCCAGGACCCAGCTGGGTTTTACTTGTATGCAACTGAATGAGGTACCACACGGTGCTTCTGGAGGCTGCCTTACACTCAGGCGTGAGGAGACGACTGATGCCATTGTACCTGTAACACAATCGATAAAGCACTTGAATCTGGAAATTTCAAGCAGTTACACACAAGACCTCCCGAGATAGGACTTTGCCTCCTATGACTGATCACCAGCTCCCACTCCTCACAACTGCCCTCCGTCCTGCTGGCGCAGGACACGCTCCCTTCTCTGGAGTGGCTTCGTTTGCTTGAGATCTGATTCACTTGCGATGCGCTGCCGCTGCCTCCTCCGTCTATTCACAGAAAAGTTGCTTTCGCGTTAAGTGGGAAGTCAGAGGTATTATTTACCTAGCGGAGACTCGCACTGCTACCCCCTCTCCCCGTCTCTCCCCGATTTCTTTCAGCTGCGGCAGGGCACAGGTGTTTCAGCCCTCAGGAATGTACCAGAGCGCAGCGACCGCTGAAACTACCCGGGAAAGGGGGAGGCGCCTGGACCTAGAGCGGGCCAGCCCCAGACTTGCCCTCCTCTCCCTCAGAGCGACGGGGCCGCTCCCGCGGGACCCCTTCCCGGCCTAGGAGAGAGCCCACCGAAACTTTCCTACCCCGCGGCACAGAAAGAGAGTTTGGCGGAAGCCGGGAAGAAGCGCGAACCGAGCGGTCTCTCCTCACGCTCCCGGCCCGGCCGCCTCACGCCCCTCGCCTCAGGTGCTGCGGCCGGCGCTGCCCCGCCCCGCCCCGCCGCCCGGCAGCCACTCGCCGAGGCCGCGCTGGAGGCGGGCGGGGCGCATTGGCTGGAGGGCGCTGTCACTCTTCCCCCTCTCACTACCCCCCCCGGCGGCGCTGGGGAGGGGTCTGGGCGCGCGGCTGGCGGCGGCCGCTGCGTGTGGGAGGGCGGGCGCGCGGCTCTGTTTTTAGTAGTACCGCAAAGAGCGCGGGGAGAGAGCGCGCGAGGGGCGCGAGGCTGAGGGGAGCCGCCGCGCGCCGCGGCGAAGAGCCGGGACTGGCCATGGCTGTCTCCGCGCCGCCCGTCATCGCCGCAACTTCCAGCGGCGGCGCAGGGGGCTCGGCGGGCTTGTTCCGGGCGGACCCGCTGTACTCCAGCCCCGCGGAGTCCCCGCGCCTCACCAACAGCCTCGTCAACAGTTTCCTCTCCGCCGGCAGCGGCGGGGCCGGCGCGGGTGGCGGCGGGGGCGGCGGCAACGAGTGTAAGATGGTCGACCTGCACGGGGTGAAGGTGGCCTCGTTCCTCGTGGAGGGACAGGAGCTGATCTGCCTGCCGCAGGTCTTTGATCTCTTCCTCAAGCACCTGGTGGGGGGGCTGCACACGGTCTACACCAAGCTGAAGCGGCTGGATATATCGCCGGTGGTGTGCACGGTGGAGCAGGTCCGCATCCTGCGGGGGCTGGGGGCCATCCAGCCCGGCGTCAACCGCTGCAAGCTCATCACCAGGAAGGACTTCGAAACTTTGTACAACGACTGCACCAACGCGAGGTGAGCCGCAAAACTTTGCTCTTACTCTGCCGGGAGCCGTGCCCGGGGTGGGGGGTGCTGGGTCCCGTCCCTGCGGTGGGTTGGGAAAGGGGAGCCCCGGGCTGGGCCGGGCCCGGGCTCGGGCTCGGGGACTGCCTGGGGAGGGGGGCCGAGGTGCGGCGGGGCCGGGGTGCGGCGGGGCCGGCGGGGGAGGCGAGCACCGCGGAGGTGCCGGCATGGAAAACTTTCCAGGATTCCTCCAGCCCCCGAGCGGGCAAGGACCGCCGAGCGGAGGAGCCGTGCCGCCCGCCGGTCTGCAAACTTTTCCCCTAGCTAGGAAAGCTGTTAGTTCACATATGCACTCCTAAAAAAAGACACCTTAAACTTTTCTCCGTTATTTTCCTTCCGCTGAAACTTGGAGTTCTTCTCGGGATCCCTCGCTCCCGGCGGGCGAGCGCAGGCTGGCGCGGCAGATGCCCGCCGGGGGAGGCTGGGCGGCTGACGGGCAAACTGTTGCTCGGTATCACTTCGCAATAATTTTGCGTCATGCGATGGAGAGGTCTGGCGTGGCCGTAGCCCCTGCCCTGCCGTGCTTAAATCACTGAGCCCGGAGCGGGTTGTATTCATGGGAGATCCCTGCTGGGTCCTTCGTACTTGGGGTTATAATCCTCGTTTGTGACCTCATAGCTGCTGCCTTTAGAAATGATAATGATCTAATAAACACAAAAACCCTCTCGGGGCTTATCAGAAATACATAGCGCAATGGTGTAGGATGTAAGACAGGGTGTTTGGCGTTGACATTTCCTAGTTTAGCAGTTCGTGAGATACCTTTTCAGAGACGTTTGCATTTCAGTGTGCTCCTCTGCTTTCCGTCTGGCAGGAAACTTTCTTCACAGAGGTTGTTTCAGAGAGCTTTGCGTGCGAAATCTGATTTGCAGCATGCAAATATTTAGTGACTTTGTTTTTTGTGTTACTATTTCTCACTGTTTAGGACTGAACGTGTTGGGTGGATTTATTTTTTTTTTTTAAATATAACCTTAAGTACGCGCTAATTTGGGGCCTGATCCTGCTGCGAGTTTAAGCAGGAGCAGACCGGACGTCCATTCTTGAATAGCAGTATTTGTTTTGTTTAAAATTATTTTCTGTTAAAGGTGACATTTTAGAAATGCTTGCACTCAATTCCCCGATATGTTTATTTGAAGTATGTTCATTTTCTCTTGCTTATGTTCTGTTCCTGTAACACTTTCTCCCGCTGCCTATTTCAATGTCATGCACTTCTGTGACATCACGACTACTGCCTTATTAAAATGATGGTGTTATAAATAAGGTCTGAGACTAAAGTATTTGAACAAAATTATTGTAAGCATACTGGGACATATTTAACATGTAAATGCTTCTCTGAAACGTTCCTGAAACTCGACTAGTGTGCAAGTTGACCATTAAAGAAATAAGTCATCTTAATTTCTGTGACTCTGCCAAAGTTTTTTCCTTAGGGAAATACAGGATCTGATTTGATGATACAGCCTTTAGATGCAAAATGATGATTTCTGCCCTCTTATAACCTGTGATTTAAGATAAAGAAATGCTGAAGTGTTAAATGTTTAAAACTTGTATTTCACGACTTTTTTTTTTTTCCCTTTAACAAAGACTTATGGCTGTGATAGGATAAGGGAATAAGTAATTCAAGGAGCAGCTGAGAAGGGAGGCCTGGGGAACTGTAAGTGAGGAGCCGAGTGATGCTCTCAGAGGGTCTGAAAGGAGCAGTCAGTGGAACGAAGACCTGGTTAAATGCTGAAGATACGGCAAGAGCACTGTTGAGGGGGGATCTAATAGGGCAGAAACACGTCTGAATGGAATCAGAGCTCTCAACTCATTCAACATGTGTGTAAGCGCAAACTCTCCCTGACTAGTTAGGAAAACACGATGTATTTTTACCTATTCAGGAATAGCAGATCACTTTACATTTCCTAAAATGTTTCTCATTTACTGGAACATTGCTCAACCTTTGTATCTTTTGAAAATGCCACTGGTTTGAATAACCTACTGATAGCAATGTATTTTGCATTCATGGTTTCAGGTGTAATGCATGATAAATGTTATCAGCACATATGAAACTTTTCTCAAGCATTGTAACTTAACAATGTTGATTGTATTCCGTGATGCTAACTGTATGCTTATATATGTGATTTTATTTACAGATTATTTTTTTCCTTGAACAACCCATACTTAATGGGAGAGCATGTTGGATAAAAATAGCTAAATATATGAGAGATCTAATTTTTGTTTGCTCTGAAGTGAGCCAGAAACCACTGTAGTGCATGGTAGCAAACAAATAAAACTCAATAGAACTGCCATATAAATGCTATATATGTACAGCATTTAGGTTCTGTACCTGGGAAGTAAAGTCTTGAAAAAATGTGTTCTTTTAGAAGCAAACTCTTTGATACGTATTGTTCCACTGCATGAGTCAAGCATTACTTATAACTCGGAATATTGTGCATTGCTTTTGTAACATACATATTTTTTAATTTATGAAGATTGATATATGTATTTGAATACTGCAGAGATACTGCATACTTGAGTTTACTCAAGAGCTGCCAGAAAAAGCAATAAGAAATGCTGTTTGTCATTGTTTTCAATGTTAGTTGACTTTTTAAAGCCAACATTTCTTATGTTAGTGTATGCTTTTAATTTTTTTTTAATTGGAATGCGAGCCATCAATTTTATATAATTGAAAAAGAGAGAGATTCTGCTTCTCCTGCTTAGTCTGTTGCATTTTTTGATTGAGCTTGTCTACAAAGGTCATAAGAACTGCAGAGAAACGTACCTGTAAGCAAAAGTTTTGTGTACGTTTGTTCTGTGTATGTAACACTAATTACTTATATCTAGTGTCTTTGACCTTTGTATTTTTTAAACAGTACAAGTATAATTTTTGCATTCACATGTAAAAAAAAATGTGCTGAACTTTATCGTTAGCCATCATCCTGTAATCTAATTTGGAAGCAAGGTTTATAAAATGAAACTAACCATTCACTTCATTACAGGGAGCATCTTCAAGTGAATAGTGAGTATAATGTATTTACTTACTAATTTGCGATACTTCAGAAGATTACTTAAATTATGGACACATGTTTAATTTTAGTAGCAAAGCATAACATTTATTGAAGTAGAAAACTATAATGAGGCTTTATTTAAATTGAAATTTAAAACTGTAGTGAGAACATTTTTATGACGGTAAATATATCACTCCTTAAAAATAGGATTCTATGAGTATGATCATAACCTATTCTACAGGGTTACTGTATTTGATGGATGCTGTTGGCTACTGAAAAAGCATAGTGTTGGTCTGGATTAGTCAGTCAATACTAAGAATACTTCCCAAAACACAGTGTTTCACTACATGGCTGATTTTTTGTGATTTAAAGTATCCAGTTAAGCTAATATTTTGTATTACTTTAGCTATTCACAAACAATAAAAGGCTCTAGAAATTACTTTAAGCAATAAATGCAGACATTTTATTTTATGAGATAATGAGGGTCTAGTCATGTTGTCTATTAAAAGCTACCCTATACTCAGCAATACTCTGTCTTTTATTAGGAGAATGATGTCAAGATGAAAATTAAAGCAATCCAGTCATGTAGCACTGCACAGAGCTTCCTTGTATATTGATTTTAAATGTGGATATCTGACTATATAAACTTCTTTGACTAATTAAATATTTAGTATGCATTCAGCCTTGGCCAAACTTGTGAATTTTGGAGGTGGTAGCACGTTAAAATAAAAACAATGATCAATGTCTCAGCTTCCTCTTCTTCCTCAGGCAGGAGGTTCACTTAAAACATTCTCAAGAGAGATCACTAGCATAGTGGATTCTGCTAGAGATGCAGAAAGGAATTTTTCCACTTTCTGAGCAGATTAATTATACTTTTGGAAAAATCCCTCTTTGGACATCTTGAAAGTCTGTGCTTGTTCAAAACTACTAAAATACTTGAATATTTTCACCAGAAGCATATCTAATCTGGAGAAGCCTTGATTAAAATTCCCTTCTTTTTTTGTAGCAATAGAGCTCCCCATTTGAAGTGTAACATGCTTTTCCTCCAAAATGGAGTATTTGTATGTTTCCTGCATGTGTATATGCATAATACATATGTAATTTTCTACTGAGACTTCTACAACTGAAAAATACTGTGTTTTTGTAGCAAAGACAAAAAAGCTAAACAATTAGGTATTAATGATATTCTTGTTGCATATTCAAAAGGTCTTTGCAAGCATTTCTTCTCCTTTTTTTCTTTTCACCATTTCAACCTGCAGAACTCTTCACTGTCACTTCAAATCACACAATTCTACAAAGATAAAACAACATTTAAACTCATTTGCTTTGGGAGGGAAATTGAGCATTTGCACCCAATAAGCCTGATTGTGGAACTGCATGCAAATTGTGTTTTGATTTATCTCTTTTGCACTTTTTTCCATTTGAATTGATCTTGCATTAATTTTGCCAAGCGGCTCTGTGAGGCTGCAGATGTTGCCCTGTGTTTAATAAATCAATGAGACAGATCTGAATGAATCACTTCAGATGGATTCTCTGCTCGGTTTGATGTCTAGATGTTATTCTTAGCTTGTTATCATGACAGATGCATTAATGTTCCCATACACTGCCAGCAATGTCAAAGAGATTGAAGCTTTTAAAGTGGCGGTATCCCCTTTTCCCCCTTCTGTTGGAATAACTAAATTGCCTTTAGGAATAGGCCAAAATATATATTTAATCATGGCATCATTGTGGGGAAGATGCTAAACTTCTGATCATGTTACAATACGAAGACAAATACAGTTTCATACAGGATGATTAATTATTCCAAAATAGTGTAGATCAATATTAAAATCTAAACATAGGATGGCTTCTTAATAGAGTAACCACTTTCTCAACATTAATATTTCATTGTAATAGGAATGATCCGAATAATATAAGACCAGAACATGTTAAGTGTTGCTATAAATAGAGTATTGTGTCCAAATTGATTACAGGCTGAAGAAGGCTTTTTCTCTTTTTCCTTTTTTTTTTTTAAATTCTTATTAATAATTTTCTTTTAAAGTTAAATATGTCTGCATTCAACATCTGTTAGATTTAAAATAGGAGCACTTGTTTATTATGTTTCTGTTACTACTTAGCATTTAGTGCCAGATACGTTAGAAAAGTTGTTGATCGCTGTTAATTTCTGATCTGTGTAGTCTGGTATCCATTATCTTGGAGCAGAACCTGTGGAACGCAAATCATAAAAGAGGCTGGAATGTGTCTTTGTGGAACGGTTTTAAATTCTGGAAAAGATTGTACAAAGTGCAAAGTACTCTGCCATGAGTAATGAAGATCTATTTCCCACATAGGCTATGCACAGTTTTTATTGGCTTTTATTATAAACCACTTGCGGTCTTCCTTGTTTTTCTCTAGAAGATAAAATATGTTTTGTGATTTGCTTCAATCATTTTGTTAAACCTGATCTCTTTCTCTATGATGGTTTATTTTAATGCTAAAAATTATCACAAATGTTCCTTTTCCTAATCTGTCCCCCAAACAGAAGAACTTTGACTTTTTGTCATTAAGGCTGCTGAGAATAAATTGGAGAAACTGGCTGTAACAGATCTAGATTTATGTTGGCATTCTTGGGGTTCTTGCTCCAGTAGTTCCAATTTGATAAAGGAAACAATATATGTAATAGAAATTCACAGTTTATTCAAATGAGTTTAAGCTTTAGCATTGTTATATCTGCCTTTCTTTCACCAATATATCAATGTGTGGCAATAGCATTATACTTAGCCTCCAGAAGCGACCAGCTCTGTAGATGGGAAATTATTCTCACACTGGGGTTGTGGTTGGACATGCAGCTGCAGTTTGTGTGTGTGCATTTGTTTTAAAGGCAGGTGAAAATCAACTTTGGTAGAACTGAGGAGCACGGCAAAAATCACTGAAATAGAAAATCATGTTTTGTTGTATGGCGGTGGCCTTAGTGTGAGAAAGTAGTATCTACCTACTTCAGTAATTTTGCAGAAAATATTTAAAAATTAGCTTTCTGACATGTTTTTAAAGAATTGTGTCTTGTTTATTTCATTGCTTACAGGCTGGAATTCACATTGTGTAAGAGCTGTACGTCGGTATTAAAAAGTTGTTGAAATCTGGGCTGTAAAGTTGCTGGTTTGGTTTTGCTGAGGTGAACCTCCCTTTCATGCTAAGGGAAGTTTTCCAGAGCAAGGGCAAAGAACTTATAAATATTTCTGGGATCTGAGCCATTCTTGTCAAAGATGGGACATATTTGCTTAAAACTTGCATTTGAAAAAATTATGCATATATGGCTTTTTCAAACAGGCACTACATTTTGGGGTCTGATCTTGTTCTTGCTGAATGTGTGTTCTTTAATCTTTCCTGTGCCTGTTCCGGAAATGGTAATTTTGGATTTTTCTGAATTTAGGAACAAAGTATCCAAAGCCTTGCTTTAATATACTTAGGAAGTTCCTATCTGGTTTCTTTTATAAGTCCTTCATGTCATCATCAGTGGTAGTGAAATCTTGTAAGTGTATGGAAATGCAGCATTTCAATAATTATTTATGTAAACAATACTAATAGCAAAACCAAACATAATGAGGATACTGTAGAGTTATTGCTGTCTTTGTATTATTGCTGTGATGCATTCCTTTTGTGTAAGCTAAGGCAAGATTTTTATATGTTACAATTAAACATGCATTACCAATCACAAGTACATTAGTTAGTAATGATTCTTGGTGATTTAGATTTATCCTGCCTGATATTAGAACTGTCCCTTGGGGCTACGTGCTTTTGATCTTTGTTCACTCTTGGTAAGGCATGGTTATCCAAAGTGACTTAGTAATAGGGTTTTCCCTCTCCCCCCATTCTACAACCTGTAAGAAACACCAATACCTATTGCCCCAGAAGGTTCCAATATCCAAATCCTGTACAACATAAATTTGTTTCTTTACTTTCTTTTTGTAGCATAGCTATGTTGCTGTTTGTGTGTGCGTATAAAGTTTGTCACTAGCAAGAGTGAGGAGATTATATTTCTTTGTCAGCCCATCTTGGCCTGCTAAGTCCGTTTTGCTCATTAAAATATATTTGTGTCAGAGCCTTTCTTGACTCATTTACAAATACCACTTCCCCAAAAAGTAAAAACAAAACAAATGAATAGTGCTTGCTTTATTACTGTATAGTGGCTTAAAGTGTAGTGTTTAGCAGTGTATATTGTTGTGTATATGTTAAGGTATAAAATGTTTGATTGCAATTGTGTCTGATCTTATCAACTTTCTGGAAATTGATATCTGGTAACAGCATTTAACCTACATCTAGTCTATCTGCTATTTATGTCATGGGTTAAAAAGAAAAAGTAGTATCGATCTGTCACTGGATTAAAGTTTGAAATCGGCAACAGCATGAGCACAAAAGGCTTTTTTTTATGATTTCTCAGCTTGCCATTGATCTACCAGTTTTATTGCATTCATTATTTATTAAAAGAATTTGCAAGCTAAACATAACGTTAAGCTAGTTTGCACACAGGGACTGCACTTAGGAAATTGAATGGAAATTGCATTAGAGATGAACATCTGTGCTATTTTTCCACTCGTGTGTTTATGGGTTTGTATAAAAGGTGTATTGGATTAACAGTTATAACCATTATAGCTTGCAGTAATATGTTAGAACCCTAGGCATTTAGTAGTTATTTAGGAGGGAAACTCTTTTTACTTATACTAAAAAGTACAGTAATGCCATCACAAACAGTGCTTTTATTGGATTATTCTTTATTAATGGGCTTTTTTACTAGTAATGTGTAAAACTTGAGGTATCTAGCTATATTGCATGTGTTCTATTATCTACGCTACATAAAGCTCCATTAATATTGTCATTAATTGAAGGTTTCTAGTGACAGTATTCGTTAAGGATTTGGTACATAGACACCCTATTGAAAGGAAAAGTATTTTGTAATATACAATAGGAATGTAAGTGTTGAAAGGATCCTTAATGTGTGTTCCTTCAGATTTTTCCCAGCAATTCAACTAGTTTTCTGTCCTTCCTGAGCTAGATAGCTTCTGTGATGTATCATATCAGTGAATCAGGTGGAAATCTTAAAAACTTTGAAATCTTTTTATGCTTCAGTTCACAAGTTCAGTTGCCCTCAACACTAGCTGTGCTTCTGCATGACATATAAAATGTAGGGTAGACCTGGAATTTTGAGGTCATCTTGTGTAATGATTTTGGATTTTTTTCTGATTGGGCTTCTTCTGTGAGACAAATTATTTTGCTTGAATACATCATGGTTAAATACGGAAAAACAAAGGAAAAATTAATTTTGGGGCTTTGGGTGAAAAATATATTTTTAGAATCAAGATGTTATCTATTTTATTTGGTCTAAGAATGTGTGCAGTCTAGTCTGTTTATGACTAGAATGTACTGAAATATGTAATGTTTTGCATCATCAGTGCACTTTCAGTTATTCTATTCAAGACTCAACCTGATACATCTCACCAGCTTGAAGACTGTTAATGGGTTTCCTGTGCTAAGAAGCAGAAATGTTCTTCATGCCAGAAGGTTATGCTTACTCTTTTGAATGACACTTCTTTTCCTTTTTTTTTTTTTGTCTATGGTAGGATGAAACCCTTCAAGTCTTAATAGCATTTTGAACAGAGGTAGCTCTGATTTTTAGTTGAAAATCTCAATACTATATTTCCACATTGTTTTGCACGCACTGTTAGTAATCTTCCTCACTGTTGTTACCAGCCATAGGCTCCTGTGATCACAATTTTCATATTATACCAGATAATGCGTTTCAGCTACCCTGTAAATAAAAGTGGAAGTCACTTTTAATATGGGATGTATGGAATTAATATATATACACGCACCTATTGATTGATATGATATGTGCGCGCACACACACATATATAATGCAGTTTGATCTAAATTTTTGGATTATTCCTTAGCCTTTTTCACAAAC
The DNA here is from genome assembly GCA_028565335.1 of Limnodromus scolopaceus. NCBI lineage: Eukaryota > Metazoa > Chordata > Aves > Charadriiformes > Scolopacidae > Limnodromus > Limnodromus scolopaceus. The sequence goes on from JAOXNO010000063.1 coordinate 15,495,787, forward strand.
CATGTAAATTAGCTTTTATTTTTGGAAAATTTTGCATACGTATTTATAAAGAGAGAGGCTTTGGAATAATCCAGGAATTTAGTTTAAATTGCATTTCTGTGGACATGAACTAAATTTCCTAAATGAATTTATATGGCTGTATGAACTATCTTGGTGTCCTTACCAACAGTCTTTCATTTTTTTTGTACTTCTCATAGCCATGTGAGTGAGTAATATTCTCAGCATGTAATTTTATTTCTGTCCAGTCTGTGGCAAGAGAACTTTTAGCTTGGGATGCCCTTGTGGTACTTTCAGTCAACAGAACAGTGAGTCACTTTTCCATTTCAGGACCTGTACGGACAGTGGAATTAAACAACTTTATTAAAAAAGTTAATAAAAATTACTTTACACTATATGTGTACAGAGTTCCAAATCTAATGTGTTTCGTGGAAGCACAGAATTGTTGAGGTTGCCAGGGCCCTCTTGAGACCACCTGGTCCAACCTCTCTGTTTAAGTAGGGTCAGCCAGAACTGGTTGTCCAGAACTGTGTCCAGTTGGATTTTGACTGTTTCCAAGGATGGAGGCTCTCAGCCTCTCTGGGCAACCAATTTACAGTATAGAAATAACTCTGCAGTGGAAGAAGGATTTTTATTGGCATTCACTGGGATGACTGGATTATGTGTGAGTTGTTGAAGCTGCGAATAGATGTCGCGGCTAGCCACTGATGTCATCACTGCCCTTCCAACAAGTCGCTCAAGCAGCTCAATATGGATACTCTGCCACTCTGTCCTTACTGGAGCAGAGTCTGAGTTGTAACTCTCTAATCCTCTGTGAATCAACCGTGTCGTATTCAGATTTTGATTTCTCTGTCTCACAAATGATTTCCTGAAATCCTATATGTGTGTGCTGTTGAGCTGACTTGTCTTACTGCCCACCATTACCTGAGAAGTAATATTAGTTCATTTGTAATTTATTAATAATAAAAAAAAAAAGGGGGAGGTGGCTGTAAGAAAGCTCATAGCACAGATGTGGCAGTAGCAGGGTTTTAGTTACTTGTATGTTGCAGTAATTTAGGAATTGCTAATTAAGAAGATCAAGCTAGTTTAAAGAAAAAGTATTTTGAGTTTCATTTAGAACTTTGAATTAGTGTATTTAAAACATTATGCTTTTTCTTATACATGTAACAGTTGTTTTTGCTTAGTACAAGTTTTAGATAATGGCTAATAGACTGTTTCTATAACAGTTAATCAGAAAATATCTGATGTCTGTGAAAAGTTATCCCTGTTGTTCTTTATGCAGCCGTGGTGCATCTTTTAGAAGGAGCCCTCAGAAAAGGTTTGGCCAGAATGATTACTGTAAGATGCTGCAAACCCGCTCTCTCTCATAGTCAGAAGTGCTTAGGAAGGTTAATTGATCCTGCTATCATACACTGGATTTCCTGTCTCGGATCAGAACCGTAATCACTGTCACTTCTTTCTGCTGTTTTTTATAAATTATAAATCCTTACTTGTCACACAACTGATTTTTGGTTCAAAAAAATCTCAAGTTCCAGCATAAAGAAACAAAGTTTCTGTCTTGCAATTTCATGAAATACTTTTCTCTTGCGAATTTTACTGCCCCCTTCTTCCCCCCAACCATCAGACCTCAAATAAACTGTTCATCTTTGTTATTCATCCTTAACGGTTTACAATTTTAGCTTTTAATCTTACTGACTGAAAAAATTAACCTTTTATTTTACTGGGAGAATATCTATTCATGTTGGTGTGGAAACAAAGCAAAAATATTTGTACTATATTTATTGTAGGCATCTTTACTGAGTAATGCAGGGACTGTTGTAGAGTAGTTCAGAGTATGACAGTCGACTGTTAAATACATTTTTAGAACTCATGTTCTGAGTGAAGATAAGCTGAGTTCTTATCCTGGTGTATTCTGATCCAGATAGAAACTCTTCATAAGAAATGTTTTTTACCATTCATGTGAAGTTTTTGATAGTATAAGCTCTCTATTTTTGTTGTTTTTCCCAAACTTAGCTATTAACAGAAAGCTAAAAGCCTGACAGGGTTGAGCATTTCTGCAGCTAAGTGTGGCATGTGAGCCAGGCTAGGTTAGGGGTGCATTCTACTGCACTGCATTTGATTTAAATGGTGTGTTGTGTTAGGATCTGAATAATTCTTTTTTTTATATTGCATCTGTTAAGTGTAGTTAGATAGGTCTTGTTGCATTGGCTTCTTCGCACCTACACCAAATGTGTCTGTTTCCGTGTAACTACTTTTCTAATGTTTGTCAGCCAAACAAAAGTAGGAGCCTTGCTGATGCTGGTTGTCCTCTACCTACATGTTACAAAAGGAATGTAGCCATCCTCCCAGTGCCTCTCAGCCTTCTTGAGATGGCTGGATGGTTTCAGAAGGAGATGTAGTTATTTTTAAGTTACTGTTCTGCCAGTGTTAAGTAGTGGTCCATACCTCTGCTTTCTAGGGGGAAAAATGGAAAGATGAAGGAACATCACCATCTCACCACATCTTATGTCCACCTGCTGCTGGCTCACAGTGAAGTTGTGTCTCACAAAGTGTAAGCCCTTAATAGGAGTTGGTTATTTATTTACAGGGAGAAGAAAGGAGGATCAGGGAGGCTGGGCTGGTGGATGCAGTACGTTTGTTTAGGATTCCTGGGTGTTAGAAGACCTGGACTGCAGATAGGGTACTTCAGCAATACAGTCCTTTAGCACATGCTCCATCAGGCAAGGGAGTCCAAAAAGGGGTGAAGTTCCTATGCGTGGTGTGCAGTAGGCTGATATGACCAGAGCACTGTAAAATTGCTGCAAGAGAGCTGCTAAGCTGTACACTGCATGCAGAGTATGTTGAATTAATTGCAGGATTTCTTGCTGTGCCTACTCTGCAGTTATCATTTCCCCCCTATCCTCTGCTGCTTTGGAATTTCTCTTTGACACCTTCAGGTACTTGTGGCTATGTGGCTACACAGCCTCATCTTTCCCTCATCACCTAGATTCATCTGTCATTGATAGTAACAACACAATAACGAAATATATAAATATAGCATTCCATTGTAGACAACAATTGCAGGTTTCATTTGTTGTGTTGAATAGTCATTGAGTTGTCTTTCAAGTTTAAGAAGTTCATTAAGGTACTCTTCACCATGTTTAGATATAAGGGTTTAGTGGATTCTCGGTCCTTGTAAAGTTTTTTTTAACCTCTAAACACCTATTTTGGGGGAAGTTCGTTTCGAGGGTTTTTTGGTGATGCTGTTCACTTTTCTGCTTTCTGATAAGAAGCTCTTTTTTAGAGACTTTATGCACACTAAGTAGTTTATCTGATGATGTCACATTGTTTCCAAAATAATCCCCTTTGATGTCTAGTGCTGTGAGAATTTGAGTGGTAGTAACCAAATATATAGACAATAAGTGGTCAAAGAACATTTATATTGAAGTGCTTAGGATGATTGCTTAGTTCTGTTATATGACTGTAGGCAAAATTGGAAACTTTCTTTTTCTGCTGTTGATTTTTCATAACATTTTCCTGAAACTCTGGTTTCAACCACCCTTTTTTCAGAGTAGATAATCTTTCCATTCAGTTCATTCTATATCTTGGAGTGGTGCTGTTGAGCATCTTAAAACGGATAGTCAGTGGTGGTCATAAACTAATCCAACATAGTCATGGGATAACAGAAAAACACAGTAAAGGAGATTAAAGGTATTTTAAGTGTTAATAACTCAGTTTAAGAACGTGTTAATATTTGGCTATAAGCTTTCTGTGCAACACTATAGAGGAGACTGAGTGAACATTAAGGCTGTGGATCTCATGTGAAGGAAGAGATTGCTGTGTCCTTTTGACCTCATTGCAGATGAAATTCTGCAATGGAACCATTGCAGAACCGGAGTCTTTCTATTGATTTCAGTGGTTTTGGATCTGGAGTGCAGAAAGCAATCAAAACTAAATGCATATCCATGTACTAATCAGTAAGTGACTTTGGTCCACACCGGGAAACATTTTGTGCAAATTTGGAAGTGGAATAATGAAAGAATTCTTCAGAAATCAGTGTGTACCCTATATATTTAATTTATCTCATATTTGGATTGGTTTTAATTATTCTTTTAAGTCCATGTACTCATATAGAAAATAAGCATAAAGAGTCTCTGTGTATTTGAATAATTCTGATGGAGGTACTATATGGGCTACAAGTACTAAGAGTCAATAAACGTATGCTTGTGTTGCCTAGTGAACTTTTGCCAAGAACAGGGGATTACAGGTTGGTTGTGCAACTTGTATAGGAATTTTCACTTTTCCCGTTGTGGAAAGTGTTTACCAATGGTGATAAATAGAAACTATTTTCTGTAGAATGAATATTATAAACTTGTTACTGTGCATATGTTGTACACTGCTGATATTCAGAAATCCTTACTTAGTCTCAAATATATGAAATAGGATTAACCTCAATCTTGACGGTTTTTAATAAAGGTAGGGGGATTTAATATCCTAAGTGGGGGTGACTGCATGTACAGAGTAGTAGAAAAAATATTATGCACCTTAACAGTTTAAAAAGTAGGAAAGTGATAATTATTATGTACTTAATAAGCACATTTCATAAAGTTTGCAGTATCATAGTTAGCATCCTGGCTGTTTAGTTAACTCTTGATTTATACTTCCAGCTAGAATTCAGAAAATACTGATTTCTTATAGCTATTGATTCAAGTTCTTGGACTTGTTAAAATCAGTTTGTTCCATTTTAACTGTTCAATTGAAAGTTATTTCGGCAGAGTATTGGGAAAATTAGTATTGGGAAATGCAAGGGATTGTTCATTACTGGTATTCACTAATATCTGTGGAAAAACTTTAACCTTTCTCAAGCTGAGACTGAAAATATGATGAAGGGTAAACCACCATAGCTGTATTTCTAAATAGCTTGCAAGCTTAAATCTCGATCAGTGATTAGTACTTTACACATGCATCTGATTTTTCTGGGAAGTCCTATGCACTTTCTGAACAGGAATGGCAGTTGGTGGACTATTTATTACTCATTCTGGTTTTGGTGGAAAATTTGGCCTTGTATGTCATTTAGACTTTGTGACACATGTAGCCTCCCAGGGCCTAATGACTTGTCTGCAGATGGGCTGTTATTTATTACAGTCATGTAGAATAAAATTGATTGTCTTCTAAAATTAATTTTTCATTTGCCTCAAGCTCTGCTTTAATAGAGGACACACAGTTGCCTGTTTGCAGAAATACTGTTTAATCACATTAATATCTCAGCCCCCCAGGCCGGTGAAGATAATTGTACAAACGAACAGCAAAATCTGTATCTTTAACTTCTTTTTATGATTAAATTATGCAAATGACTTATCTCCTGCCCTTCCAAGCACTAATCATCTAATTAGGAATGATGTGTTAAAGGGATGGTTTTGAATCAGAAGAGGGGGAGAATGGAGGAAGCAGAAAATAGGACCTGACAATGAAACTGCTGAAGGTACTGTTGTGATACAAGATAAATCTATGTATTTGTTCAAAAAGCAAAAATAAGGGCTTGTTTTGCTATTTCTATTCTTGCTTTAGTGATCTTTTTCATAAGGGGATAATTCTTCTGTCCGATCTTTGCCCGTAATTTTCCATATTAACTTTAAATTCAATTATTAAGGTTCAAGAATTGAGTCACTTAGCACTTTCTCTTCCAGTTCTTGTAAACAAGATAGTGCAAGTGTCTCTATTTGGCTTCACTAGTAGTATGGTTTGAAAGACAAAATACATACATTGTAGACTGTTGTTTATAAAAGTGCCTATCATTGTACTATTATATGTCCTCAGCCTGTCAGATAGTTCTATTCAAGTATCTTAGTCTGTTTTCTGAATACTTACTTGCTGGTTAAAAAGAACGACTTTGCCTTTTAATGTGAAAATGTAAGTGGTCAACTAAAGAGAATGGCCATCTCTTCAGTAATGTTCTGTGCCTAGTTTGGAGAGTTTCCCTTTAAGTTATGAGTGAGGCTCTGTTTAAATGTAGATGTTTAGATGATCATAAATTTATATGCAATATACACAATCATGCCTTGAACTCACCAGAAGTTTACAGTTCTGTTTTCTGTGTTTTCTAATTTGTAAGCAGATTCTGTTTTGCAAGTTGTGCCTTTATGTGCAGAACCTCCTTCTTAAGGTGCTTTCCCACAGCGGGTTTAAACTATCGGTGTGTTATTACTATTGCTAAAGGTACAACAAACTAACTCTTGCATTGGGTGATAACGCTGAGAGTTCGATAACACATTACTTACATTTTCTCTTTACTCAGTTATTGATGTACTTACTGTACCCTAATCATGTACAGTATATCAAGAAAATAAGAGTATTTTAGAGACTAACTGAAGGTTCAAGTATTCCTGTATGAGACTGTATTGCTTCCTTTATAGATATATGAGAGAGTATTCATGCATAAATGTATGAATTCATAGGATACTACATAGAATACCAGTAGGTCCACATTCCCTAAAAGCAAGGTACAGACTAATCTTTCAGACAAGATAAATCCAGCTGTGTTTTCTACAGATCTGGTAAATGCCTTCACTTGGTCAGCTCTTGTCCTTTAGAGGTAAATATATGAAATAGTGGGAAAACGTTTTCTATTTATGACATGATCAGTTTTGAAAGTTTGAGTGACATGTTGCTTGCAACATCTGCCTTACTCATTGAGGAACATCAGCTTCTCTGCCTGTATATACGGCTTGTGCTTAAGTGCATGTATGCATATACATAGGTACATACACAGGGGTTTACTGATATAATCTGAGAAAAGCTTAACTTCCCCAGGAAGGTGGGAAGGTATCCCACATAAATTCTGAGAAGCCAAAAGCAATGGTATCAAAATAATCTTGTTAGTGGTTTGGTGTATGTCATAGGGATTTAAAAAGGAAAAAACCTCATATGAATTAAATTTGAAAGCAGTTAAATTGCTGACTGGCTTTTCTGGGTTGGTTTTTGGATGGTTCAAGATAAATAACGCAAGTTCTGCCTCTGCTTTCCTTTATCTGACACAGATGTAAATTGCTGGTGGAATTTTTTCATCAGCACTTCATGGATGGGGAGGCCGCATTTGTACCTTCCAGCAGTATGACTGAATTAAATGAGTTGACTTCTATCTTTATGTGTATTTTCATCATTATCACTCCAAAATTCTTCACAAAAGGAATGATAAGAAGACCTTGTTGAAGAACTCCTAAACAAAATATTTGTACTAAAGTATGAGTAATTTCAGTACACAATGCCTAAGTATATTTTGTCAGAATTACGGGAAACTTAAAAAGAAGAAATGATTTCTCATTGGATTAAAAGTTTCTGGGATTCATTGGCATTAAATAGCAATGAGGGCTTTGAGAAAGAATTGCCTACCCTAAAAGGAAAACCGATGATACTTAAGGAGCAAATAGTCCTAGACTTCTTTTTTTTTTTTTCTTCTATATTTGCTGGATCCAGATATTCAGCATAATAAAGATAAAAATAGAGGTCTTGTACTTGTGCTGATGCTGTGTGAGAAGTCAATGGAGAGTGGTGGACAGCATCCGGCTGCCATTCTTTATGTGGTTAAATTTCCTAACGCAGATGGCTTTTTGCTGATGTATTTTACTATGGTAGGACTGTAGTACTAAGATAAGGACATCTGGTATAGGTATCTGCTGAGATACTTTATGGGATCTGATAGAAAGTACTATTTGTGGATGCTAACCTTTAAGGTTTTAGCATCAATGAGGAATCCAAAAATCTGTGATCTGTAGTTTGTATTTACTGGCTATTATGGATAGGCAAATAGGAAGAAGGTGGTCTGCAGTAAGGATTCAGATATCACTTACTTTTTTCTCTCTGCACGTGCTCAGGTCTTTATTTTATCCAGTTGCTGATTCAGATGTTTTTCTTACTTCTCTACTGGGCAGTTTTCATTGAGGAAATGATACGTGACAACAGATGGTAGATCTCAACTCATTTTATGAATTAAGTTGGTCTTGCAAGAAGTTGAACTGACTGCCTCAGCCTTTACTGCTCGGGCCAACCCCCAGGAGCCATGGACTTCGGATGAATCAGAGACGGTCTGGACTAAGGAAGATCTTCCCTTGGTGGAGGAGGACCAAGTTAGAGATCAGTTAAGAAGGCTGGATATCCACAAGTCCATGGGTCTGGACAGGATACACCCGAGAGTGCTGAGGGAGCTGGCAGAAGTCATTGCAGGGCCACTCTCCATCATGTTTGAGAGGTCCTGGAGAACAGTCGAGGTGCCCGAGGACTGGAGAAAGGCCAATGTCATCCCAGCCTTTAAAAAAGGGCAAGAAGGAGGACCTGGGAAATTACAGATGGGTCAGCCTCACCTCCATCCCTGGAAAGGTGATGGAACGCCTCATCCTGAGTGTCATCTCAGAGCATATGGAGGAAAAGAAAGCTATCAGAAGTAGTCAACGTGGATTTACCAAGGGAAAGTCATGTCAGACTAACCTGATAGCTTTCTATGATGGCATGACTGATTGGATAGATGAAAGGAGTGTGGTGGATATTGTCTACCTTGACTTCAGCAAGGCTTTGACACTGTCTCCCACAGCATCCTCATAGCTAAGCTTAGGAAGTGTGGGTTAGATGAATAGATGGTTAAGTGGATTGAAAACTGGCTGAAAGACAAAGCTCAGAGGGTTGTGATTAGGGGCACAGAATCCAACTGGAAGTTTGTAACAAGTGGTGTTCCCCAGGGGTCAGTACGGGGTCCAGTCCTCTTCAATGTATTCATCAATGACCTGGACGAAGGGATGGAATGTACCCTCAGCAAATTTGCTGATGACACAAAACTAAGCGGGGTGGCTGACACCCCAGAAGGCTGTGCCGCCATCCAGCGAGACCTGGACAGGCTGGAGAGTTGGGCTGAGAGAAACCTAATGAAATTTAACAAGGGCAAGCGTAGGGTGCTGCACCTGGGGAGAAATAACCCCCTATGCCAGTACAGGTGGGGGCTGACCTGCTGGAAAGCAGCTCTGAGGAGAAAGACCTGGGAGTTCTTGTGGACAACAGGATGACAGCAATGTGCCCTTGCAGCCAAGAAGGCCAATGGCATCCTGGGGTGCATCAAGAAGAGAATGACCAGCAGGTCGAGGAAGGTCATCCTCCCCCTCTAGCCCTGGGGAGGCTCCATCTGGAGTACTGTGTCCAGTTCTGGGCTCCCCAGTTCAAGAAGGACAGGGAACTTCTGGAGAGGGTACAGCAAAGGGCCACGAAGATGATTAAGGGCCTGGAGCATCTCTCCTATAAGGAAAGGCTGAGGGACTTGGCTCTTCTTAGTCTTGAGAAGAGAAGGCTTAGGGGAGATCTGATCAATGCTTACAAATACTTAAAGGGAGGGTGTCAGGAGGACGGGGCTGGTCTTTTCTCGGTGGTGCCCAGTGACAGGACAAGAGGAAATGGGCACAAACTTGAGTATAAGAAGTTCCACCTAAACATGAGGAGGAACTTCTTTACTGTGAGAGTGGTAGAGCACTGGAACTGGCTGCCCGGAGAGGTGGTGGAGTCTCCTCCTTCTCTGGAGACATTCAAAACCTGCCTGGGCAAGTTCCTGTGTAACATGCTCTAGGTAGACCCACTCTGGTGGGGGGGTTGGACTAGATGATCTCTAGAGGTCCCTTCCAACCCCATATGATTCTATGGAAAGAATTCTTGTAAGAATTCACAATTGATGGATGCAGCAGTAGAGCCATCTCATGATTTTTTTGTTTGTGTTCAGAAAGTATTAAATGATTTTAAGTACATTCCCCTGAGTTCCTCCTCTTGGTGGGTTAAGTGTTGGGCTTAGTTAGAATGGCTAATTCTCTATGCTGAGATGGATTATAGTCGCTAAAAAATCTAGCAGCCTTTCTTAACACAGTGCTCCACAGCAACACTTAATCAATTTGTGAAGTCTCTTAAATGTGACAGATTTTTAGCCAATCTGGACCTCTCTGCAAGTTCTCGAAACTGCTTACTGCCCATGCATGACGTATTTAGAAAAGTTCTGATTAATGTGGTTCAATTAGAATTACTAATTGATTTTGTACTTTACAAGTGAAAGGATTGTACCCAAGTAAAAGAGAGGAAAACTAATACCTACTACTTTTTTTGTTTTGTAATAATCTGATGCTTGGAATAACCCATCTTAAGCTCTGTTGGTCCTGAAAAATGGGACACCTGAACTGAGCGTTCATTTTGCATGAGTGGTGAATATTTTGAGGGAGGATCCGTTGCATGGCTCTGACTTTGTGTTCCCATGTTGCACTATTTTTTGTTTTCATTCTGTAGCAGTGATTCCTCATGTTAATGAGATGATGAGTGGTTTTACTGCAGGCAGTAGTTTTCAGGTGACTGTTCAGGTGAAGGTGGAAGTTGCTACATAAATTCACAAGCCTGTAAAAGGGATTTGGTTTATGTACTTGTTCATACCTCCTGGAGTGCTTACTGCTTTTGAGGAGGGTATACCTGTGTGGCATGAACTGTCTTTACCTTTCCTCCAAAGAAATGTTTCAATAGAACCACCAATTAAAAGGTCTTTCAGATGTTCTTGAGATTTATGCACTTAAAGTGCTATTCAGTAGCTGCTAATATCTCTTATACTAATGGAGGCCCTATTTATTAGGTAGATATAATAATCTACAGCAGTTATGGTAAAGGCTATTTTGAAATACTAACCAAGTTTGAGTTACATATTAAATTGAAACAAATTATTACACCAAACACTAAATCAGCATGCAGCTTCACTAGTATGATCTTAGAGCAGGATCCCGTATCAGTTAAGCCAATTGTGACAAGCAGTGAGAATTCTTACAGAGAGATGGTCCTGAGTAAGGTATTGACTTGCCTGCTAAGTTCAAATTAATTTAGTCTAGAAATCCAAGTGTATTCCCTTTTGTGGTCTTATTGTGGGTTGGGGTAATTGAATATTTTTGAAGAAACGTATAATTCTGTCATTGAAAAGAGGTTTTGGCAAATGTCAAGGAATAGTAGAACATTTAAATATTCATGGCTTCAGACTGTCACTGTACAGTGAGTATGTGAAGCACAGTTTCTGGAATCTGAGATAATATGGTACAAACCCATGTTTGTCAGATTTCCTTGACTTCATATGAATACTGTGACCAATCCATCTTCACCTTTATGGGTGAAACTCCAGTTTAAGATACTGAAAGCGATACAGTGTCATGCTTTCCACAGCAGTAGGATGCACCCTTCTTAATCTCTTTTTCAGAACCTAATTGTGGATGAGTGTGGACTGACACACTAAGCATATTTGTGTGATTATATTAATATATTTCCATAGCTCCACTATTTCTTAAAAGTTATAATCTTTGATCTTGTTTTTCTGGAAATTGCTGAACTTCTACTTTTAATGACTCAAACATTAAAGAGGTCAACTTTATTTACTGTGGGCCTGTGATTAGCTGTCTAGTGTGACACACTGTTGTTCAAATTAGAATATGGAATGGTTTTCAAATTGCAGCTGTATTAAAATGTTATGGGAAAGCAGAGGGGAAAAAAAAAAACAACAGTGGGAGCACTGGGAGCACTGAGCACTATAGAGGGTATATCCTGTCTAAATTGTAGAGATTGTACATAGTTACCCTTTGAATATATATTTTTGCCAAATTAATCTCTCTTGGTCATATTCTGCATGTTTTAAGAGTCAGGGGAATGAGCAGTCGTTAAATTAATACAGCGAAGCATAAGAAAGAAAAGTTAGAACTTCAAGGCTGTATAGATATGTGGGTTAGTACCTTTCTAGGAATCGTTCTGGTTTTGCAAGTGCTTTGGACTTTGGCATATACAAATCCTTGTTTGTAATTAATATTAACATCTAATTTTGGCAGTGGACAGAGTGATTGTTTGGGGAGGTAGTGGGAGTGCTTAAATTGTATTCACTTTTATGAAACATGCTGCTACATGTGTCTTTTATTTAATTGGTTGTTAAACCTTCCAACCCTCTGCCTGTAAACAGGTTGAAAAAAAATAGGGCACATCAATTTCAGATCCATTTAAATATAAACAGATATCCTGAGGGCTCTTTATGTACTTATTTTTATTCAGAAAATACTGACATTTGATGTACTGTACCAGGATCTAGTCTCTTTACCTTTGAGATGAGACTCATGTCCCTGTGCGTCTAAACCTGGACAGGCAGCCTGCCTGTAAATTATGTATCTGAATAATTCCCCAGCTAGGAAGTATGTACAATATCTTTTTTAGCATTTCTTAACAAGGAGCAGCCAAATCAAAGTGATTGCTAGGAATTATTTGGAAAAGTGTATAGAACAAAAAGAAAACAGTAGTATGTGATTGTAGATTTGAGGTGCACTTCCATCTTGAATACTGTGCAGTTCTAGTCTTCTAGCTGTCTGCCAAAGGACACAGAAAAACATCAAAGAGGGAAGAAAAGAAGAATGATGGGGATGATGGGTGAAGAGCAGCTTCTATATTGAGGAAGGGTGGTATAAAGTTGTGTGAAATCACAAATGGTGTGGAGGTGAACAGAGATTCATTGTTACTGGAAAATGTAATAATTGACTTTACTAATGAAACCTCATTATTATATGAGACATTCTACTTTCACTCTTAAAATAAATGGAACTGAGTTTATTGCGGGGGGAGGGGAGGAATGAAAATAAAGGCAGCACAAGGGAGAGATGAAGCATTTCAGGTGCCTGAGCTTTGGTCACCTATGAGGATGCAGTGTAGTGCCCTCTGGTGAGTAGAGGTTTAGGGATTCCCATTCATTTCCTTCTCCTCTGTTTCTTTCTTGCTTCCACTCTCCTCCTTCAGAGAAATTTTCCTTGGTAAATATTATACTTTCCATTACTGGATGGGGAACCCCCGTCTATTCCAAAGTTAAATGTCTTGCTAATGATAGGTCCTTATGGATCACTCAGCTCAGTAAAAACAAGAAAGCATTCTGACTGCCCTTTTAAGAATGTATTCCTCTGTAAGGAGTATGTTAACTTCACTAGTGAGCTACTAGAAACAATGAGACTGTTCCAAGTCCTGTGTTTTACAGTGACTATAATAACTTCTCTTCATGTAGAAAACTGTTTCAGGACCCTCCATAGGGAGTATTTGCTTTCACAGTCTATGGCAGTGAGAACCTAAACACCATCTTTTAAGGCCTAAATGCAAGGAGCTGTACTTAACCCAGGTCAGTGTTGGGGTGAAAGCTGATCCCAAGATCCTTTTTAATTAAAAAAACATTTCTAGTCTGCTTCACAATCTAGAAATCAAAATGAAACCAGCAATCTGATTAGTAATGAAAGCCTGAAAATGACAAATTAAAACCCTTCACAAATGAAGGCTGTAGCAGAAGGAAGTAAAGAGTTGAACTGTAGACTGGCATGTGATGTATTTATAAAACCAGTTCAAAATGTTAAAATGCCGCTTACAAGTCATACAGTTACAGAACCTGATCATTCTGTGATTCTGTAACTGCATGACTTGTAAGTGGCATTTTAACTTTTCAAACTGGTTTTATAAATACATCAGATTTGTCAATATACACAACCATAGGGGGAGAAAAACCAAACTTCAATATTCTGGGAATATTCTAAAGCTGGCCAATGTAGCAGCACAAGAGGGTGATAGCAAGAAGTGGGAGGGATAGTGAGGAAAGGCAAAACCAGTTCATGTTTGCTCTGGCGAATGCATCTGGCATAATAGAAATTCCCTGGTGAACAAGTGTATGGTTATTTTCCCCTTGTTCCTGGTTAAGTAGGATAGAGTAAAACAACATGTAAGAAATATTGAGGGAGAAGGAAGCAATGACTGGAACAAAAATCTTGTAACTCAGGGTTCTTGATCTCGTAATCTGATTTCTGGGGGCTTGGAAGCACCCACTGGGCAGTAAATCAGAGCTGGAATGCTGGGTGTCCCAGTTGATAAAAACTTTAAACTTTGCAGTTCTGGAGGCTGGCAATGGAGGGGGTAGAGGTTATGGATCATGGTTTCTTCATTCAGGCTTCTTCAGTGCTTTACATTCTTTATGGTGTGAGGAGGGAGTATTACGGCTGTAAGATGGACCAAAGTGGTACAGAGAGCTTGGTAAATGGATTTTGGTAGCTGTTCAGGAAATGGCTTTGTAAATCTTGGAAAATACTGATTTTAACTTGTAAGATGTTATTTAAAAATAAAAGCAGACGGTCGGTGTTAACTCAGTGAATTTTTCGATTTTATCTGAACAGACTTGGTTACAGTTTTAGCGATGTCAAGCTGAATCAATTTTTTTATTATTAAAAAAATCATTTTTAGCCAGATAATGCATGTTTGAATTAAATGAAGTGGGAATGAGGAGAAAAAGTGAATGCCTTAGTTGTTACTGTAGGAAAACATTTAGAAGAATGGGAGCAAAGCTATCTGGGAGCATTGACAATGTCATCTTTTTTTACTACCTGCCGACACTGAAAATTTCTCCTTTAACAGAATAATATATAAACCTTGGGTAAATGATTAAAGTTAATTAAAAAACCCCAACAACACAACAACCACACAACCACTCTGTGTGTGTGTGTCTGTATAATATATAATACACATGTAATAATCTAGAAAAGGAATGTCTTCCATAATGCGGTCTTTTGAAGCTACAAAGAACGCAGTTTAGACTTTAAAAAAATCTATTTTTAGGAATGGACTAATTTTTTTTTAAGTTGGAAAATATAAACTTTAAAAAGAATAGTGTTTCTCCCTAATATTTTTTTAAATGAATTTCAGATAATTTATTTTACTGAAGAATTTATTTTACTGAGAATGTTACCTTCTTTCTTTAGCTTCTTGGTAGATTTCCATATGTATTCCTTAAAAAATTTTGTCAGTGACTGGTTGGGGTTTTTTTTTTTGTGTAAGTTATGTACAGAATATATGCAAGAAATATATTCCAAAACTCCGTGGAGTAGAGCAACTGTCCTGTCTATGTTACCAAATAGCCTTGTGTTTGTACAACCACTTCCTTGATGCTGAGTTTCTGAACCCAGTATTTCAGAAGAGTATTGGGGAGGGTGTACAGAAGGCATTTGTGTAGACTGAACACCTTGTGCAGTTATGTTTGGTTGTCAACCCATAGCTAATCAAGTATGAGCTAGTTTGATTCTTCGTTAGAAACCTTGTAAAAAGGTGCTGTGCCCAGCAGGAAGTAGTGATTTTGTTTTGTTTGAATCAATGCAGACTCAGTCTTGCTTGATGCTATGGAATGTGGCTAATGGAAATGTCTTTAAGATTTGTAAAACTGAGTTTGCGTTTGATTCCGGTGATCAAAGAATTTTTTTTATCTGTAAAAATTCCCAGAAATATAGTATGCCTAGAGCATGGTGTAGCATTGACTATTGCATGATAAATGATTTTTTAAAAAAATATTTTTTTATATATATGTGTGCTATATTTATGCTTTTTATGTATAATTCATAATATAACTTAAACAATTTCTTTTAAAAAATAAGGCGTAACAAAGTTTTATTTGCATTTCTATAGCACTTGAATGTTGCAGTAATCTCGGGATTTCCATGAGGTGTTAATTCTTAGTGGATATTGTATGTTAAATTGCTGAAGTAGTTTATGAATCTTAGAGCTTAATTTTCAGGTACTTCACAAATAGTATGAAGATCAGATATCCCCAGGTTCACATGAAATTTAATTGGATATTGGGGCAAAATGTGTATTTCAGTGGCTGGTTTTGAAAACTGAAGCCGTAGTCACTCCCAAAAAATAAAATCTAGAAAGGCAGCTGTTGCTTATACACCTTCTACATCACTGTATTTTCAGTGTAACTTCACAGAAGTCTATATAATAGCAACTCTATATTATGGGATGAAGGTGAAAAATAATTTCCAGATTTTCCCCTTATGTTTTCGTTGTAACAGCAGCCTTAAATTTTACTGTAAGTAAATAAAAAAATAATAAAGATTTAAATTTCTTTATTCTCCTGGTACTAACAGACTATAGCTGTGGGTTTCTTCTTTTTCAACCTCTTCTACACCTAAGAATCTAACTGTGAATTGTAACAGATTAGTAAATTCAGCCCCTGAGTCTTTCTCCTGAATTAGTATTTTCAAAAATTTTGATTCTTTATTATATGCAAAATCAATTGAGCCAAACAAATAGCCAAAAAAAATTGAGCTTGCCACATCTATGGTAAAGTACTTTGATATTAAAGCAACAAATTACTTGTTCATTTATAGAACAGGCAAATTGTCTTTATCAATATATTCAGATTTTATTGTCTATAGTTCTGTGAATATCCCTACATAATTTGCACTCTATAGATAATGTAGACTTTTGAAGATTTTTCAACCTGGAATTTGTATTTTCTTTTTGTGGTGAGAAGCAGGGAAAAAAGGAACAACCCTCTCATCATTTATGTATCATGACCCAGCATCGCGGAGCCTTGGGCTATTATTTCAAAATCCAATATATTCAAACTTTGGCCTCAGAGAGCAGTAGGATCAGTACACAAGAACAATAGAGTGATAAATATAGATTTTTCATTAAGAAAAAGACTATATCCTGTCATTTTTGAATCAGTCTGAGAATTCATAGCCTTCTATAGGCTTTAACTTTATTTTTGTTGCGAAAAAGAACTTAACAGTCTTTTCATGTTACTGTGAGTGAGGCATCATTGACACACAGAAATAAAATTTTAATATATGCTAAAGGAGAGATCCATTAACACTGTGACAGTAATTTAATGGAAGTCAATTTTGAGCCATGCATAATTACAGGAGTGATGTGGAGCACTGCTCATTCTTAAGGATGGTTTGTGTAGAGTGACACAGATCCAGTTGCAGTACAGTTGGCTCACTGTGGGGTAGCTGGGTTGCCCTTCTTCCCTGACTTCCTGTACCAGAAATTTGTTTTGGTAGTCAAATCATACATAGCATAATTTTCTTTGTAGAACAAACCCTACAGATTTCTAGTACAAAAGTTAGGTTACTGGATGGATAGCGTACGCTTTTAGTCATATGCTGTATAAATGTACATATGTACATGCAAGCTCACCACCTTCACATAAGAAGGGGTATATCTGCTGAAGTTCTAGAAATTGCTGAAATTCTCAGAGCCGTTAACACATGTTAGATTCTGGGAGACTCCTTCAGATTTTAGAAATTGTTTTTCTTTCTTTTCATTTAAACAGATTTTCACTCAATTTCCTTAAATAGAGCAGCTGTGATAGTGTACAAACAATCAAAATTTATGCTGAAAAGTAATTTTTGTGCTATTTGTTTCACTCTCAAAGAAACAGTTTATGTTCTTATTTTGAAGCCAACAGCCTGACACGTGTTATCAGAGAATGCACGAAACAGTGAAAAGTTTTGGTTTGTGCAGTAAATTTAAACCCGTGATTTTTCACTGGGTTCAAATACCACAAAGACCATGATTCACTCTATATTTTAATATACATGTATCTGCTTAAACACGCATACTTCAGAATTGAATGTAAACAATACTGGGAAGGATTTGGCATGCACATGGTACATGTGCGGTGATTGCATATTGCTGTTGTACCTTTTTTGAAGTTTACCAGAGGAGACGGGTGTTTGATTTGGTGGGAGGGAGGGTGAAAGTGGAGTGATAAACTATGGGCTTGCTTTCCAAGTCCTGGCAGGGAGATGCTTTATTCTGTATTGTTATCAACGCAAAAATGAAATTACAAAAATATTATTTCCAAAGTTTTCTGCTTGCTTTTAGCTGACAGGTCTCTAAGTGGATATAGCTTTTTCCACCTGCAATCAAATATAGTAAACCTTCTTCACTGCAGAAGTCAAATTCCTGGAAAAAAAGAAGTTGGAAGCTCACACTTACACCATAAAACCTTGTTTATTGCGACCATCAGTCTTCGAAGATATGCCCCACAATGGGGTTTGGTAAAGCCATTACAAGGTGCCGTATGAGTTCCATTTGCCTACAGTAAATAGAATGTCAGAAGTGTCAGGGGGAAATAAATATCGGGCTGGTTAAAAGGGAGCAGAGATGGCTCAAAGCATCATTGAGAGGATTGATTTATCTGGCATGCTGTAATGACTGCAGATGTGGATCTGTTATTCTAGATGAGCAATGAATTTGATGAGCTGATAACACAGGGCCAGAGAGGCCTGGTTTTAATTACTGATGAGGAATTTATTTGTGAAGCACTGTGATTTACTGAGGGTTTGTTCTGTTATTGACAGGTGACCTTGGGGCTTTTTTCTTTTGATGAATAAAAAAGCGGCATTTTTTTAAAGGAAAACTGTTTTATCAGCGCTATGAATACAGCGAGGTCATTTTAGATAGAGCATTGTCTTTCAAACCATCTTTATATATAATTATTTTTTGTAGCAGTTGTTAATTGCCTCTTTCATGAAGACTTGTGTATACTTGTGTATAAGACAAGTGTATACACTTGCTACTTGAGAGAGATTAATTTTGGTGCAGATCATTGCTAGTAAGAATATATTGGTTTTAACTTTTGTGGTAGAGATCTTAAGGCAAGTAAGAAAGTTGCATTATTCAAGTATATATTACTAAGTTGTTAAGCTTTTCACCTACATACCTTATCCAGCATGTATTACTCTTACTGTTAAAGGCCACTAAGGGGGGGAAAAACCTAAAAAAATAAAAAGTTTTGGTTTGTTTTCTTTTGTTTTTGGTAAATACATTGTTTTAACTTCAGACAGAATGCTATTTGAAATAGTTAAGTTTTTGTCATGACACACTTTTGTTGGGCAGAACGTTATTGATATACCTATTAGATTTGTACACTTATTCTATGGGAAAAAAGTAAAATACACTTTTCTTTTTGATCTGTACTCACAAGAGAATTTTAGTGTTCACTTTTGTGCTTATGCTCTTAATTCTGTACTGCACTTGCAAATTGCAGCATATTAACATCAGGATAAATCAAAGGCGTTTCTGTCTAGACTTTTTCAGAACTGTGTGCAGGTACTGTAGGTGTTTTCCAGTTTGTATATACTATTTGTTCTTAAGTAAATGTTAAAAAAAAAAAAAGCCAAATAGGAAACCATTTGGAGTCAGCATTTTGTAGATGATGCTTCGATGAGTATATATGATAATCTTACACTTTGCCAGGGAGAGGTAGGTACTAGATCAGAGAGAGGTAGAAGATCTTCTTTTTTTGTTTTCCTTTTGTGAATGTCACAACAAAGGTGATATTATCCAGAACCTTCCTTTTTACTGCTTTGCTGTCATCAATTTTTTAATAAGGAGAAACCTGTTAATTTAGTATTTACAATCAATATAGTTTCTGGAAATTAAGAGACTTTTCTGTCTTACCTAACCAAACACCATTATTCAGTTGACCCATTTACACTGAAGTCTATTCAAACTACTTAAATGTTATTTTCATTTATTGAAGCAGGGGATCACCAGCTAATGGAATAAGTGATGGCAGGCAGTTGTAATGTCTGTTTTGATGCAAAGGTAAGGAAACTATTTAGAAAAAAAATGCCAATTAACCAGATTTTTCTGAGGTGGAAGGAAGAAATGGGGAAATAACTGAAGTCTGCACCAGGTACTAATGGGTAGCTAATGCTGGCTGGAGTTCCAAAGCTTAAACGCAGAAAAGTATCACCCTTAATGAGCCCATATAGTAGAACCAAAGAAAGGCTACAACATAGGAGGCTAGAATAAAGCATTATCAACTCTGTAAATAATGAAACTTTATCTAATAGTGTGAGGGGGTTTAAAAATCTGTTTCGAAACTATAAAATATGTGTTTTCAAAAAGTGCTTTTGTTCAGTTTTTAGTATTTCTTAGACTGACTTGAATTTTGTTTGAACTTTCCGTATTAATTAAAACCACATTAGAAATGTCCATGGAGGAAAGGTGAGGAGAAATAGAAAGCAAGAAGAGAGAAAGAATGTTCCTTCATTTTTATATGAAGACTTAACTTCTTGAGATACCAGAAAAAACGAAGATCACTTAACTAAATGCAGAACAAAAAAACCCAAACAAGCCCACCAAAACCCCCAAACCCCTTAAAGCAAACACCTCCCCTTCCCTTCTCCCCTGTAATGTCATCTTGCTCTCTTACTCTCCCCTTGCCCCTTTCCTTTTTCTGTGGGTTTTCCCATGAAAGGGGAGCAGTTAGCTATTCATTAATAGCATGTATCTAATTATAAAAACACATGGTGTTTAGCTCTAGGTATAGTATTCATGCATTTGACAATTTTACGTCTATTCATGACTTGAATATTGCAATTAAGCAAACTGCAGTTAATAAGAATCATAATTTTCTGTTTCACAGATTTACTGCTTTTAGGTCTTTTTATAAAACCAATGTGTTTTTAAAAAAAGTATACTTCAGCACCTGTAAAACTGAATATTTGCTTAAGTAACAAAAACAACAAAAATCTGTCTCCACCTTTTTTGTGGGACTTGGTTTGGTGTGTTCAGAAACTACTTTGTGCATTTAAATGTGCTAGCATATTTTGCCAGTGGAAATACCAGATTTTAAGTTTATGCAAGAGCTTAAATAATAAACTTAGACATGGCAGGGTCACAGGAGAGGTGATGTTTTATTTTATTTATTCACCAAGAAAGAGGTTCATGTGTAATGTGCTGCTGTTTACACAATAGTTAGTTTTTCAGTGAGTGTCAACACTTGTAGATATTAGTAGCTTAACAGAGGATTAATATAGCATTAAGCCTGCAATTTTTTGGGACCCATTGCAATTTCCTGATTATTGTTTTTGGTTGGTTCCCCCGCCTCCCCAGCTTTTATTTTAATATCATTATTGAATAAAGCCGGCTTTTATCTGTTCCCGTATCGTGTGTCTTCCAGCCTTTACATATGAAGAATGACTTCAGACCTTTGGAAAGCAACCTTGAAGCAAATGACAGTATAGTTCTTTATCTTCTTCAGTTAGAAGGGGCTGCTTCACCAGGTATAATGGCAACAAGGGGCTGTGGTCACTGACAGTTGCATTGAAAGTAACGGGAGTTGCATGAACTTCCAATATGTTTTGCAAAGCAATCTTAACATTAGATAACGAGCTAGATATGGGCTCAAGAGGTAGAATCATGTCCCCAGATTTGCTGTAAAGCTCCTGTTGAACTCTATATTGTGACAATCTTACCTTTAGGGAGACTGAGACTAATGAGCTTTGTGTGTTCTGGAATTATTGTGGTTCTTAGTTTCGTGATGTTCAGTGTCCACGCTGGTACCCTGGGACACAAGGATGGACATAGTAAAGACTGATAATTTGACAGAGAAGCACAGGCCTGTAAAATGTCCTAATTATCCTCTAAGCAAGTAAAATACTACTTCAGAATATTATCTGTGACTTCCTCGATGCTGATAAAGTTAAGGGATACCTAAAGTATGGGCTTCCAGCAAGGATTTGGTCATTGACATACAGTGATTGCAACCCTGAATTTTGTTTGGTAGGGGACCTGCACCTGCTGAGGTCAGTTGATTTTTGTTGTTGATTTTTGTCATTGATTACAACAAGAGATGACTGCATCCCACAGTTTCAAGCAATTGCAATGCTATTTATAAAACTTAATGTTTTTTGAAAGCACTTCCTGTGTAGCATCTTAACACGTGGAATAAATACAAGAGATGTAGCACACTTGGAAGTTCTTACAGCTTCTGTGGGATGAGGCTGAACTTGAAAACAATGCTCCAGAAGACACATTGCTTATTATTGCTTTCCTCAACTGCCAGTCTGTGTTTTGTGTCACTGTAAGTAGTAAGGATGGAAGGGACGCATAAGCTGTCCTATAGAAATGCTTCTTGTTTAGGGCGGCTTTGTTAACTTTCTTTTTCCCTCATGGATACTTGATGTAGTTCTTATGTTAAGATCACGGTCTGCTTCTGAATTTCTTCTTACTGTCATAGGAAAAGTTCTGTTATAGTTGTGTGCATTAAAATAATTTCTTTTATAAAGTAGGCATTGTAAAGTAACTGGGATTTTTCCTAATTCCATGCACTTTTGTAAAAGCTGTTTTACTCTGTCAATACCTGTGATCCAAGCTGTTGGTATAAAGGAGTTGTTGCTTTAACTTCTCTTTCATCTCTGCGTGGCTGCTTTGTGATTAGCTTTTAATGCCTTCAGCTTCATTGTCTGGATTTACTGAGCTCAGTAAAGAGAGTGGAACTTGTGAATTTCAGGCCACTCAGTGAGGTGTAACAAGAAGTTGTCTTTGCGAGAAGGAAGCGCAAACTCAGATCTGGCTCAGAGTGTGTGTTTCTTGAGTATTCATGGGTTTTTTAATTACTTTTTGGTGGTGGTGGAGTGGAGCCGAGATGACCACATGTTGCTGCTTGTCACTAGAATTTGCTGGCAACCCTCTGATGGAGTGAGCTGTTCTGTGTTTCAGAAATTGACTTCTGAGGAAGTAAAAAAAAGAAATCATGATTCCTTTTCCACAAAAAATACTTTATGTTAAAATGCTGAACGCTGCTTTTCTTTGTAGGCTGACCTTCCTAGGTGTAGGTGTATTTATATATATATATAGTGTGTCGTCTGTTTGCTAGGCTGCGTAGAGACATGTAACAATATGTAAACTTATGTATTTGAATTGCCCTCTGCTGTTACTGCATGACAACATGCAGGATGTAGCAGGTGCAGTAGAGGGCCTGTCAGGGAGATAATAAAAATTATTTGGAATATTAATGTCTTGTTAGCAATATTGTACTTGAAGAGAGTCTGTAAGTGGACTTCAAATATTTTTAAAATAATTATTATAATTAATAATAGGTTTCCTATTTGATTTGAACATGTATTACATTGTATTTTTAGGTGATTTTTTTCTAATGTTCGTAGGCAATCTCACATATATATATAGATACTTAAAGCAATTTAGAGAAGAAAAAAAGATTAGCACTTTTTTGATGTTTAGCTCACAAATGCTGAGGTCTTTCCCAGTGCAAGACAGATTATGAACCTGTCTGCTTCAGCCAGGTGCATACAGCTGTTAGAGTGAGTTACTGCATTTGTCATAATTAATGTAGAAGCCTCAGAACAGGAATTAAGACGTGAAGTGTATTGAAGCTAGAGATGTTAAAACAATTGTTAATATCTGGTGGGTTGCACAGTGCTGTTTAAATGTAAACAGCCAAGTCTGGTTTTGGGCAGAGTTACTCCTGGTGATCCCTTTATCCTGTGGGATGGAACAATATTTCAATTTAATAGTTCTTAGTAGTTATATGAAAACCGTGATGCTGGAAGCAATCAGTATTTTCTTTCATGAGACTGGTGAGAGTTTAGCTAGTTGGAATGGAAAGTACTGATCCTGGTTAATTGAAATATCTAATGTCAAGGTACAAAGCGGGGTAGTTGCAAGACATAAAAGTGAAAAGTCCACATATTTAAATAAATTTCAGGTAAAGTACTTAGGTGTTAAAATATGAATTGCGGTACTTTCTTTAAAAAGTCATAATTGATCTAGCAATGTTAACTTTTTGATCATACAACAGTGTAACAGCACACAAACATTCTAAGTCAGTGTGGTAATATCTGAAAGGTGCCACGTGCTCTGAACATGGTCCAAAATGAGGAGCTGAGCTGTCCTTCCAGTCGCACTTAAAACTAGTTCTGATGTGACTCTGAAGTCACTGGTGGCTTATCAAATCTACAGTTTGGAGCAGATCTACAGAGTGGAGCAAATATGGCTTGTGTTGTCTGTGGAGTTTTATTAATACAATAAAACCTGTTTCAGCTATTTTTGTCAAGATTTCTTTTAACTTGTGACTGGTATAATCAGAAAAGGTTACACGAGTGCTACTTGCTTTCTAGCTGTACCTGATGTCCTGTTGTGTTTTATTACTCTGTGGGTAGTTGTTTTGTAGAAATTCCAAAATATTTTTATTTGCATAGTTAGTAAAATCAGATATAGTCTGCTTAGTTAAATTTTGTATTGGAGTCAACACAATGTTGAATGTGAAATATTTTATTGTAGTTCCTTCATCACAAGATACCCAAAGGGAATAGTGACCTTGCCAAGTGGAGGGAGAGGAGCTGAGTTACGGTATTAACAGCTTTTTGATCTTAAACTGAGCAGTGGTACTTGCTTCTGTTTCCAGATGTTGGTTTCTGTAACTCAGCAAGTAATTACAGTAGATAGAGTCAGTTCCATATAAATTAAATCAGTAACCAGTACTTGTGGAAATTGGATTTCATAAGGTGTGGCTCTCTACAAAACCACAAAAGCTGTTTGTGGTATATCTGCACTTGGGTTTGAGCTCACTTCTTGCTTCTGTTCAAATAGAGAGTAAATATTTTCTTGACTTTGCAGTCTTACTCTTGTTCTCCTGTTACTCGTATGAGACCTCTATTTTTAAATGTTACGGAGATTGTGTTTGTGTACTTTCCATAGAGGTAGAGATCTGCCGCTGGTGTTTTTTCTCGATGCCGTATTGATTAATGATATTGTTAGAAGGTATGCATGGTCACTTATACCTTCAAATGTCTCTGTATTTAAAACAAACAAACAAAACCCCAATGCCTTAGTGGCGTTAATTTAGTGTTGAAGGGATGTAAGAAACTAACAGTCTTGAGGGTGATGGGTGCCTGTGTGCTTGCCATTACTATCTGTCTCTTTTCCACATGAAGC
>JAOXNO010000063.1:15520441-15562812 GCA_028565335.1 Limnodromus scolopaceus
GTAAGAAACTAACAGTCTTGAGGGTGATGGGTGCCTGTGTGCTTGCCATTACTATCTGTCTCTTTTCCACATGAAGCGTGCTCTGTACATACCTGACCTGATTTAAAATGACGTGGATTCTCATAAAATGGGTGGTTGCGCTGTCAGGAATCAATATTGCCATTGTAGTGCACATCCCTGCCTAAATGAGATATCATAGAAATTAAGAAAATCCAGGTTCAAGTTTAGTTTGAAATTAATAATGTTCAAACTCTTGGAGGAAAGAACATGGCAAGTAGCACTGTAACAACACAAATGCATGGCAGAACTGGGTTAGAGCTTCTTTAATTCTCTTTACAGTATCTCTAAAAGATATGTACTTAAGACAAATAGGGGAATGTTTATTTAGTTCTTCTTTTGATAGATTTCTATAAAGTTATGCCATATGAAAATGAATTTTAATTGTGTTAGGATTTATTTATCAGTCTATTTTACCAAGCATACCTCTAAAATTATGTGGTTTAATGTGGGGTTCTTTTACATAATTTAGAAGTGAATAGTAAAACATGCAGTTTTGGAGAGATCTTTTCCAAAATACTCTTATTATTGGCATCACCAATAACAGCTCAGATGGGATAAAGCAGCTCTGTTTATAGACACTCTCACACTCAACATAATCTTATGTTCCAAGTTTTTTGTCACTGCACAAAAAGTCATTTTTCACTTGTGTCATTACTTTGGATTTCTTATAAGTGTTTTTTTTTTCCTTGTGATATGATGAAAGAAATGAATAATTGAACTTTGTTTTTGGAAGAGGAGAAAAATGTCCAAATTTCAGGAGCACTTTTGATACCTTTCTGGAAAAGAAAACATAAAAGTCCATTCCTTCGATTTATGAGCTTGTGGTGTTAATGTTTGAGCAGATACTGGATATATGTGGAAATATCTGTAAGTCTTGAAGGTTTCACAACTTCCGTCACAAAACTGTGTTACTGTGGAAAAGTGGTGTTCACTCTTGACAAGTGTGACACTGAACCAAGGAATAAAAATAATATAAACCGCATAATACACAAACTGAGGAGGGAGTTGTCTGTGCAGACAGTTTGTTGACACTTTGTTGGAAAAGATTTCTCTGATCTGCTTGCTGGGTAGGATCAAAAATACATCTGAATTGGACAGGGTTGTGAACATTTTGTTGGGGATGTTGCTACATATACATACTTTCTAAATTGAGGCATAGCTGTTGCAGGTTCAGGGCCTAAAAGTTAAACAGATAGACTGGCCAGGCCTGATGAAATGCCAGTAGTATGTTAGAAAAAGCAGAATCCAACACTTACGCACATTTTTAAAACGAGTATCTTTCTTCACAGCTTTCCATGAAGATGTAAAAATGTAAGGTGTGCAGTTCTTTTCAAATTGGAAAAAAATAGTATGCCTCTTTTTTCTTTTTTTTACAATTGTTTTCCAGACATGGATGTGGTAAAGACAAAAATGTGCAGTTTTTTTCTTGGTGTAGACTGTCAGAAATGATACTCATGAGGTTGTATTTCTGCACAATATAAAAATGTGCTCATATATTTGATGCTTTTGTTTTCTTAATTTTAGAGTTGGCCATAGTGCAGTTGAGCATTTGGTGTTCTTCCCCCCCTACCTGCCCTTCCTAAAGATTTGAGAGCAAGGACATCAGTGTTTGCATATAGGGTGGACTCTGGTACACCTCGGTTAGAAAATAGCAGGAGAGATTCTTCCTTTGTTGTCCCTTTCCTCCTAACATGGTCTGGGTTTAGGGCTCTGAGCCAGACCAGTTCAGTGTGGATGTTGTTTTGGAGTCTTTTGAATGTGGATGTGAAGCAGTTTGTCTGTCCTTTGCTTTGCAAGAATTCTCTCTTTAAAAAACAAAGCTGTAGCTATGAAGTAGCCTATTTGTCCTAAAACTTATGAAAAGGAGGGGGAGGGAGTGCTGGGACCCATCTTTATAACAACAATCAGCCTTTGTAAGGTTTCATTCCGGGCTAATGGCTGGTGAAATTGTTCTGGGTAGTTAAAATGAAATGAAATGAATTAAAGAACATGAAGGAGAGCAAGCAGAATGGTTTATTGCTTTTCTTTGAAGGCACAATAGCTATACTCTGTCTCTTTTTGTTACTCATATCTGTGTGGCGGATATTTAAAGTCAGGGTTTTGAATAGCATGATGGCTAAATGAGGGCTATAAATCCAAGGCTATGGTGCAAAATTCTAGTGCTAGCAAGTACTAAAAGACAATACCGAAGAGGCTGGGGTTTAAAATTGTTTTAGACTGATGAATATGCAGACATAAAACCAAGAAAATATATATATTCCCTACCAAAAAACCTCAAGAAAACACTAATGATGAGTTTTTTAAAAAGGCAAACAAATATTTTAAACATGTTAATGCTTTCGATTTATGCTGGAATGTTACCAATATTTCCCTAAAAGCCTGAAAATCCATTCTGAAGAATTTTAATTAAAAGTGTGGGGAAAAAACATGAAGTAGTCAAATATTTTTATTAATGGAAAAATGTGAAAATGTCAAGAAGTTGGTGTATAGTATTTCATGTCTAAACCTACAAATTTTGCCAAAACAAAAAAATAATGTGTTAGTTTGCTGACAGCAACACAGAAGTTATCCAAAATGGGATAATACAGCTTAGAAAGCACCTGGTTTAAGACTGTTGTTACACAGCTGAAAAAATAAAGTGTCATATCAGGTTGGGGTTACGTTTGTCTAAGAAAAACTAACAGGAGGATTTCTATTGTCAACACAGGAGATGAGCGAAGGCAAATTATACTCTCCTATCCACCCCTCTGTGAAATATGTATAAGAATAATGCAATTTCTGGCTGAGGATTTAATCTGTAGTCATTTCTATATCAAAGGCAGCATTTGCAAAAATACCGGTAAAAAAGGCTCAGAAATTTTCATGAAAGCATGAGATCATTTTTGACTGTGTGTGTATGCGCATATGTATGTGTGTGCTACTATAAGCATATGTAGAACCAAAAAAGTTGCATAATGTGCTATTAAAGTTTGTATATGTGCCTAGGCCTTAGGCTCCATAATGTGAAAGTGGATGTTTGCTATTTAGTTTATGTTACATGAAAGGTCTGGGGTTTTTTGTTTGTTTTTAATCTTTTTTTTTTTGGGTGGTGGTGTTTTAAAATGTTAGCTTAAGGATATAAACTGAAATTGAAGATAACTTAGAATATTACGAGTTAATATAAAGTAAAAGGCTTTTAGGGGGTGAGGAGTACAGAACTTGGTTACTTTGCAAACAGAAAAATTTATGAAGTGTACTGGTTTTATTGCCACTTAATTAAGCAAAGCCTAGAGTCCGGGAGCAATATTTTTCAGGCTTTTAATACAAAGTAGTTCTCAAGCCTTTTTGTAGTTGAGTCTCCATAAGAAATTGACCATGCTGAGTCCAGCTCTCTCCCTCTCTTTCCCTGACAAGTTGGGACCTCTGAAGCTTCACAGCTCTCCTTGTCAGTCACAGAACATACACTGACTAACTGTTGTGTCTCTGCTCCAAAGGGGATTGTCTACTTCCAGTGGTTGTCCTTGCTGTGCCAGAGGCTGTAAACCTGGCTGGATCCAGCTGATCTGTTGCAGAGCTGGTGAGGTGCCTTTGTGCTCCAGTTTTTCTTGGTGTTTGCAGATGAGCAAGCTGGCTGCCATGGATCCTGTTGGAGCTGAGCTGCTACCCTGGAGTAGATGGGCACCAGCCTTTTGTTGGTGGTTGAGGTCACTCAACAGAGTCGGTGGGTTTTCATTTTTCTCACCTTTTGTTGCACTAGAAGTCAAGGCACTTTTCCTAAATTTTTTTTAATATTTGTGTATTTAATAGTGACTGTGTCTGTCTAGTGAAATGTAGACATAGCTAATCTACCTTTGAACTAGCTAGATAGTCCCCTTGCAGTAGCTGACCTAAAACAGTTCATTGCTCAGGGCTGCAAAACCCGTGGAGAACAAGATACATTATACTTTGTCAAGCTCCCTTCTAGTATCCTTAGGCTGCTGCCTCCCTGCACTGGATGGAGTAAAGCTGCCTTGGGTAATTATACAATTACAGTGGAGTCACTGCAATGCAGATACAGTTCCTGTAAAAGTATTATGTGTCCTAAAAAAAAAAAAAAAAAGGTGGCTGGGAGAGAGATCTACTAAATCATTGTTATTGTGAGATTTGTCCTCTGAGACTGTAGTGTGATGAGTGGCATCAGAGAGTGATTTTTCATCTCCACAGAGTGCAAGTATATCCATAATAGGTGGAGAGTCAACCAGCACTGATACCCCGTCACCGTGTCTTTCGCTAAAGGAAGCCTACTGGAGAAGGAAAATAAAACTCTCAAGTCAAACTTTGAGGCACACAGAAGTAGGAGCACCTGTGGCATGTATGACCAGGAAGGTAGATGAGAGCCGAGGCGTGCCCCACTATATATATATATATATATATATATATGTAACTCAATTGCTAATGAACTGCTTTTAGCTTCTCGCAGGCAAAGACTGCATTAGGATGACCTATCCAGTTTTATCAGTAGCAAGTATGATAAGCTTTAGAGCTTCATGAAAAGAGTGATTCGGGGAGTAGAAGCAGGAATCTTAGTTGTAGTCTGAGCGTTCTGCAAGCATGAAACTGTTGCAAAACTTTTGATAGAAAGCAGCACTCATAGTTTTATCATGTGCTGAGAAAGTTCATCCATCAGATTTAAGAGATGAATTAATTCCTACCCTATGGCTTGCTGTGAAATTCCTATTTGGCATTGCCCGCCTATTATTGGAGAACATTTAGTGCTGCATCTGGTGGTGTTTGTAGTTGTTTCCTTTCCTCATAAATTAGTATGTAGGGTATTTATTTGCAGATGCTTTACCATGAATAGTAGGTATCAGAAGGTGGTGCCGAACAAAGGTGTTCACTTTGTGTTTGATTGGTAAGAAGTCTGCACGCATGCTTGCTGCCAATGCCGAATAGTAGCATTCTTGCTTCCTGCTTGGGAAGCTTTTTAAATTTCTAAAATATGGTAGGTGACTGACATCTGCTTAGGCAGACACCAAGAAAAGCTTTTTATACTTATGCATTTAAAACTCAACGAACAATAGATGTGTGTCCATGAAAATATTTATTACATCCATATGAAATGGCCCATTTTTTACTGACTGCTAGTATATTTCCATGACGAGCATGTTACATTGGGATTGTGTTTACTTTAATAAAATTCTTCACTGCTTCACTCTGATTGTATCTATTCTTGGATAAGAATAGTTTGCGGGGCAAAATGAATGAGTGGCTTTATGCATAATACAAGAGTATCAAATTAATCAAAATGTAAGGTCCTTTCTGCTTTTTAATACTGACTAAATGTTTTCCTTGCAGAAGTTAGTCAAGTTGGCTGCAAAATAGATTGTAATATTAAAATGTGTCTTTTTTTTCTCCCTTTAAAAAAGATTGCTTTCTTCCTTATAAAAAAGCCTCCTGCCCCCCCCTCCCCCCCCAAGCACCCACAAACTCAGTTAAGATTACTTAGCAATGGGAAGAATGCAGTACTGAAGTGTATGTTTTTGAGGCTTAAGTATGACTTTGGGAAGCTGTGAAAAATACTGAGGCGTAGTGAAAATCAGAATAGTAGCCTATGAGTTAGGTTTCTTGTGTTTCTAGCCTGATTATTTATAAGTTAAGGACATCAGATGCGTTGAACCAGACTGTTGCCTTCCAGTTTTCGTTGCAGCTGAAAGGTATTACTGATCTTCTGAACAGTTAGTAGTGGAAAAGTGGAGCCGTTTCATACTTGTGTGCTTTTTAAAAAAGAAATAAAAGTGAATAAATCCTTTCTACACACTGTCAAGCAACTAATACGGTAGTATACCACAGTTAGTGGTACCATGCTCTAGTGTAGCACTGTATAACAACTGATACTTTCATTTTGATTAAGTAAAACCCTTAGATGGAAAAGTACAGGGATTAGGGTCTCCACCTCTGCCTCTTTTTTCCTTCATATACTTTGGATCCTTCGACAATTGTCCTTTCTCAGAAACCAAAAAATACTAAAATGTTGCTGCATGTCTCCCTGAAGTTGCTTGCTGTATTGCTAGTGCAGCTGCTGTCTGGTCTGTAAACTAGTAACTGAGGTGAGAGGCTGATTTCTGTTCTCACAGTCCAGAGTCAATTGAGTTTTTCAGCTATTTTGCTGTTGAATTTTGCACAAATACCAACTGTATTGCCAAACTACTTTTCCGATATGTTCTTACTGTTGATCTGTACCATTGTAGGAGTTTGAAAGTTTATAAGTAAGGACAAATGTGATGTACTGTTCAGCGTTAACATTTTTAGACAATGGTTAATGTCACTGATGAAATTCTGTAATAATGCAATGAATTCAGTCATTTAACATGGAATAAGGAACTTAGGATATTGATCTTTCTGGGTTATTACTTTTGGTTTTAAAGGTAGATGAACCATTAACACCTGAGACTGTGACATTGATCATAATGTTGTCACTGTAAAAGCCCAAGGGCTGTCAGTTTACTTCAGAGATAATATAAAGTGCAGCCTACCTTTAAATCAGGTGATTAACTTGCTTATCTGTGCTGAAGTTGGAAGAGTGTTTCCACTGAGTTTCAACAAAGGTCAGATTCACAAATTCTGTTTTGACCGTGCAATGGGAGTTTGCCAGTGATGGTGACATGAATCTTCCAATTGCTGACTATTTCTCAAGTAGGCTTCCTGTGATGAATACTCTGTTCTCAGGTGTTGATTTGAAAACCAGTTCCAGAAAATAAGTTGCAGGTGTGTAGGAACAGAAATATTACCACATTTTACTTTTAGAAAAAATTGTGGTGTTTTTTTCTGTCAAAAAATGACTTGGAAATGTCATAGGCTGCCACCAATCTCTTTTGTTAAGGAAGAGAAAAAGTGATTAGGATTTCAGGGTGTACAGTGCACCTGTAGGTGAAAAGTGTTGAGAAGATTCCACTGTTTTCAGTGTTGCAAGTTTTTTTTTTTTTAATGAAAAATTACTACTTGCAGGTGGAAACCTTTGTTTTACCTTAATTATACAGTTCTAATTCTGCAATGATTATTTCAGTTTTGACAGTTTTAGTAGGTTCCCATACTTTAACTGTCTTTCAGATGTTTTATTTGTTGATCTCAACAAAAAGAAGAGTTTGCATGTGTGCTCTTTTTTGATTGCTGTTTTCGATAAAATACAAAAATTTCTGTAAGCTTTTAATAACATGCATGTATTTTGCATGTAAAACCTTGAATTAAGATGCAAAAAGTAAACGATCAATGGAAGAAGTTACTGTGACACAGGATTTGAAAATGGCTAATGAGCAAATACTGTAGAGGACTCATGATTTCCCCTCCTCTTTTTCCTGCTCTTTTTCCATCCTGAAGGTACCTTACAACCTTTTAGGTTGAGTGTTGATTTTTGAACCTAATAGTGTAGTAAAAGTCTAATAAAGTAATAAAGGTCATAAAGTTTAATTTTTTTTTGCTTATAAGCAGTTTAGCAGAAAGCAATTAAGAGAGCTCATTCTAGTGGCTAATCAAAATCATAAACCAAAACACAAAATAAAGGCAAAGTATAAATTAGTGCTACTGAAAGATGCTCCCAAAACAGCTGTGCTTACATACATCAAGTTTACATTATTAACTACACCATCTCTCCAACCAGTATGTTGTCAGCACAGTGGAATGAAGCCCTCATCTTTACCCATTATTTTCTTTCATAAGAACTAAAATAACTCCATCATGAAATAAGATGGAAAATAAAGTCACATAAGATTTACTGTTGAAAATGTGCATTTTCATTCAAATACATTTCTTTAAAAAAAAATAAAAATGGTGAAACTGCATTTGGAGAGTTTGTTTAAGAAGAACTACAGAGCTTGATGAGATAAAGATGAAAAATGTGTGTGTGAGATGGCGGTGCTGTTAGCCCCCCTGTTGGGACTGACAGATCAGTCCAGAAGTGGCATCAGGGCAGGGAGACATCAGCTTCAGTAATGGAGAGATGTCTGGTGGAAAGATTGCTCTATCACGGTGATGGGTTCCTCACATGTTATAAATCTAAGATTGTTCTTTCCTGCAGCAGAAATGAGCAGCTCTTTCTCCTTCCTAGAATGAAATGTCGGGTAGAGAAAGAAACAGAAATGAAAATGGAAAGTGAGGAAAGTTATCTTTTTAACATAAATCTCTTGTGGAAACAGTATCAGACCCATTAGTGATTTGAAAAACAGCACTATGCCAATCTTCTCCCTTCACATGGAAAGAAACAAGCTGCTTTATGGCATCTCCTCTCTCCCTTCCCTAGTGCTTTTAATCTAGGAGCAGTAGCAATGGACTGCTCTAAATTTCTGTGTGGGAAGTGAGGTCCAAGGTGGTGACAGCTCAGGGAGCTGCCACCTATGCAGCAGTAAAAAGTTAGGAAAAAGTGATCCTAGTCATTGCCTTCAGATTGCGATGAGGAGTGAGCAAGGTGTGGTTGTCCAGTTCCTCCTGCCCCAAGAAGGGAAGCACCTGAGCAGTGCTTTCTAAAGAGGACCGAAGAGCAGTAAAAAATGATAGTGGTACACGCTTGCCACGGACTTGCTTGTCTGCTTGGATGTCTTTGGCACATAAGCACTGTCTATGAGACTAGCTCTAAATGTAAACAAACCTTTTTTCCCCCCCCTTCCTATTGCTGTTCTTTTTGCATCCTTTGTGTAGCTTAGTTTCATCTTGTATTTGGTATGATGAAGCTTGATAACAGGGTTTGCTTTAAGTCCTTCTGTGTTCAAAATGCTTTGGGAGTCCTGAAAATAATGGTTGTGGTTATGTTTTTCTCAGATGGAGGCAAAACCAGTGAACTGCTAGGTTTTTGTTGCCCTAGTAAGCAAATATTTTGGATCCTTCTTATTCCTGAGTAAGGACAAATACACAAACGTAACATTAATGATCTTGGCAAATTTATATGAGCTTTGATTAAGCTTAGGCAGCTTGTCAGTATAGATTTCATAGTAGAATACATGGAAATTTAGATGCAGTCATTTATCTAGCACGCAAGGGGAACTTAAGATTTGTTTTTAATTATAATTCAAACCAGGCAGAAAAGTGGATAGCTACATACAATGTAATGTGGTTTTCCGTGCTAAGCTGACTTGATAGAGGTTGGTAAAAATGAAGGAAATGGCTTAAGGATGCAAAATGTAATGTGAAATTGTTAGGCTTAAGGAAGGTTGGTGATTGAGTTTTCAAGGATAGTTTTTGTGGCTGATTTTATGTAATATTTTTAGTGATTACCTTGGCACAATGAATGGGAGTGTGGTAATGCAGTTTGCTGATTACAAACACAAAAAGATATTGTCAATATATAGGAGGATAAAAAAAAGAAAACTTGGTGGCTTGAAGGAGTGGAGTAATGGAAATGGGATGAAAATTATTAGATTATAAGGCCAATAATTCACTTAGAGGACTGCTAAATCTGAAACACTAGGCCAGACAAAGTAATATAGTCGATTAAAAGAAAAAGGCTATGAAAGAGACCGAGAGAAGGGGTGGTACAGAAAGTGAGAGATAGCATCTGGCTCCTATTAAAACTGGGATGATTAAAGCTGTTCTAGGTAGGGTCTTGCCAATGTCTTGAACAAAGGCATTAATAGTTGTGCCCTTACAAGAAGCTCCTCTATTATTTTATCTAGGTAATTCTTGTTACCTAGAATTGTATTTGGCTTATGTTCTGCTTGCATTGGTGACTTGCTGTCAGCTTCCAGTCAGTAACAGACGATCTGCTCCTCAATGAAGGCAGTGCAAAGCCTCTGAAAGAGCTTGGAGCACTCTGTTAAAATGGTTGTAACTCAACCTTAACTACTTTAATCCATCTTGTTAAATGTTTTCAGATATGTTTCCTTATTGGTTTTTCTTCACTACTTAAAGGTTTTTCTGCCTTCTTTGAACTGTATATACCATCTCTTCTGTTTTAGTCTCTTAATCGACTGTATTGTCATTGAATCATCTAATGTTTCAGATTCTTGTACCCCTTCTCATGAGTTCATCTCTTCATATTTTCTTATTTGTATTTGTTGTTCTACATATATGTTTACATTGTACTTTGTCTTTTTGTTTGTATAACCTGTATGTTCTGACTTTATTATGAGTAATCTTTTGAATCCCTTCTGTGCCCAGTGGGATTCTCGGTTGTGTTAGGCATTATGCATACGGCATCTTCTGCCTCCAGACTAAACCCTACAGTCCTCAGTGACATTTGTTTTTTTGGAGAGGCATGTTTTTTTACTTCTGTGTGTTTAATAGAGGAGAAGAACAAGCTAAGCTTGATGAATGTTAGAGTATTAGCAGTGTGGTGTTTATTTTGCCTATTTGCCTCTACCTGCAAAAGAGAAAAAGCAGCATTCACGTTGTACTGAAATAAAGGACAACTTCATTCAAATTGGGCAGCAT
Source organism: Limnodromus scolopaceus (assembly GCA_028565335.1). Lineage (NCBI taxonomy): Eukaryota > Metazoa > Chordata > Aves > Charadriiformes > Scolopacidae > Limnodromus > Limnodromus scolopaceus. Next base: position 15,530,876 of record JAOXNO010000063.1, read on the forward strand.
CCCAGGAGGGTGAGGGTGTGGCTGAGGCTATGCTTTCACAAGCAAGCTGTTGATTCTTGTGTCTGGGGCTGTATGGTACGTGAATAAAGTAAGAGGTCTGGTTTTAAAGGGTTCCAGGCACTTGCAATTTAGTGAGAGTGAACTTAAACTAGGTTCCTTAAAGCCACCCAGCAGATGAGTGTAAGTGTAGGGAATGGAAAAAAGAGTCACACAATGTACATGTATGGTACAGTGTTGTTTTGCAGTGAACATTGTAATAATTTGTATGATTTCTCAAAAAAAACCCAAAAAAACCCATGCACGCCCCCTCCTCACCCCCAACACCCTGAAGCCCCCATATAATGACAACTTAGAATTTGATGACTAGGAGCATGCACGTGTGGTGTTTTCCTGTAGTTCTGTTGTATTCTGTATTCTAAACTACATACAATGAGTTTATCTGCTGTGAAAATTTATTGATATCTTTTTAATTTATTTAAAAAGACTTTTGAAAGTTGTGCTTGATTACACCAATTGATGTTTCATTCAGAAACATTCCAGTAGTTTGCTCAAACTTAGAAACTAAGTTGTCTGCGTACTGTCCACTGTGTTCTCTGTCCACTGCTCCTTCTTTTAGCCATAGGACATAGGCCACAGGTTGTAATTTGTCTTTTCTGTGTGTCTGAAACTGCTAAAACTGGAGATAACAGATGGGCAAATGGGGAAGTACTGAATAGTAAACAGCAGTTTTCATGTTTTGTCTTTTTAGACAATTGTTTTACAAGCATTAATGTAACTTCTGAGATTTACAAACAGCTGGTGGTTGTTCAGATACTCTGGCAGTAAAGCGGAACTGGACTATCTTATTCACCTCTCTGTTTGCCAATGTATGTTGCATCGTAGCTGATCAGCTTTCCTTCTGCACGGTTCCTTTCTCACCAGCTTTGGGAGATTTTCTTGCTCTTTCCCCCAAGTTTTCAGGTTAGTAATGAAGTGTTGTCCTCACATAAAAATGTCATAATCCTCGAGTGATTTAAAGTGCTTCTGGATCTGAGATTGACGACACAAGAAATAGTTTGATGTAATACAGTTAAAGGCATCATGCTCTAGTTGCCAGAACTAGGAGTCAAGGAACTTAAGTCTCATTGCTGGCTCTATAAATGATTCGTGATGTGACCTTGGACAAATCACCTGATCTCTTTGTGCCTCTGATTTGCTGGTTGTGAAATGGGTATACTAATGCTCATGTAGCTTCATCCAGTACAGTGTGAGGAGTGCTGTGTACAAAATAAATTTGCCATGAGGGGACAGCTTAAGTCTATAAATTTCATATGAAGTAAAATTTATCTGCTTACCTGAATTTATCTTTACTGGGAGCCTGGAAACAAGTGCATAGAATTCTGTGTGAGCTTTCTCATCAGTCTTGGCTATTTTAGGATCTTACCCTTTTCCTGCCCTGGAATCGGACACTTGCTTCGCCTGCAGTGTGCATTTTCCATTTTAATCCACTGGAATTTACTTGGTTTATTTTTCAAATCTATAGTGCCTGTTAAGAAAGCAGGTTTGCCCAATAGGCCAGTTGCTGTGTTTTAAAGTACATATTTATTTTATAATCGATTTCACTTTCCTGTTCTAATGTTCAGCAAGGGTTCAGTTTTCCACAGTTATGAACCTGTCTTGTGCTTATGTCCTGCATGGGAGTTACATACGTAGACTACCTATATTGACCTGTTGAGGGTAAAAAAAGCAAAGAGGGCAGATAAAACATGGCCAGTCAGATTTTGCAGGGAAATAAAACTTCCCCTATTTTTCTTGATTCTTATGGAATTTGCTCAATTTCAATGGCCAAACATTTTAAGAAAAAAAGGGTTAATATTATAAAAGTATGAGTTTGGCAGCAACAGGTACTCCTCATGAGCATTACTTAGCTTGTGCCATGGAATTGATGTATCGCTCTTAGCTGCCTGAAGGTAAAATGTCTTCCTTCCCTTTTGTTCTTTGTTAGTACCTTACTGGCTACTCTGTTGGAAGCTATAAGCACATGTTTGTGCATGTGCTTTCATATAACATTTGTTTTGGTTGTCTTTTAAATCGGTTTCCGTTTTAGAACAAAATTAAACTTGGTAAATATCTCTGCATTGGTGCTAGCAGCTGGAGAACTACCGTGATCCTCCAATTGGAGGTGCTTTTCATTTATTGGAAAGGACTGGAAACACATAGGAATGAAAGTAGATATAGTATTTTAACGCTTATGTTCAATTCTTTATGTATCAAAGAACTCAATCACATAATTAATATGAAATTATTTTTCTGGTTTGTTGAGCGGGTTTTGTCTAGACAGTAGGAAGATTTTTATTACCATTCAACCTTACCTTTTGAGTCTTCTCTTCACGTTTTCTTTAAAAGACACATTAAAAGGAACATATCAGACTGAGAATGGACATGACATTCAGGTTTAAAAACGGAGTGTTTAATGGAATCATGAATAAATGGAAACTGATTTGTCTGTCAGAAATTAAATAGGAGTATTCTTTGATTAATATCAAAATCTAATCTAAAATAGTTTTAGCCATTTCATACAGGTGACATCTGTGCTTAAATATAATTTCCTCTCCCTGTTCTGGCGTGACTGTTAATTACTTACTCAATGTAGTTCAACATTTAGTTAATAAATATGTCAAGCTTTTACCATGGTGTTCTTTTTGCAGAGTTGTGAATTTGCAATTAGTTTTAGATTTACTACATGGTGACAGACAGTGCTGTATAAATAGAGGTTAAACACACAATTTACATATTAATTTCATGATTCATTTATTCAATGATTTATGTGGATATAGATTGTATTTAATCTCTGTGCTGTAGTTGTTTCAGGCATGACGAACAGAATCACTATACTGGCAGAGAAGTAATGATGTCTGTATTGAGCTACAGATAGCAAAGAGGAAAAATAGGAGATTTTGAAACCCAATGATTCATTAATCTCAATACTTTTTGAGAGGCTAATGAAAAGCAATAATAGGTTTCTGAAGCATGCATATACAGATACATATACATGTGTACATATGCATATACGTATACACTGAAGAGTTTGAAACTCCATCTTGTCCCTGTAATATTGCATATTATCATTAGATAATGGTTTGGGCCCAGTTCTGTTAATCCTGAAGCCCAGTTCTGTTAACTGAAGCCAGGACATCAGTCACCATCACCATCTTCTCGTTCTATGGATCATACTGCATGTGCCCTATGATTGTCTGTTTTTCAGACTTATGTGCATATGGGCTTAAAATTAAGTGTATGCTTATTATTGCCTATTATTATTGGCTTCAATTTTATATATCTACTTCTTGTGATCAGAACATTTGCAATAGCTCTCTTTCTTCATTAATTACAATGTGGCTCCAATATTTTTGATAACATTAAAAAGGGAGTTTAATGAGTATTATTTTATTTATAAAAACATATTTCTCTATTTTTTTTAACCATACATTTTATTTTTGTCTGCTTCATTGAAGGGAAGAGTGATGTAGTCATAGGTGAGGTGAGAACTTCAAAAAATTCTCCCATTTTATATTTGCATAGTATAGATACATGGATATATAAATTGGTAGATGAATTACTTTAGGTAGTTACAAACAAAACTATATTTATAAGCTTGCAGCCATGTATTTTATATTATGAACATACTAACTTAAAGCATAAGCATGTTTTTGGTTTAGTGTCATTTTCCTTGCTGCCATTTCTGAGAGAGTATGAATCTCTGAAGTGAAGATAGATCTTTGACCTAATGTAGCAGATTATGGCCTTTAAATGGACTTGATGCACTTCAAGCAGTGTTGAATTAAAATGTATCTCTGATTTTGGTCCTGCACTTAGTTCCTGTTCCTTTGCAGTACTGCACGTATAAATCCTGTCTACATGCCTCTTCTTCCAAGTCTTTTGTGACAGAAGGGGGAGGCTCCACCTTCAATGTGTTCTCTGAATCCCTGTAGACAAGCGGTGATTTAGCACCAAAAAAAAAAAAACCAAAAACATGATTGAAACAAATAAACCAGGGTAGTTGAAAACAGATTAAGAACCTGAAACAAAAAGCATAATTACTTCTTTAATTCATTAAGATAAATGGCACATTTTTAGTTGCTTTGAAAAGACAGGGACCTTTTCCCTGAGAATTACCTAGATGCATCCTTGGCTTTCTTCTGTCAGGCCTTGCTGTGGTGAGCCACCCTCCCTGCATGTTCACGTACATTTCACATACATTTCAGTAGATTGTTATTGGAAGAATACTTTAATTTTTTAAAGGACTGAAAAGAGCTACTGATTAGGTGAAAACAACATATGAATGATTTTTTGATAAAAGAATTTTGAGATAACAAGGTGATGGAGTAATAACCACTGTCAGTCCAAAACATTTTACCTTCAAAATCTGGGGGAGAGTGAGAATCCCATTTTGTTACAAGGAATTGTAGCCATATTTTGTCTTCAGTCATTGAGCAGTGCCATCTAGAGTATACCCATGGGGGACGATTCACACAGAAACCTCGGGATACCTTCTCTCCTTCAAAGTGAAGTGTAAGGAAAAAAAAAATCTGAAATGAATTTTTTTGGATTAAATGTCAAAGAAGCTTCATGTGGGAAAGCTGAAAACTTTAGTGTTATTCTTAGGTCCACACTTTCTCATACATTTGTTCTGTGAATTCTTATGTGTACCTAAGTATGCAGATGTGTGCAAGCACATGTTTTAGTAACATTTCCATTTACTTACCTGGCAAAATTTGCAAAGTGTGTATTGAAGCAGCCATTTCTCCTTTTAAAACAGAGTCCCTGAAATATGTTAGTAGATGCAGAGAGCTGGAACCTCACTTCTAAACCCCTCAAAACTGTAATGTGCTGAGTAGCTGACTGCAGGGAGCAGGTGTCAAACAATATTTAAATGACATTCTCAACAAAATAAATATTGAGCTGCCCTGTCACTTTGGTGGGAGAATAATCTGCTCAAAAAAAATCCCATTCATTGTAAACTGCCTTTGACATTTGTTCTTCAGGAATTATTTGCAGTTTATCTTCTGAGCTCTAGCCTTTTATCAGCACAGCAGTTGAACTGCAGTGCAAAAAAAATGGTAATTGAGTATTTTATCAAACGCTTCCAACAAAACGGACTTTGCAAGTCGTAAATGAAGATTAAAACCATTGTTGGCAGGGATGAACAAATTTGAATGATTTATTATCCAAAACATCAATATGTCACTGCTCAGAAATAAAATAAAAAGAAACAAACAACTGCCCCCCTCCTCCAAAATGTGCACTTAGTCTCAGCCAAGCGATGGAAGGTAAATACATGTTTTAATTATATGTGCTAGAGAAGCTGTTTCAGAAAAAAAAAAAAACACCACCAAAAAAAGAGAGGAGAAAGCATGATCATAATGGCACAGCTGCTGTGGGACATTGTGTGAGGAAAAGAGTAATAAAGGAACTGTGTCAAAGGAAAGCAACTCTGAATGTGTACTTCAGCTCTCCTGATTACAGAAGGAAGATTAAATATTATAAATGGGGAAATTTGACAAAGTGGATATACTACTTGTGTTTAACACCTAAAGAGCCAATGTTTTTAAAAGGGACTGTATCTCATTTACGTGAAATAGCTTCAAAAATAATTTGAGAGGAAACTATATTGCAAGAGAGTCCTATTTAAACTATATAAATAATTGAATGGTCAGGAATAAAATAAGCAGATCTGTTATGAGCTCAGTATCAGTTTCAAATTCTAAAGTGGAGGCCATGAGAAGAGCCTTACAAAGATTGTAGGTCTTGGGAATTTTATTTTCTGATTGTGTTCATAAAACAGAAGCTGTATAGGCTTGATCTAGGGACTTGTTGACCCCAGTTTAGCAAAAGTCACTCCGTTTAGATAATGCAGTTGTTGTCTCTATGGTAAGTAGCCCAGGAGGCATCAGGAGGCTGTCAGTGTTAAACAGCGAGGCCATGTTTTGTTTCTCTTTGGAACTTCTTTATGTAGACCTATTGCTCCTACTTACAGCCTGTGCACAAGCACAAGGTTATAAGCAACCCAGGGGATGCAGGCTGGTCTTGGTGGTGGTACAGTGGTGGTCCTTCCTGGCCAGGAGCTGGCAGATCATGCTGGGGCTGCAGCAGTGGTCCAGAGGCAGATGGTGGCTCTGTGGGGGTGGGTGCTGCTTCTTCAGTCTCAACTCTAGAAGGTACGGGAAGCTTAGGCATGCTTAGGGAAGCTGGGATTTTCAGAAATTTTAATATACACTTGAATAGTTTCTGATTTCTTACAGTTCTTAATCTCATGCAACTATGACTTTGAGTTTGCCAAAGATTTGTCATCTGACCAAATTCAGGGCCAGAGCAAAAATATTTCCAGAGTTCTAGTCACTACTGAAAAAGAATTGTCGCATTTCCAAATAAGACAATTGATTTCAAAGTTTTAATGTTGAAAAAGGTCTGACAGAATTTGAATTTTTTCATAAATTCACATTAAAAAGTGAAAAGGATTTCGAACTCTAGTATTCCCAATTGGACAGAGGTATAGAACCAATTGCTGTTATATATGAATGATCTTAATATGGCATATCTAATTATGTGGAAAGCCATTAATGGATTTATCATCTATTAGAAAGAAAGAAAACATATGGTGTAAGATTGTTTCTGGGATGGGTGTAGTTTTTTCTTGGCCATAAAATTAGGGAAGATGGCATGAGTAGAATCTTAGAAATGTTAGTTTAAAATCAGTTCATCCTTGTTTTTTACATCAGGCAGGATCAAAGAGTTCTGCCTGGATCCTTGATGACCAGGGAAGGTTATTTTCTGGTAGCTTACCAGCTGCTGTTTCCATTTCTGAATCAAGGTAATCATAGAGTTGAAATTTTTTTTAAGTTAATGGATGTAGAGCCAATGTTCTTTTCATATCCCTGCTGCTTTTCCTTTTCTTGCTCTTCTTTCTCAATGATGTGTTTTTATATGGAACACCAGATTTAATAAAAAATAAGTAAGGTAGTGGAAAAAAGTGAAAGGCACTACTCTGGGAACAGATTTCCCCATTGCTGTTGTATTTTTATTATTTAACTGACAGACAAAACTTGTGTGCTAATAACTTTCTACACATTGCAGAATTTTTCTCATTGAGTAAAAGGGACAATTTAAAAACAAAACCAAAAAGTAACCCAAACAAAAAACTTCAGCCCTGCAACACATGCAGAAGACCAACACAGTAGGAAAAGCCTTGCCTTAGCTTAAAAAGTAATTTTCGGCTCACAACTACATAGTTCTTGCCTTTTCTGAGCAGCAGAAGTCTGTATTTTCTGGAGGCAGAAGGCAGCTAAGGAAATAGGTCTCGCTATGCTAGAGCAGAAAATGTTGTTAGAGAAGACTTGGCTCTCTGCTATCTCATACCTTGTATGTGAACAAAAACATGAGCTCAGGGGCATAAATCTGGCGCAGACGAGGGCTCAAGCTGGTTGAACTAGTCATAACTGGTAAAATGGATAGTGTGGACATCCTCCAGGTTCATGCTTTAAAGTGGATGGTTGTTCCTGAGAATTCCTAATTCCAGAGAACATCTTAATGAATCATTTTTCCTACTTCTTAATTCCTGAGACAGCAAAATGAAAAGAAAAGATTAAATCAGAAGCTTACCTGATTTTAGTCAATCTTGTTCCTAAGGATTTATTAAGAATGTGAGATCTCACTGGCTTTTAGCTGGATTTTTACCAACCCTGAGAATAGGAGAAGATGCACCATTTCCATGTGAAGCCATATAAAGGTGCACCTGGTCTGGGGAAACTTTCACAAATGTTCTGTTTGAAGTGTTGGGCCATGGGGTGTTAGAAAATGGGGTTGTCAGTAGCATGACAGCTGTGTGGGGCTGTGGTGCACAAGGTTCATCTTGCATTCTGAAGAGCCATCTTCCAGTGTAGTTTACAAAATCAGTCTTAGTGTGTTATCCTTTTACTTTGCTAATATTTTAAAGAAATGACTGACTAGTAGAGGATTAGCTGAAAGAAATACTTATCTAAACGTTTGAAAGTGAAGATATGACAAAGGCTTAGAGTGAGTGATTAAACCTTTCTATGCTTTATTCTTACAATACAAATGCTGCTGGTTTTCTGTTGTCAAAGTTTGCATGTGTGTTTTCCTTGTGTGTACTCAAACAGACATGTGTCTGTTCAGCATGACATTCTGCACCCATTTAACAAAATTTAGATGTATCTGTGCCCAAGAAACAGCTTTTTTTATTTGTTGTATATGTTATGTATGATATATTTAGGAGAGTGACATATATTATGTTACTTGAAGATGCTAGTCCTCATGGGCTGAAGGATCTTTTTTTCTAGCACGAGGTATCAGGGATCCATATTTTTTTTTTACCAGAATATTTAGGATTTAAATACATGAATGTGCTTCTTGTGACAACCTGCTGCAATCTGTGGAGAACAAATTTACCTTGAAAAACAAAATCACTGAAAAGTTCTTTTTAAATTCTTGTAGCCTTCCTTGCAGAATCATGGTGTTCTCCTCAGAGATGGCGTCTCTTGGCTTAAATACATGTAGCAATGTGAAGTCTGGATGTGCCACAGGGATGATGTAGCTTCTCTTTACTGAGGAGAAATCATGGAATTTGGGTGCCTTTTTGGAGGCTGCCCAGTGATTTCCAGGAGGCACAAAAGAGGCATTTGCAAACACGTATTTTCTTTTCCTTCCCTCCTCTCTCCTTCCCTAATGTTTCTCTGTAAAGCAACCAAAAATTAAATACTACAGTCTTAAGATATGTGACATACCTAAAGTAAAATCACATAGATCAGTTGTGAATTCCAGTTCTGTATGTTTCTTGAACGCTGTTTTTAGTTGACGTACTGGTATTTTTTCTGTTTCTTTCTTGAGGAATGCTGTATTATGTGTGCTAAAGACAGGCATTAAATTTATGAAAAAGCCAATTAATATTTGAGAGGTGCTGGAGGCATTGAGAGGAGACCACCAGTGGATAGTTTGTGATGTACCTGACATTTTCTTTCTGTAGCTTGGTAAATGTGCATCATTAATAGTAGAAGTAAATAAGAAAAGTTTCCATGTAAGCTAGTCACTAGAAGGGAAGGATGATAGATGTCACATGTCACTTTTTTTTTTTCTTCTTCTTTGGTGACTGTGGAAAAAATGAATTTTTATGTTAGCTTGATGTGATGGTAGTGGTACCAATTTTAGCAGCGTCAGAATCCTTTATAGGAGATGCTGGTCACAGGCTTTTTTCCTTGACATGCTGTGTGCAGAGCTAACATAGGTCTGTTTACAGCCCGATCCTTTACATAACAACTGTGAGTTGTTGTATCTACTGTGTTGGTGCTTCTGAGTAAAACTCTGACATCACATAAAGAGATCTAGTTATCTTTCAGTACCTTGCAGTAAAGATGATCCCTGGGAATTGCGTACTGAATAACTCCTCGGTATACTGTACATCATTTTTATTTGTTGTAATAAAGGTGGAAAGGCTATGCACCATCTGTACAGTGCTGGTTGAAAGTTTGTTTAAAGCATTATGTTCCAGAGCCATTTGGAGTTCAACAGAGATAATATTCCATCTTCCTCAATTAAAAAAAATTATCTCCAGTAACATAATATTAAGATTGGAAAGTAAAGCTCTTAGTAATTGGGCAAATACCAAATTTGGGAAATATGACCCTTTTCATACACTAGTTATATAATTGCATGATTTTTTTTTTAATACAGCTACATTTCCACAGATTTCTGAGCTACACATAATTTCTTTAGGGAAACAGTGTCCACTGAAGTTGCTCTGCCTCATGAGAACTGACTTCAGAGTGTTCTGTCCAGCTTGGAAAAGAGGGCAGGAGGCCTGTCTTTCAGGACTAGCCCTCTGGAACCACTCCAAAGATGGCAACAGATTATGAATGGTCATCTCCATTCATGTTGGTCCTAGGCCTCATTAGAAATAATGAATCCCTTAGCAACCATATTTAAAATAATTCTTGTGATCTATATCATGAAAAGGTCCAAAATTCCGTACTGCTGCTTGCTTCATTGTTTGGTTAAAGAAATGCCTTTGACAAAGACTTGCTGACTGAGGAACATTTTGTGTCTAGCCCTGTACATTTCATATATTGTAGCCATTTCTACGTAATAAATTGGTCGTATCATAGATTTAGAGCAAGTTTACAGGCCTGTATGTAGTGATTAATCTTCACCATCATCTTTTTTTCTGTACATAAATTTATTTATATTTTTAGTTTATATGTTGGTACAGGTTTAATTGTTATCCTCAAGAAACTAAGATGCATGAAGTGTAACTTCCTGTCCCACCTATATCACCTTTCTAATCCACTAGTTTAAAATATAAAGGGAGCGTAACGTTATCAAATATCAAAAAGACTTGAAGCATTCTATGAATAGTATCAAAATATATTCTGCTGGCTAAATACAAGGTAGCTTTTTGTTATATTTAGCTCTTCTGAGTCAACATGTTGCATCAAGTTCTAATATAACTGTGTATGTAATAAAATAAATACAATTAAAATAAATTCTTTATGTACTTGTTTTTTCAATCTGAAGTCCCAGTGACCTTGAATTTTGAGCAACTAAGTAATAGTACCTATTAGACTTTACTGTCCTCCACTGCTACCCAAGCTAAAATAAAATAGAGAACAAAACTGGGATATTTTGCAGGCTAAATAAAATAGGATTGTTACTCACATTTTTAAGATAGCTTCCTTATTGTTCACCTTCTGATTTAAATTATGTGTAAGATGTGCGATAATTAGAATACACATTTCGAGGGGAAAGAAAAAGGCATTTATGTCATGGCTTAATGAACACTGGTTGTCTTTTGAGAATGTGCCGAATGATTTTTGGGAAAGTCATTTGATGTTTTGCAAAAGTGGCATCAAGAAATTATCTTTGTCTCTTCAGAGAAGAGAAATATTCACGAATTCTTTCCACAGTCTGAATGGCAATGATTTTATTACCTGGAAGAAAAATCTGATTTCTACTTTATGGTATGATGCTTATAATGCTTTAAGAGCTGTTTTCTTGTTGGTTTGTCTTCTGAGACTGCCTTCAACAGTGCTAGTTTAGCACTGGTTCTGTTCATTTAAATTTTGGAAAAGCTGGACAGAATCTGTCAAATTTGGTCTCCTTTTGCATCCAGGCCTGCTGATCTCCGTGGCATTCTGCTAAGTCAGTCTAATATTAATTCTTTGTCAGAAAAAGGTGACTTTGAAGTAGACCTCCCCAGGCTGTCTGGGAGGATATCTTTCTATAAAGCAGTGCCTGTGTGTATCTTTCAAGGGATTTCAGAGTTGTGTGATCTCCTGGAGGCAAAATTTATGATTATGCTGTTGGGCAGAAGGTGTCCAAAGCTCTTTACCCTCATTGTACCAAGCAATCTTCAGACATGAGTGACTAATTCACTAAGCAGGTTTGATACTGAACTAGTTATTAGAAGCTGAAGAAGTTCTTGTGTCCCTAGCTGAGCCTTGTTTTTACAAACCCAGCAGATTTATTAAAAAAAAAAAATTAGCCTTAATCTAGTGGACATCATGGAAGAGAGTTAATATAACAGTAAATGTTGTGAACCTTCATTTTATTATGCAATATATGGATAAAATAAAACACTGTGTGCCACATTGACTTCCATTGTACAGGTGCAATTTTTATGTTTTTTCTTCTTTCAAGGTAGCCTTTTATTAGCTGCTATAGGAAAAGAGATACTTGCTTAGAGGGATCAGATTTTCATATGGAATCCTGTATTCCAATGGGAAATGCACAAATAAATGAGACACAACAGTATCTGGGGTAATACCAGGCAAAATAAAATGGTACCAATTCCCCTGAGTCCAAATAAAATGCACTGACCAGAAATTTTTTCATGTAATTACTATTAGATACTGTCTGCAATAGTGTCTGTGTCCACAGTGATGCTCCTGTCCTCAACGGAATTTGACAATTGCTCTTCCTAAATGCTTGTATGTGCATTAAGTATTCAGTAGATGTGAGGAAACCATAATTTCTTTGTTTCTGGTGTAAACAATGTAGTGCTACAGCTGAAGGTCCACTGAGGTGCCAGGCCTTGCTGTTGGCGAGCTCTGGCCAGCAGCTTGGGGGTGCGGAGCAGCTGTATGGACCTGCAGAGTTTGAGGAGGCAGGTCGGTGTCGGTGTTCTGCCCCACAGGCAAGTGCCAGCTGAAGGACTTTGGAACAGGCAGTGGGGTACCTGCCAGAGGAAGGTGACTAGTGGAGCTGTTAACACTGCTCCTTTTCCCTTGTAGGTGTTTAACCTCCTTGTAGTAGATGAATATCATCTCTAATGAGACTAATAAAACAGCAGACCTTTCCTGATTTTTGCCAGAGCTATGCTATATGTCTAAAATGATTTATAAAGTGAGAAGAGACATTTCCCCTTTGTTACAAAGATCTTATCCCTCCCTCCTGCAGAATCTTCAATGTACTTCCCCAAATGCACGCATGATGTCCAGCCATCGCAGCCTTTCTGAGGTGAATCTCTGTTCCTATTTCAGGCACCTCTCTGCAGTGTTTAAATAGTTTTTTGGTGGGTGATCTCCATTTAAAGAAGAGTTCAGTGCTTGTGCTGGAAGCTGTATTCAACCAAAAATATTTTTCACAAGTTGAACTTGGCTACAAAGACTCAAAATTGCTGCTTTATAGATATTTTTTTTTTTTTTCTTCTCTGTTGCATCCTGGCAGTTGCAAGTGTTGGGAGCATACTTAAAATAATCTCAAATTATGAATCAGAGCAGGAGTTAGAGCATGATTTCTCTTCTCCATCTTGAATAACAAGACCTCATTAGGTCATTTAGAAATAATAATGCTAATTCTGTTGATTCAGGCTTTGTGTATTCAGGACTCTAAACTGCTAATTCATATTTTTGTTTTTCACTGTAGGTGGTGTACACATATGTGCAGTGTGATCTCAGGGTTTTTATCTTAATTTTTTTTTGTAACTTTCTGAGGTAAAATAAAGGACATAAAATTACAGTATCTGTATAGGTCTCAAGGGGGTCATTTGGGTGCAGTATTTCTGCTCAGCAGTGGAAGAGTCTTCTGTATGCGTTCTTAATTTCTGTGTTTCCTATTGGAGCTATAGAATGTCAATTTCTAGTTTCATACTGTGGCTAGTACAAGGCTGCTTCAATTTCATTCATAATTTCATTAAACATATGGAGACTTCCAGAATTTTCCTTTAGAATGTGTTAGCACTACAGGAGAGATGGTTAGGTGAAGTCATATATTTGTAAATCTTTTAGAAAATAGACAATTCTAGACATCTAGAAACAGAAAATAATTTCTTTTAGAAAATGGAATATTCTAGACAGCTAGAAATGATAGTTACGAAATCTGTGATGAGGTTGGAAAAAATATTTGTAAGATGTAGATATATGTAATTATTTTAGGCGTTCAGTTGCATCCAGTCACATTTGCACTAGAGAACAAGTTACTCTGTGCTAACAAGTATGCAAGAGTGATGGTTTTCTTCAAGGACCTATTGAGTCTTTTGAAGTGAGAGGAAAAATCCAAAGAGAGGGCATAAGAATGACCCTGTGCCAGTAAGCAAACAAACTGATTGCTTGATAATAGTATTTTTGGGTCTTCCTTGTGCACTGATGCCTCTGCTGCCACTGGTTGGCATTGTGGTAATGCTCTGTGCTCTCCAGAAAAGAGAATGGAGGAGACTGAGTGAGGAGAATAGTGGACATAAAAAAAAAAAAAAAAATCTAACAAGCAATCTTTGCTGAGAATTTTTTTAACAGTAATTCTTCTATTAAAGTCTGTAAATAACTCAGACTGTTTATGGACAGCATGTATCAAAGAGAATTACGCAAGCTGTAATTTGAACTTGAAGGATTTTTGTGTTGATGGTGGGAAGAGAAGTCAAAGATGGCCTTAAGAGAAGTCAAACAGCCAACTGAAAGACTTGAGGTATATTTTTCTTTTGGGGATTTTTTTTTTATAATCTTACATATAGGATATGGTTATTTTAAGAACTGATATGAAACTAAGTCAATATGTTTCATGCCCAAAACTGTGTCTGGTCTTCATGGTGGCTTACTTCTGATGATCTTTGTCTTTACTCCAGCCATCTCCAAAAAGAGTTTTTGTTTTATTTTTTGAGAAACTATCTCCAAAATGGGTTTTACTTGGAAAAGCCTTTGCAGTCATCCCTGTCAGATATTGGGTGTTAGAAAAGAAGAGGACCCAGGGAAGCTGTCCTTCCTTTCCTTACCTTGCTGTAGTCCCTGGATAAGCAGGTATAGCCTAGCTGCCAAATAGCAGTGCCCAGCAGGGCCAGGGGAAATGTATGCAAGATAGCGAGAGGACTGTTTTATAAGTTGTACAATGAAGGAAATACTCACTTTATTAGTTCCTCTAGTACCATAATATTTTTGATTAATGGAGTTGGTCCTGGCTGCTGCTTGAATCTCAAGTTTGAGTGAAAAATCTGCATTGAACATGAGGGAACAAGGAACTGTGACGTTACATGAAGCCGACCATTTTATTTCTTGCAGTTTTCTGTCTGCAACAAAGTTCCAAAACCACAAGGAATGGGGTGAAGATTTTGTGCTCTTGCAGTTGTGCAGAGCAAGTTCAAGATGATTTCAATTTACAAGGCTGTCAGACATTGAATTAATTACAAATAGGCAAAGATTTCACAATGAAACAAACAAGGTCTTTGACATAAATTATAACCTATCATTAAAATATTTAGAAATCTGTAATTATGGTATTTAGAAATGTTATTCAAATTATAATTAATAGGAGCCTCAATAATATTACCTCTTCTTAAGCGACTTCACATTTTGAAATGCTTTCTTATATCTTTATGTGCATTTTGGATTTAGATATCCTATTTAGGTATTTTTATACTCTTCCTTCAGGGATCATTATTCTAGTGCATCGTGTGCAGAAGTTTCAAGGTCAGCATTACTTGAACAGTTGTAATAGTCCCAACAGAAAGATAAATATATATTGACTAAGGCTGGAGCTTCAATTCTTTCAGTTGCTGAAGGTCAACAGCCCCTCTGAGGTGCTCTCCAACCTTCAAATGTCTATAGGTTAAATCACTGATGAATTACTGCACTTTCCTAAATGAAGGAAACATATTCTAGTCGGAGGCAGCTCATAGTATCGTGCCTGTTGACTGAATAACTGAGAAGAAACACTGTTCTCAGACTACAGAAATAATTACAAAACCGAACAGATGAATTTGGTGCATCGGAGCTGTAATGGGGAACAAAGATCCCATTCTTTTTCATGTTAAAATCCTGTCCCTTGCATACTGTTTACATTGAAAAGCATTTATGATAAAATCATTTTCACTAACTTGAGCCAATTGGTAGCAATCTTTGAAAGCATCAGTAGCGCTTTGAGAGTATCTGTGAGATAGCAGTGACAGTACTTGGTCTCAATATTCAAAGGCAAATTTCCTCAGTACACTGTACTTCCCAGCTTCCCAGTCACAGGAGAAATACAAACATGCTACACTGTAAACAATACAGAATCTTCTCCTTCACTAAAAATATTTTGAAGGCTGGAAGTAATCCTCTTACAGAGCACTTCAAACCCGCACAGTAGGGTATAGTGAGACTAAATGAGATATTTGGCTTTGCAAATATTCCAGCATTATTCCAGAGAATATGATCTGCAAAGGTAGTGTAAGATCACTAGGGGGGCAGAATAAAGAATCTTATGTTGTAGCTATGTATTTTATTTCTTAGTCTTTTGTATAAGCAAGCCATGTAACATTGGGATTCAGACTTTTCTGCAAGTTTAAGGGGCTTTAACAAATACTTTGATTTAATAATATCTTAAAGTGTCATTTCTAAATTAACTACTCTTAAAAGCTTCATTTTGGAAGGTAACTAATACGTTACCTTTCAGAAGATCTGTTTTAAAATTACTTCTGAAGTCTGAATTGTTCCTCGCAGGTTATCTGCTGTAATTCTAATACAGCCTGTTTAAGGAGTTTCAGGTTGACCATAGCTAGTCTAGAAACAATAGCTTTATTTTTCATACAGAGCTCTGTATATGTGTGTACATATAACGTACATAAGATACTTTATAAAGGGATCTTCTTTATGGTTTATTATTTTTATAGCAAGCTTACTTGTTTCTTAATACAAATGAAAAAGCTGATATATTTATCAACAGTGTATTATCAAATATAGGCTGACTGGCTAAAATTTTGAAATTTAGGGAAAATGTTAAACATCATAATGTCTGTGATACTAAGAATTTCCACAACTTTATTGATGACTGATTTCATAGGGACTAGCAATTTCATCGCTAAGGAAATTTAAGACTTTTATTGCTTGACACAACAATGGGCTTATTAAAAAAATGTGGGCACAGTACCCTGAATTTACTGTCAGTGGCCTGTAATACCTTGGAACTCAGGTGTTGTCTCTTGATTATAGTGTACATTGCTATTTCTGGATTGGCTGTGTAAATCTTTATGAAACTGTACAGGCTACTTAAATTCTGTGGGCTTCATTTTGCCCACTCATAAGGAAGTGCAATAATGTCTTTCAACTGGTGGTACTTTTTAGCATAAGTAATTTGAAATAAGGTTTATGACTTCCTATTCTGAATTCCTATTGTATTCATATATGCGAAGGTACCTTTTGGGCTCCTGACTTCCATTTTCTAGTTTCAGATTTCTTTTCCAACTTTTCATTGTGCCATTTATTATATGCGCTCATTATCTGAGTACATCTCTTGAGGTTTGGTCCAGCAGTCTGTAGGAACATGTGTTGCTAAAATAAGGAAACATGGGGGAAAGGGAGATTAAGAAGAATTGGCTATCGGGAAATAAATTAACACAGTTTTAAAAATGCATACATTTTATAAAAATCAATGTTAAGATTTTATTTGATTTCAGCTTTCTGTTTTTTTTCCTTCTGCAAATGAAAATTGGTTGCCATACTTTTGACATGACTCTTAGGGTTGAGAACTTTCATAGAACACCGCATACTGTGAAGTCTATGAAAAAACGCTGAACATTTGTCACATAAGTCTCCGATAAGATTTGGATTGCAACAGTATACCCATAGGGGGAAATTAGGAAATACTGAAACCAAAGAGTGTATTAGCAGATAAGTGCAACCTTCTGTTTGTGCTTGTGACCCTATGTAATTGTCTCAACTTCTAACTCATTGGATTCTTCCTGAAAGATTAAACCATGAGCTTTACAGTTTAAGTGACAATTAGTATGACTACTGAAGATTTCTTAAATGCTGCCCAGTCCTGTTGAATAATTTGGCATTAATTGTAGCATAAAGGCGAAAGCTATGTTTTTACAAGCTGTGTTTTAGACATGCTTCAGGTGTACCAAATTTGTGTGACCTTTTATCTTACTGTGGAAAGCCCTTGTTTTATTTTATTACCATTAGATTCTCTGCATTTTGAAGGACTTTTAAGTTTTATTGAAATATGATTTGATGTATGAGGATTGTAGTATTCTTGTCGAATTTGTTTTTAGAAAGTATGTAGTTCATCCTTTGTTACTGTTGACCTTTAATATATAATAAAATGAAATCTCATTCAAAAAGAGGTAAAAGTGAATTTGGACACCTATAATCCTCATTTTGCTTCCTTTGGCCTCCTGAGCTACAGCAAAGGCTGCCAGAGCAGAGAAGGATCGAGTTAGATTAGTCCATCCTATTGCATGATTTTATTGGAGGGCAAAGCTGTAGATGACAACAGTGGTCATGAATATTTCTGACAATTTACAAGTGCGTCAACCTGGAGGGTTGTCCATGAAAGGTCTTTCCAATTTTCTGTCTTCAGAAAAAGCTTATCTTTGGTGAAAAGACTAGAGTTGCTGCTCTGTCTTGTCTCACTTCTCTTAGTATCTTTGTGGGAGCTTTTTGGCACTCATGCCCTTCCATCATCCGTTTCACTGAGGATCTGCCTCATCAAAAAAAGCATGTTTAAGGTGATGTCTGATCAGGTAGATGGTAATTTATGTTGCCTGTTCTTTTAAACCTGTTATAAATGGCGTTCCTGTTGAGTTCTGTGAGTCTTCTGCTAGATGGTCCAAACCATCAGAAATGGACCCTTATGAATATCTCCTTAAACATTCTTACTGATGGGATTTCATTGTAGCTATCAGTATTGATTCTAAGCATTTTTATTGTCGTACAAATAAAAAATGAATGTGAAAGGGGAAAAAATGTAAAATCAAAGCAATTTATTTCTTTAAAGACCTAAATTCTAATAAAAAACAGCATAAACTCCTTTAATCAATCAAAGTTGTCACTTAAATGCAGTAGCTTGGGCAGAGGATAATGCAATTCGGCAGAATTTTCACTGTCTTATAAGTACCAAATATAGATTAATATATAGTTCAAAACACTTTAATTTTTAAACTCTTGTCTGTCTTCTTCACTGCTGAAAAATTATTCTTGAAAAATAAAGAAACTGCCCTGTGGTCAAAGATAGTCTTAACTACCTGTCAATCAAAAGGAGAAGTTTGTTGAGACATTTAATTACAAGATAATGTAGTCATCAAAATCTCGTTGTGGTAACTGACAGCTCATTTTGGACTGAAAGCGTACAGCTACCTCCCCTGAGGTCAGAGATGTTCCGAGGTTAACGTAGTAATGACAAGTCCTTTATTATCACATTATGACATTGAAAAAAATTGCAATTATACTAATAAATTAATAACAGTAATAAAATGACAGTCATAATTGCATAATGTACATGTTGTCAACGGCATTTTTGTTACATGGCTGGAATTCATATTTTATCTGCATATCTTACACTATATTAAATTTTCCTCATGCAGTACAAGCATGCAATGGCTTCTGAAATTTCTGAAAGCCTGAGCAGTTACCGTAACTGCTGTAAATGAGACTGTAAAGCATGAGTTGTTTTTAATTTTTAGAAATTAAAAAAAAAGTGAAATTGAAGAATTTAACACTCAAATATAGTGAAATGGATTCACTTTTATCCACATTCCTAAAGAAAATATGGCTTATAAGATACAATATTGGGTAAAAAACCTGAATGAATTAGACATGAACTCTTAAACTGTTGCTCCTCAGTTCCTAAAAAGAGACTTAACACACAAGAGACACAAGAGCGTACACCTACAAGTTTAGGTGTACACTGTGGATCAGTGTGGAAAAGGGACTGTTCATACTGCTGTTATACTTTTTGTTATCATCCTGAGAAGGGAACAGCAATTTTCTCATTTTACTTATAGTGAAGACAAAGTCTCTGCTGATGTAATAGGCACAATATACTACCCCATGAACTGGTGGTGCTCCTGGTTTCCAACAGACAATGAATGTTCATTTTCCTCTGTAAACAGGGAATTCAATGGCGTTTTTAAAATTCAGATCTTCTTTAAAGCTTTTCCTTAGACTGGGGCTGAATTGCCTATGGACAGGACCAAAGGAAGAGGATGGGACCAAGTTATGACTGGTTTTATTTCAATGTTGTTGAAATTCCATGATGGTGATACAAATTTAGGTAACTTCCAATTTGATGTTCACCCATACATTTAGTTTGTGTGTATCTTTAGTTGTTCTAAAATGACCACAGTAAGAACAGAGTTTCATCTACTTAACCTATTGGCAGGAGGTTTTCTTCCAGTGCTAATGCAATTTTTTCTGGCATAATGCTGACATATCTCGGTCAGATTAAAATTAATAAATGTCTCATACATTCACAGTGGGGACAAATGCGCTCCATCCTTTGTTCTTCTGAAGAGTTCATCTGAGCTCTTGGCTCACTGTTTTTCCATGTTTTCATAACTACTCCACTGGTCATTGTGAACAATTTTGAAGTGATGTAGTCATTCATCTTTTCCTGAATACTGAGAAGAACATTGTCCTGGCAAGCTGTATTTTTTTCAAAGTGTTTTAAGCTCCAACTTCTGTTTTATGGATGAAGCTCTGCATAACTCTTTGTCTCCAGTCTCTTTCCTTGTTTTATTTTCTTTTTCCAGCAGGGTGTGAAAACACTACCAGTTTTCATGACCTACAGTTGTTCTTTGGTCAATTTGAATTAGGTTAATTCTTGCTTCAAATCCTCCCTTCCCTCCTTTTTCCTTCTGCTTCTTGTCCAGATTGGCTTTCCTCCCCCCATAGCTTCATCAGTGCTATTAGGGATTTGTATCCAAAGCACGCTGCGTATCCGACTGGTTGCTGCTGGAGAACTTTTTTTTTCTTCATGAGGGCTGGACCTATTGCTGGCATTTCTAACTTAATGGGCACACATGGTCTGATCACTGCTGCCATGGACTATGCAAGAGCTTACACTGGTGAGAAGCTGAGTGTGGTTCAATGAGAGATTGTAAGAGGATTATGATTTTGTTCTTTTGTGTTGGTGAAAAAACGTTTTATAGTCAGACATTGATAGCAGAGATAAAAAGATGAAAAGAATTTCTGTGAGATCTAAAGGGAAGAAATCTCTAAAAACAAAACTAAGGACAATAAGGACCAGGGTATTTACAAATATAACTAGCTAATAAAGAGAACATATGTATTACTGTAGTCTTCAGAACCTGTGTTCGTGAATGTTAGTGCTAGTTTTTATTTACTGCTCTGTGCAACTCCTTTTGAGCCATGAGTAAGCTTTCAAATTATTTTCCTTGTCCATCTGTGTAGTTTAATATTTCTATTTTGCGTTTTGCCCGGTCTTCATTTTATCTCTCATTTTTATCTTTAATTCTGTCTTGTAATTTTAGGGTGAGCACCCTACAGTTGCTCTGCCCTTTAAATCGCTTCATGTTTCAGTGAATACATGAATATACCTTTTCTGTACAATTACATAAAAAGCAAGTAAAAGCTTAGGGTACACTCACATTGAGGCATGTTAATCCTGAGAGAAGTCCTGTAATACTGCTTTTTCCTTTGATTTGAGTTCCTTTGGAAACTCCTTGGAAGGAAGTGGCAAATGAGGAGGTGGCAAAGTGGGCTCCTGTTGCCCTGACTGCTTTTTCTACAGGACTACCTGGAAATAAAACAGTAATTTGGGTTTAGGGTTTTTTTTTTTAATTAAAAATTTAAAATTTATATAACCTAACGAGGAAAATCCAAACTGATTTCTATCACATAGAAAATCTCGATAGTTTAGATATCATATAATTAGCATATACAATATCAGATATACTCAAAAGCTTAAATCATTTGATTACATTGTGTGAAGTTGCAGAGGATGAATGAACATATTTCCATGACTCAAAAATAAGTTTCTTGGAAGAGTTCAACCCATACTTCAATATATGGAGATGCTAAAGTTTTGCAATAAAAGGCTTACATTGTACTAATATGGGAGAAATAACCTGTTTTCCCCTACTTCTGTCACAAACTTAAGATGGAAGCAGATAATAAATGCGGAAAGTTTTGATTTAAATTATTAGAACTTTGCAGGAATGCAAAATATTAACCATATGATAATATTGCTGTCTTCATAAAACCAATTCAGAACAAGATCTTAATAATATGTTTATCGTAAGTATGTTATGCTGATGTTGCTTTTAAGCAATACGTAACAAAAGAAAAGCTGTGCAGGGAACATATAGCCTGTATGAAAGCTAATTCTTAGTTTAGCTAAGAATTTAGCTTAGCTAAAGCTAAGTTTCTTTCTTTAGTTTCTTTCCTCCTGTTCTGTGTTTTGAGCAGACCATTTTGTTTGGTGGCATCTGTCCCATGCCAGTCCCTTTATGCCTTGTATGCCTTGTATGCTACATCACCTCTTGGGTGTGCTTAAGAAAGATCACCATCTGTGTGCTGGGGAAGAAGTGACTTGCCCCTTAATGCTAAGAGTTTGAGATTTTTTTCCGATACCAAGCACAAATGCGATACTGCAGTAGCCAGAGAATAATGAATTACTTTGTTTTTTCATGTATTTGCAAGCAGTCTGTAAATAGTATGTAGTATTCCACATAACACCTTTTCCTTTTTAGTTTTTGTTCTGAAAACTCTTTTACAATTTCTTTTCTTCTGAAAGGGGCGATATATTGTACATGCGGAATACATAAATGACCCACAGAGGACAGCTTTTACTGTGACAGAATGTGTTTTATTTGTAGGTGATCCTTGCTCTGTCCTTACTAAAGAAAGTAGAGTCCAACGACTGTGTTATAATGCGTGGTTGGAAATTAATTATTGACTGTCATATTAAAGAATATTAAAGGTGGTTGAGCTTTTTGAGGTCTACTTAAAAAAAACCCAAAACAAACAAAAAAAACCCCAAATACAAAAAAATCCCCCACAAAACAACAAAAAGAAAAAAAAAACAAAAAAATTTAAACAAACTTTAACTTTCTAATACAAGTTACAGTTAGTGCTGAGTATTTTTTGGATTTTTTTTGGCACATCTGATTTTTAATTTTTGTTGCTTTTTCCCCCAGCTGAACGCTTCCTCATGAATAGTTTTTCAGAGCAAAAAATATTAATTCCTTTTTTACTTTATTATAATATTATATGTATTAGTGAAAGCAATTTTTGAATTTGGTAACGTCATTAGAAACCAAAGAATTTAATTTCGAATAGTTGCAAGTAGTACATAGGTTGATAAATTCTGTAATATTTAGTTCAACAAATTATAAAATGCAAGGAAAATAAAAGTTAAAACTAACATTTCATTAATTTGTTCATCTAGTTGTGTGAGTCATATATTTCAACAATTCAGGTACAATTTATACAATGAGAGTGCTATTTTACTGATCATGTGCATGTCAGTAATTCTCTGGAGATACTGATGAATATCAATTAATTAGTTCAGTTGAGAATGTTTCTCTCTAGCAATGGGTAATTTGTGAACTTAAGGCAAAAAGTTTTTTTAAACTATCCATTTTTCCTGAATTTAGTTGATATCAGTGATGATTTCCTATTCTAACATAAGTTATATGTGAAAGGTCCTTTTATTTGAAAGATTATCTGCATTCAGAAGATATTTAAATGGTAAATATTACAAAGATGTCTGATATTAATGCGATTAAGAAAAAAAACACTAAACCAAACCCCCCAAAATACACCATCTTTTAAAGTACAAAGTGTTGGTTTTGACTTTGCATTTGAATGTATCCACTGTTAGTAAGAAATCTGTGCATAGTTGAGTAACATGCCTTTCATATTACATGATGCCAGACTATTTAGCTGCACTTTTCTGAGGGTTGTTAGTTGATGTGCCATATTTTGCTTCGGCTGTTTGTGTCTCAAGTGAAAGTGGACTTAGTTTTTTATCTCCTTTTTGGTTACACTGTAACGCAGAGGCTATTGCTGTAGAATGGACGCTCTTGAAAATGCATGAATGGCAGCTAGAAAAAAAAGAGAAATAGGACATTGTTAGTTGAAACAGAGGAAGCTGATACAGATAAAGCCAAGATAACTGGTTTTAACTGGAAGAAGCACCTACCAGTTTCTGAATGCATGTCAAGGAAACTAATGTAAGTTACTTAGCTTTCTAATCTAAGGCCAAGATGTTTTAGATTATGCTGAATAAGTTTTGTGAGAAATGGCTAATAGTTCAAAAACTGTAAAGTACAAGTAATAATTGTATGGCTTCTGGGCAGTGATATGGTACAGATTTCAGGTCTTTTTTAGATCCCAGAGGTGTATGCATATTATTTTGTGTATTAATACTTCATACATTAACAATGTAATGATATTTACAAATGTTTATGTAGAGAATAAATAATTTCATAAGTCATTATAGTTTTGTAAGTAGGGAAGTGAGAAGAGGGTTTTGTAAGAGAAGTGTGTTGAATCTACTGAGATTGTTTGAACCTGAAGGGACTTCAGTCAATAGACATAGTCATATTTTCAGGTGATATTCTAAGACTGCCATGTTCAATGTACTAGTCCAGGTAATGACCATGGTTTTCCATGGCCTTGATGTCTGTGGTCACAGGTGTGAAGGCCTACCTTTCCCATTGCCCATAGAGATGAATGTCATCTTCTGTTTTTCACTGAAAGATACTTGGAGTTTTCGGTTCTTGTAGTTTAGCCTGAAATTGGCAAGAGCCCATGTGTTGTGTTAAAAGTCTGCTAATAGGGGATGATTTGTCTGCAGGGTGTCATGGATTGCAAAAGATAAGTATGCCTAACTGGAAATACAGAAATTCCTTTATAATAATGAAATATGTGAAAGCAGCTCGCTACTTGGAACAGGCTGGGCACATCCTGAGCTTCATATTTCATTACTTTACATTGCATTTAATCACAGCCGTAAAAATTGGATGTAAAGCATTACAGTCTGGTTCAGGAGTGTGTTTTGGTGTGTGGTTTGTTTGTTTTTATTTCTGTCAGTTTTATACAGGTATAATGACTACCTGAGGAATGTGGCAGGTTAAATGACTCTTGCTGCTGAGTGCTTCCCAAAAGCAGCGCCATTCCCATCTTGTGCAGGGTGAGTCACAACTCACACTTGCATCCAGATCCCTCTCCACTTAAGCCATTCAGTAACCAATTGAGTGGGTAGAAACTTGCTTACATTTAAAATATGATTAGTTTCTTTATTGGTGTTTAGTTACTTGGGTTTGTTTTTTGTTTTTTGTTTTTTTAAAAAAGGAAGGTAGTATTTTGCTGGTTTTACACAGACCTAGTATTGCAATTCTTCCATTTCACAAGAAAAACAGTTAGCAGTTAAAAGTGACGTTGCGAGAGTACTCGGAATATTTTGTAAGAGAGAACATGTAAAAGGCAGATAAACAGAAAGCTTCACCCAAATTTCTATAAGCATTTTTTTGTAAACTCTGAAGAAATCAAAGGTCAGATGCATATATAGGCATTCAGTGATATTTTATTTCTTTTTTTCCTTGCAGTTGCTTTTCTGTACAACGCAGCTTTTGAGGGCTTTATAAAGAGTGCATTTTGATTTTAATTGTAGAATTTGCTTTCAGAAAATCTAGTTGATGTTTGTTTTAAACATTCTTATTTAATGCAATAAAGAAATTAACCTTACTCAGGACTATATATCTAAACGCATATAGAGGACTTAATGTTGTATTGCTGATATCTAAACCTACAGATGCAAAAAATCCACTGCAGGGGAGAAATTGGTTGTTTCTGTCAAAAGTTTTAGCATGCTTCTGAAGCCAGTGGTAGTTAAACTTACAGTCCTTCTCAACAGAAATTCAGAGGCTTTGCAAATATGCTTATAAGGTACACCATGCAGTGTCCCCTTTTTTCTGTTCTGTTTGTCTGCTCTTTAAAAATGTATACTGTAAGATCTTATTGATCTTCATTTATAGTGTGTGTATTTGTCTTTTCTATGTTTGAGTTTAAAGAAAATCAAGCACAAAATGCAGAATTTAAGAGCTTGTATATTTGAAGATTTGAATCTCATGAATGTCTTACATGATGCCATATCTGGACTGTTATTTGGCGTACTTTATTGCTTTAATGCTTACGTGTCTATGGAGAGACTGCAAGGTGTTTATGCGATAGTTCTTCTGTGGTTTGCTTGAAGTTAGATGCTAGCCTCATGCTCAATCCAGGCATGTATAAATGGTTATACAAGATGTCAAAGTTATGGCCTGTTAAGATTTTTAGACTTATTAGAGACATCTGGTTTTATGCTGTCCACCTCTTAAAAAAAAATAATAAAACTTTCCCTATGTTTATTAAAAAGTAGGAAGTTACTTATTTTTACTGTTGTCCTTCTTGCATATAATCTTGGTTTTGTGTCTCTAACTTGCCTTCATTCCTGGTGTTTGAAGCTGATGTGCTCCTGACATTGCTGGTGCTGTATTCACATGAGTTAGTTTTACATGAGGTGGAATTTTCTTTGATGTTTTGGGCAGGGAGGAACTTTCTACAGAAGAAGTTTCAAATAGAACTACTTTGTGCAAATCTTTTATCACTATTCCTTCTTTTGTAATGGGGGAAAAAAAACCTCAAAATGCCTTTATTTAATTCTCACTTGTTATTATAGAACCATTGTTTTACTTGTGACTTATTTTATCCTTGTTACCTACATTCCTTTCCATCTGATCTTACACTTCCTGGATCCCTTTTAATTTTGTGTTCTTTTTTTTTGTTTGTTTCCTTTCCCTTTCATCCTTTCCTGTTTGATCCAGGTAGTCCTTTATTTAGTGAACAAGTTTTGATGCTGGTGTGAAAAGTCTAGTCCTTGGAGCACACGGAAAAAATGTAGAACTCATCATCAAGGACTACATATAATGGGGACATGTTTGCCTGCTGCAGGGGGGAGTATGTGGCTGGTGAAATAAATACTGGTGAAATGGCATGTAAGCCAGAGAAAATAAAACTGAAAGCCTGTTTAACACTTCACATTCTATTTTCAGCTTTAATTTTTAAAAATATTGAGAGATCATGGTAAGAATCAAAACTGACAGAACCATCTTTCTCATGAGGAAGCAAAATAACTCTACTGAATATTGTGAAGATCTTTATTTCTGGAAGGAAGAAAACACACAAAAAATATAACCAGAATGTAAAATAATCCTTTTTGTTCCCCCAGATTAACACTGCTCCCCTCCCTTTCTTTTTTTTCCCTCAGACTTGTTTTGTGGTTGTAATGCAGTCTCCAGTCAGGTTTCAGTTGAGTTCAAAGATAAGGGTATTATATGCTTTTTCTTACCTTTCAAGTCATTCACCTCTAATTTCTGAACTGCAATTAGAAATAAACTTTCTTCTTGCCCCTGCTTTTCTTTTTGCATTGTAGGGTAGCAATTAAGAAGAACTGGGTGAATAGGTTACCATTTTATCCAACTCTATTACTCTGACTGATGGAGCTATTAGATAAAGGCAAACTGTAATTCTTTATTACCTGCCTAGCTCGCTTCTGCACTTTGCCCTGGAGAAGAGCTGCATAAAAGATCAGAGTGTTATTGAAAACTCCTGAGCAAATATTGAACAACTTGCTTGGTCACTCAGGTAATGACAGAATTTCATGGAAAGGTAATGTGCACGTGTGAGTGGTGCTCGTTTTTTTGAGTAAATATGCGGTGAGAAACTGCTGGCATGGTATAGCTGAAGTAAGATGGTTTTGGGAAAGAATAGCTGAGAACACTTTGTATATGATAAATATGCTTATAATTAGTGAGATCATTAGCATGGACACCATGTACTTAAGTATTCACAAAGAAGTCTTTAAGCTAAGCAGTTAGCTTCACAATGAAGGAAAGAGACAAAATGAATTATATACAGCTGAATAAGCTTTTCAGAATCTCCAAGGAGGTGACTTGTCTGTTGATGGCCAGTGGGGGTCGAAGAGTGAAATAATTACTTAACAGCGTGTAAACAATGTGAGATGTGAAGTGTGCATTTTTTTTCCTTTTCTTTTTCTTTTCTTTTCTTTTTTTTTTTTTTTTTTTTTCATTGAGAGAGTTTCTTGTTGCAATGGCTCCACTGGGACAAGCAGCAGAGAAATTTGATTAAATGGATGCCTGGGGTCATGACCCTGTCTAAACATGCTGCAGCTCTCAGCATTAATCAAAGAATGTTAAAAAAAAATTCTGACCTTGCTGCATATGAGTATTGGTGAGCTCTGAATGCAGTCGTAGATGGATAGAGGGCTGTGTGTGGCTGTGTGAGCGGCCTGCTTACAAAGAAGAGCAGAACAGGAGGCAGGTTTCAAGGACAGTGACAACCCATCATGTTGTTTTAGTTCATGTTATGGAACTTTCATGTGATGATATCCCATCAACAGCAGTAAAGTTTGGAGATCCCATTAGAATGCAGTTGGAAATGCAGCTTTTTGCTGCTTGAACCCTGTACATGGAAAATATTTATAGCTCAGTGATACGTGTGAGACCCATGGTTTCAGAAGGATTCTTGGCTGCCTCCCCTTAAGGGATCTGAAAGTACAGAGAAAGCAACTGTCCTTTGAGTAGCCAGGATTAGTATCATGCTTATTGTTTAAGTGTGTATTCATAAAGAGTTCTTGTAGTAGCAGGGTGAAAGGTCTTGATTTTTACTGAGCAAATTATATAGTAATAGACGTTACAGTAAATCAGAAAATGAGTTGTGGCCCTAAGTCCCCAAGTGATTTTTAAACTGTTATTATTATTTATCATATTCTGGATGCCTACCTGAAAACTCCTGATCCATTTTATTTAGCTTACAGTACCAGCAATTCTCATCGGAGGCTAGAATATTTTGGGTAGACAGAGTTATGAAGTGAGTCAAGTCTCATTAATGTCCAATTTTTAAGACAGTCCAAGATAAGGATAGAGCTTTTGCCTGTCTTTAAATGATTTAATGGGGTATTGGAAGCAGTGTAATCACAGTAGCATACTAATTTCTTACCTGTTACCCCCACTGTAGAGTGGGATGCTACTTCTCTAAAAATGAGTTTTGTACTATTTAATTGTGGTTTTTACTTCTATTAGATGATGTGAAAGACACTACATAAAGAACAGTATTGTGCTTAGTATCATAGGCTGTGAATCAGAAATTTGACTTGATTAGTAGAAATCCATATTTTGAATTGTACTCCTTTGGACAAGTATTTAGAGGGTGCAGTCTGATAGTCTAGTGTAGGTCACCCAGGTAATAAGATGGCGGAGATGACACCCGGAAACGTAACTTCACCGGACTTCACCATTAACCTCCATGTGCCTCAGGGAAAAAAACCAACAATGTATCTTTTTTCCATGAGGCACACGGCTTTAAATTTATTTTCCAGTGCCATCCAGGTTCCACTCTCTACAAGGACTTTGTTGGATACTCCTTCTTGAGAGAAATTAGTAATTTATGAAGAAATTACTTACACCTAATCTGAGTACAGTTGAAGAGAAAATAAAATACTACAGTAACATATACTTGGGTTTTTTTCAAGATGGTGAGAGGATAAAGGAGATGATTAACTCTGTGTTAGAGGAATTAGCTTGTTTTTTCTGTCTATTGTTGTCCCTATTGGTGTCACTATTATAAAAGGTCCTTGAGCTCATTAATGGAAGCAGCTCCCATACATTCACATGTTGGATTCTGGTAAACAATGAATGCCTGAAATTAACAAATTAGAAATTATTAAACTAGGAACAGGTGTAAGTAATGTGAAAATGTGTGGAACATCTATATGAAGGAAATATCCCAAAGTTTGGAAACACCTGAAATAACTGGGGAGGGAAAAGAGGTAGTAGAGATCACATTTAGGGCTGCAGCAAGAACAGTAGATCCACACTGAACTGTAGAAACCTTCAGCTGAAATTTTAAGTTTATTTTCAAAGTGTACTGATTCATCATGGAATTCATCATGGAGCATGGACTGCACTCACTTGTTTCATTGTCATAACTTTGCGTGAAAGGCCTAGCAGGCCAGTTTTCAGAAGAGAGATACTGTGCATGTCATTATAATAGGAAAGTCATAAAAAGCAAGCCAAATACTTGAATTTCAGTATTACAAAATAATATATGAATATCAGTTTAAAAGATCCTGTATGTAATCTCAGGCAAGTTGGCTCTTCTGAGACCTAGCAAGAACCCCCAGTGTTAGAAAAGTTTTAAATTACAGTGTAAATTATTGATGATAAAACCAAAACTTGGTCTAGTTGTTGCTGACTTCTGCATGGCTTTGTCAAATTGGGATCCCTAACGTAGGGGCAATTGTTACCATTATTTTTGTTTACTCTTCTTGGCCTTCCTGGCTCCTACCTTCCTTGAAATTCCTTCCTGAATGACAAACATTATATTAGCTCCAAACCTTCTCACAGGCATAATATCTTTTGGAAATTCAGTGGTTGAAAGAAACTTTGAAAAATATCCAGCAATGCTAGTGAGTTAGGTTTTTTTGAAGTGGAAGCACGGAAAACTTGGAGAAGCAGATGTGTGATTTTTTTATCATGCTACCTTTTACAGTTTGGAGGGGCAGTTCAGATTTCACAAAGAGATAGTATCAGCTGTGTATGGCCATCATCTAGAACATGATATGAGGCATAGCCTTTGGAAGGACTGCTCTATGGGCAGATGTGTGAGCTATAATGCTGTGGAACATGAACACAAGTGAAGGTGAACATTACTGAGAGCTAGCTACACTGCTGGGCAGTGTATTTAACTTCAGCTGTGACTTCCCTGTTTGTGTGGGCAAATCCTTCCTGTCTGGCTCTCCTACGCTGTCTCTCATACATCATACTCTTCCAAAACAAGCTGCTGTTCCTCTGTTCCCTGCCAAGTTAGAGCCAATGTTCTTGGTTCTTGTGCTTGGGAAGGGAACAATCCTCTTATGCTTCCCCCTTCTTTTTGTCTATTATCAAATACTCTCTTCTGCAACTTGAGTGATGTTGAGCACCAGTTATGAGAGCAGCAGGAATTGTGACGTGGGGTTGGATTGAATTCCTGGTGGTTTCAAAATGGCTCTAAACAGTTGTTAGAATACTATTGAAAGAGTTTTGGTCTTTACTGGTCAATGCAGGTTTGAGTCAGAAGTCAAAAGTTGCCACAGGTAAGCTTGGATTTTCAGAGAACCAGTCTGCTCCTGTTGAAACTAGAGACAGTATTTATATGATGTTGTTCAGTCTTGGCTTTGTTAAGAGAAGAGTTAATCCAACAGCAGGTGTTTTTCAAAAATCCACCTCAGTTTCCCACCTCCTAAGCCTTTAAGCCCTTTTGAAACTCCTTGAAGAGATTTGGGCAAGCTCTTGGGTCTGCCATGATGGCTTTATTTTGTGCTTTTTTTTGTGTGTCTGATTTTAACTGGTACTTGCTATGTATTTCTGTGATTGCCTGTATTTGTCTTACAGAAATTACGCAGAGGGTAGCTGCTATTGAACTGAAGGTGGTGGAGCTCATAGCGTTCATGTCAAACTGTTTGTATTTTTATAATTACAGTACAGAAGAGTTGCTTTGTTCACACAGAGCAGATTATTCATATATAAATTCCTTTCTGTAAATGTTTCTAAGAAGGAGTTAAAAAAATCAGCACACATCAGTGTCCTTTTACTATTACCTCATAACAGTCATAACACACTGTACTATTACTAACTGTTGCAGATTTCCCATTTATGAGACTTTTTTTCTGGCAAGGCTTATATAATTTAAAAAATTATTTACTTCAGAAGTGGCATTTTATATTGTAAAACAACCTAAATGGACAGTGAGTTGTAAATATTTAGCTATGCTAAATGTAATTTATGTTATTAAAGTTGAAAGTTCTTTTATTTGACACAATTTTTTTTGCACAAACGCAAAAACGCTTATTTTTTTTTAATAAAAATAGAAGAGGAGATTATGACCGGGTCTTAAGTTATGCACATGCATTTAAGAGTAATTTAATGTGGGTTTATTTAGCAAAACAAGTAGCTCAAGTAGGAGTTAACTGATTAAAAAGAACACATCTATAGGAGTTGTTGTAGGTTAAAAAAAGTGATCAATAAAATTTTTTTGATAATATTTTTCAGAGACTAGTCTTACATGTTCAGTGTTTCTTATTGTAATATTAAGCTTTGAAGTTCTATTGTAAACTTGTTTTTTCTGTAGAAGTGAGCTTACTGAATGTGAAGGTGGAATTGATACATCTCTAGACTTCAATCCCTAGCTTCTGTGGAAAATCAAACTCCCTGCAAAACGTACTTAAATACCTATGTTTTATCCATGCACCAGCTACATTGTGTGAACCATTCCAGGGTTAAGAATGAATTTTTCTGTTCTGCCTCTGCAATGCTTAATCTCTAATGAGTCTGCCAAGAAGCGCGCTAGTCATGGCTGAAGTACTTCTGATGGGTTGTTCTGTTCACTCTGGACTGGACTGACGTCATTGATGATTTTTTCATTGGTCATCAAAGATCTGTCAGATGGTAAAAAATTAAAAATTAAGTTGCAGAGACCTATACCTACAACTGAAGCTGACTTAAAATGGTCTGTGACTTAAAAGGACTTTTGCTATTGCTTTTTACTGCTTGGGTCAGTACTTTCTGTGTTCCCTCCTTACATTCATCTTATTCCTGAAACTCTGCTTCTGTAACGCTGTCAGAAGCTCAACATGGAAAT
>JAOXNO010000063.1:15568745-15641306 GCA_028565335.1 Limnodromus scolopaceus
CTTCATAAGCTTTATGCCCCAGGCCCTTCACCAGCTTCGTTGCCCCCCCGCCCCCCCCCCCTCCCCCCCCCCTTTTTTTTTTTTAGTTTCTTTTTTCCTCTGACAAAACTTACCTAGATTTTTTTTACTCTGAAGTGGCTTTTTTGGTTGCTGGGCTGTGGCATGGTGTTTCTGACAGGCAGGTTTCTTTGGGATGTGACTACAGACAGCTGTCTCCTTTTGAAAATGGACTTCTGGCTTTGAGGTGGTTTGAAGTGGATGTCGACATGGGTAAATTAATCCAGTTTGTCACATATATTGGAGTGTGGCAGCGAGTGGGCTTTTTTCCCCCCCTTACCTCTTCAGCCTGTCCACTTATAATAAAAATATAGGCCGAGATTTTCTTACGCTACAGCTAGAGTCATTACGTAATTACTTAATTGATGCCTTATGGGAAGCGCCTCACATCTCTGCTGCAGGACTCTACATCATGGTTCAAAATAAAAACGTGAAAGGTTTCATTCTCTACTAAAATGTGTATTTTCTGTACCATGCCATTGATTATTTTCAGATGGTGAACCGGAAAGGATTTATGCCCTACCACACTTCTCTATAAAGATTGTCAGTAAAAATGGGGTCTGCCTGCAAAATTTAAAGTCCTGAATAATTACTGTGCTTTTAAAACTGGAATACAGGCTCTTCAATGGAGTAGACTATTTATAACACTATAAGGATTATACTAAAAATTTGGTATATCTAGTTTTGCCTCTAGTCTAATAATATTAACACTTATAATGTTTTATCTTGTAGCATTTGAAGGAATTTGCCTCTTTAAGTGATGGTCTGGAGTAGGTCTAATTTTGCCAGACGTTGTGCATGCCCTTGTTTTCAGTTGTATGGAATGACTGATGCCCTCACCTGTCTATAAAAAGTCAAACATTTTTTGCAGATATAATGAGCTGGATTTTTCAAATCTTATCTATCTCTAGCTTGTGGCATTTGTGCAAGCAATTTATGCTGATCTTAGTGCGATTTGATTGTGCAAATCATTCCCATAGGACAGAAGGGGAAAATAAGCACTTTGGGCAGGACAGGAGAAAATACAGATGGTCAGTGCTTCTATGCTATAATCTCTAATTACAGATAATATAAAAGAAATAGTGTATTAAAGAGTTTTCTAGGGAATGCTAACATCACATTTTCATCTCTTGTTATTACTTGCTGTGCAAGTAAAATGTTAACTGCAATTAAAGGCATGTTTTCAAAGGAGGACTCCACGGAAGCTAAGAACCCATTGTTCAAAGTAGTTCCATGTAAAGACATTATGATACTTATACGAAAGTATGAAAAATCCTTTTTTGTAAGTACTATAAATGTTGATGTATTGTTTCAGTTTTATGAGAGTTCAGTTCACTTGCCATATATGAAGTTCAGAAGATCCTTTGAAAAAAGTCATGAGCACAAATGCTACTGGGAAGAAATATAAATAAAAACCTTCAGTATTCTTTTGGAATAGAACTAACAGCTTATCTGTAGATCCATCATCCAAATTCTGTAAAACTGA
This sequence comes from Limnodromus scolopaceus, assembly GCA_028565335.1. Lineage (NCBI taxonomy): Eukaryota > Metazoa > Chordata > Aves > Charadriiformes > Scolopacidae > Limnodromus > Limnodromus scolopaceus. The sequence continues at coordinate 15,570,289 of JAOXNO010000063.1, forward strand.
AAAAAAAACCCACAAAAAAATCTTTAAAAAATTCTCAGTAATTTACTGGGATTGTTGATACTTCCAGGTGAGTGAAGTGCATAATGGTAAAGATGTCTAGATAGTTATTATTTATCTTTTTTTACATACTTTGTAATCAAACAAAATAGTTTCTTGAAGATTGTTTCTATTTCTTTGCAAGTTATGTCAAATACAGAAAGATTTATAGGTGACATTAGAAATCCATATTGATTTCTCATAGTCAACAGGGAGTTTACTTGAAAAGTCAATCATTAGTTGAATGAGTGTCCAAAGCATGTCCTAATTTCTATTAGTAGCTTAAGTTTTTAATCAAAAATGAATATTTTAAAAAGAAAATTAATACATTTTAAGTTTTCTTACGTAAAGACTCACATTTTTCCTTCAGTGCTACTGAGGCAGTCACGTGCTGTTCTGCCCTGAGTGTGTACTCCCGAAAGTGATGCTTGAGACTTCATTATTGTTTCCTGTTTCAATTCATTTGGATTCAGTCTTTGAGCTTTCCTAGTATGCAATTCTTTACTGCCTGACCCAGAGTATATTTGTATTTAGCCCTGCAGTGATTCATTGCACTGTGCAGCGCTGTACACTGCTGAATCAGAAGCTCTCGGCCCTGAGGAGCTTGCAAACTAAATGTACAGGATAAGGGATGATGGGGGGAGCAAGGTTACAAGCAAAGCAAACAAGGTAATGGCTAGTGATGGTAATGCCCTTTTCACCCTCTAATGCCTGGGGTTAGGATTTAATTTGAGGGATTAGAGGAGCAAATGAGGAAGGAGACTCAGAAGAGATGCAAGAGAGGAGGGCAAAGCAAGGGTTTCGGTGAGGTGACTGTATTGCGAAGGAGAGGGCTGAAGGAGGCGACTTGTTAGCAGCTGGGGAAGGCTCTTTGGAGGCTGGGGAGCACCTGATGATTTACCCTCAGTGCTTAACCCACTCTGTGGGATGACTGCACTGTATACTGCAGCTTTTCCAGTTTCTTAGTTACTTTTTGCAAAGTGATGTGGAAAAGGAGAGGGGAAGATATTACAGTGGAGGGGGTCAATGTTATGTAATGTTTCCTCGTAATCCCATCTACGTTCTTGCCAGTTGGGATTGTGTAAGTTTGGATTTGGGAGACTGAAGGAGCTAAAGCTTTGCAATATGTGTTACCGGCCTCCTGGGATGCAATCATGCATCTTGGTTTCATGCATTCCCGGTGTTCTGGAGCTGAGCAGAAGGATTTTGGCTTTTCGTCTTGGTTCTGCTGACAATTCCTTTCTCGTGCTTCTGAGGAGAGATTTTTGAGAGAGGAGTTAGCACTGTCTCCACAGGTCAGGTAGAATGGATATAAGTAATTGATGATACATTCTCCTTACACTTAATTTCATGGAGAGCTTATGGGATCTCTACACTAATAGATTGATCCTGTTTAATGTATATTAGTAATTAAAGAAAATACATTTTTAAGAGGCATGGATATATTTAATTTTAATAACTACCATTCCGTGAATCAAGAAGTCTTTGCACAGAACTCTAATGGGTAACATTAGTCAAATGTGTGATAGATCAAATTGTTAAGTATGAAGGGTGTTGTTAATGTAACACAGAAGAGAAATCTTGTGAGGTAACTCTGAATAACACAGAGAAAAGAGTGCATTCATCATGGTATGCTGACAAAACATCTGACTAATGATGGCCATTAAATCTTTTGTCATGGCTAAGATATGAAAAAAGAAAACAAGTTAAAGTGTTTCCATTTAGGAAAATTGCCATTTGACATGTAAACCTTTCTGCCTCTATGTATTCATTTTTATATTATGGAATGAATTTGCATTTTAGAAGGAAATTTGATTTGCCTAGCAATTATGGGGAAAAAGGTGAATTTCAATCTCTAGTTAGTCAAATATTTAAACAGAAAGAGCAGAGCTTTCTTCCTTTTATCCCACCCCACCCCCCAACTTGATCCATGAGTTTGGTTTTAACACAGTTTGGAAGGGGGGGGGGGGGAATAACCCACAACAAAACAGCCAACCCACAACACTGAAGATGATTTTATTTTTTGATTGATTTGTTTTTGAAAAAGACTCGGTATCCCACCATCTGTATTGTTTTTGCATGATCCTGTGTGTGAATAGATTTTAATTGGGCCATCTTAAAGCTGGGAGAAGGAAGCAGATTCACAACTGCTCTTGTGTCTTGTATAAATAAGCTTGCTGAGGTTTGTGTTCTGGGATTGGAAAAAGACTGAGCAAAATTCAGGCAGAAATGATATAATAAAGTACAATTTCAGTCATTATACAAATCTGTAAATATCCAGTTCTTGCTGATGCTTGTGTTCACAAGTGACAGTCTGTGTTTGTCTATCTGGACACAGATGTTTTTGTTTACTAAATTGTGAGTTTGTACATCAAAGACAAAACCTAGTCAAGTTCCTGCTATAGTGGATCTTCACCGAAGAGCCATACATCATTAGGCTTAATCCTATCTGGATTTTCTTAATACACTTACATAGATGACAAAACAGCGTGAGCCCTGAGCCCAGAGGCCCCTTCCCGGCCTTCGCACCTCCTCCATCAGGAAGGAACAGGGATGGTGTGAAGCCAACCTTTCTGGAGAGAAGGGATCAAATTGGCGTAGTTTATACAACTCTAATCCTATATATGGATATGTGTAAAATACTGTTTGCTTTTTGTAGGGAGTGTGTCACTTCCAGTTTAAATCTTGACTCTGTTCCAGGAAAAATTTGTATTGAAGAAAAGGAAAAATAGCACAGACACCACCAAGTGAATTTTCTGAAACATCAGAGGTGGTTCATCGCGTTTGGATGTGCTACCAGGGTGTCAGGTGTAAAGGGACCCCTATTTTTTTTTTTATGGTTAAAAACAAGCTCTGTACTTCTTTAAAGTATGGATGATGTCTTTAAATTATACCTTACTCTACATCTTGAAAATTTGAAAAACTCGTAATAGCCTTTCTGAGAAAGGCATGAGTTCCAGAGAAGAGGATGCCTGTCCTGTCTGAAAGGGATGGCCATCCCTCTCCATAGCACCACTGCTACCTTCACTCCATTGGCGATAATGTGGAATTTAGTGGACCACATCTTACTCTGATGATCACATTGGTATTAATTGCCCTTTAAGTTTTATGTGGTATAGGTCATGAAAGACTGTGGTTCTGGCTGAGGACACAGAAATGGACGGAGAAGTTTTGATTTGTGAAAAAGCAAAATAATTTTATGATACTTGCCTGATGTTCCTTTGGCCTTGAACAAATTGCTTACAAGGAGAAAGGGTAGCATTCTAAGTAGTTGAAGCTAGGAAAGTATATGTAAGGGATGACAGAAGTATTTCACTAATAAAAAACATGTACAAGGCAGAATAGCAACAAGTATCACATAAAAGATATATTAGACATAGAGAAACAATAGCAACTGAAATCTTCAGAAAGAAAGAACACAAACTTGCCCAATTCACATCATAGAATCAAAATTCCATCCTCTTCTCTTTCTCTCCCCAAGCATTTTCTATTTTTTGGACTGCGTTTGCTAAGTACTTTGGTGGTGGTCTCTCCAAGACTTGGAGTTGAGGCAGTTCTCTGCTGTGTTGTTTGGACACACGTCTTGTAGCTGCTTCTCTCGTAATTTCTATTTAGTCTCCAATCTAGCCACTTCTGTGGCATCTTATATTCACCTGAAGGACAGGAATACTGCAAAGAGTGTTGATGTTTCCTCCAACAAATGGCTTTTCATGAAAAGAACAGCCATAACTAAACGACACAGGAAACCCAGGATAAATTAGAATTAGGGTGTCATCTTTTACACTGTCAGGCAGTAGTTTGGAGTTTAATGTGAGTAATGTCTGAATGTGAGCTGCTTGTGTACATTAGGATATATTTAGGGAAATTAAATTACTTTTAAAAATTAGAAATTTTTAATAATTGAACTGCTTGGAAAAAAAGGACTTTTTTTTTTAACTTAATTGTGAAGAATATAAACTGATTTAGTGAAAACATAAAAGAGCATCTGAGAAATAAAACCTGCAATGCAGTTGGTGAAACTAGAAACAAATGACAAATGATGACAGCAGCAGTCTTGGAAGAAGGGGAAGATGCCAAATTGAACAAAGTATTTAGAAAAAGAAGAATGAGAGCCATATTATACCTGGCTTTTCCCATTACCATAGCTCAGCTTTAATGTCTTACACCAAGTTAAACGTGCAGTGGGGTTTCAGGAGATTCTTAGATTTGCTGGTAAGAAATAGCCAAAGAGTATATTGAAAGATGGGCTCTTTATTTTTAAGCTGTGGTTCTATTTGTACTTTTAGAGTATTTGGTTAGAATAGTTGCTCAGGTAGATATAAATGCTTGCATGATCATATGTGTGAGTAAAGCGATGAACTTTGATTCAGTAACTTCACTGAATACTCTTAGTTTGTAAGACAGTGTTTCTGAATTGCTGCAGCAGAAATAAGAGACACTGAAGAATTGCAAGAGTACCTAGTTATTCTAATGTGGTGGCTGAAAAGCCAACCAATTGTTTTCTAAAATGAACGAACCTGAAAATAATTAGTTATCTATTTCAGGACATTGATGGAATTGGCATTTTGTAGCAGCCAGTTTCAATATCACATTTTTATAAGAAGATGCATAAGAAGAAATTGGTCATGTTGAAATGAAGAAAGAGTATGTGGTGAGACATTTTGAAGTTGATAGAAAGGTCTGTCAGGTCACTGGAGTGTATCCACACAAGCAACGTTCTATTATTATATTAGGAGGAAATGAGGCAAATTACAATAAAAACTACATTTAGCCAAGAAGGAATTTGTAGCAAGATTGTCCAGATGGTTTATTTTAACCCTGACAGCAAAATATGTTAGCCAGATTAGAAATTTAGACATCAGTGATATGAGAGGGACCGTTTGGACCAGAGCTTCTGTGTCTCAGAAAGCCCTTGTGGAAGAGATGTCATCTGAAATGGCGTAGCTGGTGAGTCATTGCTTTGAGATAGCCAAAACCCATGACTAGCACTAACCCTTTAGTATCTAGTAATTAAATTATTACTGAATTAATGCGTTTGGAGAGAGTAACCCACCCAGTAGCCTTTCTCTGGAAAGGAATTGTTAGGCTTAGTATAAACTTTTTTCCTGTGGGCTGGTGGTGAGAGACTGGGGGCAGTGGTAGCCCTGTTAAAGATACTGGTGTCGTGCAATAAGCAGGCTGATTAAAGACTACAAAAGTGAGCAGCCTTTAGGGAACGCTGAGTTCTGCTTTCGAATAAAAATCCTCCAGATGACTTTGAATTATTCCAAGTTGTATGCAGTGTGCAATCAGATAAACTTTGCCCTTTTGCACAAGTGCTTATTAAAGGTCTCATAGCTGCTCAAAACTGACCCCATGTTCTTCTCTCCGAGACACAGTGTTGTGGACTCTCTGTGATAGTGAGCACAGTGAGACTCAGTTGTATATGAATTGCTCAGTCTATATATTGATGCCTATACTTCTTTTAATGGTTTTGAGTACCTACCAGTTTAGCTCTGATTGAACTGAAGTCAGAAGAGGAAAGTAAGTTACTTCAATTTCCCTTTGCAGGTATTTTCTTTCAGGTGTTTTATCCAAATTATATAAAAAAACCAAGTTTTCTGTTGTATTTTTTGCAACAATATGAAAATTTTGAAAGTCCTTTGCTAAGAAATTTCTAATATTTCTGGCAGTTGGATGTGTCTTCATCTAAGTAGGTAAATGGCAGCGCAGCCTTGCAGTATTTAGGGTTCAGGATTTTTTTAATTGGTTACTTAATGAGTTTCTGTAAACAAATGGTCAAATTTTAGTGGTGCGGGTTTTATTTTAATATATATGGCTCTTTCAAAAAACTGAATTTGATATATGCAACTTGGAAACAATTTGCAAGTGTAACTCATGCAAGTTTATTGAGTTTGTTTTAGCGTAATCCCTTCTAAAAGTAAACTTAAGACAAACAGTGTGGTATTTCATTGGCTGTATTTATAGAATAAGGGAAGACAGGCAGTCCTGTGCATTCTTCTGCAAGTTGTTACAGAAAAGTAGCAGCCCCAAAAGAACTGAAGTGGCCTGCATCTATTTATAGTTTTAAACTCAGAAAAATAGCTGAAAACGCACATGAAACATGGAGAGAGGAAAAAAATTGAAAGGAGAAGAGGTAGCCAGTAGTGGAATAGCCAGTAATGGAATAAGAATGTAAGGAATATATGTAAAGGTTATGAAATCTTCTGACTTCACTTCTGGTAACCAGAACAAAAACAATATCCTATTCTTTAAAGATGTAACATTTGAAAAGGGGAATTTGATTGACCTTATGACTACAGATAGGAACTCTGAAGAGAGGCTAAAATCATGAATTCCTATAACCTTTAAAGAGCAAAGGTTGAAAGGCATTTAATTGAAAAATATAAAATCTCCTGAATTATATATCAATATATAACTCTATTTCTTTTATATCAGAAATTATTATAAAAAGAAGACTACATGTCATCTCAGGAGCAAGTAACTCAGCAACCTTTGTGCACTTGCTCCTTTTGCCTTGCTCTTTAAAGCAGAAGGTCTAACAGGCACAAGGAAAACAATTTTAAAATTGCCAAAACTTATTTGGAAAAATGTATTAATAAATGAATATGGGGGAAAAGTTGGAAAAAGTCTGAAATTACTTTCAAATATTCAAATAATCTTATTTATTGTACCTGGAGAGGTTTGCAAGGATTCTTCTGCGTGTGCTGGGGGTTGTAATGCTGGTCAACCCTTTTAAGGTGTGCCCAAGCAGACTAAAAACATGTCAAGGGACTTAAAATATATTATTTTGTATATTCTAAGAGCAGGAATACAGCTATTTTCCTTCCAGTAGGACATAAAAGGACATTGAGGGTGTCGGGGTTTTCTGGAAGCGTTGAACAGAGGTTGAAGTGGATGCTGTCAGTATCTTGAGACTAACGCAGCAGACCATGAGTGTTGCTAGCTACCACTTTGTTTGGTGGTCGGTTGGTAAGAGAGAATTGCTTTCATAAATGTATGACAGACTCAGGAGCTGATGGAGACTGTGGTATGAGTTTTTAGGAAAACTTGCAGGACTTGGTGCCCAGAAGTTCCCAAGGTAGAAAGAGGTTCCACACCCACTGGATGGCTGAATCCCACCATTCACTGCTCAGGACAAATCCCTCACATCCTGCATGCATCGCTGTATTTGTTTGCTAGTGGAATTTTTCTTCTGAAATACAGTGAGAAATGAGCCGAACGTGGAGGAAGGTTTGCAGCACTATCTTAGCCTAAAAGTGTTCTGGAATTACCACACTACAGCATTTAATTTAAAACTCATTACTCAGGTAAACAGGCTCTTAAAAAGAGACGGTATAACTAGGTGAGTTTTAAAATTGTTATTTGAGAAATATTTTGTCTAATTATGTGATATTTTAGCTTTATTTAGTCACTGACAATATTAACATAAAAAGATAGGCTGGTAAAATTGAGGAGTCTGAATCTTTGAAAACAAACACACTCAAGAAAATAAGATGCGTTTATGGCCTCATGTTTATAACTTAAAGGTCTAACTTGGGTGTTTGAACTTGAATTTTTCACGTGTAAAACTGTGCTTTGTGGTTTATCAAAAAGAAAAATATTTGTGGTAAAATGCCTGGGTCCAAGTCAGTCTGCATCCCTCTGTGACAGATCATCCAAGAACTATGTTTTTAAGTAGTTGGTAGAAATAAGAAGCTGATGAAAGGGAGATAATCATCAGCACCAGTATCTCCTATCATGTAATTTGGTAGGTTTTGCTCAGCCAGTGGCACCAAAAAAGAACTGAATCTGCTTAACTTTGCTGCTAACTTGTAGAAATGAAATAACTTTTCTGGGAAATTAAGAGCTCTAAGTGGATACTCGGTATTTCCTTTTATCTTTGATAAATGCCGTTTCTTGTACTGTTGATCTAATGGAGTTTTTGTTGCTGACATCACAGTTTAGATGCAATAATTTAAATGTGTTCATTGAGTTTAAATTGGGCAACTTTTAAATGCAGTTCTAATGTGATCTGGTGGTGCACAGTAGCTTTCTTAGTTGCCTCCTTCAGTACACAGTAACATTATTTAAATATTTTATGCCAAGAAGGTTAGGATGTTTTTATTGTTCTTTATATGTAAATAACTACCATTTTGAGAGAGACGTCTGGTCAGAGGAGCTCATGTATTGATCAAATCTTACTGTTGAATAGAATCCATGAGAATGCTGAAGGTCCCATTAGAAAATACATAGCTTGATTTATACTTGATGAGAGCTACATTGATCACATTCACATACTGAAACAATTATTGATGGAATCTATGATGAACAAGTCATTCTAGTTGTGATGAACATTGGCTTCTAGCAGACATTTGACACTGAGCCATGAGATTCTTTGTTATTACAGCACATCTGAGAAAATCATTAAGCTTTTTGAAGGCTTTACAGGGTGGGTCTGGGAGTATTATTTGCATTAAGACTCATCAAGTTCCTTTCACATCAATTTTGGCTTTGTAGGAGTACATTAGTAACTTCATGTTATCAGTAGCTATAGTGTATATTACAAGCAGAACTATAAATTTAGTTAACCTAATTATTAGACTGTACATGTTTTTCCTTTGTGGACAGTGCCAGTGGACCTTCTGAGAAAATGCAGAACATATATAAGCTGTTTAATATGTGCTTGTAACATGGTGAAGGCAAACTGCAGTAATTCTGAAGAAAAGAGTTGGAAATATTTGCAGTTCTAAATTATTTCGGTTCCTATTTTCTTCCTGTGGAAAGGAAGTTTGAAAATCATAAAAGAAATGTCTTTCTAGGGTTGTTTTAACCAAGTTTATGTGACTGAGAAGCTGTGCTTGGATTTTTGGCAAGTTTGTTACTTCTGTCCATAGTCCAAAGTATTATCGCATATACTTGGGCTATGAAATCTACTGCCAAGAGAAACTGGAAGAATTTGTGACCACCTATAGACTACTTGAAGGCAAAGCTAGTAAATTCAACAATGCAACGGTTAGAAACTTGTCCAGCAGAGGAATACACTTTGTCTCCTTAAAGATCTGAACTGATTTGTGTAACAGCCTGAATAATGAATGTGGACTTTTATTTCAGTCCCCTGAGTTAATGATGCTGTTTCACTCACTGCAAACTCTTTCAGCCTTGCTTGCGATACTTAAGTTATATGTGCTTGGTATAATTTTAGATTCAGGGAGAATGGAAAAATGACATTATCTTATGAACACAACTTTTTTTTTTCTTCTTTTTTGAAACACATTGATAATTGCTATAATCTTAAATGGTGGAGACTAGCTTGCAGATCTACTACCATTCTAGTATGTAAGTCTTTGGAGATCCCTGACGCAGTATACTCTGGCCTGCAGGCTTACTGTCAATCCTCTTGACTTTTTTGCACTTGCCATTTTCTTTGTTTTATCAGTAAAGTGGTATTACACGTAATGAAATAGATATATAAAAGTTAATGCTATCTTCTTCCCAAGCAGAGTTACGTGATATTTTCCTCCTAAAGTGCATCTGAAAGTTATTTATGCAAGCAAAACAGTATCATACTTTGTAGTGTACGTGCTGAGTAGCTGACCTGCAAAACTCCTTGCTGAAGGATGTTGAAGGGCAAGCACAAGGCTCATTTTCCTGTATTTTCCAACTTTCAACACACAAACATGTCTATATTTTTCCAATATTCTTGAGGACCAGAAATTGGAAAGTCATGAAGTAGAGAGTTTAATGGTCTTAGCGCTAATATGTTTTGCATTGGACTACATCAGAAATGCATGAGGTAAAAAACCTGAAAAAGGATTACTCAAATCCACCAAACTTTGCCATTAAAACCAATCATGTTCAGCAGTGATTTTTGCTCAGCATCACTTTCATTAGGAAACCACTAGGGATGTACTACATATAGAAGAACGAAATAGATGAGCTGACTCGCACTTGGACTTGCCCAGATGCATTTGCAGAATGTAGCCCCTGAATAATTTAGCAACTGATAGATGCAGTTCAGTCTTACAGCTTATGAAAAAAGTTACCATTTTGTAAATTACTATTTTATTTAAAACCTGGACCACTCCAAACTTTGAATATTTTTATGGTTTTTTCTATTTTTTGTTCTTCTAGGACAGAAGCTCGTTGGGGCTTGGGGAAAAAAAGTGAAAAAATATTACTTAAATGCAGAAGATGGAGTAAAGGAATAAAATAGACATTTTTCTTCAAGTACCTCTGAAACCTGCTCCCAAAATATGTTTAAATTATAATGTTTTGCAAAACTTTCTGGTTTAAAAAAAAGTATTATTTCAACTAAAAAAAAAAGAGTGAAAAAAAAAAATAACCTTGTGTTTCCAAAATATTTAGGATTGTGCTGTTTGCATAGCAATACATACACTCAGTCAGTTCAGAGAGAATTGCACCGAATGCTTTGAAGCACATGAAGATGACCTGTCCTATGCCTGCCATGATAACAAATTTCATCTCTGGGTAGTTAGCAGCTTCTTGTGCTGATCTTAGATTATAGGAATTTCTGCTGCTAAATGTTTGAATCTGCCCCTTCCCCCCCAGATGTTTGGAAAAATTGATGTGAAAATCTCTGGGGAAGCTGCTTTGGTGAAGTGTGGTATCAGTACTAAATGCACTGCAGCCTGTACAGAATGCCTGTTAAAAGCCATGATAAAAGCAAAATGGAAATGCTAGAGGGTTTTGAAAGAGGCATCTCTTCTCACATCATCACTCAACATTAAAGGGAGCTAAATTGACCAATATATTCTCGCAAGATAAAAGTTGTAGGTTTCTTATTTTTTTTGTCAACTGAGCTACTCCTGTAAAACACATTGCAGGTAAAATGGTACTCCCTTAAAGTTTCCTGCACCAAGAGGCATGAGTTAGCATTGTGTGACACTTGGCAAATAAAAAGTAAGCTTGGTTTTACTACATTTCTTACCATATTTTGTAGTGAGTATTCAATCAACTGAGTGTTACATAAAGATCTTCTCAAGCATAGTGGAAATAAGGTAAATTGAACGATGTTGCTGGCATAACCATAATAAAATTAGTAAGAAAATTATTAAAAATTTTAAGAGTGACATTGGTGATTCTCCACATCATTTAAGCAGAAGTATATATAGAGGAAGGAAAAATCCAAAAAGTAAAGTTCTGAGGAGTATGGAGAATAGTGTGATTAACAGCTGGTAGGTGAAACTTTTTATTTTGTGATGGAGGGGATAATTGTGTATAGTGAGCTTCTGTTCAGTAGCACTATGTCTGTACATGTGGGTGGGTGTATGTGTACGGATGGTGTTTTTTTTCCCAAGACTGTTATCTAGTTAGAGAAGGCAACCTGTCACAGCAGTGTTTGTCAAATTTTCCAAAACTAATAATTTTGATAGGGCATTGAAATACATCAGTGTGAATCTACTCAGTGTGAAATTAATGTTTTGCTTTAGCTTTTTCCAAAGGAATCTCTTCCTGCTCACCCTTCATGTTTTCATGTTTGTACCAGTTAGGCAGTGGATGATGACAACTGATTTGATTTTTGGGGAGTGGTTTGGTGAATGAATCAAAAGTTTTCATGGGTTTTTCTTTTTCAGCTTTATTTAGTAATAATTTTAATGATCCTGTTTAGGAGTGCTTTGTTAAGGGCTACAAAGTGTCACAGTGATGATTCTCAATTTTAAAGAGAGATTTCAAGGATTTTTTTCATTTTAAATAGACTGCTGGATGGTTTGTAAAGTGAAACATGGGACATCTAGTTCAACAACGTAGCAGCATTCTGCGAAGCAGGGCATTCTCTTAGTCCTTAGCACTGAGAGTCTGTTCTCTAGTTTCTATGCCATGAGATAGGGTATCGTTGACTTGCTACTATATGAGCTCTCTCTTGCTTCAGTTTATTTATTCCCCTCCCCAATGACAAGAGGACAGTTCATTCTTTCTAGAATGCAGGACATCTCATTCCTAATTACTTAAGTTCTTTTTTTCTCCCACTTGCATTCCAGATGCTCACAGATGAGAGTTCTGCTATGCTATCAGGCATATTTGTTAATAAGAAAGTAACTTAAGTAGTTAACATAACAGAAGTTGATTTGACCTGCTGATACGCATTTTTGCAGAATAAACAAAGCCTGTTATCTGAGATTTTATTTATAAGGATCTGCTGAAGTGATCTGAGAACCCCCCTTGTTTGCCTGTCCTGCCCTAGACCTCAGCACATAATCTCACTGTACTGCTGCCCTTTTGACATCTGATTGCCCTTTCCATCAGCATCCATCCAAAAGCATATTTGTCTAAAAAGGAAACAATTAAATTCCAATCTCGTACAGAAACCCTTTACTTTTCAAAGAAAACATACTGAATAAGTCACAAAGTCATACATGATGAGGAGTCCTAGCTAAATCAGAACTGTAAGTCATTAGGCCAGATTCAGCTCCTGCCAAAATAGACACCAAGTCACTGATCTCGATGATATTTTGCCTGTTTTTATTAGTGATACTATATGCAATTAGTTTTTATTTGTTTTTCTGTTAAATCCTGTAGTAAGACTGTATTATAATGTATGTGAGAAGTGTCATTAGCATGCAACGTAAATAACAAGTATGATTGGTAAGTGAATACTGAAATATTTAAAATATGAAACAATCTACTGGTTATAACCAACTATTACAGTGGGTTAAAATGACTGAATTCCATGAAATTCACTTTAAGCAATGTTACTCTCATCAAATACTTGTATGTCTTATTTTGTGACAATCTAAGAGTTGCATTACAGCGTTTTTTCAAGGACAGCAAGACATTGCTGTCAAAGTGCACAATAATGCATAGAAAGAGCAGATCTGCTGCTTTCAGTATTTGTACATCCTTTTCTGTTTGTAGATCTCCAAACGGTCCCACCTGGGAAATACCTTCTTTCCTTCACTCTGAGTATTCTACCCTGATTTTGGCCTGAACGACAGGCTGTATGATTTCGGATCACAGGTTTGAGCACTGTGTTTTCCATTACCTGTGGCTGCAAACAACTTCTTATATAAAAAGCTAGAAACAATTCATAGCTATAATTGAGTTATACACTTTAATGTAAGGTTGATAGGGAAATGGTCTGTGTGTCCTATTTTCAAAGTCCTTCAGGCTGGTGAATTTAGAAAAAGCAGTTTTGTCTCTAGTGAGTCATTGTAACTTTCTCCAGGAGCAACCAGGTAAATATGCAATGTGGTGCTTTGAGAGTGAAATGCAAACCCTGCTTTGACTGTGTGGCTGTGCTAATTAACATCAGCAAAGAATAAAGATAAGAGCCAAATTCCTACATCTTGCACATAGAGTAAAAGTTGGTGTAAAGTGAAGAAGTCTTTTTTGTGTTTTTTGTTTTAACTTCAACTGTTAATATTCACTTGTCACAGGTTATATCTGTTGATTATACACTGTAGATTAAAGGTTGAGTACATCAGAAGAAATTTTACCATGAAGAACAATTTATGTTTAAGGCACTAATGGCTATTAACTCTTGTTTTAGTTTAAATGTGTACCTCATATTTAGCTAACAATGTCACAGTTTATTCCTTGGTTTGCTGTAAAGAAATGAAGATGTTTGCAATTTGACCTTTGAAAGAAGAATGCAGGCTGGATGGCCACTGATGAGATTATGAACTCTTGTCTTGTGTTTCTACCCAAACTACTGAATCTGCAGCATAAAATGAGGAGTGAGACAGCTCACGGCTCTTGCTGACAACCCACATCCTTGACAGTAGCAAGTTGAAAGCTGGTGTGGACAGATTTTACTCCTGTAGTTTTTGGCAAATACCTATTTTTATCAGTGAACTTCTGAGCTAATTCCTACCTGAGAGAACTTGAAACAGTGTATTAATTGTCATTAATTAAATTTCCCACAGCTACTGTTTAAGATAGAAATGACTGAAATGACATTTCAGGAGATCTGGTGTGTCAGTGACATTTCCCTAGGTACCACTTCTCTGCAGGTGGAATTTCCAAGAATTATTAAAGCCCCATTACTGATATGGCTGGCTAAATCCCAGCCCAACCCGATTTTATTATGTCTCCAAGTATCTAGGTTTGAATGCTTGTGGATTTACAGTTTGTGAGCAACTTGCACAATTTCTAACTGTTAACAAGACTTTCTCAATTAGTCACTTTTATGTTAGTGAAAAGGGGTTAACTGGTGCATTTCCAAGCCTGCAGAGCTAATGGACTCATAAGCTATTGTCTGCTAATGGTGGGATTGCAACTTGCTCACTTACACAGTTTTTTGGTTCAGTTTAAGACAAAAAAGTGAGCTGTCTTTGGTGGCTGAGAACTAGGCAAATGTTAGTGTCAAAGGGAGAATGCCACTATGGCTGGTAACTTCACTAGCAGCAGCTTAGCTGGCAGTGCCACATGATGTATCATTTTGTCCTTCAGCAGTGTTCTTTTTGAAGTATATATACTGAGAAATGCCCGTGTGCATGGAGTTTATTGTACAGTTGTTAGGGGAAAAGAGATTCAGTTACATGTTTGTCTGACAATTAAAATCACAAAAAAGCCTCTAAGTGGCTTCCTACTTGATATTCAAAGGTAAAGGAGATTCAACTAAGTGTATTTTTAAAAAATAGGTCTTAGCAATGAGGTTAATATTTTTTCCCAGTTCTCTGACTGACAGTTTAATGGAGATTTTATTGTGTTGTGTTAATGATGTCATTGGAATATGTATTTCTTTGCATCTGTCACTTACAGATTTACTTAATACTCTGCTACTTTCATACTGTTTTTTTTGTACAGAATCAGCTCTCTTTTATTCCTTGCATATCTTTGACAGCCAAGTCCTTACTTAGAGAAGAAAAAGTTTGCAATGTTCTGACCAATTAAATGTCCCTACAAATAGAAATGCATTTTGCTAGTGATACCTTCTACAAAACAATGCTAAAATATTGGTGTAGTACATAAGCCTTTTACCACCCTTGAAAACCCAGCTTGAACCTTGAGCTAGTCATTTACATGATGTTTCCTTGGGATTACCTACATTCTTGTCCACTTTGACCTTGTAATTTTGCTCACAGTTGGAAATGTAATGCAGAGTGACTAAGATAATGTTGTTTACACAGACTTTAAGTGGAGTGACATTATAGTCAAGCAAGTGTCACATCACCCAAAGTGAAGGAAGACTTAATTACCATAATCCTGTGAATACTAAAATTCCTTAGCCATGTGTAGCATAATAATGTAATGTTCTGCATGCTACATTTAATAACCTGGAGGTACTGTATTAACTCTCAGGGATCTTTTAGTTATCTTAAACTGAAAGCAAACAGATTTAGAGTGGCTCAGGAGAAATTCTGTGGTCGGTGTAGATCCTTGGTGCATTACGTTGCTAAAACAGTGTACCATCTTCCTTTAAGTGTATAGTTTGACAGGCAAAGCAAAACTGAAGTGACTGTACCAGCATCTCTGATCTAATGGGTATAGTCCGGCCCAAGGATTTCTGCAGGTGACAAAGGCTAAAGTTCATTAAATAACAGGAATGATAGGAATGAGACAGTAATAAGAACATACCGTGTCATGGCAAACATACCATTAAGTGGAGAAGTGTGTTAAATACTGCAAGACTGGAACAATCTGTTCCTTAAATATTCAAATGATCATACTTTTTTGTCGATACTCAGTGCACCAGCACTCAACCAGAATAAGAAGCAAGACCTTGAAGGAGTATATATAAACATAAAAGGCCAATTATCATGCTTCACAAAGAACTAAAGTATTTGTCATGTTCTCTTCTGAGCACAATGCAATAATTTTATAAAAACGGAGTGATTTTCTTAACATATGTTGGTTTTATTTCAGTAACACAAAGTAATAGTGCACAGCCTGCTGCACGTCTTATATTTGTCCTAAGAATCAGGCTATTTAGCAGCTGAAAGAATGCTGTTTAGACAAAACCAGAGTACAGTCAATACCCGTTTCTCTTGTACTACTTGAGATCCCAGAGAGTTCTCCAGATCCTGCCTGTCCCATCATCCTGTTGTCTGGGCTCTGCACTTCTGTCATCAGTTGCCAGCAGTGATACAGGGATTCGAAAGCACAGGTGAATAACCCAGTGTGATTTAGTATTGTTTGAAAGATAAGTTTTGAATTAGCATCTTAAAGAGAGTAGCAGATAGAACAGTCTCAAGATTGAGAGGGATTTTGTGTTTTCATGTAGGAACTGCTTTTTAAAAAAACTATTAGTATGTAGTTCAAGTTTAATGTCTAAGGTTTGGTTTGCTGAGGACTGGGAAACAATATAAATTTACAAGAGATGTGATAAAGCTAGACATTAAAGAAGTATGTGCTGCTAGTGTATATTACTGTACAAACAAGCAGAAGCACTTGAGTAGGTAATCAGTAGCTGGTGTTGGTTTGCGCTGGTGCAAAAAAGCTTTTGCTCTGATTTTCCCTTTACTTACAACAGCGTGTTACATTGATGCAATTGCCTTTAATGGAATTGTTCTTATTTGTAGAGAGGTGATGGGAAAGGAGGTTGTATATATGTAAGAATGGATGTCATTAACATGCTTTAAAGCCCCTTCCAACCCAAATCATTCTATGATTAAGGATGCTCTGTGGAAGGAGGGTGCAAACTATCATTGCACGGCCTATGTTAAGGTTTGTGCTGTATTACAGCAGACTTTGAAAGATATTCCTTAAAAGTGGTCTCTTCCCAGGAATTAAAAATCTGGGGAGAAGACAAGATCATTTGCTGCTGGCATCTCCTGCAGCTCTCCAGGAGGGCATCTATTTTTGAAGCAGCAGTGCCAAAAGGAGCACAGGTTGTGCACACTTGGATGTGCAGCATGTCGTGCTCCCTCCTTGCTGAAGCCCAGCCCATCCTTCCCAGCTAACATGTGCTGCCTCTTTAGTTTTGTGCCCCTAATTGCCTCTGCCCTATAAAAACCAGTGGGGGAAGTTCAGTCTCCCAACAAGTATTTCTGCAGTAATTCTGAGCATCAAATCCTCTGTGTCTTAGATGTATACTTCCAGGAAAAATAAATCACAATTTTGAAGAATGAAATGAATGCAGCAAAACTGGAACTGTTAGCAGTCATTCTGACGCAGAGGGGTTCTCTGCTCACTGGGTTGTTAGTAGTCATACACATAGTGCGTAGTTTCCAAGCATTTTGTATGTTTAAAACAGAGTGTTAAATCTATGATCAGGGAAAATAATGTGGACTTGCTGTTTCTCAGATTGCTTTTGTAAAATTATGCCGTGCTTAATGCTGCTGATTGTCAGAGGTCTCTCCTTGCCCTATGGTATCCACTTGGGGTATGAGGAGCTAAATAATAGAAGACAAAACAAATGCAAATCACAGAGAATGTACATTATACATGAGAAAAGTGATTTTTTTGTTACGGATTTTTTTATTTTTAAAAACTACTAGCAGCGGTTGCCTCAGCTGTGCTGTGTACTCATTTATGCATCCATGCACTCTCTCTGCTGGCTTTGTTGGTAGAGTAGGATGATTTGGGGCTACCACTTGAATATCTGAAATGGGACTAAAAAGCTGTGAAAGCAGAAGCAGCATTTCATTAAAAACCACCTTTGCGTAAACCTCCTATTGCAGCCTGTGCAAGTGCTCCTGCTCAACGGCTGCTTGTGCACAGATTAGTTTCCATCGCTTCAAGTTGACCATATTTCCCTTTGAAATGGGGGCATCGGAGCCGTAACCTTGACACTGTGGTGCTGCAGAGCCGGGGAGCTGGTGCTGGCGAGCGCGGAGCACCTGTGAGCACAGACTGTGGGGCTGGATGGGGGCCCCAGGAGTGCCGGGGCTGCAGCTGCTGGGCTCAGCAGCAGTTGGAAGCGCTCCCTCACTCCCTCTCGCCAAGCCCCCCGAGACCCACTAAAGGGTTTTAACTTTCTTTGGATGTATAATTTTTGTTGATTAACAGGAGTTCTGGGAAGCAGCCCTTTTGTAAAACTGATGACAGGGAGGAGCTGCCTGGGGCAGAGGCTGTCAAACCATCGCCTTTGTGGCTGCGATAGTGCAAATATTACCAAGGAACCAAAAATCCCTTCCTGCTCCCTGGGGGCGGCACTGCTCGAACGTGAAACTCATCATACTGCCAGAGATGAATCTTACAGGTTCTGTCTTTTTTTGCCATTTCAAATTGTGGAGCATTTGGGAATATGCAAACTTTACAATATCATTCTTTGGAGCAAAAAAGGTCAGAGAATATTCCTGCTGTTAGGATGCTGGATCTTGGCTTTTGTCATTTGCTTTCCTAAATATTCGAGTAGTTAACTGCTGTTATAGCTGAGAGCATTTTGGGTCAAACACATTTTGGTTTTCCTTATAGGGATTTGACACACTCTCCTGTATTGTTAGAGGATGCAGAGGGTGGAAAAGTTTTTTCCAAGACATCCACAAGCATTGGTCACAAAAATCTGGAAGAACAGTCTGAGTGGTGGGTACTTGGGACATGATAAACTCTATCCTGAAACACACATGTTCGAAGTTCAGTTTTGATAAAATCTGGTCATATTCCTTAAATGAAGCAGTAGATGCTTGACTGGAAGGGCAGTGTCAATGGCCAGTGGTGTGTCCTTACTTGTGCCCATTTTGCAGAGGAAATGCACAGCATTTATGTCTCAAACATTGCACAGTACAATACGAATATTCTACTATAAAACTAAATCAGATTTTCCATCATTTTTTTTTCATTCCCATAAAAAAACCTCCCAGTTGCTTAAAAAGAAATATATTTGAAAAACAGAGGATAAAAATCCGTAATGTATTGATTGTCTGCCATGCTGGGAGGGGAGCGCTGGGGTCCTGGGGGGCAAAGCCCGGAGTTGGGGTGGGGAGAGCAGCGCTGGCTGCCCTGCCTGCGCCCAGCTTCGCAGAGGGGCAGCCACCCTCGCCAGTTCCTGCAACTGCAAAACTAATTAGTGAAATTAAGTTGAAAATGCTGTAAACAAGTGAAGTTGTTATTCATTCTGTACGGCACTACAAATGTGGGAGGACATGTTAAATGATAAATTAGGCATGAACTGCTTTAATCTGTAAGCTGAACATGCTAGCGAAGGGCCTGCATTTGTAATTAGTATTGGGGGCCACAGGAGAGTGGTGCCTCTTTTAAAACAGTGACAGGGAATTGATCAGTTTAGGTTGCTGTGGCAACCAGGAGCCCTCCATCGCTTTCCCTGCATTCTCCTATTATGCCGTCCCTGCATTTAGAAATATATTTATGAACTGTAAAGATAAACTACTCAATAATGCAAAAGAGGCTACGATGCTCAAATGCCAAACTGACGGGGGCCAAGCGGATGCCTGACTACCCGATAACAAGCTTAAGTGTTCTATGGTTGTCATGACATTTCTTTTACAAAGCAAATGATGTCTGCAGAAAAAAAAATCCTAAAATTAGCCGAAAATGCAAATCTCTTTATGAGGCTGTCACCTTCATAATAACAGACAATAATTGATGATTTATGAGATGCCACCATAGCAACCACCTCCTTCGGCACCCCCTGGTTCCTCTTATACAATAGGCTTGGGCTCCTGTGAAAAAGTTTCCAGCGCGAAGCTCAGGAGGTCTTGTAGTATCTTATTCCATTCGATCTTATTAAATGCGATTCACAAATGTTGCAGGGATTTTAGCAGTTGTCCTACACATTAAGGGGCTGAAGTACCTTTTGTAAAAGCTATGTAAATCATGACCAAAATTGTGTGGTTTTGAGCAAAACATTTTTAAGAAAAGAGGTGATTTCTCTTTTCCATTCAAGTTAGAATGGAACAGAGTCAAAAAAATCTCTGCTGTATATTTGGTTTTTCAGAGCCCTTTGTCTAATACTTGTATTTAAAAGTATTGGTTACATAAATCAGCACATTTTTTCCCTACTGGTGTCTGTGTTAAATTGACTATCACAGAATAAATGATGTTTTATTTGAATTGTAATTTCAGTGACTACAAAAGAGAGGCTTTTATTTACAAACATATATTTAGCTGTCTCGTGGTTTGTTACATCTGCAGTGTTTTTCATGAGAAATTAGTGCTTTAAAAAAAGTTTTCAGTCTTACAGATTACTTTTCTAGCTGATAAAATCAAGTTCAGGGCAATTAGGGCTTGTAGGGTCTTGGTTGAAGGTCATATGGTACTAAGAAGTATCAGGTTAAGTAGTATCAGTGTCCGAAGGCCACATTATTTGCACCTCAGTACAGCACTGGAGGGCGTGAAAACCCTCATACTGCAGTTCTGCATAACTTTGTAAAACTCAAGTCCCTAAATTTGGTACCTAGAAAGGCAAATTTAATGTTGCTGGAGAAGAGCTAGCATTAGCAACTTTTGCTTAAGGTGGGGTATTTTTTCCCCATATTTCCTTCCCTTCTCCATGTCATTAGTAAATGGAGATTCCAAATGCAACCTTTTTATTTCAGTTCTCTTTTTAAAAATGCGTTGCAGTAGTAGGAGAAATCCACTAATTAGAAAAAACGTTCTTGAAGTAATATGTTACTTCTCAGCCTGTATCTTAAGACCCGTACTCAGACAACAGTTCCAAAAAAAGTAATAGAAACTTATCTGAATTAAGAATTCATGATCTCTTCCATTCTTTTTTACTTTGTCAAATGTGACAATTGGAGCTGTCAGTTCCAGAAAGTGATTTCTGGTAGAATAATATCTTTCAGTTACCCTGCCTGGTATATAGAGAAAAAAAGAATAAATAGATGTAAACCCTTTATGTTGTTACTGGTTATATGTAAGCATTGACTTTGCTGTTCACGTTTTCATACGTTTTTCCATTGTTTAACTTAATTCTTTTTGTAACTTCTTATGGAATAGTTTTTATAGGATTAATTTATTTATATGTTTATATACATGAGAAAAAGTTTGAGATTTCTTTAGGTATTTAGAATGAAAACAAATAAGCTTGGTGGTTTTCCCTGCCTTCCCCCCCCTCAACTCTTGTCTTTTTTGCATCCTCACCTCTGACTTCAGCAGAACTTCTGTTCTCTTTCTCTGCCAGCTCAAACAACAGAAAGACCAAAAGAACCCTAAACCCCATAACATCTCCTACCTTTTTATAGATAACAAGGTTTGAATGCTGTAAAGAAAATACACAGAGTAAGGACAAGAAGTAATAAAGGCTGTTATTTGCGGTGGTTGGTACAAAGTGGGTATGATTTCTGTTGTTGGACCCTTGAAAAAAACCCCTATTTTGTATGTTCCTTCCCTTTTCCAGTGTTGATGTAGTTTCAGGAGTATTGTTGGCAGTTTCTGTGTTCCTCCAGAACTGGGCTTGGTGCAGAGGTGTTCTCATTAGCATTTTACAAGCCATGTGTGTGCAGCAAGTGTAGAAATTGCGGTAAAATTTTTTTGCAGTGTATTGACCTGAAGCCCATTTGAAGTTGATAAATACCAGCTGTTCAAACAGAAAATTAAACAAAAGCAACTCAAAACTTACTCTGAAGTAAACAGGTGAACAGTATGTAAGACAAAGCAGTTCCCCAAAGGCATTTTTAGTACATGGTCATTATTTAACTCCTGACTGAAAATAAACAATGCTGACAGAGTGTGTGTTGGGGGGCTATGATATATGAACAGTGTCAGTACTGTAGGCTGATAACCTATAGCTTGACATCCTTATCTATAAACTTTGACAGATACATCAGTTTGTTATTGTCACTTTATTAACTTGCTTCTATGATAGCCAAAGATAATCTTTCTCAAAGTCTAACACAGCTAATACTTCACTCGGTAA
Organism: Limnodromus scolopaceus; assembly: GCA_028565335.1. Lineage (NCBI taxonomy): Eukaryota > Metazoa > Chordata > Aves > Charadriiformes > Scolopacidae > Limnodromus > Limnodromus scolopaceus. The sequence continues at coordinate 15,592,028 of JAOXNO010000063.1, forward strand.
AACATTTGAAAAAACATCAACAAATTTTGTTCCCCCCCCCCCCCGCCAAGGAAAATCCTTTACAGTTCATTATATGTTGAGACAGTATTTCACAATATGGAATGGAGTTGTTTGCATATCAGGAGCAGACAATAAGCTGTTCTGTCACATTAAATTATTTATGCCAGAGACATCCCAACAGCCTCTCTTAAAAAAAAAAAGAATATATTGCTAGGAAATGTAGTTGTGGCTGCTTGAACTGAACACTTGCTTAATAAATTAATATTTTGGTCTTGTGATTTTTAATTGGAAAATAACAGCTGTTCCTAGTTGGAACTGTCTACTTTGTCTTCTGGTGGTTTATAACAGAGCTGTAATAAAGATTTCACAAGCCTTCTTGCTCACTCCGTCCCACTCCCTGCTATCCTGCTGATGCCACGGGGATGAGCGAGGGGACAGAGCTTGAGCTGAAGCAGCATCACAGAATGTACAAAAACGGTTCTGACTTTTTTTTAAACTTCTCTCAATCTTACTTAGAATGTTAGTATGAATTATACTTACAAATGAGCTGGTTTTTTTTTTTAATGTTCCCTGAAACAGGGTTTTTTAAGACTTGTTTGAATCTGAAACTTTATCCAACATCTGTTGCATCACTTCATGCTAGACTTCTTCCTCTTAATTCTTTGCCCTGTCTGTCTTACGGTTAATGACGTATTATATTTTCAAGGCTGTATATCCATGTGCATTTACCAATGAAGGGGTTAGGAAATGATCCTTTAAATGCTCATGTGTTTGCTTATATTTATACAAAGCAGTAAGGCAAGGCCATGCTTCTTGCCAGCTGCCTGTACCCACAGCACACTCTCGGTGTACATCAGCAGGGTTATGGCCCTGTTGGGTGGGTGGATAAAGGAATAATTAAGAGCTACATAGGACAGCATAACTCAAGTTGCACAAGCAGTCTGAATTTCTGAAATTACATGATTTTGGGGTGCTTGTGTTTTCTCAGTAATGGTCTTTTAACATTATGGTATGTATGTTAAAAATGCAGTCAAAACCCCCGGAACTTCTCTAATCTGCAGCCAGTGTCACCCATAAGGGTCCTATAGTTACTGGACTGTCCAGACCTACCATAGGGACTGATGGAATAGCTGTAGCTACAGCATGCTGCAGTCGTCTGTATGAGCCAGAATTGGAAAGAGGTGGACGCCTTTGGCAGTGCTTTTCATTGATACTTGCAGCAGTGGAAATGTTGAGCTGCATTTGTCTTTGGAGAGTGCTTCAGTGAGTACTGTCAGTCTTCCACAGCTCACGTGGCAGGCTTTTCTTCCATTCTCTGCTCCAACACCAGTTTTCCACTTCTTTCACGTGCCCTCATCTTTCATCTGTGTTCCTTGGGCTTGCCCTCCTAGTCCTAGTTTTTGTGCCCTGTAAGGTCCTATCTCACTACTCTGTACTCCCAACTATCCTGCAATTAGACCGCTGCTCCCATTCTGGTTTGTAATCTTACTTTACAGTTGTTTCAGGTGTCTTCAGTACCTATTTCTCTGTCCCCAGTCTGTTTGCCTAACCATCTCCTCAGGATCCTTGCCACTGTTGGCTTTAGCCCCATGCTTCTTACAGCAGCCGCTTACCTTGAATGCGCCCCTGGCTTCTCCTTACTTGAAGAGATAGGAGGTAATCCTCCAGTGTCTTTAAATGTTCCATTTCATATGCACTCTTATGTTTCAGGCAGGGAGGAGCTACTGAGGTTAATGCTGGGAAACCAGAGTAGATTTGGAGCAAAAGAGGAAGGCAAACTTAAAGTGATAGTGGGCTATGGGGATGCAGTTGATCTAAGCAGTAATTTAGGAGAGGAGGAGATCCAGGCAGGAATTTCGACCAGTTTGAGCTGAGGCCCCAGTTTGCTTTGTTGTACAAATTTTAGGAGTATCGACAATACTAATTATTACATGCATAATACTGGGAATGGGGAAAAGCATGTTAAGTTCAGTTTATGAGATCCCAGTTAATTGTGAGAAAATACAATTTTTCAAAATTTGAGAACTTTTTCAGAAATGTTTAGTGTTGTGAGGGTGCCCCAGACCTGAGTCTTTCTACTGTACAGAAGTCAGTATTCTGAAACATAGGAGTACAAAAGGACCCTATGTAAAGAAAATGCTGCCATTATAATAGCAAATTACCGTACTTTTCTCTTGCCTGTTTCTTCACAATGGGTCAGTGAGGCCTTATCAGCATTATGCGCTTGAATATTTTCATAGGAGACACCGCAACCAAGCCTGCCCAGGGTCTATTACTGGAGATTATTACAAATATTTGTTGTTTGGTTTTGTTACAGTAATAGTATTATGTAGTATAGTGTTACTGCTTCACAAATGAAATAATTTGTGTTCCAAGTCAAAGCCATATGGATGAGAAAATATTAGCTTTTATAAACTTTTTTTAAAATGAATTTGTAGATACATGCTGGCATTTTTGGAAAGATGATAATGTAGAATAAACTGAATTTTTAAGGAAATATATGTAGCAGCAGAGAAAAATCTTGCAATACAACATTTGGTCTCTTTGTTCTGTTCTTTATTTAGGTAAAAGTAATGTTCCTAATTTAACTAAATAAAAGTTTAGCATGGTTGAAAAAGTAAATCATTAGATAAAGAAACTTCCTGGCCAAATGGCTGTAATGAAACATAACTTGAGGAAGACAAACTCCTGATTCCTCCTAAAGAGATAGAATTCTGCAGTGTGTTGGTAACTAAACAAAATGGTCATAAACAGAATAAGAAAGTTTTGTTTTTTTTTTTTAAAGGTAAAGAATTGTGGCCATTGATATTAATATCATAATGTATTGTAATCAGTATAATTCTTTAGATGTTTTCCCACACTTTGTATGTATCTGGTGCTGCATCAGTTCTTTTGCAGCTGCATTGCAGACGTGCTGCCACACAATTTTTGGTATACCCTTGATGACTTTTACTACTATATCACAGTGTCAGCTGCATGACAGCAGCAGTGTTCCAGGATCAATATTATATTATGTCATTTTGTGCTGTGACAGAGAGCTGTATAAAACTTCTAGATTTGCTTCTTTGGAAGCATACAGCTGAAACTAAAAATGACCTGATAACAATCTGCAGTAGTAGTGTATGAAAATGAAAAGGGGTCCCTGGGGGAAGTAAGTGTATAGGAAAACAAGAGGGTTGAGGCTTTGGGATACAAGATAAGGCAAAGTAACACTGCTTTTACATATGGGCTCATATCATTGCATTCAGAGATTTTAACACACTGTAGATAAGGTTGTTGTACCTTTGAATCCCCTAGATTTTGCTGTATTTCTCAGGTAGAGGAAGACTATGTACAGTCTGTTACTAATGACTTGAGCAAGAAACAGAGTAGTTACACCTACCCACATCAGTTAGTGGATCAGGAACTCTCCTGACAGTATGATTTAGGGACTACTTGTTTGTTCTGCTGCTTTCTTCCTCTTCTAACCTCTTGTTCTGAACAAGTGGAAATGTTAATATCAGAGGTGAATAAATGTGTTCGCTAGAATGCACATTCTGAAAAAATTCATGTGCGTGTTTACATATTAGCTTGCTAATGTAGTCACAATGATTTAAAATTAGAATTAGAGTGGGATGACAAAATCTTGGAGGTTAGTAATAGATAGCAACAAATGTTCAAGCCTTTACAAAAGCAGAAGTTACTGTTAATGTGTTTAAAGCAGGTACAAACAACCTGCTGGTGGATTGGGTCTAGATCACCTTAAAGTTATGATGCAATCTAAGTATTACAGGGAAATAAGCAGGAAAACCAAAAAAAATTTAATATATGATCATAATTTATGATTGTTATGAGAGAGAATTGATCAAGTAATTCGCATAGCTAGAGTATTATTGTAAAGGATATGGCTTGTTCAGAAAACAAGGGCAACTAAAGAGGGAAGAGATGTCACCTTATAAAACAGGGCATGTGCTCTTACTTGGAGGTCCAGGCTATGGAAGGAGATGGCATGGGAGGAGGATATGAGGGTAGCCTGCTCTTAAAGGCTACCAAAGCAGGGGAGAGGTCCTTGTGGATTCAGGTAGAATCATTGAAAGCACAGGACTTTGGTAATGGGAATTTTCCTGTCCAGACATATAAGCAGCATGTATTGGAATGCTTTAAAAAAGCTTTTGTATGTGTGTGTATATATATATATATGTTAGAGAAAGCAGCTTTAAAGGAAAGTTTATGGTGTTTTTTTTAAACTCAGATGTAACCAAGAAAGAAGAACTAGTTGAGAATGTCAAAATGTAATGGAAATTGTGTGAGACACACTATGGAATGTTAGAGTTTATAAGAACATATGACAAGTAGAAGAAACAAAGAAACAATATGTACGGAAGACAGTGGCTTAAAATAATAGAGACTTTCCATTGGGAGGTAAGAATTCCATGGTAGTAGAAGGGTAAAATTTTCAAGAAACTTTGGAATTCCTTTAAGAATAAATTAATATGGGCATAAATACAAATGATTCCATCACAGGGGAAAAATAGCAACTGTAGAAAGAGGTCAGATTTGCTAAGCTAGGAATCTTTCTGTGCCAGTCTCAGAAGCAGTATGCCATAGAGGGAAATTGGTGAAGGCACTTGGGTTAGAGCAGAATAGCATGAGCATGTAGGGAGAGTATGAGAGAGGCCAAAGAACAAAGTGAGATGCAATCAGCAGATGCCTTATTGAGCGACAGGAAATCATTCTGCTTGTCCGTCTTGGGAAGAGAAAAGCAAGGGTCGATGTGCTGCAGCGTGGAGGGAAAGATATCAACAGATGGTACTGGGAAGATGGAAGACTTTCATGCCTTGAGGTCACCTGCAATTAGATGTCTAACACAGTTAATAGTGGTGACAAAAGTGCAAGATGTAAACTTGAGCAAGAAAAAAAGTGTGGCAAGGCCACATCTAACTTAAGTTAGATGTTTTCAAATCAGCTGGGTCTGGTATAATGTAGTTAAGGAATGGTGGATAAGACATCAGAGTGATTAATGGCTGGCTTTGAGAAGTCATGGAGAGATGAGTGAGGTACAGGCGCGTGGGAAGAAAGAGGGAGGATAAAATGCTTGGAAATTATAGACCACTCCAGATCAACTAGAAAAATACTGTGACTAATTAACTGCTTGTGAGTGCCCAAGAGATAACAGACAACATGGATTTGTCAAGAGCAAATTAGTTCAAACTGATCTAATTTCCTTTTATAAAAGAATGACAGTCCGTAGAGGACAAAGGTGAAGCCATAGATGTCACATATCTTCACTTTAGGAAGGTTTCTGATAGTGTTTCACATAGTGTGGAAAATGCGGTCTAGGTGAAACAAATAAGGATAGACACAAAACAGGTTTGAAAATCGTACTTGGGAGAGTATACATCAGTACCCTGTCAAAATCAAACATGGGAAAAACTGGGAGCACAGCAGTTGTGTAGATGATCAGTGTACCGTATGCTGAATACAAGTCAGCAGTTCTGTGGTGGTGTGAACATGGGAAAACTGCATTTGGTGGTATAAAAATTAATATTTCAATTATAAGGCAGGGTGGGTTAAGGTGAATTTTTGTGTCTGATTTTTGAAGCAAAAATTTAAGAAAAATTTGGATCAGATCAAGGGAATCCAGTGCAACAAGTGTCAGAACTGTAGAACGGTTCATGTAGAAAACAGTATGTGATAAACCACTAATTTCAGATATTTTCTCAAAACTTCGATTACTTTTACTAGTTAACTATTATGGAATTCTGCCTCCCTAATACTTTGATATTTAGTAGTAAGTTGAAATTAAAGTGTAGTTATTTCCTTCTCTTCTGATCTTTACTCTTTGTAACAATGAAGATATTATGTTCTGTCATCACAGTTTAGCTCCTTAAGCCCATTGTAACTTGTTGTCAGGACTGGGATTTATTCCTCTAACCCTAAGGACATGGGGTTCATGATCTCTCAGAACTGCTCTGTGTATAGAAGTCTTTAATTTGCCTTTACCCATGAAGGGTGGGGGAGAGAAAAAGGAAAAAGAGAGAACCCTGCTTCCTGACATGTTTTAGGTTTTACTGTCCAATATAGGGCATATTAACACTTATTGTGTTAAATAGCATCTTGGGAAAAACTGTCTTATTTGTTCTTTCTGAGAGTTTTATTCAGAAAATGCAACTCAAAGTGCTAAAACAAGGTATCTTTTTAAGACTACATAACTTCTGTTATTCCTCTTCACTGTGTTGCCAAATATTCTAGAGGAGTTGTTCCACTTAATAAAGATTTTTAATAACATCAAAAAACAGTTTATTTTCCCCTTAATATGTCACGTTTTTGTCCCTAGGGGATGACTGGGTATAGATTGAAGTTTAAGGGCCAATTTCATTGCTAGGTCAATCTTCATCAAAGGAACTAGGATGAGGAGGAACTTAGCCCTGTGTGTTTGGTATAGATGCCCACCAGTTGTAGAACCTGGTCCATCAGGTGTGCTTTCCCGCTTGTGTGACAGGAATGTTGTGTCTGTGTAACTGAAACTGTAATTAATTCTAATCATTTGCATTCAAAAATTATGAATTCTAGCAGCCAAACTGCATTTTACTTTGTGCCAAATTCTACATTTCATAAATACCACAATTAGGAAAAAAAATAATATTAATCTGTTTGCAGTACAAAGGAGAACAAGAGCAATTAAGACAGGGTAGCATGTTGGTCTTATACCCAAGTATTACTGTTTGCATTGATTCAATAAAAATAAGTTCTCATTGAACTTGTTTTGAGAAAGGCAGGATACTTACATTACAATTACTGGGTAATTTTTGCAGGCTTTTGCTTTCTCATGTGCAAATGCTGTCAGTTACATAGGATTAAGTTGTGACTTAGGGATTATAGTTCCTGCTCAACATCTGGGCTAAGTTTCGAGCTTTTATTTCCTGTCTTATTTTCCTCCAAATTACAGCCAGTATTTTTAGCTTGTTACCCAGGACAGGATCTTAAACCATTTGAGTTACTTTTTTGCACTAGTTACATTCTATGTTTAAAGCATAGTCTGTAGAAGATGTAAAAAGAGAAGATTCTAGTTTTCATTTTGCCATCTTATTCCAAGGGCAGTTGCAGAGGACTGTGCTTGTTAACAAACGAGTCTTATTTTAAGGGCTGCAAATCAGTCTGTAGGATGGGATTTGAATCAGTCAGTAGAAAGAAAGTGTGTTTATAATAACTAAAATCCCACGTGTTCATAATTGACATAATTAGAGGCTATGTGCGCAATTTCCCTGTAGAGAAGAAAGATAATGATTTTGAAACCTTGTTTGTTAGGGATTTTTAATATACTTTTATTAAAAAGGAAAAGGAAATCTGGTATTTGCAGCGGTCTATACTCTTACTCATGTGGGAACTTCAGATAAAATAGTGGCTTCCTTTACATGATTTGTACATCATTACAAATCATCATGCTGCATTCTGCTTCACAAAGGCTGGTTGGAAGTTACGACTTTTTGTCAGGATATATTCAAATACCTTCTTGATTTATCTCTCAAAAATTAATTTGGTGTTGCTGGAAGCACTTTTTGTTGTTGTTGCCAGGAATACATATTCTAGATGTAGTTTTATTTTGAGTTATATGGTTTTGCCATAAGTTTCCAAATCTAATCTAAGAGAGTGTGATTTCCTCCATATTTAGAATAGGAAGTTCAATGTTTTCTAAAAAGCAGACACTCAGTAACTACCATATTTTTATGCTGTCTAGAGAGATATACCTGGACCGCTGCTGCTTAGTGTTAGGAAAAATCAATTTTTGAGACTTGTATATACTGCTGCTGAAAACACCAAAAACAATCATGCCATCCTGTTGCCAAAGTGTTGGTCACAGGCTTTAATATGAAATGACTATTCTGTAGTCAACATGCTGTAGTGGGGCCAATAATAGGTACCACACAGGCGATGAAATAATACATTTCTTATATTTTCAGAATTTTTCTGCAACACTCAACTACAGTAGGAGTTGATTCAGTAGGAACCACTAACATTTCAATTTGCTCTCTCCAAATGGTAGTTTTTGTAATAAAAAGTGAATTTTAATGACCAGGGAAAGCTCATTTGAAACAAAGAAAGCCGTCTGTTAGTTTTATTTTGATTGACAAGCATGCCAGGGATAAACTGTTGGCTGACACTAGAACATGCCTCATCAGAGCAGTCTACAATGTCCCCAAAGTCAGCTGAAAACATTAAATAACATAGAGCATCAGGATCTTGGAACCATTTGAACGACAGGAAACAAACCGGTTTTTGTTTTTCATTTGGTTTGTTTGTAGGTACAAAAAGGAATCTGGCAAGTGTTTACATCTTCCCATGACATTTTGCACTAATACTGTTGCAAACAGATTACAGAGTAGAATATTAAATAAATACCACAAAAGGAACTCCGGGTTTTCGGTTTCCCCTAGTGCTGAATGACAGTAATCCTCTCTGACAAAAGAGGGTTATTGCCATTAGTTAATCCTGTTATGTAGTTCCCTCAACAGCCTGTAACACACATTGGTAAAGACTGGGAAAATCTAAAATATCAAGCTAAGCGGCCAGTGATCATCTTGACTATAAGGGCATAGTAGAAACAACCCAGAGCTGGATCAGCAGAGTATTTAACATCCACATGTAAGCTGAAATCCTGCATTTGGGCTGAAAGATGCACGCTATCGTTAGCATCCGTTGTTGGCTGCTGTTTGCCCAAGGAAGGGATGATTTTCAATCACCCTCTATGCATCTCTGTGAGTATTGACTTGAATGTAGCAAGGTAACAACATGCAGGAGTTAAACTTGTTTAGATAATTTTTCATGTGCTAAGCCCTGCCAGAGCACATAAAGTGAAATCTGCAACGTGCAGAAATTTTAGCTAACTTGGTGTTACAAAAATATTTTTGAAGACTATACATGTCTTGAGTGTTTATTAAGTCCTGCCAGTAATACTAAACTTACGTGCAAGTCATGAGTCTGGTGATTGCTTAAAAAGAAAAAGCATCCATGAACAGTTATATCCTTGAAGTTAGGACCTGTGGTGAAACAGTTAATGAATCTTTAGTTAATTTAAAATTATAAACGGAGAGTTCTTGTGTGTTTGGGTAGAAAGTCTGTTTCAGGAAGCAGGGCCTTGTCTTTCACCACTGCCTTCAGTTAGCAGCTAAGGCTTTGGAGTCAAATGAGTCAATTACTATTAATCATCTTTGTTGCTGTAATGAAGAAGAGGGTTTAAAGCATATACACTGTGTCTTCTCATGGAGATAGACATTTTAATTCCATCCTGTGAGGTTGAGGATGCTCTTCTACTTACATTGCAACTTTGAACTTCATTAAAATTTGAGTAATTTGCATGCTTTCCGTGTTTCAGAGCATGTGACGATTTTGTAAAGTTGTTGTAAATCTGAGTGAAACTTCAGCAAACCAGATTATAAACATATTGTCATGGCAGGAGATGCTAACTTCTCTTTATCGGTCTATGTATTTCAGTGCTTTTCAGTAAGAAATTATAATGGGAAGGTTGCAGGACAATGAAAATTGTTTGGCTTTCATGTCATCTTTTCATATCCATATCTATCAGTTTTCTTTGATAGTGAATATCTTTCTAACTAATGATCAGTAGTCACAAGTTGGGCTCAACGGATGTTCACAAAACAATAATAAAGTTCTTATGCAGTATATAATTTAATATCTTAACTCAGTAAGCAATCATTACTACATGATCTAAACATGTAACATGCATTTAGTTCTGGCAGTTTTGAATGCATATAAGTTATTTTCAGAATATTTGAAAGTAGTTGGAATAGTCATTTCAAAATGGAGTGTGTCTTTGGAACTCAGGTGTTTGACAGAATCTACTGGGGGTATCCAGCAGGAATGGTTTCTCTATGTTAGTCTATTGTGGGGTTTTTTTTTCTGAAGAGCACATGACGTGTGGTAAAGGAGAGGCAATTATGTTTCAGCTGTCTAATCTATCAAATCACAAACTGTTTTTTTTTTCAGCATATAGGAATTACTTTAATTACTGCTTTTTCTTTAAATAAGCCTACACTGAAAGTCTGTAGCTTACAGTGCTGCTTGGAGAATGACTAGCCATTTATTTCTAGTCATAGCAATTGAAATCCAATATTTATTCATTTACCACTCAGTAATATATTTGACAGATGTGTTGAATAACTGAGTAAATTGCTGCCTTTAAACTCCTAGCCTTTTTTTTTTAATTCACAGTATCTAGAAACACTGCTGATAATATAGTAGTTACAATATCTACAAATTAATGTTGTTGAGATGCCACTTACTGTGATTATAGCTGCAGATCGGACTTTTTTTTTTTAAATATCGCTGATTCAAATTCAAACTGAATAAGCTATTACAGTGAGTAAAGTCAGTTCAGCAAATGATGTAGAAGTCAGATCCATAATGTTCTCTTCACAAAGAGCAGTTGTTTTGAGTGTTTTGAACCTGCCAGAGGTCTTAGCTGTGATTGATGCAAGTAGGAATTTCACAGCTAGTTCTCTGTATAACACTTTGAACAGATACGGTGCATCTCTTTCTTGTTTCTTTTGAAAAAGTTAATTCATGCAGCCCAAGTATCAAGGTGCTGTTCCCGGTAAAGTCTGCAAAAACGAACTCGTGGTCTTCATATCAGACAACAGGAGGACCCTGTTGGTAATGTGAAAGATAACATGCAATTGCAGATCCAGTCGCTCACCCAGTGTCAAGGGGTGATGCAGTGTGAGTAATGGAGGACATCATGGACTGAAGAAATAGAGTAATGGAGGATGTTGGCTTGTATGAGGTCACCCCTGTGATACCAGCTAAAGGATGCAGTTTTTTCATTTGGTTGAAAAAAAATTATAGCCTTTAAGAGAGAGGAAAGATTTTATGTCTTGTTATTTATTTCTGGAAGTGTTAATTCATCACTTGTTTTTCAACACTAACTAGTGAAATGGAGAAAATCTTTCCACATTATCTTCCTTGCTAGCGCTTCATAACAAGCAGAACTGCTGCAGAGTAGCAGGCAGAGCTGACTTCGCAGGTTACTGAAAGATGTGACAAATAATTGCTCTTGTAAATAGATCAGTCAATGGTGAAAAACTGATGAAAATTTTCAAACTTTGATTCTTGTTAGTGAACTAAGTATGATTAAGGCCCTTCCCAATGGTGAGACCATTGTTAGCTGCTCTCAAAGATTAAGTTGATATCAGACAGCAAAGTCTGAAAATTTAAATACATCTTAATGAATGTGCTATTTGCCACATTTAGTGGGTTGTTTTGTTATCAGTTGATTTATCTGAAGCAGGACTTTTAATGAAAGTGTTACTTATCCGCATTCCCTATTTTTGAGGTAGGGAATTTGGAATATCAGCTTCCCTTCAAAAAGATGTTAATCTGAAGTAAGGGGTTTTGTGGTCGTGGTGTTTTGTGGTTTGGTTTTTTTTAATGTGGAGGTCATATTTGCTCAAATAATGTGTTAAGAACATTAATGGCTTCTGCCGAGCATTAGGTGAAAGAACCAGAATGCACAAAATGGGAGTGAGGTTCCCTTTTCCTCCAGGAGCGCTGCAGGTGATCTGTTCTCCCAGTGTTTTGGAGAAGCACAAGAGATGCAAATAAGCGGGTGCTGATGAAAGAGTACATTTTATTTTCTCACTTCATCTCCTGCCAGAAAAGCTTAATGGTATTTTAGAGCTGATATTACACCTCAGAAAAGGGGTAATGCATCTTTAAAAGCTAAACTACATCTTCTTTACTTTTATCAAATTCTCTATAAATCTTTCATGACAGTTTATTTAACAAAGTGTCATTGAAACTGTATAGATGATTGATGTGACCCATGTAAGATCAACATGAAATGTTTGTAAATGTCAGCAAAATGTGACCATCTAGAAGCAAGTAAGGATGGTGTTGCTGTGAAAGTAAAAAACAAACAGAAAATGTTTATCTTATTCTTTACTTTCTGGGATGAAATTACAAATTCATAGAAGTAGTATTATATGATTTTTCTTGGACATCATGCCACGAAGCTGGGAGGAGGACCCAAATTTGTTTTGACATACTTTGCTTTTACTATTGGCTTCCTTTACAGTGGCTAACAGTTTCTCTCTCACCTATTTAAAAAAAAAGATTCCAATTAAACTTCTCAGAAGAATAATACTAATTTGGATTAAAAAAAATTGGCCAGCACGTGAGTAAATTAGCTTTATTCAAGCAGCTCCTGTCATCAGAAGAGCTGGAAACAAGTTGAGGTTCTTCTCTGAAGAATGCTAATCATACGAAAACAAATCTAATCATACATGGGCGTTGTCACTGAAAGTTTCTTGGAGATGTTAACCTGTATTAATGCCACGCTTCTAATTTTTGTATAGTTAATTTAAAATATAGGAAGATTCTACTGGGATCCTTGTGAGAAACTAATTTTTGAGATCACCTTTTTTATCTCCTTCATTCCTGACTTACCTTTTGCCAGGATCCATGGGATCAAGGAAACAATTGACCTTTGGGGTTCTTTAGAGCCCTCTGAGTGACCTGTGGCCTTACATTGTAGCTTGTGAGGCTCACCAGCCTTTAATGGCTCCTCTTTTATTCTGCACAAAATTGCAACATACAGCATCATGTCCTGCAATTTATAGTTCTTTGTGGTTTTGGTGGGTATTTAGACACTGATAATATTTTAGGTCCTTAGGAAGTTTGCAACAAGAAATTTATTGCTTGTTATTTCACCCCTGAGGAGAAATATGAAGAGATGTTGCAGAATGTCTTTTGGTCAGAGGTATAAATTTCTGCTTGAGCTGGTGAGATTTATTTCTTCAACTGTTTGACCTCTTTTGGCATAGCAGGTGCCAGGGTACCCCTGGGCCATGTCGAGGTCCCGTGTGGAGGCAGTGGAATACCTGCAGCCGTGCCCCAGCCATGTCTGGCTGTGCAGTATGTGCAGTGCACCACTGGACACTGTCTTACCCAGAAACTCCACGTGCTGAGCTTCTCTAGGAGCAGTGCCGTCACTTCTTTTTGATGTTAGATGTTTAAAAAACAGTCTTAGAGCTCTGCCATCAGATCTGTACCAGATGTCCAGTTCTATATGTTCTTTATGGCAGGTATGATCAGCCGCCAGTATTTGAAGGAGAAACTATGTTTCACCAATTAATTAGAAACATTGGCTGTGTGTCCTGGTTTACTTCTTAGCCCAGTTTAGTGGAAACCACCTAACATCTTAGGACCCAGTCAGGATCTCCGTTTCCATTCATAACCAACCAAAATAGCTGTAATCCTCATGAGCGATGCTGCTCAACATGCTCCAAAGGAAGTTCATGAGAGCTGGAGATAAAAACATTTTTGGTCAACAGCCAAAGAGAGTCTGAGCCCAAGCCTGATGGTTTTTATAGTATTGCAAAACTTGCCTGTTTGCCAAGACCTTCCCACAGTAACCAAAGACAAGGTACAAGAGCTCAAAAACGTATTGTTGAAGAAAACAAAACCTGAAGGTGAAAATAAAATCTATTCTGGTATCCACTTGAACAAAAGCCTTTGCAAATTACTATAATGAGGTGGTAAGATACTGTGGTGATAAAAATCTTGTAAATCAGATGTGTTTGTATTGCTTTTAAATTAAACTAAGATGACATCAAAGGAAGGTGACTGAAAAATTTAATATCTAAAACGGGAGACACAAAATGAAACTGAAGGAGAGAGCAAAAATCAAATACTGTATGCTAATGCATTTTCAGATGCTACAGAAGGAACTAAGTGTAATACAGAAGCTGTAGTCAAATTAGCCAGGATTCCCTGTGAACTGATTCAGCAATTCCTGAATTTTATTTTTTTTTTTTTAAATTCCCTATGAGACATTTTACATTTTCAGAGCAAATATGTAGATACATATTATCACATATTATGAGATGTATGTGTTTAAATTGAACAAATTGGAGATACAATGAGTGTACATCACACATCATTGTATGGTAAATCGAGAATCTTTTGCATTTCTCTGGTAATAACAAGACTGTGCTATTATGAAAAGTAAGGCTAACGTCAGAAGCTCGGGCGTCAAGTAGCTTTATTCGTGTAATGGAAAGTGCTTGCGTTATACTGGTATGCCTAATGACCACAGTGCCCTGTTTTGAAAAGTATTACTTCAGATGCAATTAAATGGTTTTAAAAGATACTTGAGTGCTTTTGGAAGAAGCACTGAAAAGTTCTGGACCATAATTTTGTTCTTTGTGAAGGCGTGTGTATGCGTCTGCATAAACTTTAATTTAAATGGGAGATTGCTTAAGTTCAAGTTCAGGTAAGTGTGTTTGTGACAGATAAATGGTTAGTGAACTGTAAGAAAAGCAGGGTATCTTAGTTATTTTTACAGTGTCTTCATTTCAAACTAACCTACAGTTGTGAGTTAATTTACTTTTTAATCATAAATGAGAATCTAGCATATGGTTATCATAAAAAAATACAGTAAGTAGCTGGAAAAAGTGGAAAGTTTGTGAGTTCATGCTGGTATTAGTATATTACTCGGTCACGCAGTAATCAAAGTATAAAGGATTATATAACAAATAATTTATAGAGAAATGTAGATTGTTCAAACTTCCTAAAAAATGATAGGCAATCAAAGAGTCTTGGTGTTGCAGTTGGTTATTCTTACTCATCTTCCCTCACTTCTCTGCCTTTCCTCCCAATCCCAGTCTGCCAGATGAGCGCCTCTGTGTGCCAGTTGGATCCCTGCATCTCACTTGCACAATGAGAGTATGGTTATTTCTTATAACCATGGTGATGAATATGCAAATATCATTAAATTAATTGGCAGTTACAGTTTTCTGTGCTCTCATAGCCCAGAGAATTCTAAGCACTTAACAGAAAAGGAAAGAAACTGAGGCTCATGGACGACCAATATAAAATAATACTTCTTTTCCATTCATTTCTTGGTACTATATTTCCCAATTGAGTGTTAGATGTGCTTATTATGTTTTTCTGTAAAACTCCAAGAATCTCCCTTGCAGATTCATTTTTGACACAAGTAAACAGAGGAGAAAAAAAAACAACCAACCCACAACCCAACTCCTGCATTCCAACAGCAGGAGCTTTGCTAATCTGCAGAAAAAGAGATGATGGAAGCAGAAAGAGCAAATCAAAAGAATTCTCTGTTTTCAAATGTCTTCAGTATATGGGTAGTTCTGCTCACTTCCATGGTTCCTTGTACTTTAAAGTACTGGTATAGGCATTTAAGGAAGATTTTACTACCTGGTTTTATATACAGATACACACACATGATATCCTGTTAATAAGCCTGCTTTTGACTGCAGGCTTTATTTAGTCCTGATCATGATAGCCATTATGGGGAAAGCTTTGTCACAGTGTGTGTCAGACTAACACAGGTGGGAAACATCATTAGAAACGAGTCAAGGGCTATCACAGTTGTACAGCACCCATGTATTCAGGTGCATTAAAAAAGACATAGTCTTATTTAGACATAGCCTTTTACAGGCATTTGCTGCCCACTTGGCTCCAGTGTGTAGTGTGTGCTTTCTGTTCTTTTTTGAGTGATTTGGGAAAACGATAAAGCGTAGTATGTACTGCTGAAGCAGTATTATTTTTTTGGTATTTGACCATATATGTTTCTACTTCTTATAATGCAGATAAATGGTGGGAATTCTTTTTTGATGTGGATATGTGCCCAATCCTGAAAGCTTAACCTTTCTTTAAGGGAAAAAGGGAATTTGATCTCTAAAATCCCACCTGAGCAGTGGCTTCCTATTGCACTTAGTTTCTGTTAATTGTATAGAGCAGGTAGTTGGTAATCTTTGAAGATAATAAAGATTAATTTCTTCAGTTTTCTCAGCTAAAGGAATGAGTAAAATGAGTGGATAGATAGGAAAGAGTGATGTGTAGTTCTACCTTGTCTTGTGATTACTTTCTACATTACATCCTTCGCATACATTAAACATTAAAAATGGAGAAATTGTTCTAAAAATGACTGTATAGTGTTTTTCCTCAGCAGAATGGCTTGAATTGGCAGCCAGCCAGTTTGAAATCTCAGTGGAAATCTATAGTTGGCTTAGACTTTAGTCTTTAATTGAGAAATGAAAATTAAAATGTAAAATGTAATTTGTTTGAATGTAGAGAAAATTGAAATACCTATAAATGTACCTTCTTGTCATGGTTATACAGGTAAAATGACACATTTCTACAACTTATTATTGTTGATGTAAGAGAGACACATAATTTAGTGACAGGTAGTTTGGACGTCTCGCTTTGGAGACTTACTTTGAAGGGTACCTGTGGAGTTTGACCGTTGCTTGCATTTTTATTTTTTTTTTATTGAGAGAGAAATACTGAAGGTGAAAACCAGTAAATCTTTTCAGGACAGAAGCTGCAAGATGATGCACTTCAGGAACCAAAGGAGCTGTCTTCTGATTTGAAGTTACAGCTTGAACCATCTGTCTGTTTGAAATACCAGAAGGAAATTGTAGATGTGGTTTAACACTATTTAAATTTTAAAAACTTAAGTTTATATAGTAAAAATCCAAGGTGCATTAATGTATGGAAAGCTATTAATTTAGAACAGTTTTCATTTTCTGTTTTGAAGCCAGATGAAGCCAAATGATTGGAAGGTGCCACCTTCCAATCTAATGAGTGCTTACGTGGCTTTCTTCCCCCTCTTTTAATACTCCATAACTTCATGTGACAAAAAAACAATTCCAGAGGTCTGCAACATATGGATGTATTTGATGAATGAGAAATAACCAGTGCCATTTGCTTATAATACAGCTTCTTGCAGGAATTTAAGACAAAGAGGTATTTTCAAGTTAATCCAGGTGATACTGACTTTTTGTGAAACATCAGAATAGACTGTCTGCTGTTTAGTGACCAGAGAGAGCAGCCCAAAGTGTAGAGTTAGTGAGCAAAGAGTGAGCTTCCCATAAATCCTTTATTTTTGGTAAGAAAAAAGGGAAGACATGTACATTTTAGAAAAATGGAAAAACTAGGATGAATCTGTTTAGTGGTGAAAGTCAGCGCTGCTGGCTCACTCGGAGTGAGGTGGGTCAGAGCTGAAGAGGTCCAGCGGGCAGAAGGACAGAGCTCCCAGAGTGTTTGCTGGGCTCCTGCATGCCGAGGCAAGTTGAGGGATGCTCGGCAGTGACCTTACTCCCCGGTTTTCATCTTTAATATCACTTGAGAGCCACAATTTTTTAGGTTATTTCCTGTTAAACTGTATGCATGATTCACAAAGTTTTGTTACTTTGTGCAAGATGACTGGAGCTGGAGCTGTCTACCAACTTCCCATGCGCGCACACGCACAAAGGTCAGCAGACACCAGCTTTATAAACTATGTCAAACTTTAATTAAAAAAACCTAATTATTTAGTAGCTACTGTGGGATAGATGTTCATGAGATTTTTTGCAATGAACTGTACAACAGCAAGATAGGGAGGCTTTCAGGACTGTCAATATTATTAATTCAATTAATGCATAAAAACATGTAGCTTTTAATGCTGTTTTTGCCTCCCATGTATTTGTAGCCTCTGTATATTGATCATCTTAGAGATTCATTTTAGAATATGTTTTGTCTTCTTATGTGCAGTATACTTAATTACATCTTAATAGTTATACAAATAAATAATGCCAATTTGTTACAAAAATACTTTTCTGTTCCAAATTCTTTAAGTTTCCTGCTAAGTGCAGCTATTATGTAAGCCATAGAGCTGTATATGAATATCACATGTAAGATGAAGCTTTCTGGAGGGGTAGAGGAGGATGTCATTACACACAGTGTGAGTGACTGTGCTGCTCCTGTGTTGTGACAAGTCATCACATAACAAGCACAGATAAATGCCCCGCCCAGAGAGAAATGCCATTATTATATATTCTGTTTATAAAACACCATTAAAGAAAAAATGTCAGTCAATCAAAGGAGTAGTGACATAACTTACTGAATGAATGGGTTGGTGAAGATGCACAGTGTGGGGTGCTGAATGCATCTGAGAAGTCGATGGGAGGCAGTCACGTGGTGAAGGGACTCCAAACCTCCCGTGTGCCACAAGTGGAAAATACCATATTTGTCTTTTAATATGAAGAATAAGCACATTAACCCCCCCAAAATAATACAAAGCACCTGAGTCTATGAAAAAGGACGTAACTGCATTTCCTTGTCTGGGTCTCCTTTGAAACAGACAAATGGCTCAATATGTAGGGTCTGTGAAATTTTGAAGAGGGATATCTTTGCATTGTAAAAGTGAATTTAATGCTTCTGAAGAATATTGGAAGCATGCTGAAGTGTTCTGTTGTTAAAGGAAAGTTAATAAATGGACAGCATCGTGCTCCATGATTGCCTCAGGATGTCTTAGCTCTAGAGCAGAGGGGTTTCAGAGGTGTGATATAACTAAGTCACTTCTCATGGGTCAGAGATCATTGCGAAGTTGGTGCTAGCATCAACTGTGATACTTACCCTTTGTTCCACTAACTCATTTTACTCAAACTTATAAAAAAATTATAAAGTATTCACAAATTGTTATGCGATTATATTTTATGCAATTTCTTTAATAGCAGCTAATAGCTAGATGGAAAAGTAGTTAAAAGTAGTTTTTTTTTTTAAACATTTGGTGGAAGAACATAAATAATGGTCTAGTTTTAATAACATAAGTATACAATAAATGGAGCAAAAGCTCAATGACTCTAAGAGATGAACAGTGGCTTGGTAACAAGACAGGGTAACAAGTGGTTATTGCATTAGCCTTTTACCTTTTGAGATTTGAATTTAGGACCCAGTTGAGGCTGCAGATAATGAAGTTGATTGGTTTCACACACTTACTTGGTGCAGTTATCAGTGTTGGCTGTACAAGGTCTTAGGCTGGGCTAGGAGATGTGTTGCAGGTTAGTGCTTAGTTGCAAAAGCTGGATGAGGACCTTACAAAATGCCGCCGCCTTTTGGCAGTTTTGTCCTTTGGTATGTTTGTAATCAGTCTGTTAATTCACACCAAAAAATAGAAATACATTTCTAAAACAGCCACAGGAGGGGCATTATGGTTTGCTATTGCTCTTGCCTGAAGCTGCTGCCTTTATGTTGGATGCACAGGAATTCATTACCCAGTGACTGACAGGGAAGCTTGTTCCAGAGACTCTATGATCTACAAATAGCAGAGTAATATGAAACTGCTACTGATCAAAATAATGCGGAATGGAGGTTTTATTTGGAGGTTTTATTGATACTTCACCCACCAGTATGACAAGCCATTAAAAAAATTAATCTAATTAAAAATACATGTATTTAGCCAATTGTGTTTTTTTAAAAAGTCTTGTACGAAAGGAAGAAATTTGTTTCACAGATTAATTTTCAAGTCATAAACTACCTTATGTTCCCAGTGTTAGATGCTTGATGATTATGGATTAACCCTAAAAAAAAAAAAAAAGGTACAAAACTGATTTAGAAGATGGATATGTAACTCCACATTGGATATGATTTCCCCCCGCCATGTAGCTTGAGCCTTTCATTTGCACATAGGTCATGTTCTCATGGTTTCTCGGAGGAATTCTTCATTAAAGGTATGCCTATCCTGTCATCATATGACTGCAGGTGGATGAATAAGGAAAATGATATTGGGCTGTGATGTATAGACATTCATGAGAAAGTAGCTGTAGGGATGAGGGAACGTGGTTCAAATAGGCCGGGAAATCTCAGATGTGTGTGTGGGTGCTTCAGCATGCCTGCTCTGCTCCAGCGCTGGTGTCGGTTCATACAAATATGGGTATTAGAATATAAAGCAATTATGAATACATTCTCATTTAGCTGGAAACGGTGCTTTTAAAACAAAATGTTCTACACACATATATGAGCTATGGCTATCTAAGAATATTTTTAAAAGCTATAGAAAAGTCTGAGGAAAATTTCCTGGGTCTGAATTCGAGAAAATCCAGGAGAGGGGACTTAGCTTCCTCCAGCAGAATCAGGTGACTTAGTGGGTGTTCTGTGAAGCTTACTTCTGTGATATGGAGAATATTGATTCACTGATCTGGTTGCTTGAAGACTCCCCGAAATGTTCATGTTTAGCTGACAGATTGACCTGAAAAGAATCCATCATGTTCAAGTCAGGTATCTGTTAGCGTGCTTGGGGCGGTGTGTGCCGGCAGAAGAAGATCAGCCATATGGAAGAGGCTTTCTCCAAGGTACCAGCGGGTGCAGTCGGTGCTTCTCCGTGCGCCTGTTGGCACTGTTGGCAGCCCTGCTCCCTGAGAAAGGCTTTGCTTTCAAACATGAGTAATTGATGAATTGTATGTAATATGCAAATGTGAATGCATAAATCTCCTGAATGACAGCTTAATTTATGTGAGCCTTTAAGAATGTGGGATTAGATTTTAATTAAATATCTTCAAAGGCACCCTGACTTACTCAGTTTTTGGCTGCTGTCTTTAGGAGAGTTTAGGAAGGGACAAAATCCTGATTTTAAACATAGTATTTACTGTTTTTCTAATGAACTGTAATTGAACAAAAACTATGGATATCAATGCCTATGTTTTAGGGACTGTGTTAGATAAATCTAATGATAATGATAATCAAATAGAAGTGCCATGAAACTTATTTGAATTGAAAGAACTAGTGCAACTATTTCACTTGGTCCTTTATGTTTAAAATGAGTTAAAACCTGTAGAAGTGTTTAATTTAATGTTTTGCATTCACAAGGTACCTTAAACATCTAAAACCAAGTATTTGCATTTTAATGGTTACCATTGCTTTAATTGTTACCCCAAATATGATGAGTTGATTGTTTCTATTAAGATAGTCAGAGTTGAATCCCAGCATGGCTGCCTTGGCCAGTTTACAGCAGCTGCAGGAGATAATCTACATCTGTAGAGCACTTTGAGGTACTAGAGTATAAATAGTGGGTGCCTAATTTCCTTGATCCTGGAAGGGACAGATTATCCTGCCCTGGACCCAGAAAATTACTTCAGCAGTTGCTGAAGTTGAAGCAAGTGGTAGGAGTTCAGGCAGAGCCAACAGAACCACGGGTACTATTAGTTCAGTACATCTTTCGGTGTCTTGCAGGGACAAATTTATTAGTGTGGAAGAAACAAAACCAATATGATGGGAAGACAGCTTAAGAAGATAGCAAGAGATTTTTGCATGGAATTTAAATATGTGTAAAAGTCATAGATAGACCTGAGTAGTGCCATAGTCTTAAAATTCTTTTTAAAAAGAGGCAATTAAGTAAGCAAAATAACTACTCCCTATAGCTTAATCAACTGTCTAAAATGATATAGAAAAAAAAGGGTATATTATCCCTTCATAAAGACCTTTAATTGAAACAAGGAAGCCGTGGTAAATAACTATATAACTAATATTCAGCATGAAATTGTAGAGTTGTGTTCTGAAACGCTGCTCAAAACAGGTGAAAATTTAGGCAGATTGACATTTTGCTGAACAGTTTTTAAAATGCTTTTTTGCTTTTCATGGTACCCCGATACATTTCAGAAATAAACATGTTCATTAAAAATGCTATTAACCACATTATGCTAGTAAGGCCCGATAGCATTGTAGAGGGCAGGATATGACAGGAAAGTTCCTGCTGTGTGCCATGGATGGTCAGTGGTTTTTTGCATGCAGGACATGAAATTATGATTGATCACAGCAGAGAAATTTCTTGAGCTCCGTTACACTTTTCAAATTCAAAGAAAACATGAGTATGTTTTATCTAGAAACACACAAAACTGGAAAAAGAAAAAGGAAACTAATTTCAAGTGAAGCAGGTATTAATTTTTAGCATAACTTAGCAAAGAATTTAAATGTATTTAGTAAGACCCTGATGTATTCATCTATATGGTGTTGCCCTTTACATATTTGTCAGTAGTATTTTTATTTGCATCTTGGTCCCCTACTCACACCCACCGAGGCCAAGAGCAGAGACTATGGGGAGATATTTATAAACAAGTAGTTGTGGAATACTGATCAGTTAGGATAGATATTGGTTAGAAATGTTAACGTGGAAGGAAATTGATTTTGAGTCTTATTTTTAGCTATCTTAATTATAATTTTTACTCCTGATGTAATGCAATTACAAAATAGGTCGCTATTGTAAATTCAGTACAATACGCAACCATGCTGCATTTATCAGTTTTTTGGTACAAGTACTTAACCACAGCCTGTGGTCAACTGTTTTCATTCTGTTCCTGTGTTTTTTGGATGGCAGTTGGAAAGATATTTAGCTATCAGAATTAGGGGTTACTATCTGAAAGTATTGGCTGTTGCATAAACCATGATAACAGATGAAAGAACAAACTTACAGTTGCTGTAATTACTGTATTTTTTAATGCCAAAAAGTAAACAAAATCTCTAGATATGCTGCTTTTTTTATTATTGAGGCTAAGGACTAGGAATTTCTTGAAATGGGGTTGTAGACTACATACAACAGTGAGTGAGATTTTTGAGGTTCAACAAGAAAACATTTCTGGTAGCAAATAGAAATCTCTGCTTTTAAAAAAAAATGCTGAGGAAAAACATCACCCTAGTAGGGAACCAGAAGTGCGCTTGGAAGGAGTTGCCAAAAGTTTGAGAAATAATCTCATTAAGTGGTGCAACCCTCTGAGTTTAAACTGGTGTGGTTTTTTTTTTTAACTGTTTTTTGTAGGGAGAGCTTTGTGATATTTGTCACCTTCTTCCTCTCCCCTCCCCCCCGCCATTTGCACTGTTCTGGGCGTTCTATATTTCACAATATCTCCCTTACATGGTAGGATCTGGGAGGAATTATGTGAAGGCAAAGTCATTTCTGTACATCATTAAATCTTCTACATTTGGACCCTGATGGATAATGTTAGATATTTCATTACTGCATTGTTAATTACGTTGACCTGTTTCTAATAAATTTATGTTTCCCATAATTATGCCTGCATTTAAAACTCCATCCTTTAAAACTTTAAAAATAAAATTTCAATAAAAATAGCTGTATAGATAAGAATATAGTACTGAATTAAATGTCTTTCCGGACATTTTTGGCTTTATGTTGCTAAAGACCAAGAGCTATTTTAAATCACAAGATTGAAAAAATCAAGTTTAAAAAAGCCTTAAACCATTAAAGGCTAGTGACGGAAAATGTGAATATATAATTGGTAAAGATAAAGGTAAAATTCAAATATAGAAAAGAGAAAAGGCCAGTGTGTTTTTTTTCTGAACATCTTTGTGTTGATTCTCTCACTTCTAATTTTGCCTAATGTCTTTTTAGTTTGGCATCAGTAAGGGGCTGCTGCTTTGTGAAACTCAGTTGGATCCTGATAATTAATACAAATTTTAGGCTTCTGTACAATATGATAGGTCCAAATGTCTTTGCTAAAAATGCAAATGTTAAAAATATATGGCAAAAATTTTCTGGACTTTAATGTGCACAGCAGTCAGTGCAAAGCAGACACAGCTTTTTCTAGCTGTGAAGTTAGAATTGATGTTCAGTTTTGTTTTGCTCAGATATTCTTTTTTTTTTTTTCTTTTTCTGATATTGATATAGTATGTTGATAAAACTTATCATAAAATGAGTGCAGGCACAAGTGCTTATTTCTTCCAAAGGCTTTCAGAAACTGAGGTCTAATATATTTAACTAATTCAATCTCAGCATTGATTTATAAGGCAGTATGCATGTATTGTAATTAGGTCTATTTGAATAATTTATGGTGGTCCAAAGTTTAATTCTATTAAGAAATGCACACAAGGATAATCCTGGAGTTCTTACTTGGTGCACAGACTTGCAAAGAGAATTTCTGTCTGTTACTCCCAGGAGTTTTGAGGGTTGCAGTATTTTATAGGGTCAATCTTGTTCAGGTAAATGATAACATTTCTGTCAAACTGTACTATAGTAGCGTTGAATAGGGATACCGGTATTTGGTCCACAACAGAAGGGGTATGCTTTCTGAGATGTGTGATCACATTCAACCTATTTATAACTGACCTGAAAATATGTTACTATTAAGAAATTGAAACTTGGGTAATTTTAAATTTTTAAATCATTTTTACACTATGCAAAATCACTATTATTACTATTAGAAAGTTAAAAATGAGCATACTCCAGAAAAATAATGTAAAATTAAAAATGAATTCCATTCCACTGTTTAGGAAAGCATGTTTTAAGAAATTAAAATAAGAAAAAAAAATTTAAAAGGCTTCATAATTTTTCTTTTTTTTTTTTCCCCTAGGAAATGTCTACACTCAATGACAATAAAAATCAATGAGTAAATAAACACAATGAGAACATGTTTACCAAGCATCAAACCTTGAGATTTCCTGAAAAAATTTGGGCTTACAATGAACTACTGAAAAAATGTTCTTGTACGTTCTCCTTCGAGATTACAGCAGTGCAACCTAAGCAGAATTTCATCCCAGACAGATTTTATGTGATTTGAAAATAAATGGCTTCTGATATATTTGAAAAAGAATCAAGTTATGTACTTTACACTTCTTTTAATGTCAGTTAGTCATGGTAGAATAATGCTTTAGGATAACTGTGCTCTTTTAAGTATCACAGGAAAATAACCTTTTCAGTTAGCTAAGGAATTTATTCTGTCATTAATATTTGCTTAAGGAAAAGCTGTACAATTAAAGCTAAGAAGCAGTAGTGAGCAATACTGAAGGAGAAAGCTGAAAGTGTTGTAGCACTGCTGTTCTCAGAAGGAAAACCAAGCTTGTTACACATATTACAAAATGATGTCCAGTGCAAATCTCTGTTCTGTATATGTTTTAAATCTAAAATACCTCTTCAGGTATTCTGAAATAATGACCAGAAGTGTGGACTGGTTCAAATTCTGCAAAGGCTGTTTCTCAAAGGGCAGTTCAATCAGGGCAGTGAAACTTTAACCTGTTCCTTTCACTTTCCCAACTCTGTCCCACAGGTGGCCCACAGGGTTTTGGGGTATTCTGTGCCTTTATACCATTTCTGATTTAAAAATGGTAATTGTTGATCTCTACAGTGCCTTTGGACCAGTGTTGCACTGGTTTTGCTGGCATATGCCAAGATTTGCTTAGATGTATTGTTTTATTTTGAACATTCTTTTCACATTTGCTATTTACCACATAGAATACAGTAATGTAAATCTTAATCTTTCATTTTAAATCAGCTCATTCTTATGACTGAATCATTTTGACTGCTGTGTTTTCAATTCCCTCTAGCTTGGTAATATCTTTCTTGTAATTAGGTTGCTTAGAAATACACAGTTCCAGGTATAGCCATACAGGAGCAGATGAGTTAGGGCAATTTCTTCCTTTTCTGAAATGATGCTTCTAGGCATGCAGCCCAGCACAAAGTTGGATATTTTCCTTGTTTTATCACATCTGCCTAATTTGCAATCTTTTATAACACCTAAATGTCTCTCAGCATATTAACATTACAGATGTTGCCTCTCTTTTTGAGAGCTACATTTTCATTATTTTTCACACTTCATTAATTTTGCTTTTTAAAAAAAAATAATTTTTAAGCTGCTTTTATGCATTCAGATCTCAATGAAGGTTTTTGCAATGTTTCCTGTTTCCCGTCAATGCCATCTCTTCTGTGAGGTTTTGTTTAAACTTTTCTGCTTTCCTTTTAGAATGTTTATGAAGATATTAGATCGAGTTAGAGCCAAATCAATTTATTGCTGAATCTTCAAGGTAGCTTCTCTCCATGCCATCATTCGCTCTGTTTCAGTCCACGAGTGCTCACATCCATACTAATCTTTTATTAGAACAAGGCACCCTGTTAGCTGATTTTTCTTTTTAAATTACAGTCTAAGTGTGTTGCGTCTTCTTTGTTTCCCCATGTATCAATTAATTCTGCAAGTCTCTTTTCTAGAAAGATTTGATTCTGCCTAATGGCAATGCAACTGTCTGCTGTCATCAGCCTGAGATCATACTCTTTATAGTTGTTTAACTATTTATCAGAAACAGAAGTTTTCTCTCCAGGTCAGTAAGTACCTCGACCTACCTAGACTGGACGCTAACATAGAACAGATTTTCATGCTACCTTATCTGGACTCCTTTAAAGTATTTTTTCAATAAAAGCTATTTTTAAAATTAAGAGAAAAGAACTCATTGGCCTGGAAACCAATTACAGTGCTTGAACTCGGGTTTTGTTTGCTGTTTGTTTTTAATAAAAGAGAAAATTAGTTAGAATATAGAAGCAATTTTTTCTGCATTTGTACATTTTTGCACTAAGATGATGGGTGTGTTTGTATGTATTGTTCATACAGAATTGAAGCTGTCCCTTCATGATTTCAGTTGCAGTGCACGGTGAATTTTTCTTTTTGTAGTTATTTAAGTGTCTCTGTAATACAGGCATTAAAAGACAATCCAAATACTTCTTGATAATGAACAGTGCTTTCCGACTTCAATACGTTTTGTAAGATTATTATGTAAGAAAATGCTAACTAAAACCCCACAAAATTGTAGTGGTGGTGTAGGGAGCACAGGTGGTAATTGTGTTTCTGATGTTCCAGATACTGTTCATGTATCTGTCTTACAGAAATGCTTTCTATTCCTGCATACTTTGGTTTATGCCATGACATATAGGGTACAGTTAAAGGCTCTCTATGAAGTTACCTTTGACTTTGATAAGAGCATCTGTGGTATTGGAAACAGAATAAAAGCTTACTGTGGTATTGAAACTGCAGAAGGCCCTTAGGTCTTGGGCTTGGCTTTTGGACAGCTCTTTGAGGAGAGGGTAAGTCAGAGTCCCTGGCACACTGCAGAGCCACTGTGGTCACCTTGAAGATGGCGGTTCTGTGGATCTTTATCTTTCTTCATTATTTCTTTTTAAGATTTTCTTTGTGAATACTGAAATAAAGGAACCAATGTTCTTAAAGAATACCAGTCTGTTCCTTTTTGAAGGCTAATTGTTTGCATGCTGAGTACTAGTTGCTGCTGTTGCTAACCCAGAACAGTGTCTCTAATGCCCGGGGTGTGGGAGAACTCACACAGTGGCAGCAGGTGAAAAATGATAGATATTTGCTTGTCTTTATCTCTTAAAATAGCGTGAGTCAGATTTTATGTTTCAAATAGTTGCTGATTTGAGCTTACTTTCTTTTTCTAGTAACTCTGAGGAAAGATAGCTATTGCTTCTCTTTTGAATTTATTTAAAAAAACCCCAACCCTAAACCCCCTAGATTTCAAGGAAAGAAATGTATATCTAACATGGTAGAAATTGGTAGAAGAGGGACATGTTAAATTATGTGCACAACAGTAGTCCAGATGACCATCACTGTGGAATTAAGTTAAGCAGTTGAGTTTATTGTCAAATCAGTCTGCTTGTTGTGTGATGCATTTGATAATTTTCCTAAGTTAATTAGTTCCAAGCAGATATTTTGTAGCACTATGGCCTGACTGTAAAATAATGTTGCTGGTTCGTTTCAAATGGGAGGGTCACCTTACATAATTTCTCTACAGCTTTAAAAAATATCTTAATGTTATTTGGAATAAAGCTAAGCTGGAAATTCTGTCAGCCATTTAGTCCAACGTGATTATACCAGTTTGAGAATGTCAACAATTACACAGTACTCATGTTTAATTAGTAAAAGGGAAGCACCTGTATTTTTAAAGGAAAAGACTCCAGGATTAGAATGTACAAATTAAAGTTTTAACAAAAGACAAAAATGAGCGTATTATTCATCCTTGGGGAAAATCAGTCACTGGATGGGCTCTGCTCATGGAAAAAATGCAACAAATAGTTCATTTTGCATGTGGTCTCTCCATGCTTTTGTACTGATGGGTATCAGAAATGATGTTTACAACTCCTTAGTCTGTCCAACAGCAAAACAAAAAAATGAAGAACACTTCTGGTGGTTAGACAGACCTGTAATGCTCTCGCTTTAATTTCTCAAGTTTTACACTTGACGCATCATTCCAGCCTGAAAATGTGACTTTTTATTTGTTTTCTTTAAATCACTTTCTTTGAGCCACCATCTGGTTGAGGCATTAAAATAGGCAATATTACTCTAAGAGTTTTCTTAAGACCTTTCTTTGGCTGTTAATTGCACATTTATAATTATGTTCTTATAAAAAGATAAAAGAGTTATGCAAGATTATTCTTGGCAGCAGACCTAAGGTGAAAACCTGCTGTTTTAATGTGTAAATTATAATGTGTGCAGTTCTGAAGAGTGGTTTTGTGAAATGCTCAGGTAAGTGCAAGAATCTAAGAGAGCTGTCAAAGAGTTTGCACTCTTAAGGGGCTAATGTTCATTGAAAAACAACTCATAATATGCTGTGCCTGAAGGCTAAATGAGTAGTTTAAGTTAAACACAATCACTAACTTAAAGGAAACAATTGTTCCTCAAGCAAAGTTAAAGAAATGCAAAAAACAGTCTCACTTTGATGCCTGTTTAAAATCATTAATTTTCCTGTAAGTTAATGTAAATCAAGGATTAAGCAGAAACTGTTACCATCTGACCCTTATAAACTAAACTTCTGTGTGGCTCGTCTATTTGAAGTCAAATCTATCCATACATCTAAACAGGAAACTGAATAAAAACATTTTTTCTTTTCATTTCCTATATCCTGCAAACTTTTTTCAAAACCTATTTCCTTTTTAAATTTAGTCTGCATACTTATAAATCATTTTCTTTTTCCTGTGTAGGGTTTTGTAAACTTACCCCCAGTTACTCCACAGAGTAGTATGAGGGACCTCCCCAGGCATTGCAGTTTACCCATCTGTAAATGTTTTTAAAAGTACCTATCTTTGCAGAATGGGTTTGGTCTGTGTGAGGGATCCAAGCTCATATGTGAGCTCCTGGGGACCATACAAGTATCATATCTATGATCAGTTGGATTTCATGACTGTAAGTGGCAAATGCTGGGGACCCGGGATTACGATGTCTACCTGCAGCTCAGGGTGATCTCCACCTTGTAGATCTCTATTTCTCTGGCTATAATGACATTGATAGACAGAAAATACTTCGAACTCTACAGATGAAATTTCTGTGTATTATTACTACTATTACTGCAATTATTTATTTGCTATAAGGATAAATGACACAGCTCTGTTGCTCACCATTTAGGTTTGAGGATTGTTGAGAGTTTAAAAAGGTGGTAAATATCTAACAGATATTGCTGTCATCTGTCATGTTGGGGAGATACATAGTGTGTGGATATAGAAAACACTTCATTCAATGAATATATCTGTTTTCTTGTGTGTGTTTTCATGAGAAAGGTTCTCAGCTTAGTGAACTGTAGCTTTGTTATCAGATGTTTCCATATCAAAAGATCATCATTTTATGCCTGGTCTGTTAATCCTCATACAATGTCGTGAGTAGTTTGAAGTCAGGTTCTTCGCTCTTTCTGCAGATAATCTGACTGTAAACCCACCTGGATGCAGTCCTGAGTAATGTGCTCTAGGCAATCCTGCTTTAGCAGGGGAGTTGGACTAGATGATCTCTAGAGGTCCCTTCCAACTCTGTCTAATCCGTGAATCCATGAAAGGCCAGATACTGACAGTGAAGGATTCACAGCCCTTAAAGATACTGAGCTGTCTCTTTCCTTTTGGTCATCTCTCTGTTCTGCATTCCTTGCCCCTTAGCACAGGATTGTGTCCCAATATAAGTTGCTTATAACAGCAGTGTTACTGTTTATGATGAGTTATTCCTAGATAGGCAACAACTTCTGGTTTTGAATTATGTTGTATTGAATTTCCAGAAAGTCAGTACGTGTTTGCTGTAATCCTCATCTTTGGTAGAGTTACATGGGTAGCTGATACCTGAATATTTCATGCGAAGGAACATGATCTGTGCAGTGTCTCTAAGCTGGATGTGGCAGTATTCAGGATGTTGGTTTACACAACCATTTTGGTTGGTTACCATTGTTTCTCTTCTCTCCTTGCATGGCTGTAGCCTAAAAAGAGGGGAAATTTCTAAATGCTTTTAATTTGTCGCCCACCTACAAAATAATTTTGAGATACATGCTTGTGCAGGCCCAATGTGAAGGGTACACCTGGATGTTTCACTGTCTTGATACTTGTTCTTCTGCCAGCTTGGCAATGAAAGATGTAGTCCCACATCTGTGTCCACCTGATTTAAATGCATTGAAGAATCCTGTATCTGCTGTTTGGCAATGTAGTTACCCCATGAGTCCTTCAGGAAAATGTCCTTCCTCAAACAGAATAATGTGTTCAATATAGGAGTTTTATATTTTTTTCTTCAAAAACTGAATGAAGAATATAAAGCCCATTGTTTTTGAAAAGAATTCTTGTGCATAAGCAGGAGATACATGCTTTTTCTTTAAACACA
Organism: Limnodromus scolopaceus; assembly: GCA_028565335.1. Classification (NCBI taxonomy): domain Eukaryota; kingdom Metazoa; phylum Chordata; class Aves; order Charadriiformes; family Scolopacidae; genus Limnodromus; species Limnodromus scolopaceus. The sequence goes on from JAOXNO010000063.1 coordinate 15,622,216, forward strand.
TAATGAAAAGGAAAGTGATACTCGAACACCAAATTCCTGCCATTCAGAAAGGTCTGTTAGAGAACATGGAGAAAGAAAATATACAGGAGCTCTTGGAGTCTTAATAACTGGTACTTGGTAATATGCTTTTAGCAACAAATCTGACAAGAATTCTGTCTTAATATTGCGGCTACATGCTTCCCCGCTCTTTTTCTGTAGTTCACTTGAGTTAATAAGCACGTTGGAGGATTGAGGATAAAACAATCCTCAGAACTCCAGAACTGGCACTTGTCGAACATACAGCATCGAAAGAGGATGTAGCACATGTCAGAACTGTCACCTTCTGCAAACATGCCTCTTTTCCTTGGTTTTGTAGTTGATTAAATGATATTTGTATTCATCTGCCTCTTCCTTGTGGAAGAGGCACAGTTTACCCATCTGTAAATGTTTCTAAAAGTACCTATCTTTGCAGAATGGGTTCGGTCAAATCTGTGTCTCTCATTTTGGTCCAGTGGCAGAGGATAGTAGACTTGCTCTGCTTAGCAGGATAGGTGATTACAGTGTTAGAGCATGATCCCACTTGCATTGAAAGGAAAAAATAAAAAGACTCTTTTGATGATTTTGAATGTAGCAAATAGGACTTAAATGAATTTGGCTCTGGACCAGATAATCCTCTTTTGTTGATTTTAAAACACTGGCCACAGCAGTGATTACAACATAAGAATACAAAAGGGGTTTTATTTATACTTCACTTTTTCTTTCATGTTTCCAGTCATAAAAATAAATATGTCTTATTAGAAAAGAAAAAAGTTACTTGGTTTGCTTTGCATGCTGGGAGGCATTAAGTATTTCCTTTTTCTAGGGGAAATGTGTCACTTGCGTTTAACTCAGATAAAAATAAATGAAGATAAAACTAATTTAATTTTAGAATATAATTTTTTTATTTGTTGAACAACTGTTGTTTTAAAATGGATAGCCTGCTGAGAAAGAAACAAAGCCACTTCAACAAAGCAGGAAATCAATAACCACAAGAAAGTCTGAAGAAAATTAATGCATACAGTGTGAGCAAGTGACATAGAAATTATTTTCTGGTGTAAGAATGGTAATAACAGAAGGCATATGGAGTGGATGAAAAGCATGATAGAAACATACATAGAAAAGATGTGTTCTCCATTTCTATTTATAAATAATGACCTCTGTGTTACAGTATTTAAACTTTGAGGGGTCTAGATAGTGATTTTCTTCCTGATTTCCCCACCCCCTAGTCCTAGGTAAATATTTATGCTTGCAAAATTTAGTAGACTGGCAGTCACGGAAACGTATGTCTTTCATTTATCTCCAGGAAATCTGGTTACAAACACTCTTTTACTTGAATTCTTTTAGTGTTTTTCAACAGCTTTAAAAAAAAATATCTTTACTAGGGAGCAGTGAATTGTGCGTGTGATGTATGATTGTGATTCTGTTGGAAGTCTGCGGCAAGACTGTATTTGCCCATAGTAGGAGTAGGACTGTGCTTGCACAATCTCTTGCCATACAAAGCAACACACTTCTATTTTCTGTCTTCTCCAAGCCAAGTTAAATATTGCGTGTTCAAAGTGAGGGAAGCAGAAATGGAAGCTAGAAATTTAACACATACCACATACATTTTGGGAGAGACAAACCTTTCAGTCTGAAGGAAGATCTTTTAAAGAAATCAACAGCAGGTATGACTTGTCTGATAAACCGCTGTATCTACTCTAGGAAATACTTTATTTCTGGAAATCCCTGAACTTGTGAGTAACTCGTACCACTTGTCAGTGCTCTGAACTGATTCTGGCTTTTTCTGTAGATCGCTTCTTCCAATTTTTCTCACTATATATGACAGTCTAGATGATATTAAAAAAAACAACACATTTACAAAATGGCATTGTGTTTTTCTGTCAGTGGCAAACCAGTCTTAACTGTGGTGAGAAAGGTTCCTGGGTATAGCTGCCAATAGAAAAGCAGACAAGCTTTTGGTCAGAAAAGTACTTCAAGTCAGATATTTAAAAAAAAAAAAAAAAAAAAAGAGGTAGTATTTTTGAAGCTAACTATGAGTTGAGAATAATTATTCTCACTTGGATTAGATCTGTATCCATCAGACCACCTGGAAGGCAAAGGGTAAAATTTCCTGGTGGAGCAGAGGGAGTATTACCAAGAAGGGGAAGAGTGATGCTGTAACCGCTTATGGGAGGCAATGAGACCCGCTGCTCACAGACTGCAACGGGGAGAGGTCAGGGAGAAATTGGATACCATGAAACCGGTGTCTTTATTGAATCCATGTTTTTGGTAGCCAACTGAGTTACAGATTCTAATTGAAACATACTCCTTCTCATACAATCAGCTCCGAGGTGGGCCCAATTCAGAATCAGAGTGCAGCAGAGTTTGTTTATGCAATCATTTCAATCATTTGCTGTTATAAAGAGTTTTAGTCAGGTAAAGTTTGTGTGTCTATGTGTGTGCAAAATATGGCAAGTTTCTAGCATTACTGCTGGGTAAGTCTTAATGTAATTGATATCATTATTCTAGTTTTATACTGAGGTGGCAGAGAGAAGAATTCAATTGTAAATCTCTTGTGTATCAAGATAATCCTCTTCAGCTCCCTGTGCTGACCTGTGAAGCTGTTCGTAGTAGTGACAGTCCTGGTGTGACACTTCAAGAAAAGTCTCGCCTTTTTCAAGACACACATGGCAGTATTGAGATAAATAGTACAAATGGGCCAAGGTTTCACCTCAGATGCAAAATAAGTTTTTTAGCATATCGTTTTGATCAGGGTTTGGGCAGATTCAAAATCACCTTGGAGGACACGATCCTTGATCTCTTTTGGAGAGGTTTTGGGTTCAAGAACTGTTTGTTAGGCTTTAAGGGTTGTTCCTAAGCCTGCTACTAAAGTCAGAATCTCTGAGGTCAGGAGACTTACGGAGGTGATACCTACCCACAACCATCACAGCCTTTCTGGAATACCCACCCTGCTACTCCTTACAAAAGCTGCCCTTTTATTCCATATTGTTGAGGCATTTACTCCATAATAATAATATTACTAACCTTTCTGAAAAGTTAGTAATTTTTCCTGGAAAAAATCATTACAGGTACTTTCCTTCATTCAGTCACATGAATTTTTTTAAACAATGAATATGATTTAGAGTTTTTATTTTTAAATTTGTTTTTGTTGCATGTTTGAGTATTCCTAGTACAAGCAGAGACAATACTGTGTACTATGGTGATAGTTTTTAAGTCAGCTCTAGGAGAAATTATGTGATTATTTGTTGGATAAGCTGCATAATTTACTGTTCAGTGTTTATCTTAAAATGAAAGTTTTGTTTTTCTAGAGGAAAGCTTTTGAAAAAATAAATAAAGAATTAGTGCACAGGGTTGGTTTGTTTCCTTTTGTATGTTTATAGTTAAAATTTAAGGCATTCTGATGTTATTGTACTAAACCTATATCCTTTGCTTATTAGCTGAAGACTTTGCTGTGTCAAGCTGCGCAGTCCCTCCTGTACCACTTGCTGTGGGTCAGGATCATAACAGGGAGGGTGGGTTTCCACAGAGGTGCCGCCATCTTGGCTGTGGGGCACCTGAGGAGCTGGCCAGAACTGGCTGGAACCGGCTGTGTCCAGCACTGGGCAGCCCCGGCCTCACCTCACGGAGACCCCTGCAGCCAACCACTACCAAAACCTGGGCATGTAAGTCCAATACGTAGTGAAAGGCCTCAGAAGCATTATCTTCTCATTTACTGCCAGAAATACCAAGATACTACTTGTTCTGTCTGTAACTCCACGCATGTGGAGAAAATTTCTGTTGAGTGTGCTGTTTAAAGTAGGGGGAAAAGGCAGGAAAATAACCTGTGGATCAAAAAAGAAACTTGACAATACCAGCAATGAAGGTTGATGATTTTTTTTATAATTTATTTATTTATTTTTAAATAGTAGGAAAAAATCATTGCAGGATTGATTATTGGAAAAAAAAAAAAGAAGAATGCAGTGGATAATCCATCACTAAAGGACTTTAAAATGAAAACTAGACAGCCCTTCCAAAGCTATGCTCTACTTTATCTAGAAAGTGTGAGCCCGAATCTGGATTATATGCTGAGGAAGGAATGGGTTTTTTTAGCTCATGGGAGAGGAGTCCTTTTAAGCCTCTAAAACCAAAATCATGGTTAGGATTTAGCTGGAAGATTAGAGTCTGGATTTACACTGGTATCGATCCTTGGTGCCACAGAGCTATCTACCAAAATGCCATCTGAAGACATGTCAAGGAGCAAGGGGAGGGGTGGCCAGGCACTGAGAACATCCCCACGAGTTCATGCTGTCACAGGGATTGCTCTTCCAGTGTGTGCAGGTACTTACTGTATTTGGGTGTTTCCTCTTTGAGTCCTCATTAGACACTTGTATTTCCAGAAGCTCTGAATAGTTTAACCTCAAACTGAGGGAATAACGTTTACTGTCCTCAGATATGGGAAGGACATCAGTCTCGAGTGTGGGATCAGTTCTGGGGTCACCCTGGTCAGTGATTTTCCCCTTGTGCCTTTGGAGTTTTACTGACAGATAGGGCTAGGGTAGGCAGGGCTGTTTAAATGGGCTCAGTTTACAGTCTTATTCATATTAACATCTTATGATAACAGGAAGATTTTAAAGATAAATTTAATGTGAATTTTGAAAATTTTGCTTCTGTCCTTTTTGTATTTTCATGGTCCTAAAGGTTTGTGTGGTGTTGTTTAAACAAGTCCTTTTTCTTATGTACGTTTGCAGTAGAAGTAATAACCTTGTCTATCTCTGTAGCTAGCAAATTAAATTATACCAGTCACAAAATCTGGGAAGGTAACAGTGAAACAGTGTAGCTACTTACTTATACTGCCTGTTTAATTTCATGCAGTTCCAGGACCATCCCCTAACTAAAGGGTATTTTTTGTGTTGCGAAGGTTAACCCTCAGATGTTTACTTCTGGATACGATCGCCTAATCATAGAGGCTCCTTTTGATTGCCAAGAACAATTCTTCCTTTCAGCATGGACATAGGTGCAAAGGGTGATACAGAGGACTGTTTCTATGTTCCTTCATTTATTATTCTTTGAAAGATTAACTTCTATTTTCTAGCTTTGAAGAGTCTTTACAAAACTGTGAAAACACTGAAACTTGTAATGCGGAGACTAAAAATGGTTAAAGCAAGAGTAGTTTCCCATTGCACTGAAGTTGAATTGCTGTGAAAATACTGTACCACCAGACTACAATATACCACTCTTAAGGAATTAGCTATTGTTTCATGTGGGTTATGTGATACTTGGTGCTGTAAATATATCAAGTGCTTGCTATTATGTTTCTGTCTATAGATAATAAGCTTAAACAGTCACATGTTTACAAGTTTCATTGAATGGAATCTTATTGAGATACAGCTCAGTGGAAAACAGCAGTATTTCAAAAACCTTTCTTTGAAATGATGTTCCCCTAAATTGGCATTGAATTCAGATAAAGGTCAAAAATAAAACTTGTAAGGACGTAGTATCATACAGACACGTATGACATGCCATGAGTATTTATAATAGATGGTGATTCCCTGCTTGGAAAGCATCCATGCAAATATTTGTAGAAGTATGTATGTGGAAACTATGAAATAGTGCTTTAAAAAATTGGTGCTAAATTAACTCAGATGAAAGCAGATTTATAGCTCCTCAGTGTAATGGCGTATCTTTGCACTAGCTTGGACTGTTTGCTGCAATATATGTGGTGTTCAGCTACATTAACGAAAGTGAATTTCCTCCTGCCTTTTCTGATTCAATTTTCAGTTCAATACTATTTTTTGTCTTTGGGGCAAATCCCGAAGATTTTATACAGATCATTTTCTCATTGAAATATGTTCTTCATAGGTGAGATTGAGACTGTTCATTGTCACTATGAGGTCCTCCCATGTTCTTTTTCCCAAGAGACAGTCCATGATTCAGTCTTGCAGTCCTGGTTTTGAGACCTGTGTCTTCAAGGAGTGATGGCTGGGCTGAGTGATATCCTTCAGCTCGGGGCAGAGCCTGCTGACAGCCCAGAAATTGAGCTGTCAGTCAGGGAAGGAAGCCCATCAGGCTCTGAACAGGCATGCAGTGAATAGCAGCAGGTAACAGAGACCTCTGTGGTCCTGTGTGATTGTCCATATGCTGGATTTGAGGCTTACTGAAAGAGAATAACTGACACTTTCTTTGGCTCTTTGAGGAAGGTGAGCCATTAAGTGCTTGCCCATGTAAAATCTTTATTCTGTCTGTATCTTTGCCAACATCAGCTGTGGGCTGTTTGGAGTGGAGCTGTGTTTGTTCCCGTGCTGACCCCAGCTGACATCAGGGCTGAGCTGCCACTTAGAGGTGAAATAATCCTAAAAGCCTTTTAAGTGGCTTTCTTCTACATACTGAATAGTCAGATATTTTAGGAAATTAAAAATTAGCCAGAATGCAAATTGCATAATAATATTGCCTATAATCTCTAATGGTTCACAGCTTTCACTGGATTCAAAATCCAAATAGAACTATCAGAGTATCTGAGCTGAGGTTTGGATAGCTCATTATATACTTGGCAGTATCTGTGTCACTTTCACATTTGGTTTAGCTGGACATCTTCCGTGAGCATTGTTTTGACAACAAATCTGTGATTTAAATCTGTGGTTCTGGGTATGTAGTTAGTGGCATGATTCCAGCACCAATGGGCCCCCTCCTGCTAGGTTTAATCTAGGTAGAGTGGGTAACAATAGTAGTAAAGACACAGCAGCAGGAACTTTGTCCCACTGGGTATGATCTCAAGTTGCCAAATGAACTGTGTTTTATCCATGCTACTGTGTCTTCACTGCCACAGTTACTAATTTAATGTAGTTATATTAAATTAGTGTGCATATATGTACATGTGCTGTAGTCGTGCTTTCAATTTCATTACTGACATACCCTTAAATTCACCTGGTGCAATGTGTTAAATAGATAGGCCTTTCATCTTGTCTAGAGCTGTGAATCACAATTTTGAAATTTGGTGATTTATTCTCCTTTTTTCCTGTGTCAAGTGTTATTTGACAGGAAAAAATTAACAGCAGGAAAGTTGAGGCACTTTTATATCTGCAGGCATACTTGTAAGTAATTCAGAAAGAGTTATTTAAAGTTTTAAATCTCAATGAACCAAAAATCCTTTTTTGGTTTGAAACTTATTTTGAAATGCCTGCCTTCAGAAATAAGCAGTTAAACTTCCTTGAGTAAGAACCAATCACTTGTTCTCTATTGCAACTATAGTAACATTTGCTTACTAGGAATTCAGGTAATTTTTCTGACTGTACACCCAAACTCAAGTTTTAAATAAATAACCTAATCATTAAATAACCAAAAGGTCCTGTAGACCTTGGTGGGGATAAATCTGTTAGATGTGTCTATGAATGGTATAGACTTACAAAGAATATTGTCTGGTATTGACTCACAATCTTAGCTTTTTAAGATAATGCTTCGCAGGTCTTTTTGATGTATCTATTTAAGAAATTTATAGAAAGCTTATTTAAATTCTGTATTATCTTTTTGCACAGCTTAAAGCAAGTAGTCCTGAATTTATGATCTTTTATTAAGTGAGGTAGACTGCATTGAGATGTAGTGAGACAATGATGTTTTGCAAAAAATAAATTTTGCTATAAATTAGATAATTTTATACTTCCCTACACTGCTCCAGTATTATTCCAGAAAGCTTTATTGAAGATGTTTTAATGAATCAGACCCACATATTTTTTTTTTCAAACAAAAGTATTTTCTGCAATTCTGTTGTAGTACCTGAAGACCTCTTTAGGTAGTAGGCAGGGAAATGCCAATCATGTTTCATACAGTAGGTAAACTAAGAGCCACAGATGACTCCTAGTGATAAGTGTCAGTCACAATTACTGCAGAAGGAGACTTCTACTTCTGCACTTCTCATAATTCTTAGTGCCTGTTCATATTTATCATTTTTTGGGAAGCTTCTAAATTTTATTCAGAGAATCTCAGCTTTGAGATGTGAAACCTCAGGGGAAAAAGTTCTGACACCGCTCTCTTCAGTCTCTTCTGGCTCTTTCTAGAGAAGAAAACTTGCAAGTGTTATTTTTTGAAATTTAAATATTACAAAACTAAGTGCCAAATAAAAATGTGCAAAAAACATTAGAATTTTATTTATCCTCATGATTTCAGGGTCACAATTTGTGAATATTTGGGGTTAGAAGTACTGTAACTAGGTCAAGTAAATGAAGTATAAAATAGCTTCACAGTTATACTTTATGTCAGGTGAGTAGTCAAGCCTTAAATTGTCTGCTCCATCACCTTTCTTTCTTTGACAAAGAAAAAAATTGAATGAATTTTTATCAAGAAGATGTCAACACTGGTATTATTAATTGCAGATATATTTGGACTCAGTTGTGGAAAATGTGGAAACTAAGAATTTGCTGTGGGCTAAAAAAGGGAGACCAAAGCACAATGTATCTTATCTCCTCTTCCCAGGCAGGTGGCTTTGTCTGGCTCACCAGGGGAGCCAGTATTCCCAGGAGGTACAAGGCATATCTGGCATCTAGAAAATAAATATACAAGTATAATTTAGAGAGTGTTAGAACAGAGGGTTTCTCTGCAACCTAGAAGATCTTCAGGTGGCCACTTGAGGAACACGCAGGGTAAAGGGACTTGGTTTGCCTGACTCCCCTGCTTGTTTTCCAGGGGAAACAACTTGCTCCTGTTTGGTGTCTCACTGTCACAGCATCTATACATCTGCCAAGAGTAATACTACTAGCAAGATTATCTGTCCGTCCTATGCAATTTGTAGAATGTTATATATGTAGGAAAACAGCCTCTTTTTTAACAGTGTCACATAACTTTCTTTTAAGCAAACTAGAAAAATAAGTTCCACATGAAAATGTGTGTTTAGAAACAAACATACTGGAAAACCATGCTGAGAAGATGGTTACTGTTTGTTGAGATAGACCTGGAAGCATGTCTTGAGTATGGGGGCTGCGTTTAGTTTGGTTTAGGGACTTCAATAATTTCTTGGTTGATGAAAAAAAAACAAAGAAGGAAAAGCTTATGAAACTTAAAGAGAGTACCAAGGTGGTTAGGGTTTCATGCACACTGGAAAATGGCATTAGGATGCAAATTGATATTGACAAAATGGAAAGCTTGTCTTAAATAGCATTCAGTTTGACTAGGACATATGCAGTGTAAGAAAAAAAGTGGGCCAAGTTACTTTTACCTGTAATATGGGGATAAAGTATATACTTTTGGTATTCGTAGCACATGTTCAGTGAGTCTAAAGATCATGGATATAAACACTGAGTCTATAAATTCCATCTGTATGTATGAAAACCTCACAAAGACAAAATATGATGGGCTCTCAAAAAATACAAAGAGTGTCTGTAAAGCAGGCAAACGTAATTTGTTTTCCATGTCTGCGGAGTAGACAACAAAAAGTACCTTGCTTAAATTACAGAGGATAACTAGGTTAGATGTCAGTCCCCATTCCCCCACAAACCTTTCCTGATAGGGAGGCTCACCTAAGCATTGGTGTGGATTTGCCTAAGGATGTTGTGAAATCTCCAGCACCAAGTGTGTTCAGAGGCAGGCTAGACTAACATTTGTCAGGGATGATTTGAGTGCACTTGATCCTGCCTTGGAGTAGAGGTAGAGAGAGCAAGTGACCTTTTGAGGCCTATTTCAACTTTATGATTTGGCGAGTGAACCCAGCAACACTGACACCCCAAAGCTCTTGAATTTTGCTGTTGCCTCATACTCTGAAGAGTCTGGCTGATGGCTTCTCTCATATGCATTGCTATAAAGCATTGGGTTAACTGTGGAATTGGTGTATTTAGCAAAAAACAATATCCAGCTGGATGGGTGGTGGTCTGGTTTTTTTCTGCTATGTTGTATTCTTGGACATCTGTACAAGGGGCATGACTTGGGTTATTGCTAAAGGTAATTATGGCAATAAGTCCAGAAGTCTAAGACTTGAGGAGGATTTTAAAAGCTACTGCTGGTGCTGTGCTGAATGCCCTCTAGTCCACTACCTGCCTGTCCTGCCAGCCCCTGGGACAGCAGCAGGGCAGGGTTGCTTAGAGACGACCTTTCCTCATCCTGTCAGCCACACCGTTCCAGGGGATGGAAGTGAAGGAGGCGGCAGAAGGCATTTGGCAGGTGGCTGTCTCAGCTCCTCTGCTCAGGCATTGCTCAGGCATCTAAAAAGTCACAGTAGGAGTTAGCACTGGAGCTGCTCTCACTGGAGTGGGGAGCTCCCAAAAAATGTAGAGGTAAGACCAGGACCAGAGGGGAACTGGGAATTCGGCAGGAGGTGGAGGTTTAGAGGGAAGTAATTATAGGTAGCTTTGGTCTGAAAGACAGAAGTGATGTGATGGATGGGTTAAGAGCAGAAAATTAGAAAGATTCAGAAAGTTGGGTAATGGTCAAACATGGGAGAGAGGGATTGGAGGAAGTGGACTGGGTGGGATGGAAACAGGATACGTGAAGATTAAGGAAAAGTTTAGGTAGAGGGTGGATAGTTGTGTGGCTGAGAGGCGTTCATCCCCTAAGGACCAAAACTCACTGCAGTAATTTTCAGGAGAGTAACTGTATGGGGACCTTGGTGACAGGCTTGGTGAATCACGCTTCCAACTCCTCTGTGTCACTGTTGAATGCACTGATAGAAGCCATATGGAAGGGAGATCACAGGTGCTAAAGTGCTCCTGGCCTGGAAGAGAGATGCTCCTCCAGGTCAGGAGTACTTGCGAAGATGCAGCCTTGAGGCAGCCCATTTTACCAGCCTAGAGTTTGGCATCAAACCCAATTTACATGTCTGTGTGTGAGAAACCATCTGTAGGCTGTGAGCTCAGACACCTGGAGACTACACATTAAAAGGGGAAGAGTGGCCATAAAGTATGGGGGTCAGCCGATGCAATTGTTTGCTTGCTGTCACTGCTCTATATACAGCTTGTGTGGACTGGGATTTTTCTGAAACAATCATCCCAGTTCTCAATAAGGGAAGTTATGTGGTATTATTCAGATCTGTACTGGACTTCTACTAATCCGTGATTTTTAGGAAGAACGCAATGATAATGTGCTACTTCCCATTCTCGATGGTAAAGTTAATAGAGATGTATAGTCTTGGCTCTGAACAATTCAGTGGTATTAAGGAGTCTTATTTTTCCTAACAGTAACACCAATTCATAGTGACAGAAAAAAAGTTGAGATTTGTGATGCTTTAGGAACAAACTTGCACCGACATTTTCACTGAGGCTGATGTTGAGGACCTCCCTCACTGAAAAACCCTGGAGAGTTGAGTGGGAAGAGTTTGTTTTGGAGTGTCAGAGCTTTTCTCCACAATTTTTGTCTGTCTGCTGAAGTGAGAAGGGAGTATACTGAGCCCATGGAAGATGAGCTGTGCCTTTCCTCCTGCCGGTGTGGGCACTGTCTTATGAGAGTTGCCATAGGGACCAGGTTCTAGTTATCAGCTCAAACAACTTCATGTATGATTAATGTTAATTGCCCATTTTGCATGGATGACTTTTTTCCTCCTGCTGAATTGGCTCTTGTTGCCTTTGATGTGGCCGGTGATCCAATGTCCTGCAATGGTTAGACAAGTGATCAGTTTGCCAGTGCTGAGAGGAGACAGAATCAGGTTGCTGCGAGGTCAGGGTTTGCTTCTCTTCTTAAACACTGAAAGGTCAAGTAGAGTTTAACTACCATTGGCATCTTTGAAATGTTGTAATAAATGCCAAAGCAAGGAGATTATATTATATCCATGCTACAACTAAAAATCTTAGGGTAATAAAAGGAAATAATTTTAACTGGAATTATCAAGATGTTATGTTTATTGGTAAAGGCTTTAAAGAGCACCTTTCACAGTCACTAGGAGGTATTTCATGATCTTTGAGGAGAGCAAAATTTTAATTTGTGATTCCAGTTTCAGGAAAAGAACTAAGATTATCTTTTTTTGTGGTTGGGTTGTTTTTTGTTTTACTTCTGAGTGCTTACACCAGTTACTGCCTCTATTATCAGAGCAATATATGCAGCATGTCATATTGTACTTCTGTATTTCTGCTGTAAGCCTAATAAAATACATTACTATTGAAGAAATCTGTAATAGATACCAGAGCTTCCTAAATCACAAGTCTAGCATATTTTTATACCAAATGGCTTAAGCCTCGTGGAATCAATAATTAATTTATTAACTGGATATCTTTTGAAAAAACAACATCAGCAGTCCTTGCTAGACTGTCTACTGCCAATTCATAAATAGTTGATGACAAAAATGAAAAGTGTAGAAGTAAAATTCAAATCTTAACGATCAAAGTATCGGGTACCTCATCTATCACAACTTGGAATAAATATATCACAGAATGTGTCATATCTCATTGACACTGCAAGACATAATGCTTTCCCTTGTTATCTAGCTAACTGCCAAGTCTACAAAGTTTATAGGCTGCTAAGATAATGTGCTAGTGGTAATCCACTTCAGTTGCAGAAATATGAAGTACTGTTGAATTATATTTCTGCTTGGTTTATTCTTTGCTCTCAAGAGGATAGGATGCTATTTCAGTTCCTTTAAAGAAGCCCAGAGAATGAAAAGCGAAACATCAGGATAAATTATGCTAAATGGTGGAATAGACCCCAGAGGAAATCATGCTTCTGTGGTACAGTATTCCTCCATTTATCTTACAAATGTTATATCTAATGTTAATTTTGTAAAGGGAAAGCATTCAAAGATTCATCTGATCCTTTTAATAATAGTTTTAGTGTTATAGTGTTATTTGTCAAACTCATACCATCATAACTTACTTTTCTAGTTTTAACAGACCATTCATACAGAAAATATTTTTGGCTACTAATACATAACATTTTATTTCACAAAACACAAATAACCTAGTAATTAAACTCCAAAACTTAACAAATAATTGCCAGCAAGCAATTACCATTCAATTAAAGAGTAATTACATGGTTATTTGTGCCCTGTAAAATAAAGCATTACTGAAATCAGTAATGCAATCAATATTTTAGCAGAAACAGGATGCTGCAGTGATGGACCTTTCAACCTGTGCTGATTAAATTGTCATCCAAATAACAGTTTCCTAGTTAAATCACCACATGTTTATTTGTCTTGATTAATATGCAAATTCACTTCTGATTCTAGTAAGTCTTCTGTATTTAAAAGCACAAAAGTAGAGCGCTATCATATATCAACAGTGATGCGCTGGCTGTTTCCACTGATTAATTACATTTTACAAAATTGATGAATTTGTGGATTTTATGCAATACAGTTGTCTGTGATGAGCATAAAATAGAGTTATAAAAGATGAAGCTGATCAGTAATTTTTTAAAAAATCACCAAAATAGCCTTATTCTATGTTTTGATTCAAATTAAAAATCCTTGGCATTTGTCTAGGGAGTATATAAAACTTTGGGAGAAAAAATATAAAATTAGCTCTCAACAGGAGTAAGAAATAAAGGAAAAACAGACATTAATGAACAATTTCTCAGCATTTTACTATATAAATATTTAATTGTCAAGTATACTGCTTAAAATGCAATATAGTCTCTGACAAATTAAATTCCAAACAAAATACAAAAATGAACAACATTCAGATTAGTTCATTTTTCTCTTTCAGTTAGTGATTTTTGCAGGGGTGGTGTGGAGAGGATGACAAGAATGACTTTATAACCATAGCATTAAATGCACGTGAAAATCCAAAACCTCCATTCATCTTCACTTTCAAGTAATTGATGACCCAAGAGCTTTTTCGTTTTGGTTTTGAGAGGTACTAATAGAATTTTAATCACTATAGACTTTGAGCTGGCCAATTTATTTGCATTTATTTAGTACAAAGAATAAGATTACTAAATCTACTAATGAGAAATGATGTTGTACTTCTGTTTTAGTTTCCATGGTCTTCACTTGTGACCATAACTCTTATACCTTAAAATGGTTTTAAGAGAGATCTATAAACTAGCAGTTTCTAACTGAAGTAACATCTAATTTAGAATTGAGTCATTTTCCATTCACAAAGACCTATTAATGGCAAACATAAAATTTATGTAGATTAGAATCTTAAAGAAACACATTTAAAATTGTTTGAAGCTGATTGTTCCTGTTTATGCTTCCTTTGTTATCAATGAGGAAAAGATTTTTCTATACTTCTTGACTATAGAACTTTTAAAAAGAGAGCAGGGTGACAAAAGATTAGGAGAAATTATATTAAATAAACTTAGTATTTTTATGCTAATAATAATAGCATTTATATGCTAATACTTAAAAATGATGTCTTACTCTCCCCAAAGATAATTCCACATGCCTTATGATTTCTGTTCTGTTTCTGTATTAGAAATTTTCTCTGAATTGTGAAGGCTAAGTAGGTTTTAAAGAGTAAATGTGAAATTTGTGAAAATTCTAGACTTCATAAAATGATAGGAAGCATACTGGGTGCTAGGAGTGTTGAGATAGACCAGTGAGATTTCATTGCTTGGTGGTGCCAGCCCCAGCCCTGACAGCAGCATATTCACAACATAAAGTAAATCCTATAGAAATTTTGAAATCTACTAATGTGTTTGTTTCCTTTGTGTATATATTATTAAAAAATAAGATCTAGAGCAACATTTGTGTCCTGTCTCTATAAAATTTCTGATTTCATGTTTAAACAAAAATGACAGAAAATTTGTTTTTAACCAAAACAAGACTGGAAGTGTTTTGGTTCAGATATGCTACCACGGTGCTTTCTGTGAGTTTTGGGGTTCTTCCAAGTAACAGATCTTGCTTCGTGATGGATGACATGTTCTCTGGTGATCTCCAGGCCATCTAGGTGGAAGTGTAAGGTATCTGCTGCAGACTCGGCCGTAGCATATCACAGTGCTGCATAGCTTTTTGCTTCATCTCCTTGGTTCAGAACCAGACACACAGCGTTAAAGGTGTTCACATGTAAACTAGAGAACACAGCGTTAAAGACCCAAACAGTTCTTTTGCAGGTGTTGTATGAGTGATAGTCCACTATAAGTAGTGTCCAGCCTTGAGTTTTTAATTTAAAAGCTAACATTAAATTAGAGACAGAAGACTTTGATTTTATTTGAACAGAATCAGCTGGGAACAATTCCATTTGAATTATTATGGCTACAGCTATATAAGTAAGACCAGAATCTGGCTTCTGGTAGTTACTGCTTTATGGTCATATTCATTAAAAGGACATGAGTAGGTTAGAAGTAACCTACTGTGAGTAGGTTAGAAGTATACTTTTTTTTTTTCCTTTTTTTCTTCAGAGACTATCACCCCCCTTCCCCAAAAGGACCACAATCCCAAAGACACCAAAACCCAGAGAAAACAGTGCTATGTTTTCCTAGTGGTGCTTGCCTTAATTGTGTGAGTAGACAGGATATAAATGCAGTCAGTGGGACTCTGAAAGAGAGCTGAGTAAGTTTTGGTGTGAACTTCTCTTTCATGATCTCCTAAAACTTTTTTTTTTAAACCCTGAGCATTCTGTACAGTGAATAACCACAGACTGGAGAGTTTCGCTTCTGCTTGTAGTATATGCTGGGAAACACCTTAACATCTGATCTGGTAAACTTGTGGGCTACAAGCTGCCTACCCAGAGGCAACAGTCATCGACAGAAAATGTTCTATGTGCAAAAACTGCATACGCAGGAGTGAAAATCCATTGTTTCCCACTTATTCCTCTGAAAACCCAAATCATAAATAAAACATCTCTTCATAAAATCTTTTAAAGCTGTTTAATTTCTAAAATGTTTTTCTTAGATTAATATCAACATATGGAGTTTTATGCAAAAGATTTGTTAGTATTTCAGCTTGAGAAAGGAATGTTTTGTAGTTTTGTTGATTGAGCTCTTCTGCTGGAGAAAGCTGCTAATTTTAGCTGTTTTGTAATTTTTTTCAGAGACAGTAAGTGCCAACTAAGCACTTACACATGCATGTGTATAAGCACAGGATTCTGTAAATCAAAAGAGCAATGATTCTTTTTTGTTTAAAACCCCATCATTCCAGCCTATTACTGTCTGTTAGACAATATTCTTGTGCAGTGGATGATTTCAGCAGGTGATTTTAATAGAGAATGCATGCGTTCATCTAACTTCCTGAGAAATTCAAATACTCTTATTTTAGGCTTACTTTATGGTAGTCTAGTGAGTCTGGGATCTGGTAGTAGGCTTTACTATGTAGCTATCATATTATGATAAACAACTTAAAGCATAAAGAAGAAAAATGGAAAAAGTACTGAATAAAACGAAATACAAAATAGACAAAACTGAAGCTAAAAATGGGGGAATAGTTTGATAGAGATACAATAATAAACCAAAAAAATGATTTTGTGCTACTTTGATGTACACTAAAACAAAATAACACGAGCACACCGTGAAAAATGAACACGTTAATGGTACCTCTGTGTAGTGTTGCTGGAAGCTGTCTTCATTTAAACATAGAGTTTGCTTTACATTGATGGAGGGCTTTGCCACTGTAAGTTGATAGAGTGAAGTTTAACTTAAATTTGTTTGTGAACTAGAAGTCATTTTGGGAATGCTTTCTATTCAAACCTCATTCATTGTTGCAGCTTAGTTATTTTATACAATGTTTCACTATATTTTGTCAAAGGCACTATTATTCAACAGAGGAAAATTTATTTTGACCAAAAAAGACGCAGCAATACTTTTCCTAACACAAGGAGGTTGAATTTTTATTAGCTGGCTTGGGGAAGAGTTGATTCAAGTGGTTTTTGGCCTGTAAATCTCTGTATTATGGTGGCAACTGTGTGGGATGATTTCATGTACACATAGTGACATCAAGGGTAAATGTGGTGGTTGAAAACAATAATTAAATGTAACAGGTCTGTAAACAGACATTTCACAGCTTCGATTAAAAACTGCAATCGTTATTCATAAGCTGGTCAAGGGACAGTGAAATTTTTGACAGGTTGGGTTAACATTCTTGGTTTTACCAATCTGTAATAATTAAAACACCAATCAATCCATAAAGATTAGTCAGTTTTGGAAAAGCTCAGTGTTAAATTATTGCTGCATCCTCAGAAGTAGGCAATTTTCTGCTCTGATTCAGAAGGCAAGGCTTAAGAATATGTTGCCTTCAAGGTTTCAACTTCTCATCTTTAGGCAGCACAACTTTTATTTTTTCATGGTGCAGGTGTGTGGTATAGACTTTTGAGCAGTTACTGCTGAGACCCCTCTCCACTAATGTCCTGTAAGGTCATGGAAGCCCTGGATAATGGAAAAGCTTGGTAACTGTATGGGCAGTAGAGGTACATGTAGAGGTGCCTTCTGCGAAGCAGCCTGGTCAGCCCTGAGCTGGTTTTTAGTGGTGGCTGGAAGCAGCGTGGCTGTATTCATCCAGCGCAGGGGCTGAGCTAATAAATTCTGATGCACCCAATCTGAATAGCTCTGGAGTCCTGATAGTTGTTGAATCATTAATCCACAACCCCTATAAACCATGGTTTGTGAGCCGAGTAATGCATCTAGTTGCATTTTCAAGACTTTCCATGTGAATTACACATACCTGTGAATTTCTGGAGCTCCATTTTACAGACAATAATATTAAGAAAATAATATTATCAAAGTACTGGCACAATAGGACTAGAAATACAGATTGCTTTCTGGTGTTGTGGTGCAAATTAAAAAAAAACTTTTAGCTTTCTAGTCATTTATTTGACTTTAAACTCATGATTGTGTTAACTCTAGGGGCTTTTTGGCAGTTTGTTGTTAGTTTATTTGAAACTTATATAATCTTGTATGTTTAATCAATTAATTGTTCTTCTTTTCCTAGGCAAGAATTTCTAATATGTTTTTGTGTATCACGGATGGTTCCAGTATTTTATACACATCAATACTATGTGTAGTATGCAAGTATTTCAAAAAGAAAATACATTTTCATTTATCCTCTTATTTCATCAGCTCTCGACCAGGAAGACCCCCCAAGCGTTCACTAGGAGTTGCGATACAAGAAAATGCACGTCTTCTGCCCCATGGAGTTCCAGGCCTCTTATCACCAGGACTTATCTCTCCGACAGGTAATAAAATCCATCAGATGATCAGCCTCATCTCTTCATACTGCACAGCAGTTAAAATAAACTAATATTGATCTAACTGCCTTGTCCTTCAGGGCTTTTTCAAGCTTTACCAGAGGTTACATTATTGGATTTTTTGAGTGTTCATGAAAACTCTGTTTTGTTGCTGCAGTGACTGAAATCTAATGGATTTGTAATTTAGTTCTTTATTAATTGTAATTTCCTTACAGGAAATTCCATTAAATGTGTTATTTCAGTAAAAGAAAAAAAACTGAGAAAATGAACTATTGTCTCAGAGCCCTGTAGCATGCATTTCTTCCTTTCAAATGCATGTGTATTTTAGTTCTCATGGGATATGAACAGTGTGGCTAATGTGTGTTGTATCGTAACATCATTAATGTATGCTGGGAAGACAGAGAAATGCTTGTAGGAATTATAGAAGAAACACTTGAAAAGCAGATAAGCCCACATTGCCACAGTGGTTTGTACTTCAATAATCTGCGTTCAATCTCATAATATGAAAAAACTAGCATGAAAATATGTGAAATTATAAACAAACCCTAATCATAATTTAATGCATAGTATTTCATTTCACTTCATTAATTTATTAATAGAGTTTGAATTAAATCTTTTGCTATTCTGATGAGTGTTTTAGTTTTTTATTAATTGTTGTGTGCTAAAGGTAAGTTTATTTTTGTAATAAAGCTATATTAACAGACTATACTCAAAAGTAATTATTTAAATGTTGAACAGGCTTAGCTGGTTTAGGTTTACTGTCAAAATCCATTCTAAATATATTGTATCCCCATAATAACCAAACTTAGTGAAGTGTTTAGCAGAATATAAAGTCACAGAATCACCTAGGTTGGAAGGGACCTTTTAAGATCATCTAGTCCAACCAATGGAAAAAAAAAACCAAAAAACCAAACCAAAACAAAAACCAAAAAAACCCACCACACCACACAAAACACCACCCAACACTAATCCATATCCCCGAGCACTATATCAACTTGTCTCTTGAATACCTCCAGGGATGGTGCCTCAACCACCTCCCTGGGTAGCCCATTCCAATGTCTGACAACCCTTTCA
>JAOXNO010000063.1:15641406-15897980 GCA_028565335.1 Limnodromus scolopaceus
CTACACCCTCCTTTCAGGTAGTTGTAGAGAGCGAGAAGGTCTCCCCTCAGTCTCCTCTTCCCCAGACTGAACAACCCTAGCTCCCTCAACCTGTCCTCATAAGACTTGTGCTCCAGACCCCTCACCAGCTTCGTTGCCCTTAAACGTCTTGCAGGAAAAGCAGAATTAAAAAAAAATATTGGTAGGAGTATAGTGACTTTTGTCTTGATCTTGCAGATACTCTGCTTGCAGAACTTACTGAGCTGCAACTGGTTGCCTCAGTGGTTCTCAGTGTTCAGAGGAGTAACAAAGCTGAGATCTTTAATTTCTCCTGGAACTCCAAATGTCATGAGGATTTCATAGTGAACCAATAACCTTTATCGCTGTGGTAGTGGGAATGAATATTCTTAAGCAATAGTCACAGAAACCTTAACTCAAGTAGTTAATAATGTATGAAAGCATTTCACTAGAGCCAGGTGCCATAGTTGAGCTAATGCAACTTCATGCACTGTTTGTATATGTGGTAGGGGTCAAGACCTGGGTTTTCACTCTTAGTAGTAGTTTATAAATGAGGGGGGTTTTAGTAGCTCTGTCATATTCTCAGCTCAGGAATTTCATGGGTTTGGTGTTGTTTATGTTATTACCAATAGACAGGAAAGCAGAAGAGCCACCTTGCATTGATAATGTCTTGTCAGAAATCCAGAATATTCCATATTGCTTTTTCCACCATGTGTGTGTTTGCAAATAGGACATCAAATTATGCAGGCTGCTATATTTCTTTAAATTATGAAATATTTTAGAATGCAGTGTGCTGAGTATGCACAGTGAAGTAGTATCATAGACACATTCCATGTGTCTCTCATATTTTAAATATCACAGAGTTAAGGAAAAAAAAAATTAAGATGAATTTCTAGATTGTTGTGAGTTGTTTGGAGTCTGAAGTGATGACTGGGCTGTGTCCCACTTTGTTTAACACATGGAGGGTTGCATGAGAAGATTCGCCCTAGGGGTCTGTCTTTCAGCTGAGGCCTGGGGTGGTCGCCTTTGTCACCTTGGGAACTGCCTATGAAAACCTCTGCGTGACCAAGTGCCAAAAGTCAAAGACAATGTGCATCAAGCAGCTGAAAGGGAGTTTTGCAAGCAGCTTGTAGGTGGGAGAAAATGTTTATTTCCAGAGCATCGCAGCATCGTGCTCTGGACAAGACGGGTCCCTGCAGATGAAGCAGCCCTGTTACCAACCCACAGCAGGGCAGCTTCACACTGGTGGCCTCTGTGGTCTTGTCACTTGGGAATCAGAGCTCCTGAAGTTTTTGAGTTTTACCTTATTCATAAAGAAAGAGCAGTGTAAAAGTTGGGGGAGATGTTCAGTAAGGAAAGGTGCCAAAAGAGCCACTTTTAAACTCAATGGGGATTTAGGCTGTTGTGAACTTGATGGAGCACTTGGGATATGAAACCTCCGTTAGCTTTACTTATACCTATTTACACTTAATTACTGAATGCTTTACTCTGCTTGCCTTCAACACTTTTGCAATTGGATTCTTTCATTTTGGCTGAACTAAGAACAAAAACAATTCTTAGAAAGGAGAGGTTTTTCTTCCAGACTTCCAAGTGCTGGGTAATAGACTGGAATAGAAGTTGCAAGGATATTCACCTGTTGTCTACTGGCTAAGTTTTAATTTGGTTATTTATGTTCTCACTTGCATATAATTTACTTTGGTTCTGAGAGTTTTAGCCCACAGAATTTGTATGTAAAACTGAATCTGTTTCCTATCTGTTGCTGTCCCCTGCTCAGGGACCTGCCAGCTTGTTGAGACTTTCTGCAGGGAGCGCTGTGAGCAGGACCAGGGCTGGGGCAGAGACTGAAGAGAGTTTGCAGCATGGTAGGGCTGGATCCATCCCTGTCAGTAGAGTGGATGCTGATACAGAGGCAGGAACAACTCTTTATGTCTTGGTGACTTCTTTTGTTACCTGCTTCCTCTAACTGCAATGTAATTGCCCAAAGCATTAGTTGTGAATGTCTTCTTGTCCACTCCTTGATAATCTGTATCAGATTTTGCCCATTCTTCCCACAGCACAGATGCAGATGGTCATGTTAATCTGTCTACATTGTTCTTAAAAATAAAAAATCACACTCTTCCTAAGTGGCTACCTCATTTTCTAATAAGCCCAACTTAACATCTGAGTTGTTTTCTTCTTCAGATAAGCTCATTTTAGTAACAGACTCCACGTCAGCAAATGCAGCATGATTTATCCATCCATTGCATTTTTCAGTTTTACCTTCTCTTTAGTCTTCTGTCAAGTTAAAGTGAAGGAGTTTGTGTTCAGGCTTGCTGTTGGTTAGATGGATAGGTCTCAAGTAGTTGCTGTTCTTGCTGCAGACCTCACAGATCTGTCTGTAGAGGGTATTACAGAGTGATGATTAGTAACTTCCTGCAGACTTGAGTGAGCCATCTGTGTTTCCACTCCTTGAAGTGTGTTGTTATTTTCATCACCCATTTGGTTTGTGTCAGCTCAGTTTACATGGTTATTTTCACATAATAAACAGGTAGTTAAATTAGGAATACTGCATTTCCCGGTGCAGAGTGTAATTTTTTTACCTCTTGGCAAAGTGGACTACAACTACTCTTATACATAAGTAATTTGTGAAGGAGCTATAAGTGAAGCCTTGACTTTTTAAAATATATGTAGATACCTTCCACCTTTGTGGAATGGGAACATTGGAGAGTTACGATGAGACTAGATCAGCAGGGTGGTTAAAACTGCTGTGAATGAGAAAGATGAGGTGGTGTGTCTGGGATGCGTGCCACTGGGTTATTGTGTAAACAGCACAATAACCATGCCCAAACCACATCCTTCAACAGCTGATATTTACGTACTGTCCATTTCACATTAGCTTAGGAGAAAGTGTTTTTCTTGTATTCATGTATGAAATGTAGAAATCAGCGTGGTGTCCTTGCCTGCTGTGAGGGCAAAGGAAAAATCTGTATGTCACGGAGGGATGGGCATCAAAGGCTCAGTTCTTCGAACAATGCAGTGTGATGAAGTGACATTAGCGAAAAAAGGCTTTATCTCCTATTAATGTACAAGTCTTTGTCATCAGTATATCTTAACAAGAGAGTTGGGACTTATTTATGGAATAGATTTTTAAGGAAGTTTTAGGGTCTGAAGCAGTAGTTTGCTGTGTGGAGAGAAGCCGAAGTCCATTATATGATTTAAGCCAGTAGTTCAGAAAACAGTTGATATGGAATGAAGCTGAAGGAGTAGTTGGATCTTTTGGTAGTTAACCGTGCCAACTTCAGTCCTCCTACCTTTCATTTAGGTCATCCTCAAAATAAGATTAGAAAACCACTACAGGAAATCTTCATTGCAATTTTTCTCTATTCAATTTGTAGAATGGCTGTTATTTCAATAAAACCTTTTGAGGGGCTGCTCCATCTTGTTTTCAAGATATTGAAGAGGGTAGCTCATGAAGAAAATCATCCTGCCACTAGAACTATGTTAGATGGTGGTACAGGGCAAAAACCTGCTTTTTGGTTCAGGTGTTGGGTATTTTTTTTCAAGTGGTAGGATGAGCATCTCTCTGACCGCACATGTGCTGGGATTCCCGCAGTTGAAGCTGATGGGGTGCTGGAAGGTCTGGTGAGACTGGGTGCCAGGAAGATGTCTGAAACATTTCTGGTTTATATTTCTGTGATTTGGTGTTTGGAGCTGTGGGCAGCCTGGTAGGCCTGATCCAGTGTACCTTGGCAGGGTATGTGCAGTATAGGTTAGCAGATAGATTGCAATGAGGATTTAGGGCTGAGGGACGCCAAGCGCTCAGTGCAGGAGATGGGAGGAAGCCTGACTGATGGGCGGTTGTGTGTTAGGAGAGGAAAATGAGGAATTTTCAAATGGATACTTGACTTTGGTGGCCTTTGCTGGATTCAGAATTTCATTGGTTAGGCAGAGGTTCACCCCCAGCTGATTGTTTCCCTACCAGGGAAAGCTTTGTGGTACGTACTGTGTGGAGTGACAGTGGCTGGTGCTTCTGTGAGTGGGCAGGATATCTGACATCCTCCCTGGTGTTAATATCTCCTGACTAAACCCACTGCCATCACCTATCATCAAGTTTCTGGTGTTTTCTTACATTGGTCTGCCCAGGTGACAGAAGTAAACCAACTGCATGTCCAAATGAGTAAGATAAACTGCTATTTTCGTTATCATCGAGATTAGTTTCATTCCCTTGAAGTGATTGTTTTTAATTTCATAAACAGACAGCTAAAATAGACACTGTCTCATTAGCTGTTTGTCTAGTTTTTAAGAATGTAATAATTAAAATATTGACCTGATTAAACAGATATGAATACATTTTCATTACAGTTTTGTCTTATAGTTAAGAGATGCTGCTGTGAACTGAAAAGTTTCATGTAATTAATATTTTAGTGAAATTAATATTTTAATAGCTATACCAAGTCACGTCATTGTAGTACTCAAGTAAATAAATAGAGCAGCTCACAGGAGTACTATAACTTCATGTGTTGCTTCAATTCAGCAGTGATAGTAGCCGCCACTTAGTCTTTCTACAGAAAAGAGAGGATAAATCAGTATTTGCTGCAGTCTTTAGGCACTTAAATTTGGTATATCTTTGTTATAGAAATGAATGAGAGTAGAGGCTTTCAAGATCTTTGCTATCCAGTTGCTGTTTATCAAGGTGGACACGTGGTCAGCCAGCACAGCTCTGTTGATGCTCACAGCTGCCTGCCAGGACTCCCTGGTTGCCATTGGCCCCATGGATCATCCTCCTTATTTCCATCTGAGGCTGCTGCTGCTCCAGTGCCCACCATCCTCTCCTGGCTGAGGAACTGTAAGATGTTCTCATGGTCAGAGGAGAAGAGCCACAGGAGAAGCAAGGATGTTGCCTTATGGAGGGGCACAGTGAGGCTGGAGGCAGTGAATCTGATCCACGTGTAGCATTGGCTCAGAGACTGGGATTGCCAAAACCAGGCTCTGAAGGTTTTCCTCTCTGTGTTGTAAAGCCTGCTTCCAAGAAAGAGCTGTTATTTGAAGAATAAGCGTTCACTCAGGGTCACTCTACAGAACATCTATTGACCAATTTCACCTCTTAGGGTGTTTGATGTAGGGCCGCTGTGGCTGGCAGCTGCTGGCGGGAATCCTGAAGCCTCTGAGAGCAGGGAGCAGGTGATTGTAACGTTAAGGGAATCCTTTCCTTTCTCAGCACACTTAACTGAACATTTTTCTATGTTTACATTCTATTTCTGTGGCTCATTTCACTGTTTACAATTACCTCTGTTTTTTTCCCAGTTGTCATAGATGTCATTTTAAAGTTCCATTTATAATGAGAAACATATGCATGACTTTGTTGTTGTTGGCATTACCTGGCTTGGTAGAAATTATTATTTTTAATCAAAAGCAAACATACTGATTTAGGATGCCACAACACTCCTCTGCCTATGGGGAACGTTAACAGTTTATAAATTGTTCTTGGTGACAATTTGGTAGTGAATTACTTTGATATATATGGCTAATAAATTAATATGATTAAGTTAATGAGTAGTATAAGTGTTGCCAAACTCCACTCGTCAGGCTTTTAATGCTGCTCCACATTTGCAGCTCTAGCTTCCCCCTGTGGTGAGAGGATCAGTGCTACCTACGCACTGTCATTGTGATAAATGGCATATCCCACAGTGCCCTGCACTCCATCTGCTGTGTCCCCAAAATGAGAAATATTTTATACAAATCACACACTCAGAAGCTCAAAGGATTGTAAAAAGATCTATTTTTTCAAACAATAATAAAATGCATACATCTCTTTAGCAACTCTTCATTTTTGCTGTCGTAATGAATGCGTATAGCTTTGGGAAATGAAAGCTCGTGTGAGTAACATAGGAAAGTTATCCACTACACAGTAAAGCTGACAAATAAGTTACATGCTCACTCTTTATTTTATCATGAAATGTTCTTAGATAAAAAATGATGTTAGAACATCTATTTAACTGGATTTTAAAATTAAAGACCATGTATGCTGCATGATTGAGTACCACCCCATCTCATGCCAGCAAATTTCTGTGCTGAAGGGAGTATGAATTTGAGTGAATGAGGAATGCAGGATCATATCATTACTCTTTAAAATACAGCCATTCAGTAGAGTTCTGATAATCTAAAAACTATACTTGGTGACTATGAGTCACTCGCTTCCTCTCTTTCCTTTTCTCTTTTAATATTATCTTTCTTTAGGGATCCATTTTTAGTGTCTGCTTTATCTGGGTGGGACATTGTATTTTTGATAAGTGAATAGTTAAAGCTGTTGGGAATTTACTGATCCATTAACCTTGTTGTAAATTTAATTTACATATAGCCTCAACTACTAAATATTGTCCAAGAAGTGTGAAACTCAGTAATATACTTTCATTTTTAAGCATTTTAAAAATTTGATCCTGCTGAGTTCCTACATCTTTTGAGGTGACAAAGTTCAACCAAAGTGGTCACACTGAGAAGATTAAGACTATATTGTCTGGACACTCCGGGCAGATCTGTGCTGAATTTATCTTGATTTGCAGATGGAAGGAAACCATTTGAAAAAAGTTGTTCAAAGTATCAAAGAGTTAATAAAATGAGTAGGTTTTCCTCTGTCTGCTTTTATAATCTATGACATTCTTTCCTGCCAGGTTTTCTGTTAGCCTGGTGTCTGAAGGCATTGAGATCTATAATGATCATAATACCTCTCTGCTGCTCTCGCTCGCATCTTTAACTGACTTTGAAACTGTTTTGGCTTTTTTAAGTCATGATTCAGAAATGTCTTAAAGTCAAAAATAGTACTGGGAGGTATAAAAGATTTATCTTCAACACTCTCTGTTTTATGGAGGACTGTTTTGACAATAACAGCATAATGCTATTATAATTGAGTAGTTCTTGTTAGGTTTTATTTTCCTTTACAGTAGCATGATTAAGTTGAACAAATAGTTAAGAGTCTGAAATGTTTTCCATTTGGTACCTTTAACTGGTATCACAGTAAGGATATTTAAGTGCCTTAAGAGTGTTTGTGTAAGAATTCCAGACTGGCTGTGTATTGTATAGTCTTGCATTTTAATACAGGAAGCTGTTTTTTGGATTCACTGAAGTTGTATTGTCATTGAAGAATTTTTACATTGCCCCTAATGGAGAATGGCTTGTTGATTTAGCTGGTTACAAGGCTCATCAAATACACCGTAGAGTGATAATCCTCTAGCAGGCAAATCAAGGATCTTCAGATTCTGGACTTTTACCATAGGTGACATAAGGCGTGTTCATGAGTCGCCATTTTAAAAGAAGCATATTTTATGCTAAAAACAGAAATTGGAATATTAGGGCATACATCATCAGAGATAAGGAGCGTAGATCCTTACTGATACCTCTACTCTGTTTAGGTTTATGCAACAGTATTTCAGAAGACCGATTAAACTCAAAATACCAGCATACATTTAAATTTTTATTCCTATGACTTTGAGAGGTAACGGTCTATAAGTGTTTAAATAGATACAACTGTAATTGGCTAATACATCTCTGTTTTCAGAAAAATGTTGATCCGTCATCTATTTGCAATGCTAAAATTTACTGCATTTACATAAATAATATTACCTTAAAATGCAGTATTCGGATCTATATTAGAATTGAGTAGTGGCTTTCTAAAGGAAAGATTCATAAGGCTGTATTTTGGAAAAATTCCTGGTACGCAACACAGCTGCAAATTGTTCAGAAAAAATAGAGAATAAATCTCACTGGATTAAAAAGTAAGCATATACTATACTTAAATCCCAATTATTTGCATACTTACAGTTCTAGTCAGGTAGTAAGTACTTTTAATGTAATT
Organism: Limnodromus scolopaceus; assembly: GCA_028565335.1. Lineage (NCBI taxonomy): Eukaryota > Metazoa > Chordata > Aves > Charadriiformes > Scolopacidae > Limnodromus > Limnodromus scolopaceus. The sequence goes on from JAOXNO010000063.1 coordinate 15,649,232, forward strand.
TAACAGCTGTTGTGCTTCGGTCCTTGTCATACAGACCTCTAGAGTCCTAAGCAAGTGAAATACTTCAGTATGTTTTTAAGATTAGCCAAACAAATAATTCCATTGATTTGGATTGGATTACTTGTTTGCTTAAAAAACGTTTTGCTACTTACTTATTATAATGTTTTGGAGAGCATGTTCCATAAGGATCTTTTTGCAAAATTGTGAATTCAGTGCCTGTGTCAAACCAGTGCTCACTTTTGATTGTCCTAGCAGTCTTCATTCTTGTACTGTCTTGTGTGACTAGGGTTTGTGAAAAGAAACAACATGTTCTTTGAAAAAAAAAAAATTGGAAAAAACTTTATTGAAAAGAGTGCTGATTGGGAAGTCACCTGAAAGATAATGGTTACTTGTTTATTTTTGGCCACATTGGGCAGTTCAGAGTGATGGGAGTGGCTTGCACTTGGAAACCAAGGTGATTGATAGAAATCCTGCTTGTCTGAGGACGATGATTTGCAAAACAGTGGTTCTAGTTCTCCCTTCTCCTGAAAATATTTCTTCTGGAGTTGAGGCAGCAGTAACAAATAGTAGAAATTTTTTCATTTGCTGCTGATGATTTCTGCATTAGCCTTTTCATTGGTTTTGCAGAGGGGAGAGCTTGGTATGCTGAAAGCAAGAGGGTAAATATGTTCAAACTATGCAAAGAAATGCTGTGTGTGATCAGGAAGGGACAATTTGAGTCTATGTAAGGTAGTGAAAAACTGCCCTGGTAATCTGTGAGAGAAGATTTTGGCAGACTTCTTAGTCACTGTAGAAGATTGAGAGAAGCAAGTTTAGCAATGAAGGCTGCCTCACTGTCCTTTCTGGAGAGGCTGCTTGTATAGCTGATCTACCAAGGAGCAGACCTTTGCTACGTAGAAAGTACAGTGGCTGCAGTTGGTGTTTCCTCCTGCGCAAGAAGAATGTACTCTTCTTTCAGCCCTAACCAAGTAATAAAACATGATGCCAAGTGCTGGCAACAAATTAGGATTCATGATGAAAAAGAAACATCTCTTACTGAGCATATTAAAGAGGTGCACACTTTTATTTTGAAGCTAGCATAACTAAAATAGATTTCATTGTCTGATAGTTCTCATTAAGTGACTGGGACCATATTAAGATTTCACTGAAAATGTATTTGTATAGTATAAAATATTTAATCACAGTCAACATTAATGGGTGTAAAGAAAAACAAGCTGACTTAATGAGTATAGTATTATACGCCATCCTTTTGCTGAAGAGAGAGAGCTGTTCAGTTTGTGGAGAGGCATGCTGATAGCAACTGGCATTGCTGCTACCTTGTTGTACCTATTTTTAAGATAAATGTAGGATCACAGGTCTGGAGGATTCAGTCTAGAATCTGAATTTATCCTGAAAATCTTTTGCAAAGAAAAATAATTCCTAGAGCTACCAACCTCCTGTGACTTGAATATGAAAAGCTTTACTTCAGAAAGAGAAGCATTTTATGTAATACATGCCTGAATGTAAATGACAGACCTTTTATTAGGAAAGAAAAGCCTTTATTAAAATATAATGATCTACATTGTTTTTATGTAATCTAATGAATTACAGCAAAAGCCTGAGAAATGAGCTGGAAAAGGTAGAGTACTCTCCCATGAAAGTGAGCTATGATAACCTTTTTGTAATTCTTTAACATGTTGAAAGAGTATTTCTACACAGACTTATTAAATTAAGCAAGGTCACCTTTTCATTTTATTAGCAGATTAACAGATTTAGTTTGCCAGATCATGGACTTTGATTCTGGAAAATGTGGATGAATCATGCAGAAACATATGTCAAGTAGAAAATTGGTTACAGAATGTTAAATCATTTTGATACACATCATATCTTTGTTTTTACCATTGCACAATTGTAAAAAATAAAATGCTTAATTACTGTTTTTCACATTTGCATATTGATTGGATGTGCTTAATAATGATATTTCTAAGTGGATTATGGCTCCTGACTAGGGTAGTCTCAGTCTAATATTTGCACAAAGGGAAGGAAATATTCTTTTCAGTAGTAATACAAAATTCTGTTCTTTTGACATGCAGTATACAATCATTACTCTGAAAGGTTAGCTATAAATAATAACTAGTGAAACTGGTCATATGCTTAAAGATGAGCATATGTCTTGCATTTGTCTGTCTGATCCCAGTTCAGCAAATCAGGAATAAAACTGACATCATGTCATGCAAGTTGTTCGTATGCATTCCCAAATCTCTGCATGTATATTATAGTCTTTTTATATAATATATATATGAGGAGGGAAATCATATCTAAAGCATGTTACATAAATTTAACACAAAATCTTCTGTAATTGTTTGTGAAGAATTTCATAGTCATTTCTAATTAAGACAGAAAATGTCATTTATATTTCCAGTTTCTTGAAATTACTTTTTTTCTGTATTTGCATGTCACCTCTTTTGTTTAACTAAAAGTAATGCATAAACATATTGCTTTATGTGTAACAGAACTCAGAGAACATCCCATCAGTAGCCCTGAACTTTATGTAAATAAGGGAGTTAATGGAATAGATTATTTTAATATTGCATATATGGTCTGAAATGAAAATGCACTAATGTACAGATGTAGCTAAATCTCACTATCGTTAAGGGCTCAGTAGTTCTGCACACATATGCAGAAAACACTGTTCTTGCTACTCCCGGCACACAGGCGGGGTGCAGCAGCGTGCAGTTGACTTGGCCCTGGCACTCTCAGAGCAGGTGACTTGATTACACTGAAATCAGGCAGAAAATGTCCTCTTCTGGCCACTCGAGTGAATCAGTCAAATTATCGAGTGGCAAAACTAATTCTTTGCCTTGGGCCATCAGAGCTGCCACTTCCTATAAGTCAAGCCTTCACTTAGTGTGAAATTGTTTTTTATTTTATTCTCTTTCATTTATTATGCTTATTTCAGCTAATCCACTTAGTGAATGTGAATTACCCAGTATATTAAAGCTGTTTCAGATGCGCAGCGTTCTCATGCTTTAGTGGTGAAATATGAGGACTGCTTTCCTTCCAGGGACTCCCAACTCTTATGACCTATGCAGTTAAAATAGTATTTCAGTTTTTCAGATGAGAACTTGAATGAGGACAATAGTTTGAATATGATTTAAAATTACCTAAAGGTGCATATGGTTGAGCTTTCTTTTAAGAGCAGATATAATTCAGATGGGTCACATTTTTAAGAGCTAGAAACATATCTACAATGAGTTGTAGGCCATTAAGTACCAGTTAATTTGAAGGAGTTTGACGTAAAAAATATTCTCTTGGAAAGCATTGAATATTGTTTCCAACATCAAAATATTACCTTAAATTCTGGCAGAAACAAAGCTGAGATCTGCTTAAAGCATTCATACAGGTGATAGACCGTAGGCAGTACTTGGGTATGTAATTCTGTCCAAATGGCAATCCTTCATTTGACTGTGCCCTCTGGTACACAGCATTAACATTTTCCAATAAAAGGAGCAAAACATATGGAGCCTTTTATTTCAAGCAAAGAAAAATCAAAAAGAATAATGAGAATAAAAAGTAAAATGCCTGTGGTGGTAGGCAAGGGATGTTACTGGGGAGTTGCTGCAGCAGAGTGTAGAATAGGAAAACAAAAGTAGCCAGAAGGTACCTCCCATAGGCATCTAAGTATAGGTCTCCTCTATGTATAACTACAAAAATATGTAGGTGTATATGTCTCATATGTTAAGACAAAGAGGCATGATTCAAGAGAAGCCAGATACATTGTTTTAACTCATATTCACACAGCACTTTGAGCTGACATACATCTTGGGCAGATGAGGGGACTTGAAGGGTGGAAGGAAGTAAGCAGAGCCTCAAAAAGAAAAGTTGAAAGGATCATACTGTGATTAAGATGGATGCATTGCTGACAATGTCAGAGCAACAGCTGCTAAATCTAGGAGGCACTTGAAAGAGTCTCTCTATTTTGTTATATATGGAAGTCAATAGGTTATTTGGGCTAAGAACACCCTATTATTCAAATTCAGCTGACCCAGAAAGCCATGCCATCTTTCAATAGCAATTCGGAGGGCTCTGCCATTTAGATAGTGGTTTTGGTATTTCCCAGTACAAAATTGTTCTGTGTTGTCTTGTATGACATATGGATATATTGATCTCTATTTTTTTTCCCTGAAATGTATTAGATTAGTCTGTATTAGGCTTCAGAAGGTTATTTTGTGTTTGCAGCTGGGTTAGATTGCTGAAAACTTGTCACCAGAATCTCTTTTTCAAATCTGTTAAACACCAAGGAAATGTACCATAAATTGTTTTGGCCTTCCTGTTTTGGAACTGCTTCATTACAATTTTTAATTACACATATTTCTTCGTAGTAGCTTATCAGTCCTATGTATTAGCTAAGCATGAATCCTGATCCAGTTGAGAATTTTTATTCATTGATGGAAAGTTCTCACTTAATATTGTGCGTAGGAAAATATCCTGAGAATAGTTTTTTGGTCTGTTGATATGGTCATGTCCTTCCCTTTCTGATGTTTCTCTCTTGATCTCCATTTTTCATTGCATCATATCACTCCACCTTTCCTCTTTATTTTTTTGCCCTTGACTTTTATGTCTACACTACAATTTGTGTTGACCTTGAGGTTGCCCTCAATTAGCTGAGCCATTTCAGTATCATGGCCCACACCAAAATCCTCCACAGCGTGCTTCTGATTTGAAAAGCAGGGCCATCCTAGAAACTGGTCTGTGACCATTTTTCTTCTCCTTTCAAGTTAGTGTTTATTTCCAGGCAATAAAGAGAAGGAGTGATACAAAAGAGATAGAAATCAGAAGCAATAAATCATAGAATTGCTTCTGGTAGGTTTCCTGTGCTCATGCCTGCGGTGTCTGTCCCACCTGCAAAAGGAGGAGGATTAGGAAAGGTTTGTATGAGAGAGATAAATCTTACCCCTGAAAGTTCAACAAACCCCTCAGAATCCAAAGGATGGCTGCCAGGGATCAAGATCAGGAATTTGATGAATAATTGTCAGACAGCAGGTTAGTCTGACCCCATGTGTGACCCTAAGTAGGAGGAGGGTTAAGAGTGACCGGAGACCGGATTGCAGTACAGTTGGGGTTCTTTGCCATTGATGACAGAAGCCCCAACACCCTGCTCACATGTCTCCTCCTATGGCTACACCTGGCTGCATGCCATGCCCTCTGTATGGAAAGCCAGTGTTGGCCACTCTTCTTTAGCTGTCCCCATTCTGTATTGGAATTTGCTCTCTGGACAGAGTTCTGTACTGACAACAACAAGCCTTGCTATCTAATGGCTAGGTGGGGAGTGGTTTTGGCTTGTGAGTAGACAGAGATGAGGGTAGTTTCTGGTGTTATCATAGAAGATGTGGTATGATCAAAGGACCTTTGATTTCCTTGGCTACTTTCTATTCTTTTTTACCTTTCTCTTTTCATTCAACCGCTATTTTTCTGCTTTTCAGATTCTGATCTATGGAGCAGCAACATTCCAAAAGTGTATTTGTGTAACATCTCTCTAGAACTTCTGTGCTGATACAGTAAAAATAACAATGAGATCAAAGTAGTTTCCTATGTAGTAAAATATTGGTTAGTTTCAGGATCTACTACCTGCATATTTTTAAAGGTTAAGATGATTAGCCACTAGCCACTATGTTAATTGAGGAACTAGCTGGTCTTGGTAAGGAGCTAATTTTTTTCTGTTGTCCTGTTTTCCAGCTTAAGACGATCATATTGGTCTTTAAAAGAATGGGTGAACTGTGACATCTAATGTTATCACTCACATGTCACACGTTTTTGTTAGATGACAGTGAGTAATAGAACTCCAATACTTGTATCTTCTGCATCATCAGATTCTGTTTTTATACATCTCCTGTGAAGTAACAAATGGAAATTCTGCAATGGATTTTGTGGGATGCCTTTCAATTGCAATTGTATATCATGGTGAAATGATTTTTCACAAATACCGGCTATGGGGCTATAAGCATCCCTTTCAAAATGTTCTCAAGAAACAATACATTGTTTTAGCCATGTCTTAATTTTTTAATTTTTTTTCACCTTTATGTAGGCTTTATATTTTATTTTATAAAATAAAAGTTACTTTTGTGTTTTGATAACCAAAACTAGTCAGTCCAGACTTCGAAGTATGTCAGTATTTAGTATTGATAAAGTAGTCCGTGTTTGCTTGTTGCTATGCATTTACAAGAAATGGCATAAGGTCTGAGCTAGTCCTGGATAATTTTTTTCTCCAGCACTTACATCGCATTCCCCTGTATACATTTGTTTAAGTCTTAGTAACACTGGATTTCCAGTGTGAATATTTGTGATTATGCTTTTACTTTCCATCTTGCTTGGAAAAATTTCAAATTCCAGATTACCTTTGCAGTTAAATAGACTAGATGAGAACAGTTCATAAAGATGTAACATTTTGCAGCATTATTTGTATTAAGGGGAATTCAGGGACTTGGGGCAACTTTTTCAGGAAAAGTGCTTGGGATGACAGTAGTTATTAAGGATAGCACAGAGCTGGTAATATCTTGATTTTAGAAGGCTTTCAGTAAAAGCTGTTCTGAGGCATGGGTTGGTGTTTTGCTGGTGGCTAGACATGGACAGCGGATGGAGGTGGACTGTGATGGTTGGAGTGGGGACTTGATGCATGGTCTGATTTGTTAGTCCATGGTATCTCATCTTTTATATGACATCCTGTGAGAAGAAGACAACTTAGCTGTAGTAACTGGGTTAATCTAGGTTTTCTATAGCTTCTGGTGATCATCTGAAGGAGGGTTCTGCTGGTCAGGTAATTTTCTGGTAGAGGGTGTGGAAATTTTCTGGTAGAGGGTGTGGAAATGACTGCTTGTCTATGAAAACAAGAACTTGTATGGCTAAATGTTCCCTTGTGTGTCTAACATTCATGTGAAAGTACACTGCAGTGTCTTATTTTCAATATTTCTTTTTCGTTCTTTACTGAGAATTCGGTTAGAATTAGCTATGTAATGTATGCATTAATCAGATGAACTTCTGATTTTTCCTTTTGACAGGAATGTCTTGTTTCTCCATTTGAGGCATTCATTCTGATCTCTGGGGAACAGTATCTATAAGCAAAAGGGAATTGAAATATCTACCTTGGGTTAGTTTTAATTTTGCCTAAAGGATGAAGGAAGATGAAAGGCAACCTCTTCCCCACGGTTCTTTAACATCAGAACTTGAGCCTAATTAAGGGATTTGAGATTCTCTTTTGTATAAATTGTTTTAAGAACTGTTTCGGGCGCCTTCTAGATGGAGGTCCATGGCCACTGGCATGAGAATGGTCTGGGATCATCTCAGGACTTTCTGGCGTTCAGTCCCCATTGTGACGTTTTGCTGTATGTTTGGGTTCTGAATATCAGATGTCTGTCTTCTTGCTTCCACTCCTCTAAAATGATGCCAACAGTTGGATTATACCATGTGGGGAGTGAGGATTAGTTGATTAGTCAATATATGTGAAATATGTAATTGATTGTAAATGTATATAGTACAGTGAGGCTATGATTATTAGTCATGTCTTTAAAAAAAAATCTTGCACTCAATTTCAAGGCGTTCTGCCTGCATAAGAATAGTGAGAGCAGACTTTTTGTGTTGAAATTGTAGAAAGCTATCTTAGGTTAATTAAAGTTACAGTCCCTCAACATTTGTATTCTGTTTGGGATGTCACTTCCAGTAAGCTTTTTAAAAATATATTGGTGCAAATGGAAAAGTTTCAGCAAATATTAAATGCAACAATGAAGACTTTTGTTCTTCTCATTAAACCATCTCTTGATGTTTCCCGATAGATTTTCATCTAAACACTTGCTAATCCCAGAGCTCTGACAGGCAAGGCCTGCTGAATTAGGCCAACCACTGCTACAAATAGCTACTGCACATGAAACAGTAATCATTGCTTTCCAGTCTATTATTAGATTAACTTCATAGGGATTGCTTTTTTCTCCTGTGAGTTGATGCATAAATGACATGCTTTACCCACCAATAAATCTAACAGCAGAGTGGCTATGACATGATGTTCATACCCCTTAGTCCCATGACAGATTATTTTTGATTGCTGCAGAAGTTTACAGCAGCTTGAAACCATTAGAATTTAAAGGCATCATTGAAATTTTACAGCGTACCTGACTCAGACATAACAGGGCTAGTACTGAGTGAAGTTTGCAGAGTATTGGCTCCTCGTTGTGATTACCCATCACAGGGAGTCTTACTTAGTTAGACTGATCCCCAGCTGTCATTCAGGGGAGGTAAACAGTCTTAGGGCACTGCACCTTCATGATCTCTCCTTGGAGAATATACGCTTCTGCGCATAATCTTTCTGTGCTTGAAACTTTCACCTGGAGATAGTTGTAACAGCTGAACACATGTGGAGACCATGTTATACACACAGTACTTCATATACTTGCATGGATGAACATACTGGAAAACATTTGAACCTTTGTTGCTTGTTAACAGATTTTTATATTGCTGATGGTCACTTCTTCCCCCTCACCAATAAATAACAGTTTGTATTGTTTAAGGATGAAATTCAGTTTTAGTAGCATATATGTGCTTTTAATAGTGTTCTTTTTTTCCAGATTTAAGAACTTTGTTTTTTCCTGATGAAACTCAGATAAAGTTTGAAAAGCTCAAGACTCTTCAAATCCAAGGTGTTTACTACTATTTATATCTCATGTGAATGAATGACTGTATTTGGCTCTGGTTCTGAACTGTGTTTACTTGTTGTTTCATACAGCTGTCTAAAATTTGCTGCTTTTAGACATAAGAATCACAACTATAAAATTGCTATCTAACTTAATAGGAAGATACACATTGATTTCCTTTGATTTTTATGTGTGTTTGTACATACCTAAATAGCATCATATCAAATTGAGCTCTCTAGATTTCCATAAATCTCTCAATAGATTTCTACTCTATGCAGTTCCTAAAAAAATTTTTTTAGAAAACTTTAAGTCTTTTACATCTAACAGCTTTGGTTTTTTGTTCTGAACAATGTGATTGAACCTGGTTGTGTTTTTAACTTCTGTGCTCTAATAGGTATGTCAAGCAGATTCAGGTTGATGAATCTGGTATCGAGAGCTAATCTTAACACTGAACTACTGTAGCCTGACAGTTTTATATTTGACAAATACTCTTTTTAAGGAACGGCACCACAGAGAATAAAATATGAAGACAGTATATATGATAGATATTGTTTGTAGACAGATATTAAGTTCTCCAAAGAAAGCTTTAAGATATTTGCTCTAATTAGGCTGCCCTTTTTTCTTAAAAAAAAATAATCAGAACAAACCAGAGGTTTAATAGTTAAAATTGATTGAGTCCCCTAGTAAGTTCTTTTTGGAAATGGGTTCCCAGTTCCACATATACGGTGGTCACAGGCTGATGCTCTTCAGCATAACTGTCCTTTTCTGTTTCAGAGAGAAAATAGAACAGGAGGTGACAAACATTTTTTTGTCGAATTCTTAAGCGCTATAGTTTTATATATCATTGTACTTATAATCTTTTTGGAAATATGACTGATTTTGTTAGGGTAAAATATTTATACTTTGAAAGGAGAATAAATAAAAAAAATACTGAGCAGGCATTTGGAATTTTCAAATGCGAACTTTCGCTACAGAACCTCAGGCATTAAAATCTATGCTCATTAAGTCAGGGAAGAGAATTAAAAACTCTTTATACCCAAGCATGTATTAAATTGGGTCTTAGTAGAACATCTTGAAATTTACTTCAGGTATTTACAGCACTCTTGATCAGGGTTTGAGTCACGTCTCTGATACTATTTTCTTGTGTATTTGAATACCTGAGCTTCCTAACTTAAGTCTAGTTGAGGTTGTTCTGCACAGCAGTACGGACAAGGCTGAGTGGTTTTTATGTTGCTGTGCTCACCTGTAATATCTGCAGGTGGGACCTCTTTTCTGTCTCTCAGTATGGGTATTTCTACCTATTTTCTGATCTTTAGTTTTATGAATGATGATGAAATTACAGCCAGTTAAGGTCTGTCTCACAGAACCTTCTGCAGATGAAATAAAAGGTGTTGACAATATAGGGAACCATACAGTTTCAGAATTAGGCCATTTTTCTTCTGACCTGTGAGGGTCAAAACTGAAGGGAGCTGAGGATTAATCCATTGTTTATATCCATATGTAACCTTGCAACATGTGGATTAAATCTTCTCTGCACCTGTAGTATAACATTTTCCTCATGCTACAGATAAAACCACAGCAGCTTTCTAATGACTTCAAAGAAGTGAAAAACCACATTCAGGTTGAAAGCATTTTATTGTTTGTAATTTTTAGCATAGTGCATATTAAATGTAATAACTGATGAGTTTAGTAGAATAATCTCTATTACCATATGCAAGAAACATGCTTCATAAGTTATATATATCTTTAAGAACTGTTAACTTTTCTAGAATTTGCTGCAACAAATCATTCTTGGAATGCTGTATACTTGTGTTTCCAATTGAGGTTCCAGCATTTGGTTGAAGTATCTTCTGTACTTCTATAATCTCATAATTTCCTTCAGAGCAAAGAGAGAACAATCTGCGTGTTGGGTGGGAGGATGAGGGAATGCTAATTGAAACCATGTAATAAAAACGTAATTTAGCAAAACTATTAGTTTTTGGTTTTTTAGTATTTTAAGCCTGTTATTTTTAAAATTACTTCTCTATTAAAAAGGCTGTAAAACTACACTGAAAGTCAGCACATTGCATCGTAATTCTCATTTTGCTTTGCATGAATAGTAAAATCTTTATAAATTGAGAACTAACATTAATTGAATAAACTTCAGTTGAACATTTTTATGTTTCTGTTTGAATTAAAAAAGGATATTGTAGACTTTTGCAAGAACATTTAATGGTTTCTAGCATTGACCACACCTCAAACACAGTACAGGAAAAAAGTGCTGATGGAGAGAAACAAAAACCAAGAACAGCTGTTAATTAGTATTATATGATTTACAGCAGTGTTGACTGCTGTAATATAGTTGCCCCTCTCTATTGCTACAACATAGTTCTCCACCCAGTAAAAAAACATTATCAGCCACTGCTTTTTTCAGCCTTAGAGCCAGCACCTTGGAGCAGTTCAGCATGGGGGCCTACCTGGAGAAATGGACTATGGGCTTCACCCAGATAACTTAGTTTTGCTGGGTCACTTTTAAGCCAAGTTGGTTGCTTTAGCTTATCCAAACCCCTCGCAAAGAGGGACTTTATATTACATTGGTGTTATAGAAGAGTTGGCAATCAAGAAAAGCAGTGGCAAAACCGGAGCAGGAGAGCAGAGGGCTGCTGCTGCACATGTAGTGGCTGCTAGCACTCCTACCTTTAGGCAAGTAATTATAGGGTGTGATCTATCTGGCCAAGAAACTGAATAAGAAAAAAGAATCTATAGGCTAAGGTGAGTCACAAATGGAATTGTTTGTTCATGGTGTGGTGACTTGGTTTAGGGTTGGTTGTTTTTTTTGTTGTTGTAAAAAGCTAGTTCTTACTTTTGGGGTGTAATAATAATGTGCAACTGTGCTGGCATGTGTGCTGTAGGGGAGGCCTGGGTTGTAATACTGGGTGTAGAGAAAGGTGAGCATCCCAATTGGAGAAAGAGGTAGATTCTCCTCACTTGTTAGAGTTTGGTGGTATCTCTTACACTGCAGTAATGAATTCCCATTGTTATACACAGTGGGCTTTACAGCATGAGATGAGGTGAAACTGGGCTGTGACAAATAATCACTGTAAACCACGGTGGACAGCAGAATGCAGAATATGAGCAACTTCTCTGCATCTCTGAAAGGTTCCAAATGCTTGAACAGCAAGAAACAGCAAGAATGCTGTTTGGGGTTTTTTTCCCAGTCCGTCAGCTGGAAGCAGTTTTTGAACCAATACTATGGCTTAAATATTATTTACTGCTTCTGGTGTATCTTGATTGTCAATGACAAACTCTAAAAGGGCCTCCTTTTTTTCTGTCATTGAATACAGCTACAATCCATTTAGTATAATATAAATCACAAAATAACCCAAATATGTTAATTAGAGGAGATACAAATCAAAGATACTACCATTCAGTCATTGTTTCTAATGGTTGAAAAATGTTGTGGTAAAGTATTAATCATGTTCTGTTATCCTATAACTTCCAAAAGTTATATGATTTTCAGGAATCTAACATAAAGTATAAATGACTGTAGCAACAAATGTAGAAGATGGCATTTAGTAAAACCTGGATACTCTTGTATTAACAATGTGTTTTCATAGGAGTTTGTTAATATAACTAGAACAACCACTTATAGCAAAAACCTGTTATTATTAATGACAGTGAATTAAAAAAATACTAGCATTCATTGAAACTGATTCCTGACAATCTTGGTCTGAAGACTTGCTCTCAGCAAGGCCTAGAATGGATTAGTGCCAATTTCTTAAAGCATTAAAAAGATTTCTGAATCCATAGGTAAAAGGTTTCCATTAACAAATCATGCATTAAACCAAATTTCAAGATACAAATTGGGAAATTAGTATCTAAACTTTTTATTTCCTGTTCATGTTTATTGTATTCTCTAAATCAATATACGTATATATTTAAAGCTACCGAATAATTGATGCTCATGAACTCCTTTTGCATCACTGTGTGATGCTTTAAACAAAGCTGTTTAAAGCTGTTTGGGTGCAGTTACATTTTGAAATGATGCTGGGTATTTTGAAGCAGTTTAAGTAGTTTACTGGGTGTTTACACCTGTGAATGCTGTCCATACCAGACGTGAAGGTAAAAAGATAGAAACCCTGTAACATGGAGCTTGCTGTCCTTGTGAGGCCAAGGAACTTTTTTTTGCGATTGTCGTCTTGGCATTTCAGTTCTCCTCCACTGGGCTCCCAAAAATCGGTAACAATGCTCTTTTTCGTAAGAAGCAACAGCAGCTTCCATTCCATGCTAGGCAGAACCGTGAAAGGTTCATAGGAGAGGAGTCTATGGGCTTGGTTGCAGCCTGTCTTCTAGGGGTGGTGGTTAGATGTTAATGGCTCTCTCTTCATGTAGTCCTCATTACTGCTCCTCTTCAGAGAGCAATTGTTGCCTCATATCTTCTGGATGAGCTGCTCAGGACACCCCTTCTTAACCCTTTTTGGTCAGGTTAGTTTAACAATTTAACATATTTTTGAAAGATATTTTTGAGTTACATGGCTACTGCAGTAGTAGCACGGCTGAGGCATCTGACAGCAATGTCATAGGGAATTTGATGATTTGATGATTGAAAAACACACACACAGCAGTGTGCCTGCTGGGCATCTAGGTGGAAACTTCCACAGCCAGTAACACTGCAGCTGGAAAGGACAGAGTTAAGATCTTTTTAAAATCGTCTCCACTCTCCAGTTTGGATATATGAATGCAGTCCTGTTGCCCTTGTTTCACTTGTGGTTTGTTGCAAGTTTGGATGTTTCCTAAGGTGGGTACCCAGTGCTGCTTGTGATGCCCTTTGCTATCCGGGATATCACACAGGGCAAGTAGACATGGCACAAGACCATGTCTTCTGGAGTAGCAGCTGTTGCCAAGTAGGATGTATTAGGACACACCAAACTACTGGAATTTTCTTAATCTAAGGCACTAGACTGTAGAATGAAAATAGTTTGTATATATTGCTACCCAAAAATATATTAACAATTATCTTTAAAGAAGCTCATCCAGGATTTTACAAACATCAGAAAACATAAAAGTATAGTGAATGAGCTCTCTCTATATTCAACCAATAAGTAATAAGTAATCTATAGCAGTTTATTAAAGTGGATGAATTATTTTGTGTTCTTGTTATCTTTTTAAAAAATTTCTTCTAATGACTTAGTGCTGTCTCTTAGGCTCACCATTGGCACCAGAGTAGCAGGGCTAGAAAATACCGTGCATTTAAAACAAGTTTGCCCTATTGAAATATCTGAACATTTCACATTTTAAATACGAAACATTAGAGATGCGTCCAGTTAGCATGCACAAAACCCTGATACTTTATTGACATCTTTCTTTCACGCGTTTATACACACATGCCCACACATGCACAGTGTAGTGCTTAATATGCCTTTGCCTAACTGCAAAGGGAAATGATATGATCTTTCCGAAGCACACTACTCTGCTACTTATCAAAACATGCTTGTGCTTGTGTGCATGGGCATATGAGCATTGGCATGTGTGCGCATCCGCACGTGTGTACACACACAAGTCAGAGCAATGTTGACAAAGCTTTTCTATTTGCTATGAGTTATAAATGCTGGGATTACCTGGGCGATTGTTTTCTCAGAATGCCATAATGTAATCTCAAACCTAATACTCCAACAACCATGCACTAATTAAAACTGCAATTATATTTTTGCTCAAACAAAACGACTTAATAAACATTATCACAAACTGTTTACCCTTCCCAAAAACAATTTATGCTCACTAATACAATTTCCCATTAAAACTGCTGCCAGGTAAATTAAAAACTCTTGAAATAGTAAGTAAGTGGGAAATTAATTCAACAGTTTAATCTAGAGCTAATAACAGTTGCAAGCTCAGAAAAAGATTGCTACAGCGGGGAGTTAATTAACAGCTTATTCCCCATTTGATAAAAGTAATCCACTCTAATTCCAGTGTAATTTACCTCAATGTAATATAAAACCACAAGCTGCTTCTGGTGCTAGTAATTATTAGCCTTGTCCTGTGGCCACACTGACAATAAAAGTCAGCAGTATCTTAATAATAAGAGGCAGTCTGCTAAATGCTCACAATTAAAGATGTAACATGAAATCTTGAAACTGCAACAATCATGTGTATTGCTAAAGAGACTGGAGGTACAATTTCAACAGAAAGGAGCATGTCTAATTGCTGTCCCTAGTTCTAATAGCCAGGTGTGCCTTTCATAAACCCAGGTTATTCTGTTGCACTAAGTTATGCCTAATAAATGCACTGGGGATACAGCTTACAAACAGGTCTGCTTGTTGTTTCAACTTCTGAGCGAGACAGTATGGATGCAGTTTTATTATTTTCTCTTTTATGCAAATGAAATACAAAATCTAGAGCTCTTGACCTGATATATCATACCGGGATCATAAATTCAGTGTGACTCTTTTGGCCTCAGCTATACTGAAGTCTATTTTCCTTCCTTTTTTCTTTCCATGGGGTTAAACCAAGGATCAGATTTTACACATTCATGTATATATGCATACACACATGCATGTACACAAACGTATATAAGCATTCATCTGTACAAATATAGAAGTGTGTTTTATTATAAATTTCCTTGTTTAGATCCAGGATAAGATTTTCTGATAGCTATTTTTATTTACTCTTGAGCAGTCGTGGCAGCCTATCATTAGGCAACTTGAACTTTATTTAAGTATTGACAGTTTTTTTAGTTTGGTTTCTGAATATCAGGTAAACTCCCTGGTTGGCTTGCATGGTGTGTTCTTGGCACTTTTGCATTGTCACTGATATAAGGATGTGATAGTAAAGATAATAAGTTAGTACACTGTAATCACAATATAACTTAAGTGTGTGAAATTAAATGACCTCTTTGATCATACACATACTGATACTTGAAATAAGAAATGTATGGCATTATTTTAATCCACTGGTTATTAACAAGGGGTGAGTGGTTTTGATTTTCTGCTGTTGCCTAAGACATTTGTTTACAATATCAATATACTTGTGTAACTTCGTTCTGGGGCTTTGATGGATTTCTTAGAAATAAAATTCTTGCTGGACAGGCTTCATTGGATAGCAATTGCTATCGTCAAACCAGGACACTAACAAATACATCTAATGGTATAATTGTGGGATTTTTTTAAATTATTCTAAGCAGAGAAAGAATTAAATTTAAAGGCTCACTTTGAAAATACAAAGCAAAGGTTCTAGGATTGTGTACTTATGTCATTATAAAAGAGTCAGAGCTGGTGACAAAGATGAAACAGTGACTAGTAATAGTTTGGTTACAGGTATGGTATTCTTTCCTACATGTTCTTCAAGAAATTTGATTTTTCTTGGATTAGTGCAGAGACTAGAATGTTTAGAACTGAATTAACACTTTTAACATGTCTGAGATCTGGTAGGATATTCTGCATACTCTCATTTTTCTGCCAGTGCTGGTTAGCAAAGCCTGTACACTTTTTTCTACATAAATGTGATTCTTCCTTATTTGAAATACTAAGGATTTTTTGAGGTGGAATTTTTGCCTACTTTTGATGCTGATTTTTAGTTTGAGTAATCAGCTCTTGGGCAAGGAAGGTTTGCCAAGGAGAGCTGGCAAATACCAGCGTATTGTATGCACTTTTTTCTTGGCAGGTAGTTTGCTCTCCCTCACTGAAGTTTGGTGTTTTGTTTTGGTTTTTTATTTTTAAACTGTGAGGATGGTTGAATACTGGAGCACCCAGTGGAGTGGAGTCTCCATCTTTGCAGATACTCAAAAGCCGTCTGGACACTGTCCTGGGCAATCTGCTGTAGGAGACTCTTTTTTGAAGTGGGGGGTTGGACTACATGTTCTTCAGAGATCCTTTCCAACCTCAGCTGTTCTGTGATATTTCTTAATATTTTTTTAAGGTTTCTCTTTGAGGCTTTTTCCATCAAATAGACAAGTTAAGAGTGGTTAACTGGATGAAACAGAGAGGAGTAGACTGAGTATATGAAATTATATTTTTTTCATTTCTGATAGCAATGGTAAGAACTCTTAGGAGAAACTGTTTAGTGTCTGACTATAGCTACTGACTAAAACTGTGCTACCCACTCTCACTTCATTTATTTGTGTACTTAGCAATAATCATATCTACTAAGTTTAAACTTAATTTACAGTTATGATTTTAGAAGGATTTTTTTATTTTGTAGTTAAACAAATCTTCAGTAAAATAAATAAACTTGACCATAAAGGATTTTCTTTCCTGCTGACAATAGAAGTCATCCATAGTCTGTATTTTGTCTATATACAAAATTTCTAGTATGAGTGAAGTGATGCTTAAAATTCTGTAGGTCAAGGATTGAAGCCCAGTCATTGTGGATGCTCAAACTAGATAGACATAGAAATGAGTTAACACACCTCATCAGCTGCTCATCCTTCCTAATGTAGTCCTCTGTGCTTTCATTGCAATCATTGTGTCCGTGCTATCAGAGCCATAGCAGGGTCGCGACAGACTTAAGAGCAGTTCTTGCACAGCAGTTTGGGTTGAATTAAAATCAGCCCTAAATTATACAGGTTAGGGAATTGCTCTGCAGTGCAGCTTGGGCTGAGATGTTTTAATAATCAGATAAGGTCTTAGGTTTAAGTATGATTTCACAATTGAGTAATTTGGGCTTTTTTGTTTTTGTGAGGGTTTTGGGTTCTTTTGGGGTTTTGGGCTTTTTTAAATTGTATTTCACAACTCAGGTTAAAAACACTTAATAAGTATATGGAAAAATACAGTTTGGTATCCTTGTTGCTTATTCTTCAAACATATCTGCAAGGTTATGGTTATGAAAGTTTATATATAAATCAATGCAATATTCTGAAAGAGTATGGTACTCTTACAGATTTAATACTTATTTAGTAGTTAGCACTTCAACTGGACTGTGTAGGGTATAATTCTGAAGGGCTGAGACTTGCAGGAGAGACTCAGGGTATTGTCTTCTATGTCTTAGGATGGAGAATAGAAGGAGAAAGCTCCCTCCCAAGCTGTCTGTACTGTTTGTAGTGTGGAGAGGGCCAAAATAGTCATATGTCTGCTTCAGAAATGCTATAGTTTACAGATTGATGGATTAAAATAAACTGACACGAAAAGAGCTACTGTGGTTGACAGTCCTCTGATAATATGAGCCCTCCTTTTTAGTAACTGCTGAATCAGGCTAGTCAGCACAGAAGGGGAGAGTCCCCACTGGTACGTGTGAGGTGACTGTTAGTTAAATTGTGCTGTGTTTTACGAATAGGAATCCTAACATTATCCTAAGATGCTTTGGCAGGACACTGAAAGGCAGCAACTGCTGGATCAGAGGAAACTGTGGCTTCTGCAGTTGGTGGGGCGCAGGAGGTGCTCATGTGCACATGCCAGGGGCCACGAGGTGAAGGGCAGGGCAGGCAGCGGGTTGTGTGCTGTTGCAGGCAGTGCGCTCTCCCAAAATCACCATTGGGTTGTACAGATGCCCTCAGCGCTGGTGTGGCTCCTGCTGTCCCCTATCACTGCGATGCAGACCTCAGCTCAACACCATGGTGAGAGTCTGTGCTGTTAGTTACATCCTCTGCGCGGCTACCTGAAGCATGAGGCAGAGAAAAAGAACGTGCCTGTGTACAGGACACAAACATAAACTCTCTTCAGTTGGTTATTCACCACTATTGTAGTTAGTCTCAAGGTGGATTAAAATGACCTCAGGGACACAACGTGATTTCCATATGAAGCAAGGTTAAACTTCTTAATTGTCATGGATAAATGTGGGGAAAAAAACCTGGCCATCAGGGACACAGATTTTAACCAACACTTCTTGCCTGTTATAAAGGTACATTTCTAAAGAATAGATACATTTCGAGAGGGCATATACAACTAAAACCAATAGACTGTTAGAATAATTTTTCCTAAAAAGTATACATTTCATCAAAATATTAAAAAAACAAATTAAATATCTGTGGAGAAATTACTGAGTGCAAACAGTCTGTTTACATCCACAGTACACAAAAAGAAAGTTATGCAGTATTCCAAGGAGTTCACCATTTGCAATGATTTTGACTCTTCCACAAAGAATTTTGCACCTGGTAGGGTAAATTTACAGTGCAGGTGGCAGTCTGTGGACCTGGATTGCTCTTGGATTGTATGCACGAGTAAATAGAAATGTGTTAGAGGGCCATACTGATAATCTGTGTAGGCCTCTTGTGTAATCTGGGCTATGAAGTTTCACTAAGATATTACTGTGTTAAGCCTGCAACTTTTAACTAAACTAGATCAGTATCTGAACAGCACATCCGGTCCCAGCTCAAAGATTCAAGTGATGGAGAATTCATCCCATGTCCTCATAAATTGTCCCAGTGTTTGTTTATTTGTGCTGTTAAAAGTTAACCTTTTTTTCTAGTTTGTGTTAAAATTTCTGCCTATTGCTGCAAATTCATTGAATTTACCTCCATGGTCAAGTGCTTGGTGTTTTTCTTTAAACTGTTGCCTTTTTCCCCTCACTGGACCCTTCAGTGAGCCAGTCACAGATGTACCTAGTGAGAGAAATTACACTGGTAATGTTGGTAACAAAAGCTGATGTACAGTAAGGCTTCAAGTGGTGGGGGCAGGGATTGGGATTGGCCATGGGGAGGACAGTTTCAAAGCTGTATGTTTAGGAGAGAGCTGGGTGATGAGATTCGTGATTTATATACAATTTAAACTTATGTTTACAGTCATATAACTTGTTAGCACATTTTTAGCAAGTCATTTATTTTCTTCTACCCAGTTTGTCTGGCCTTTCAGACAGCTGCCATTATGCTAATGTAATTAATGTACATTCTAAAAAGCAGGATTACAGCAGTTATTTCAAGAGTGTCTACTTTGCTTTTTAAGTTTTCTTTCCCATACTCTGCCACTCAACATTTCACAACTAATGCTAGAAGAACATTCTTTTCTGCAGTTCTTTCTGGCATGGAAGGGCTTTCCTGTATTTCTCTGCCTCATTGACTCTCCATCTCATTTAAAAATCTTTGCTGAAAATACATCTTTTTCCCCTTGCATGACCCTCATAATTTTTATATCTCTCTGCTGTTATTTTAATATGTAATTTTACTTTTAAACTAGCTGATGGCCCTGCATTTGAAAAAGGGCAATCAATAAATTATGTGCTGATTGTGGATATTCTTCATCATATTTTTGTATTTCATTGTCCAGACTGTAACAGTTGATATATATTTTTGTTGTACTTCTTCACCTTCTTTAGGGTATCATCATTCTTGGCTTTTAATAATTGAAAGAAAAATCTTTTTCCATCATGAAAGAGAGAGGATGGAGGAATGAATCTCTACCTGCTAAATATAATTTATATCAGTTAATAGCCTTGCTGAGGAAACATAAGCTTAAGCAAACTCAACATGGGTTGAGCAAAGGAAGTGAATGGTTTTCCTGAATAATGTTTAGTTCGTGTCAGTACATCATGAACTAGGAGCTTCTAGAGGTAGTAAACTTCTATGAAAAACTGACCAAGAATTTCTGAAACAGTTTGGGGTTGGTTTTTTTTTGTGAAAACAGAAACTTTCTGGGAAAGAACACGCCAGCTTTAACAAGAGAAGTTTTTAAGATCCACCTTGGTCCTTTTCCCAAGGTGTAAAGGGGAGCTCTGCATCCTGCTGGATAACTTTGGTGTAACTAGAATTTCAGTGTGCAGACTGAGGTATGCAAGGTTTGGCTTCATGCATGTGCTTTTCCAATGGGCCCAATTTGCATGAAGAGAAGAATAACATTCGTGACAAGTTGGTCTGTCCTGACCCAGTATTTACTAGTTACTCCAAGGACAGCTCTAGCCAGAGAAGGGTGGGAGGTGATGATGTAGTCCACTGTCATGCTGCTGCCCAGATTTTGAAATCCTTTATGTATGTGCAGAGGCAGGCATCATAGGGCTGTGTCACTCCGTCTCAGCCAGACTTGCTTGTTGACAAGGTTTGTTTTGTCTCTGACAAAAATGTGGTTTTCAGTGGAACACTTCTTCATCCAAAGGATTTCAAACAGGTTTTGCTATGATTTTGTGGGGCTTCATGGATGATGATTGAGTTTTTTTCAATGTAAAGAGTGTACTAGTGACTGTAACTACAATTTATAATTCATAGAAGGTTTGCAGGAGTGAAGTTTAAAGAAATAAGATCCTACCTATGGTAAATACACTCAGTTCTGACAATACAGAGGTCTAGGTATGTGTGCAGGTATAAGCATAAATGATACTGTCCTTTATTCTCAAATGTATACAGGTATTTCTTGTAGGTTAGTTCAGTGGTCTCATTACGTGCTAATTAAGAAAAAAAAATATAAGACTGAGAACTTCTAGCAATTTAGAAAGTTTTTCTGACCATGAAACTTATTTTCAGCATTTTTGTCAGCAGTTGTGTTTCCTCAAAAAACAATGACAAAAACCAGTGGAACATACATGATGAGAAAAGTTTGTCTTACTGCTGTTTTTTTTATTTTTAAAATTCATTTAATATTAAATATCTGCCTATAGTAGTGCCACCCACGTATGAGTTACTTTCCCATCTTTCAGGAATGGTTGGTGCAGGTTTGTCTTCATGCTGTCACTTGATAACTAAATTGTAATATGTAAAAAAACAGGAACATATTCTTAGGTCATCTCAATGCATGAATCCAATCTCGTAAAGATTTTCATTATGGTTTGAGGGATGAGATGTGCATCTTATTCATTTGCTCATACAGATTCTAGCTGCTGACCCATTCATCAAACGCACAAGTCCAGGTCAACAAGAATGATCTCTCCAAGAAAGATAAAGAGCAGAAATTTCAAATGAAGGACGTTGTTCTTTATACAAGCTGGCCTCATCTGCCATCACTTGTAATTGATATCATCTAGCTTGTCATCTGCCACTGTATGTAAGCACTGCATACTATGAGAGTAGCTGGGGAAAAAGGGGTAAATAGGAGCCATAGAGTTTATAAAATAAAATTAAGTAAATTCCATTTCCCAAGTGTTTCATGTGCTGTTGAGGGAGTGCTGGAATCCTATTTAGAAGCCTTTCAATTATTTCAATCTAGCAATTTCTGAAAAAAAGAGCAAGCAGTAACACATTATTGGTGAGCAAATGTCATCATTCAGACAAAAACAAAGACAGGCTACCTTGCAAGCTGAAAGTGCTGATTGTACTTTCTGTGAAGCCAACAGCAAAAAATATGCTTATTTTATTTCTTAGGTTTGGTAAACAGCTTAATTAATAAGTATCTCATTGGCTAATGCTATGCCTGCAGCGTGTCTTCATGTTTGACTGTTGGAGCTCCCAAAACTTTGAAGCTGGCACTCAATTTTGTAAATGCAAACCAGCAAGAACTTAGTATGATACATTTTCAAACTCCTTAACAAATTAGAAGGGCAGCTGTTACAGCCATACACATTATTTACAAACTTTTAAATATACTCACCAGTAAATTATCTCATGAAACATGTCAGTGTATGCAAAGTACCTCTAATCGTGCCAGATGATTTGGTAGCAAATAATCAGTGCCAGTCTGTTTTGGCCAGAAGTCTTTGATATGAAGGACTCCTGCTTCAAAGAGTATTTTTCTGGCTAAGCAACATTTATCATATTACAGTTTGCTGGATTGCATGAAAAGCTCTCTCTCAGAGCTGGTCCCTCTGGTAGAATTCCAATAAAAATTTGGTAAGGAATATCTCAGGAGTGAGCAAGGTACTAGCTGTGCTGCAGATAACATTTACAGGAGATGTGCAGAATTCCTGAGCTCCGGTTCATTGTGATTATTTACTTAGTTAATGATTTCAAGATACATGACTACTTTTGCTGTGTGTTTCTTTCTTTTTAAAAGAGTATTACCATGAGAAATCCTGACAAAATAGCATTCATTTCTCTCTAGAAGATTATGGGTGAGCAAGGAAAACAAAGCAACTTGCTGTAACTACAATAGCACTGCTCTCAAAATTTAGTTCTAACTATCCTGAAGTCTCTTCAACTTGGTAATAATATTGTTTGCAAACTCCTAAAAGTGGATAGCCAAAATATTTCTTTTAATGTGTATTTTTATTAAACTAGACAGCATTATTACTGCCACAGATTAAAGACCTGTAATCTGACTTTAATATTGTTATTAGATGTTAATGTCTTAGGATAGCGCTCTGAAGATGAAATAGTTCTCATTTACTTTTCACCATAATGAATACTAATGTGTCAGGGGACAATAGACATCTTTGCCTTCTGTTCAGTTTGGCCAAATAGGAAAGACAAGAACGGAAGACAACAATTAGTCATCTGTGAGTGAATGCAACTGGAAGTTGTGAGTAAAGCCAATTGAAATCCAGTTTAACAGATTTCCCTCTCGTTTTTCTGTTTCAACTAAATGAAATAAGAACAGGCAGTAGGTTGTCCAGTTTCCAAGATTTCTGGTGGGAATTATTTGTAACAGATTTGTTATTTCTACAGTTGTTTATAATACCATTTCATCTCATTAATAGTGATGTTATACTCATCATATTATGAGCTCTTTCAGGAAGGGAAAAGTAACTCATTTCCTGGAGAGACTTTGTTTTCTGCACTTATAACTAGACTAAATATTTTTGCTTAAGAACAAAAATATTTAGTCTTCTGGACAAAATCAAAGTAATGGTATCTTCAGTAAATCTGGATACCTATCACAGATGTAAGAGATAGGACAGAATCTAGTTTTATTAGTATTTAGATAGAGATACATCTCTTCACCTGTGGTTAAAATGGCTCAGGGCTATTTTTTTCCAAGTTAGGAGCCCGCATACTAGATTTAGTTATCAGAACTTGTTCACTCTTATCCATATGGAATGTGGAATCCATAATTCCACATTATATATATATATACATACACAAACTTAAATATAGTTTGTAGTAGATAAAATAAAAGGGACATTTGTTAAAGTGGTCACAGATGATATTTTTATAGTCTTATAATGTTTTGCTTGTGACAACAAAAATTACATAAGAACTTGCCATGTATGCTATTTCTTTCTTACTTTGCTTGTCCTAAAGGGCTTCACAGATGTTGCGTAAAAAAGTCATCTTTCTCACTGATGCTTGCATGACTTAGTCCAAAATCCAGCGGTTTGAGAGCTCGAAGGCAAAAATTTTGTGCATGCTTTTGTCACGCATACATCATCATAACACGGGTATTAAGAGTGTAGTTTATAGGGGTGTTACTGCTAAGTGCCTGAGAACAGCAGTGAAATTCATTGGGTGCAGTTGTATTTCATCACTGCAGTTTTTTGCTGCTGAGTCCAGAATATCCTGAAAATCAAATTCAATCTATGTCTTGACATGCATATAATGTGAGACCATAGCTTGTCAGTGTTGTGGTTTTCTTCCAGTAATAAATAAGCAAAATACAGCAGCATATGCTTTACTACGTTTTATGTTATTTAGGAGAAGACAGTTCTATGGGATGGAGCTAGTTAACTTATTTTAATTAAGTGCTTTTGTCTATGATGTTACCTAATGCAAATTATTCTTTTAAGAAGACTAGTACTTTATCTCAAGCATAAATGAAACAGCAGTACAGTACTTCTCTGTCTGCCTTTGCCTATTACTGCAGAGTCTGTGCACCAGTGGCAAGGTGCCTTGGTGTGAGGATGCTGAGGACTCCTGTTCCACCTGCAAGCAGCAGGCAAGGCTTGGGCTTAGTTCCCTTGCACCTTTCTGTGGTGCTGTTTTTTTTGGGGAAATTTCAGTATTTAAAAAGAAAACAAAAGAAAACCTCAGTAATAATTTCTGGTTTCTGGCTGTTATTTTTTAAAAGGTGCAGTTTTTGATGTCTCCATACCAGATGGTGTGATCCCATGACGCCTCTTATAAAATGTGATATATAAGCATATATCTCAGTAGTTCAGTGTTCATAATGTAAATCAGTCTTATGATATGTTCCAACAGATGAGGCTGGTCCTTTTATATTCCTACTAAGGACCAAATTAATCAAGCATTATTTTGCTTAATTTTTGCTTTATATTCTTGTGTATTCTGTTTGGTAGAAGTTCATTTTTATCCATAAATACACTCTTGTTTTTTAAAAAAAATCCTTTTCTTGCACAGAACCAGACACAGAAGATTATGAAGTTTATTTCATTATTTAAGCGGTAGGGTGTTTTGAAACTTGAGCCCACGAGCAGAACACTTGGAAAACTCGAGATAACTGTTTACTGTACATCTGAAGTATTTGTATAGTATTCTACTAATTGATTTCATTCTAAATTTTTTTCTGTCTTTCAGCAAATTTCTGTGTATTCCATATGAAGAAGTCCTTTCTGATTTTGAACTTCTTTCTTTGGAAATTCCAGTAGCAATAAATTTCATAGTTTAATCAGCAGATAAACTTACACCTTCTCCGGGAAATGTATAAAACGCAGGATGTAGTTTTGAGCTGCTAGACAGCGAAAAGGGTGAGACCAAGACTTACTGTGGTGATGATTAAATCTGCTGTGTAATTAATGCTGCAAGTGTTGTGTGTCTGGCTCTTTAAACAAAGGGAATTATCTGTTGAAGTTCTGTAGGCTGATTGTCTTAAGGGTGGAGAAGTGACAATAATCTTAGCTTCAAGAAGAATAGAAAGTTTTTAATACCTGAAGAAATACAACTAAGAAGAGAAACGGGGAATGGGTTCCACGTTGAATGGGTTTTTTTGATCAACAGAAAATGTTGAGAATGAAAGCTTATGTATGTGGGGGTTTTATATTTATATATATAGAATATTTATATATATTTATAAATATATATATTCTATATATATAAATGCTTTAATTATATATATGTAAAAAAACTTCTCAGTGTGCAAATGTGTGTGTGTGTGTGTGTATATGTGTCTATAGGTACATATGTAATTGCTGTCAACTTTGACATCAACTGACAGTAGATCCAATAAATCTCTGTGTTTGTGCCTTTCCACCCCCCTCCTGCATTTCCGTGGGATATAGGGGTTTAACATATGTCCTCATGCAGCAGGCAATAAGACTCCAGCATTGACTGTCCCACATTTTTCTTTTCTTATTGCCTGGTTCTTTTGCATCCTGCTTCTCTGTTGCCTGGAGAGAGACAAGGGGTGAGTATACAACCTCACTCTGTCTAAAATGCACATGTTTACACTTAAGCTAATATCCAGCTTGCTTCGATGACTTTTATTTTCAATGTTTTCTGTCCTTGAAAACAAGATATTTTAATACTTCTCTGAATACGTTTTCTATGTTTGTTTAAAAATTAGCTGTCTTTTTAGATTTTTTTTCCCTGTTTCTAGTCCTTCTGTTTAAAGGCAGGGATTTTTCAGCATCAGGTTTGCAGTAGTGTAGATCAATACCCGCTTGCATTTAAAGTTGGGTAGAATTTGAATGATGAGGTTCTAGTTTGGCTGAAAGTGTAAATAAGTCTTTCTGTGACAGAAAACAGAAGTAACTGACGTGCTAAGAAACAAGAAAAGGTTTATTTGTGATGTATGGTAGGGTCTTGCAGGTAGCCTTCGTACGTAAAGAGAGGTGCATATTTGTAATATTTGAGAATGACATAGCTAAAATATTGCTGGGTGCAGGTGTTCTGTACCTGGGAGAATCAGATCTAAGCTTATTGGGTTCTGGTCTGCAGAGATCTTCAGTGTCCAGGTGGGTTCAGCAAATCATATGTATTGCCTCAGCAGCAGAAATATGGTACATAAAGTAATAAATAATATAAAAAGGAGTAATAAACCATGCCCTTTTAAAAAAAAATGGGGGAGGGGAGAAACCTGTGATATTTTCCCTTTTTAAGAGATAAACGTTATATGATTCTATGATTATAAAAAAGGAATGAATTACTGCTTTGTGTGGTTAAATTTGTGGCTAGATGTTGGAGAGCAAATGGCTGAGGCTTCTTGTGCCTTTTTGTTTTGTTTTAAGTGGCCCTCGAGAAAGGTATTGTGATGAGTGGAGAAGTATATGGGAAATCACCTCTTCCTTCCCTAGGTTATTGCTAGGGTTTGTGTTCAGATGTGTCTCCCTTTATGATGATAAATACCTGACCTTCTATCTTTGGATTTTCTCTGTTCTTTATCGTTGTTATAATAGAGTAATATAATATAATATAATAATTTTAAAGACCAAGACATTCTTTCCTTGTGTCTAATTTCTATATAGCTCTTAAGGCCAAGTGTTTGCATAACACAGATAAAATATTTTCTATTGTAATATATTTTCTGGTGTAAATTGTTAATTCTTATCAAAACTCTAAAGGCAATTTGAAGCTTGGGGCTGGGGTGTTTCTTGCCATCACTGTGGTTTATCAGAGGGCTGAGGTTGGTTGGGCTGATGAAACTCCTTTGTAAATTTTGACTGTGTAGCCAATAAGTGGTTTATAGGGTTTTGCCATGCTTCTAATGGCTAATGATAATTATTACTATTCTTAACAATAAGAATAATTTAAACATATTGTTTTAATGAATGTTATCTCATCTTTTTCCTTAATTAACAAAGTTGCAGTTACACAAACACCATTGATACTGAAGAATCTGAAAGTAATAGTTTGTGGATGGTAATCCATTCCTCCCTCACTGCTATTTAGTTTACAAATTTGCATGGTCCCAATACTTTTAAGAAGAATTAGAACTGTGAAATAGTTTGGTAAAATGATTTGATATGCACTTTTGGCTAGGGACACAGTTATTTGTTTTATTTGAATAATTCCAGTATCTTTTCTCAATACTCTTCACTTTCCCCTAAAACACCTTGCTAGGAATACCAGTGGTCCTGATTTAACAGCACTAGTAGATAATAACTCTTACATTTGTCTATGATTAAGAAAATATATTGTTAAAATTGTTTATACGTATCTAGCATTAGCAACAATAGCCAGGTTTGACCTGCCTTCATTCCAGTAAGAAAAAAATCTAACCAAATACTTAAGAAAGAATTTTTTCCAAATGTTGATACATGTTAAAGTCTTACTGAACGATTAAAACCTCGGGACTTCAACCAATTCATTTTAGTCATGATATGGCCTAAAGTTAAAGTATTTTATAAAAGCTAAACAATGCCAAATGCATTTGGCTGAGATCAAAAGCCAAATCTATTTGTTCTCTTTCATCTTCAGTGTTCCATTTCCTAGGAGTATGACCTTAGTCAAACATCTATTAAAGTTAGCTTTTGATCTTACTCCCTTTTTTACAAAAAGGAAAAAAAGTCAATCTTTAAAATTTTCTTCCAGAGACAATCACACTATTGTGTTTTAATGTTCCAGTAGTGTGTGAGTAAATAGGATTCTCTGATGTATGTGATAGAACAGCAGTTAAATGGGACAATCATTTTTGTGTCAGAGACAAGAATCAAAAGGAAACATTCTTCAGAAGCTGTTAACTGGAAAAATCCCCCCAGGTCAGTGGAAACATGTTAACTGGTCAATGTGCTGCAATTTCTGGTCCTTTGATGAAAACGCCCTGTAATTTGATAACAGGTAGCTGTTCATTTGTAATACAATTTTCTCTTCACCAGTCAAAGCCGCCTAGTGATTAATCAGTAAAAAGGTTAATTTTCTTCTCAAGTATGAGCAGTTTAGTGGCTTTTTGAAAGAAAGAAGGACGGATGGGATTGTGGATATTACATCCTTTATTTCCTGAATAGAATTATAAAGATGTTTCTTGGTCATCTATAAGTTCCTACACATTAGGGCAGACTAGCTGTCTCAAATTCACTTTTCGGCTTAAGTGAAGTGAGTCTGTCTCTTTTAAATACATACTGGTTCCTAAAACTCTACAGAGGAATAAAATTACAGTTTAGATTTATATTTACCATAGTGAACTGGTCAATTATTAAGTAATCTATAATAACTATTCTATTAAGCCTACTCATCAATGTATTGCCACTATTACAGAAATCTCAATTAAAGGATATAGTAGATAAATACTGAAAAAAAAATATTTAAAAGCAATATCTGTAGAAGAAACGGAAGGTCTTTTTAATAAACTATTAAATTGACAGATCTATCGTATATTAAACTTCTAAAACCAGAGTTAAATGCTTATTGGAAACACATTGGGATATTGCCTAAGTAAGTTTATAATAATATATAATATCAATCTATCAACGTGGGAAAACACCTTAAAGTAAATTTAAACCTCTCAGCTCCAGAAAAATAGCTGCAAAAAGTACAATTTTAATACTGAGAAAAGTATACTGAGGACTGCAGAGTATAATAACTTTATATAATTTTAAAGGGAATGCTTGCAAGGGGTTTCTTACATAATGTAGACTTCTGGAAAAGCAGGATGAAAAGATACCTGAGAGGTTTTTCTGAATTGGCTAAAAAATTTTCAATGCATCTTGGACATCATTTATATTAAATATTTTTTTTTAATTTAAAGTAAATTTCATTAATTTTAATAAAAAGTCTGAGAGTTTATTTTAAGATCTGGATATACTTTGACTACTGAAATAGTTGCACAAAACCTAAACTAAAAATACTTGTTGCCATAGTTTTAGAAGAAACGAAACTGCTACACTAATGCAAACTCGGGAGTAAAAACCAGTAGAGTTTATCTGTAAAGATTTGCAAGGACAAAGAGAATATTTGCATCATTTTAGATTACTGAGTGTTTCAGTTCAGTGACTCTCTTTCTTGAGCCTGCCTTTGACTTGGAGGCTGCAAGTTAATTCAGCTTGACCAATGAGTAGAGACGCATCCTTTTAAGATTTTAAAAATGGTGTAGTTCATCTTCTACATGTTATTTTTATTCACTGCGTGGAACAAGAAAGTAAGCTTCCAGTCAGCGTGTCAGCTTTGAAAAATCTTCTTTACCTTGCATAACATAAAATGGAAATAGCTATTCTGGCATAACTTAATAAACAAATAAGATATTAACCTATTGGGACTAAAATATTTGTCTCCTGTGTTATTTGGGTAAGTAAATGTGTATGAATAAGCTTCAACAAACTATATGAAAGTAACTTAAAAACAGAGATATCAGAACAATCAGAAGTAAAAAATGCCTAGAAAACAAAAAAGTTAAGGTACACACTCCTATATAATCATGTTCCATACACTCTGGTTGTGTGATCAATAGTCATTAATTTATGCCCTGGAGGAAAATACAGTTCTTTATGTTTCTTTACTTGTGGTCTAAAGATAGCTAGAAGTTAAATCTGGTTTCTCCAGCCTATGGGCTGCCTCCTCTCTTCTGTTGCAGTATTAGAAATTCACATATCCATCACCTATGTGCAGAAGGTGCCCAAAGCAGTAACTCGGCTTTGAGCCAAGGAATTCACTGCCTGATGTGGCAGTGCCTCACAGAAATTTGCTGGAAAGTTGCATGAAAGCTTGTCCTTTCCCAAGTACAGCCAATTGAATTGCTGTCCAAGCCCTACTTCAATAAAAATAAACTAATCTAAAATATCTAATTTCCTTCTTAGAAGGAAGAAATAGATGGCACGTATGTGCCATGACACACCACTAACGCCAACTCACCACAGAATCCTGCTTAAAATAATGCTGATGAAAGGGACTTTGTGGCAAAAGCTACATTCCCGATGACTGTGTGAGGCATCAGGTTATAACTGGGATGGATGCGTTTTTTCACTCCCTGAATTAAAAAAGGAAAGAAAAAAAAAACCTGTCAGGTTTTTTTATGAGAAAAGTGTACAGAGAAAGAGATCCTAATGTAATAGTAGATAGAGTCTTCACATGAGGCGGTAGAGACCTAGAGTTTAGTCCTTGCTCCCCCATGTGTTGCATTGGGGGCAAATGTTGCATGTGTGCAAAATGATTTTGCATTGAGCAATCAATGGGAAATTTGTTAGGGAAAATTATGAATCAGCCATTCCAAGAAAATTTAAGTTATGTCTCTGCACTATGCTCTACATCTTTGCTCAAATTGATAGTAATTGTTAAATGCGGTAGGTTCTACCCTAAAGCTGGAGATCCGCTTGGAGCCTGTGTCACTGATGTCCTCAATTTTTCCTGAACTATTTTGCTTTCTTGCCAGAGACATTACTGCTTTACTAGTCTTTCCTAATACCATCCAAAAATGTATTTTTCTCTGTGAATAAGCTGTGGTATTTCAAATGATGTTAAAGCGCTGATATTTCACTTTGATTCAACAGCCAGAATTGGAAAGTGATTATAGGTCTCAGAAGAATATTCCATGAAATCATGTTCTTCAGTGATACTGCTTTCAAACTTACCTCTTTTGAGGTCATGTTAATTAAACGCCATTTGGAGAGGAGTGCATTGACTCCCTTTTTTCATTGCTTAGGTTATTGTGCTTCAAATAAGCATAATATTGTTGTGGATTTTATGAACTAGCCACAAACTTCTCAGCCTTAAGTAACTAAGAGCAGTGGTGGCTATGTTATCATACCATTCAGTGTCTGTTCTGGCAGAGGTCTTGAAAAATTGCTTATGTGGAAGAAATGTCATGTAGGGGTTGATTCTACAAAGTTGTGTAAGCAAAGAAGGCTGACCTAAATTTTACTGTCTAAGCTACCAACCAATTGTCATCCCAACCGATGGTCTAGTCTCAATAATTTCTGTAGGAAGAATCTAACCTTCGCAAACAATCCCACTGATTTTAAATTGATTGCAGAAGCATTGCTGCAAATTTGGGGGATCCCAATGCCTAAGAGGAAGGCAGAATTGTATCCTTGGTTGAGCACTTCATCTAGGCTTGCAACTTAAGCTAGTTTGAGCTTGATGAATACAAATTGTTTTCCCTCCTCCTAGCCAGTGCAAACTGTAGTGGAGAACAGGTTATCATTTGCGGTATTTCTGCTGTTCATTTGCAAGCAAACTTTCTGTGGTGGAGTCGCCATTTGAGTAAAGAGGGAGCTCGCTGCTTCTGTTTGTAGCTTGGTGAGTAATAATGTGAAATTGTTATTTGTTCAGTTTCAGTTCAATGAAAACATCTGAGGAAAGATTGGAGTAACATTTCTCTCCTCTAACACTTCAGCTTCTAGGAGGGATTGAGTAAGGGATTTGCACAGTACAATCCTCGAAAGCCCATGGCACTGGTCGGGCTGGCTCAGCTGAAGTGAACAGTGGCTAGCAGGGGTAATATTTTAGCAATCCAGTCTCTAACATCAATGCTGATTTTGACAGTATAGTGACATTTCATCTGAAATACTGTAGTACAATGAATTTATGGAACTCAGTATTCACTTAAAATCCTTGAACTATACCATTTTTTTAAATTGTGATTTGAGACAGCTGGGACGTAGCTGAGCTGTGCCATCTGATACCAAAAAAAATATTTGTATGGTATTTTCCAATCAGAAGTATGAAGTAGCTTGAAATCACTCACAAAGATATCCTTATTCTCAGAAGACCTTCCAGCCCAATTAATTTTACAAACTCGAGAGATTTGTGCCAACTACAGATAAGCTTTGAGACTTCTTAGTACTTAACTGAAAGGACCTCCAAAAACTTCAGCAATTTCTCCATCATTACCACTTACGGACAATTGCTTTAAACCCACAGAAATTTATTTAATGGCAAAGGAATAAACATGGAGAAAAAGCTAACAACAGCTAATTCTAATTTCAGATGACAGCACGCGCACCGTGACAGACTTCTGTGATGACAAAAGTTACAGAATGTCCATGGTGAATATGAGGGCTGTTAGGTTTAAATGTACTTATTAACATACTTTTAGGTTCCCATGAACCCAAATGTATTCTAAAATGGATAACTAAGTCCTGCAGTCAGAAGCAAATGCAATGAGCACTGAAGCCCAAGAGAAGGTGACCATCAAGCCATGTTAGTGAATCCAGGGCCCTGGCTGTGTGAGGGCTTTCCAGGCCGCTGGGCAGTCCAGGTTGTTTTGAATTTGACTCAAGTAAATCTGAGATTGCCCACCTGGGCTATGTAGCTAGATGGTGGTGCACAGCACTGGCGAGGTGCCAGCGTGTGCCAATATCCTTATTTGTCCTGAATTGAACAGAATTACTGAAGTTACTGATGCATTCCTGCTCTGTAGGTTGTGAGGCCTGTGTCAAAGGTCTAGCTTCCTTTTGGAGCTGATGATAACCATCTTTCCTGTATTCTTTCCTGTGGCTTCTGAATATTTAGAACTTTGGAGTTAACATATTGCTCTCGTGGAGGTAATTTAACATGTTTCTCGTTTAGTTTTTTATTTGTCAAGTCCTTATCTCAAAGAACTGTAATCTTTAGTCTGTGACAACATTATGAAAGCATAAGCAGATATTTTGAGAATTTGGATGATTATGAACATTTGTTTAACTTGTCTTATCCTTACTGAAATCTGAGTCCTAATGCATTAATTTGTCACTTTTTTGATGTACGAAAACACTTAAGTAACACCACAAAGTATAAGAGTTTTCATTTTCCATTGAAAATTTTCAATGATGTGACTAAAATTGCATCAGATATGCAAAGAAGAACATACAAATTATCTGTATAAAGTGATTGTGATCTTTTAAAAAATAATTCAATGGCTGACATGTCTGTCTCATGTATGCTTCCGTCTTCTGAAACCTGTAGATCAAAAGTGGGGTGGTCACTCAATCAAATATACAGAAGAAGGTAAAGGTCACAGTAGTGCAGCATACTAAAAGTATTACAGATTACAGTCTTGACAAATCATTGTCATGGAATAGATTGTAAAAAAGAGCAGCAAATGTCACAAAATTAATCAATTTTCTTGAGACACACTGTAAGAATGAAAGAAAAAAATATTACTATAATCCTTAGTGCTCTTTGTAGTGTTGAGTTTTTGGTTTTCCTCCAATAAAGTAAGCTGCAGTTTTATTTGACATGATACAGGCTACCTTTTTGAATATGAAGTCATCTGTAAAATATGTAGTTGGGTATTGCTATGTATCAGCTTGAACATGAATGCTCATGTTAACATGGGTTTAAGCACAAATTCAGGATTAGAATTTCTGTATACTTCAAAGTGAGCCCCTTGGGTTTTGACAAGAAATCTGACAGGTCTTTGGTCATAACTTCATGTGGTTCAAGGATATGAAATAACTCAGGTACAGAGACGTGATGAAAGATGTTGAAGTTCAAAATGTATGGATATCAGGGAGGATAAGATTAGGCTATATGAAACACAGAGTTTATAACGGGGGTGAGAATTATAAAGAATAGAGGCAGACATGGGATGAAAACATCTGGAAAGCAAACTCTCCCTGTATTTTAAAGTGAACACCCAAATTTGTAAGTATCAGGACTTTTGCTACTAAGTATGAGTGAAATTAGAGAATGGCAACCTGTTACTTCTGTGAGTTATTCCATGGAGTGGCAGGGACGTTTTGGTGTGTAAAGGTTTTAATCTTGTTTATGTTCACATGAACTTTTGCATGAAATTATATTTTAGAATTAAAATAAAGTGAGCAAGCACACCCTGTTAAGCAAAAATTACTATGATTGCAAAAGCAAGCTGTCAAAAATTCAGAAACATTTGTGCAGCCCTAATTCTGATCCCTTGAGCATTGGGCAAAGTCTTTATATTACGTTATCACATAATATTTTTTCCCCAGCATAGCTGCCTGGTTGGTGATAGAGAATTGATTGACCTGTGGGCGAAGCAAGGCTGTATGATGAAGAGACCTATCTATGGGTCTGTCCCTATCTATCTGCTGCAGAAGTGGAAGCTGTGTAGGGAATACTTAGGGACTGCGCAAAGGCAAAGAAAAAGGTCTCTCAAGTAAGGGCTGTGTGACAATTCATTGCAGAAGTGAGCAAACTGGAGCTTCTCTGTGGAAGATTAGTTTCTCACAATTCCTGACAAATATGCACAATATTTGTTTGGGTTTTTTCTTCCTCAGTAAGGTGCTTTTGCCATAGTATAATTTTCTTGAGATTTTAAAGTGATGCTTTTTAAAAATTGTACGCCACTCAAAAATTTTAGTTATTATCTAAAATGTTTTGCTAAGGATGATCTTCAGTATTTTCTGAACTTTCATTAACTGAATGTGTTTAGAGAAGTAATTGTTATTTTCTCATTCACTTTGAACATGTAGCAGGATAAATACTATATAAATACTTCCACATTTTCTACTCTAAAAATCAATTTTTGCTGGGATGCTTTCCTGTTGCAAAATGGGAAAGAAGAACATATTTTTAAAATATGGTTGTAATAGCAGAATGACTGGCTGCAGGTATCAGAACATATGAAAGAAACTCAACTGTTGTAATGCATTTCTTGGCTATTGACTACATTTCAGTTTGGCAATGTCAAATGGATGTAGCATGGATTTCAGTCTGGGCTCCAAAGTGTCCTCCTAGGGCCTGGAGTGAATACTCACACAACTTCCCCCATGATAAAGCTTTGCACTATGGCGCTTACACTGAAATTCCATCCTCTGCCCTGCAGTGGCCAATTACTCACTAAGTTCTTTCTTTACAGTCTCTCAAATGTTTCACGTTGATGGATTATTATGGTACCCAGAATATCTTTGAACAGCCATGGAAAACAGAACATGCACTAGAGCTAAAACTTTCCTATCGTTTCTAATTGAGTCAGTTTACAGAAATGGGAAAGGTTGTAGATGTTTGGACCTGTCTCCAAACTGCTCTAACACTTTGGTCATTTTAATGTTCTTATTCAAAAATTTGGTTTCAGTCCTTCGTGTTAATAGCTGGATTTTACCTACCAGTTTATGTCTAAACAAAGATGATTCATTTCAGCTACAGAGAAGCCTCCACTTTCTAATGTGAATGTTTAAATTAATTAGTAAATTCTTGCAGGGATTCTGAAAACAGAGAAGTAGATTATATGTATTTATCATAGAATCATAGAATAGTTTGGGTTGGAAGGGACCTTTAAAGGTCATCTAGTCCAACTTCCCCTGCAATACGCAGTGACATCTTCAATTAGATCAGGTTGCTCAGAGCCCTGTCCAAACTCACCTTGAATGTTTCCAGGGATGGGGTATCTACCACTTCTCTGGGCAACCTCGGCCGGTGCTTCACCACCCTCATTCTAAAAAACTTTCTTGCTTATATCTAGTCTAAATCTACCCTCTTTTAGTTTAAAGCCATTAACCCTTGTCCTGTCATAAAAGGCCCTGCTAAAAAGTTTGTCCCCATCTTACCTGTAGGTCTCCTTTAAGTACTGAAAGTCTGCAATAAGGTCTCCCTGAGCCTTCTCTTCTCTAGGCTGAAAAACCCCAACTCTCTCAGCCTGTCCTCATAGGAGAGGTGCTCCTTCCTTTTGATCATCTTTGTCCCCTCTGGACTTGTTCCAACAGGTCCATGTCCTTCTTACATTGTGGGCCCCAGAGCTGGACGCAGTACTACAAGTGAGGTCTCACCACAGTGGAGTAGAGGGGCAGAATCACCTCCCTTGCCGTGCTGGCCACACTTCTTTTAATGCAGCCCAGGATACTGTTGGCTTTCTGGGCTGCAGGCGTACATTGTAGGCTCATGTCCAGCTTTTCAGCCATCAGTACCCCCATGTCCTTCTCGGCAGGGCTGCTCTCAATTCCCTCATCCTCCAGCCTGTATGGATACTGGGAGTTCCCCTGCTCCAGGTGCAGGACCCTGCACTTGGCCTTGTTGAACCTTATGAGGTTCACTTCTCAGGCTTTATTTTTATTAATTTCCTTATTGAAGAAAATGGGAAAGGAAGCGTATCCTTTTCAGTCTTCCAAGGCCTAATTTATTAGATGTTTCAGAATTGTTTTCACTGTTTGCAATATGGTATCTCATATTAACATTTCATACTACCAGATGTTTCATTATTCCTGTTTTAGCACATCATACTTGACCCATAGCAGCTTTGAATGCAAATAACAAACAAGGCGATGCACAATGCTTGGCTGTTAGACTGAAATAATATGGCAAGGCTAAACTGGTTTTCATTTTTCCTTTTGAATATTATTAATTGCAATGTGTTGACTGTTAATTTAATGAAATGTTTTGTTTTAATAGAAGACCATTCCTCAGTTCACTGACTCACCATTTCATTTAATTAATTGCAAACCCCAAGATTTGATTACTCATAGTTCTCTTTTAGTTAATTTACTTGTTCACAGTTTTGACAGAAAAGCTTTCAAACTAATATGAAGGGGGGACACAGTCTAATTAAGGAATTGAAAAAAATAGCTGTATCTAGAGTACATGATTAGCAGATACTCAGGGTCACCTTAAAATGCTCAGAGTCCTTGTATTTACCATCAAAATCCAGTTTTCAGTGACTGGACATTAGTTAAGCATGGAGGATTCACTTGCATGCAAGACGCTGTGGATACCTCAGTGTGGGAATACAATTGAGTTTTGGTTTCTTATGTCTCCAAGCAGGTATTTGCTAATCAGTGATGTTTACTTGAAGGAAGAGACACTGTCCCCTTGTTGCCTGGTGCTCAGGAAGCTGGTGGCTTCAGCACCACCCTGTAATGGGAAACTGGCCTTGAGGGGGATACACTACAAACAGCCTTGAGTTGCGATCTTTGGGCCATGCAGTGATAATGCTTTTTTTTGTTGTTGAAATAATTCCTGAGACTTCACAGAGGAATAAGCTTCAGTAGTCAACATGTCTGTGTAGGGGATATTTGAGTAAACAATTAACTACTAACTTCAGTAGGATTCAGACAAGGGATGGGGAAACCCCTCTGCTCTTCGCACCCTCTCAAGTACTGCAGGTACCTGGGCTTTAGGAGCAGAGGATGTATTCAGTGGGTCCAGCCCCCACAGAAGCAACCAAGCCTCACAGTACATTCAGGTCTATTCTATCTCCAGTGCCCTACAAGCAGCGGGTCATGTTGAGTAAGCTGGGTATGGTCCTAATTTGAATCAAAAACTTTAATTTGCAAACTGTTTGGTGCTTAGGTAGATTTTAACTGTGTCTCAGAAAATAATAGGAGAATTTTACTTCAGTGCAATCTGAGCGTAAAGTGTGCTGGTTTGTGTGTCCTTGAAGGGTTATTTCAGGGCTAAATTTGTGTGTTGTGCAGCAGAGCTGTGCAGACTTGTCAAAGGGGAGAGTACACAGTGTCCTGACAAAACTGAAATTATAGAATGCAGATTACTAATGGCAGTTGGTTGTTTTGCCATATGCAGAATGCAGGTGTACCAGAGTGCACACCATCACAATCTGTTATGCAGTTGTAATCAAGATTCATATATAGAGAGCTGACCCAGAACATGGCTCTGAGATTTCTGCATCGGGGCCAATGTGTCTTAAAGATCCCTACCAGCTCTTCAAGGAGCTGCTGTCTTTCAGCTGAGGCGACTGGTTGGTTGTGGGCTACTGTTAGCAGAACTAGTTCCACTATCCGCATGGCTGCTAGCAGTTCTGAAAACACATCATTGCAACTGTGATGAGACTCCTGCTTTTTTGTTGTTGTTGTCAGTATTGTAAAGGTTGTACATGTTTGATAATCAGCGGTACATAGTTTATTTCCTGAGTGTTTAGTGATTGATCACAGCTGGCAGAATATAACTGAACGAAGGAAAATTTGAAGTGTAAATGGAGAGGAAAAAACGGAAGCTTTGAAGTATGTCATCCATGATGTTGGTTTTTCTAGTGATCCTTTTTTTTTTTTTTTTAAGGTGAAAGTAGAGGGATAGATGTATATGTTACAGCAGTTTTCAAGTACATTTTTCAAAGTGGGGCACACTAACTGAGATTCTGCTGCTGATAATGATTCATCCAAGAAGATGGAAATGATTCTTCAGTTCTTTGTAGATCTTCAGATAAGTCAGTTGAAGAATAGCCCTCACTGCCACAGCCAGACGGAGCCGAGTCAAT
The DNA here is from genome assembly GCA_028565335.1 of Limnodromus scolopaceus. Taxonomy (NCBI): domain Eukaryota; kingdom Metazoa; phylum Chordata; class Aves; order Charadriiformes; family Scolopacidae; genus Limnodromus; species Limnodromus scolopaceus. The sequence continues at coordinate 15,687,579 of JAOXNO010000063.1, forward strand.
TATAGAAAATTTTATTAATAGTTAAATTAAAGAGTAACTTCAGTAACGCTAGCCGCGGCAGTACCCTTAGTTGAAGATTATGCCAGTGGGTGATTTGCTGTACGTTTTCTTCCACCGTTTCAATCAGTAGCACACCCTTACTGCTGAAACCATCTGCTTTAACCTCAATTTTATTAGCTTTCAGAAATGCTGAAGAATTAGTACGCTGTTTTTTAAAGTGCCTCTTACAGTCAGATTCTGGGGCTTTTACTGCTATCACAATTCAAGTAAGAAATTATATAGACTGGGGAATAAGTGAATGAGAGTATAAAAAGTTTGCTTATACTGAACTTAGAGTATTGTCTATATCTGCTTCACCTTTATGCCTGACTGCTCAGGCTCTTCAGGCTGTAGTGCTTTCTACATCAGGATTGTGCTTTACTCTTTAAACTTTTAATGCTGAAGTAGAGTGACTTTGGTGTGGCAGATGGCACAGCATAGATTTCTGATACATCACTGTTTTTTGGCTGTTGTCCTTATGGCAGCTGTGTCTGGTTAGGGAGCTCAAAAATGCCTGACAATAATTACCTTTAATTTCTGCAGGCAGCATCGTGGTGGTTTTGGGACTGTTTATTCTTTTCTGTTTGTTCCTCAGTACCCTTTCCGCCTTTGTTATTCTTCTGATACAACTGTTCAATAGAAGTTTGGGGTTAGGGTTTTTTTTGTGATTTTTTTTTTTTTTCTTTTTTTAAATACTCTGCCTTGGTTAATTTTTTGTCTTGTCTTTTCACTGAACATTTTACTAAAGGTCTGAATTCACTTTTCATTCCCTGTTTATTTCCTTATGAATAGTTTCTTTATGGTTTTGGCTATTTAAACTAAGTAAATTTTTATGATTTATAGTATCAAAAACTGTATAAATATGATGAAAATATTTACTGGGATATTGGTTCATCTATATGTATTTGGGTACATACAAATGATAAAACATTATGATAAAAAACTCCAAGTTTAGGCTGTGAGTGGGTACAAGATCTTAAAATGCTTTAGTGATGGCTGTACCTCAAAACTTGGCATTGGTTAGGAGGATGAAATACACAGATGTGCTATAGGTGGGCAAATCACACAGGTTTCTGGAAATCTTGAAAACAGTGTATTTCTCAGAGAACTTGTGTTGATGCTTGTATATTGAACTTCCTGAAAATAATGTGAAATTCACTGAGAGAGCAATCCCACTTCCTTTCCCTAGGAAAAAAAAAAAGTTTCTAGACTATTTCATCTTCTCCAGAAAGTGTGTGAACAGTTTTATCATTTAAGATCTATTCTTTGATGGATTAAGTGTGAGTGATGTCAGCCAGAGAATTTGTAAAAACAGCATTTAAAACATCAGTATTTTATATCTGTGTGATAAAAAAAAAAACAACTGTAGCATTTGCAAAATAACTTTAAAGAGTATTAGAAAAAAAATATTTTTAAATTTAAAGTGATTTCTCTTAAGGTATAGTGATCTCTGTGAAGTGAGGACTGCATTAAATGATCTAAAAGACAAGATTGTTGATGATTTCTGGACTTACTTTCATATGTTTGTATAATGCAATCAATATGACAAGACAGTAAAATAAGTATCTAATTTGTGTAGGTGTTATTTGTTGCATCTGGCATCAGCACTTTGGGATTATAGGAGTATGTAACTGCAGTTTGTTTCTGTGGATGTTGAGAGGCTCTTAGGCAAGATGGAGGGAGGAGGACAGTCAGCCTGGAAAGAAGAGGGCTTGTGTATCTGCCATATTGTAACCTGTCATCTCCAACTTACTAGTATTTATTAGGGATATCTTCACTGGAGTTAACCAAATTGCTGTGTCCAGATGTGATAATGTATGTTCCTTCTCCGTGCAGTTGGAGTCTATTGACTGCTTGCTTACTTCAATAATATTAAAATAATGAGAACTTTTGTGAAGCCTGTTATAGGAGCAGCAGAGCTAATCTAAATGTCAAATTCGTAGCAGCTTTTAAAAGAATTTTAATTTATGGATGTGCGGCAGTATAGGATGTGAAAATTAGTAATTCACTTTAATCAGTATCTAATCCCTCAGTAAACAGTACTTTCCAGAAACAGCGGATTATTTAATTCTATTTTGATACATGATATCTTTGTGGATGATACAACATGCGCCACCAACAAAAAATCATGGGTTTTTTTGGTAAATGCAACTCAATGCTTTTGTGGAACTATTGCACAGTCAAATATAAGATAGCTGATATGAAGCATTTAGCTTGCTGTTTAGCAAGTGACAAAAGCAAGTCACACTGTACTGGCAGGAAGACAGTAAACCCATTTAAACCATAACTGAATGAATAAACAGTTATACCTTAAGAGATCTTTTTGGTTACATGGCCTTATGCCCTGTATTTTCCAGCAAGATAAATGAGCTTCAGATACGATATGTTCAGTCACATCTTGCCCAGAATAAAAGTTATTTGATACTGTTTGGAAGAAAAGCTGATCTCTTACTGACCAGGTCAAAAGGATAGAACTTAAAAAGTGTAGTATGACAAAAACCAGATGTTTGGAATCTAAAGAATAATAATAATAAAATGTTATAATGATCATAACCTGTAGCCTGATGCTACTCTACTTCTTCTGTTTTACTATTTTAAATTAATTGGTTTTTAGTCACTTGAAAATCTTCTGCCACTAACCCCACTTAATTCTGTAAATTTGTGCTGGTCTTAGTGGTCTCTCAAAGGTGGGATCAAGTCTGTAATTACCCCTATTGTGCTTTTCTAACAGTTTTTCCAGCAGAAATAATATTTGAATATATAATATAATAGTACATGCAATAGCATTGATAATTCCTTCTTAATTGGCTTTGAACTGTTGAAATTAAGGATCACTGTATCTTACTAGCGTATTGGAAATTTTGTAGCAGCTAAATAAGTCAAGCAGAAAGTGATCAAAGTGACAAAATGATCAAAGTGACAGGAAATGATATTTAAAAGTATAATCAAAAGGACACCATTAAATAAATATTTCTTTATGCTTAACATGTAAAAAAATAAAAAGAAGCTTGAAAGAATGAAAAGAAAATAAATCCTTAGGATGGTGTCACTGAAAGAACTCAACTTTAAAAGAAAGGTATTTTCAGAATAACATAACAAAACTGGATGAAGAATGCGTATTGAATTTTCGTGAGTTATTCTCACTGAAAGGAATTGTTTTGTTCTTTATATTTTTCAGTGCTGCATTGTATGGTATGATACTGCATTTTATTTTTTATATTTTCCAGGTCTGACAGCAGCTGCCATGGCAGAGGCTATGAAGTTACAGAAAATGAAACTTATGGCAATGAATAGCCTTCATGGAAGTGGAAGTCAAAATGGAACAGAATCAGAAAATGAAGAGCTCAATTCTAATGCAGGTAAGTAATGCTGTGCATGTGAGCCGTAGGGGAGCTCTTAACACCTGTTTTTGTACATGGGAAATAAAGTCAAAAATCTATCTCAAACGCTTGTGCTCTTTTATTTTGTAAGCTTTGCTCTGCCAGTCAAAATTACTGCACCCATTCCTGCAGTATTTCTCCAGTTTTCCTCCTGACAGGCATCTTCACTAATTTTTTAAAAAATATTGGGAAAGTATTGTTTTCATTATGTTAGAATACAGACATTTTAAACTGTTCCCTAAATGTATTTGTAGTAAAAAAAGACTTCTCTACTGGCAATAATACAGTGAGTCTAGAGTTTTCCTGTAAATGATGGAAACTTTCCAGAATGTCAGGTTGTTGGAATTCATTATGAGTTCCACAGTTCACTGGAGAAAGGTAAAGTATGGAATGCTAAATCACCAACTTTCTGGATTTTCTGCATTTTTCTCTTTCCTTGAATGGATATTTACAAACCACAGCTATGAAGGGTAGTAATGATAAATGTTTGTTACGGCCTACCTGGCTGGAATAACCTTGGGTAGAAAGCACTGACACTGAACACATGTTCAGTCTGTAGTGCTATAAGCGTTAGTATAAACTTGAACTAAGCTCCCCGAGTCCCAGCTCCACAAGAATAGGATTCAAAGTTTAAGTCAGAAATGGATCCTTTGAAGAAAATATCTTCTTTGTTCTAATGTTCTTTTCAGGTAAATACAGGAGACTTTTACTGGGATAGCATAGAGACGCTAAAATAAGATAGATCTGTTTTGTCTCAGAGATGCTAGATACCTATTACAATAAGGGCAGGTTCACTTGGACTCACTTTTTTCGACACAAACAATCCAACAATACACTCTTACCATTTTGGAAACTTACACATCCTTTGTTTTCATTATTAATTCAAGAACAGAGGCATTGTCAGATCCCCCATTGCATTCAGATCTCCCATCAGCATTCATACATCTCTGAAGTCACACATGCGTCTCTAAAGACAAAGCCACTCTAACAGTTTGCTTGCTTGGATGGTGTATAGTGTATATGCACTGTACCATCAAAATGGTAATTTATTAGACCAATAAAGCAGCAGCTGGGAGGTCTTAGACTCATTTTCTAAAGGAATAACTTTGAATTCATGACAAATTATGCACAAAGCAGTCTTTCCAAAAGTGGTATTGCCTTTTGCTAATTTTGTGTACTCATCTGTATTGAAGAAATCTGGCTTCTAATTCATGCATTAAACCCTTCCACAGCTTTCTATTATGTAGAATATGTATTTCTTATTCACCTCTCAGACCCTAATCAATTAGTGCATATTGAATTCAGAAAAAAAGCACTGAAAAAGCATATTTAGTTTGTGTAATTCTTGTGTATATAGTTCAAAATGAATTACGAAGTTTCACTAAATGCTAAGAAATACGACTGAAGATAGAATTCCTTCAGAAAAGCAAGGAAGCTTCATACAGAAAAGATGTAAGGTTAGCATTAGGGTTTTTTTTTAAAGCTGCTGCACAAAAGCTTGCTAATTTGAATGTTCATGGTTTCATGTGTTACCTGATACGGAAAATTTTATATACTTCTTATGGGGAGAATCTACAGCACATTAATATTAATATTTTAGGTATCTTGTTGACAAGTTTTTTGGGGGACTATCATACCAGCCTTTCGACAATACGTCAAGAGTATGCATATTAAATTAAAGTTCTCTATGGTTTAGCAATTCAATGAGTTCTACAACTGACTCGATACCAATTTAAATATTTGGAAAAATTCCCACTGACTTTAGCTGGTTACAGTGGGGCCCAAGGATAAGGATGATATGGTGTCAGTTATGTAAAGATCTTTTCTCAATTCTTTCCCCTTTTGATTGCCTAATTCGGCAAAATTGCCAAGAGCAAATTTCCTGGATCGAGTGCCAATGTTGCTTGCAGACAGAGAAATAAGTCCTTAAGAAAAAGAACTACTACTAATCATATTAAAAATAACAATTTCCCCTCTTTATATTATCTGTAATGCCATCATTAGGATTGCTTGCATGGTTTCTGTCTTTAATGGAGGGTAACTTTTTAAAGATTTACATTAAACAGGTAAAGCAGGATGTGTGAAGAAGAAAAACCAAAATGGATGGAGTGTAGAACTTTACTATACCTTTCACTATGCAAAATAACAGAGGAATTACAAAATATTCACTATAGAAAACTCATTGGAGACTGAGGTGGGGCATGAAAAGAGTGGGCATTTTGTTTACAAGTTGGTACACATTTTGTAACTTTGATTCACTGTGAAGAGAACACCATGATAATTCTGTGTGCATGAAACCTTTACCAAATGTTTGTTTTGCTCTAGACTCTTACAGTTTAAAGGACTATTAAAAATGAAATGGGGATGCGAAATGAGAAAGAAAATTGAATTTTGAAATTTTTTTTACTAAGAAGAGGTAAAAAGGAACAGAGCGAAGGACTCGGAAGCCTCATAAGTGAGAAAAACATTTTATTTTAGGAGAGCGACCTACAGTTTCTTTGATTTGAGGTTGTGTTTAATAGCTTCTGTAATGGCTGCAACATGACTCTGCATCTAGATTTCAGCATGAATAACAACCTGTTCGTGTTTCATTTAGCTCCAAATGAGAAATTCTGTCTTTTATTGTTTTAGGAAATTAGTCTGTGTACTATTGCTCCTGGAACTTTATAATTAATCACTAAAGGTTATGGCTGTGGAGAGTTTGTGGGAAATAGATGTCTGAATGATTATAATTGCAGCTGTCAAATCAGAAATATAGTTATACAGAGCAGAGTACCTTTTGCTTCCTTTGATATTTTTTTTCTTTTTACTGTAACAAAGACTTGAAGGGTTGCAGTTTTACTTAAAAAAATAACTACAGAGGTTGCTGGTTTTCTAGTTCAGTGTCCCACATTGACTTCCTTTGGGGAGCATAAGATACAATGCCACTAAGTATTTCACAATAGGATGTGTGCTTTCCTCCTCATTCCATATGCGGATAGATGAGTGGAATAGTCTCTTTTGCTGTTGCTTGTTTTTAATTAAAGTGTAATTGATCAGTATTAAGTCCTGAAAGTTTCTTGCCAGACTTTTTTGTAAGTGTGTCGTTATATGCAGGTTGTTAGTATAATAAAGAAGTGGTGAAGATGTCTTGTTATATTCATTTCCATCTCCATCTGTATCTGTTGAAGTCAGTATGAAATAATTTTGGATTTGCTTCTTTAGTAATGCCTAGAATTTCTCTTCTGTTTTTTTTTTCTGTGTATGTGTGCACCTATCATGATGGAACTTTTTCAATAATTTCTGTATCTGAAGCCAGAATTTATGCTATCAATTTAAAATCTGAACTCATAACTTTCAGGATCACTGACTGTAATTCCTCAGATACTTTGTTGTCCTCTAGGAAATCACAGGTGTGGAATTGAATCTTACAAGTGTGTCTAAGGAACTGAGGAGTAAATGTGCCACTTTTTTTCTCGCTTCTAGTTCAGCTGGCATGCTTTTGCCATCAGGTCCTACCTATGTCACGTATCTCCTTTTTGTGATATTACAATAATCTCAGTAATGGTGGAGTTTATTACTGGAATATTCTAAATAAGTTAATTTTTAAAAGTGCTGCAAGAGACAATACTGAAACTGTGGAAAAAAACGTACCAAAAAAAAATTGCACATATTTTTTAATTGAAGTAATGGGGGCTTCACAGGGCTGTGAAGAATGTTGTTATACATTTGAACATTAATGTCCTCCTTCCACTCTCTCTGCAGAAGAGAGATTTTTTTGCACCTTCCTACTCATCATATGAAGTGTTGAAGCAAACTTCTCAGGCAGTTGAAAATCTCGGCACTATAGGTTCTCTGGCCCCACAGTCCAGCCAATCTGTGCTAGCTGTTCCTTGTAGCTTACTGTCTGTCTCCATCTTCTTGTAAGATCTGGGAAAGAAGATTGAATTTATAGAACAACATAGTTGGGGACATAGGTGTCTGAAGTGGGAGAAATTAATCCCTCTGAAATCTACATTTCCCAGTGGCCATAAATCTTTTGTAATCCTATTCCTTCTTTTTGGCTAGTCCATGTGAGTCCTTGGAGTTGAGACAGTTTGTTGATGGCAATCAGTGCACACATCTGAGGATTGCCTTGAGTCCAGAAGGTTGCCATAGCTAAGGCAAGTCATGCTGTAAAGTCATGCTGCAAAGCATGACTGATAATACATGCCAGGAGTGATGTGGCCTTTCATATTCCACTTCAGAAAATGAGTAAGAGAAGAGTTTGAAGTTGGCAGCTGAAGTCAGGTATGCTGGAGGCATGTGCAGATCTCTCAAAGCCCAGCCGTGTAATCAATTTCATTGTTCTATAGAAATAAGATAAACAAAACAAAGCATGTCATCATCATGGAATGCTAGTACTAGGTGAAGTGTCTTCTGGAAATTAGCATACAATTGCCTAGGGAAATTTGAAACTTATTTGAAATAAGAGCTTTTTTTTTTTTAATAGCATGGCAGCCAATAATTTGTACAAGTATGTGATAGAACTGGAATTTGAAGGATGGATTGCAAAATACAGTATTGGTGATATTACCTGAACATCCTTTAAGCTGCATAAGCAAAGAAGGATCAGTGCGTAGCAATCCGTGACAGTATCTGTTTGTACAAAACCTCAGTGAAAAGAATAAAGCAGTTATTTCCTTCTGTTGCCTTTTGGAGTTAGCATGCATGATTTAATAAATGTGTTTTGCTTTCCCAAGAGAGATATCAAACAGTACTAAGTGTTTCAGTGGTATTTCCTTAGGAAGTCAAAATGTTATTCTGTATGTAGAGTCTTGTTGCTTAATTTCCAGACAAGGAGCTAAGTTAGGCAGAAAAGAAAGGAAAAAACACCCTAGCTTTTGGCATATGAGGATCAGAGAAAAAACTCTTCATAGAAAAAAAAAGAAAGCGTTATCTTTTTATCCTTTTTTTCCCTTCAGTACCTGCCATGCAGTTTTCTCATAAATGCAAACATCCTTCACAATCTGTTTAAAAAACCACAAATACATCACTCAGAGGAATATTTAAGGAACCATCAGGAGGGAAAAAACTCATTGGTTTAATGGAATGCTGTCAAGGAAAATCAGCATCACAAACGACACAGGGGCAGAATTGATACTTTTGCACTGACATGTTAAAAGAAAATCCCATGCATTATTTAGAAAACCCAGAAATCTGTCAGCTGTATGATTGCCGAGTTAGCAGAAGCAGGAGGATGCTGCTCAAGTTGAAAAGAAACGCGTAGGCACAGATCCATATTGTAACCTTTCATGTTCTCCACCCACCATGAATACCCAGCTATTACACGGTCAGCATTTTTTAGTTTTTCTCTTTTAAAATTTTCAAGTGCTTGAAAAGTCAAAGGAGGTAGGTCTTTTATTCTAAAAAGCAGGATGCCGAGGCTGTTATTTTGTTGTAAAAGTAAAAATGACAAGACCAGAGAACAGATTTTATTAATCCTTGAATGCTGTACAGACTTCATGAAGTCGTTTTTCCTGTTGTTAAAGCAAGTATTTTTGTTACATGAGCAGAGAGTTATTGTTTCAAATATGATAATTTTTATAAAGAACACAAAACATGCATGCCATTTTAAAAATGTAACCAGTCAAAACTACTGTTAATATTTTTAGAATCAATTGAAAAACTAGTGACATGCATTAAATTTTCTTTAATTGTCCTTTTACCAGGAGGAATATATACAGTCTCAAAGTAAGAAAAAAATTAATATGTTTTGGGTTTTGTTTACATTAATATGTTTTGGACCTTCTCTCCAAAAAACTAGGCTTGTTTGACTGCAGGCCTAGCAGATATATTTAAAGCATTTCATCCTAAAAATTGAAGCATCTGTGCTATTTCTTTAAACATGCGCCTGCAATGGTTGTGGCGAGTCTGAAGATACTTGCTTTTCACGCTAGAAGTTGAGAGTAGCACATAGTGACTAAGTGGACCTCCCCATTCACTGAGTGGTGAAGTGCAGTGAGGTGCTAGTCCACAGCCATTGAACACAATTGAATTGAGCACCAGGATGGGTAGGATAGATGGGAAAGAGGATGACGTTTTTAATGTGACTTCTTTTCCTCATGCGTGCAGATGACGTACTCCGAGTATGGCTCATGATATAACACATATTACACAGCCGATGGGACCAGGCTGGGACATAGACAGTGATGGTCAGTGTCATGCAGAGACACAGCTTAAAAGACCTCCTGGAGATCAGAAATTAAAGAACACTTCACAGCCCATCAGTCTGGGATGCATTTCTCTGGGGGAGGTTTGACGCTGCAATAGGACTGTGCCATGTGTGCATCTGAACAAAAAAAAAACTTCAAAGCATATGGACTAGACATTGGTTCTTCAGGGCTAACTCACAGTGCAGAGGCAAGAGAGCAGCACACTGAAGTCTGATGTACAAATGAGACTCCTCTAGATAACAAAGGCATGTATGGCTCCATAGGTGACTGGCTGTGAGGACAAGCTCTCCATAAGAGTGCTTATCTCAAGTCCATAAGAGTTGAAGAAAATGAGTGATGAAATTCAGTGGCTTTCAGGATGTGCTTCCGTACATAGACTTGGAGGTGTGGTTTCTTGGAAGTTTCTTGAACCCATTTGCAAGTGATACCTATGAAATCGTAAGCTTTCTTTTTCAGTGAAAACGGTGGGAAGGAACTAAAACATTCCTTTAACACTGAGGGTTCAAAAAACTTTACTCATTGCTGCTTGTCAGAAAATGTCCAGGCTTGCTGACTGATACAGAGCTATCACTTCCCTGCAGATAATTTAAGTAAGGCCTTCCTGGTGCCAGTGACTGATCATTCTGGAGGAAAAGGTTGATGTGCTGTTTTCTTTTTTAAGAAACAACTCCTCAAACATTAGCCAGGAAGTGATAAGCTGTTTGTTTGGTTTGGTTGTATGTTGTTTGTATTCTGCTGTATTCTCTTCTATTTCTTCCTAATGGTGATGGCTTTCATGGGCCTTCTCAATTATCCCAAGAACCCAGTCTCAGTGTGTGAGGGTTGGAAACAGGTTACACATACATCTATTTCTTTGGCAAATCAGGTTTTTATTTGAGAGTGAGTATCAGTGGATCACTTTCTGTTGTGTTACCCTACCACTGGGCAGGATTTAATACGAAGAATTTTAGGATGCTTTAGTGAACCACAGTTTCAGCGGAGCACAAAAGTGAATTTGTTTCTTATCTGTAAACTATTTTAAGGTCCCATTTTAGATAGATTCTTAAGAGGTTATCCATTGAATGCGTGTGAGTTTTTTAACTGTCTTTTTAAAAAGTAGTCTTATATGTTTAAATATGAATGTAAATACTTTATAGTACATATATAAGATTCACACATAAATGTTGATTCATCAGCAATTGATATATTTGGATTGACTCTGAGAAGTATGAAGTAGCTCTAGCTGTAGTTTTAAAACTAATGCTTCTGAAAATGAAGTTATCTGTGCTTTTCTTTTTAAATCGGGGGAGCTTTTTCTTTGAGAGGACTTTATGGGTCTGATGCTTATGAAATTAATTGATGCTTATATAGCATCATAAGCTAATATAAACTATTTTGAAGACCAAGGAAATTTTGGTATCATATAGACTTTTTTTTAGAAATGTTCTTATTGAATGTCTAAGCTCTGGTTTGTGTGAATGCTTTCTCAGTAGGCAATTCCCAAGGGTATATTTTAAATGGATTCATGACAATTAGATGCTGTTAAATCTTTATGAATGGAGAATATATATACTTGTAAGTTTATATTTGAACAGTTAAACATATCACACAATCTGCTTCCTCAGTATATTTTGACTGTTATCTTATTTGAAGTCAAAGAACTGCTGTTGCTTTTTTCCAGAGAATAAAGTACATTTTTTTCATGAAGACAGAACTCCTTACAATGACTCTAACTTTTGGTGGAACAAATTTAGTGTAGAAAAAAATCAAGATTCGTATCTATTAAAAAACCCCTTCCTAACACCAAATAAAATACCTCTGGGTGCACACAGCACACAACAACCTCTCTATGTTCTTGCCATATCTACTATCAGAACTAAGTGCAGCAAAAGATAAACTAATGACAAAATGCAAATGGTATGGCTAAACTGTGTAGAATTGAGAGCTTTCACATGTCTGTCACCTTTCAGATCCTTAACAAATTTATAGTCTCAGGGTGCAGAGGTCTAAATCTTCAAAGCTTGAAAAACAGAGGTGCAACATGAACTAATCTTCATTTTTTTCCCCTATCTTCTTACAGCAGCACTAATGGAAATGTATTTTGTTTAATGACTCTGAAATCCTGTTTGTAATTAGATGTGGGAATTGGTCTTACTTTGTAACAGATGATACTGGAATAATAATATGAGAGATGCTACGCTGAGACCACTATCCTCCTAAATCTATATCATTTTTCATTTTATTGACAGGAAATGTGTTCCTGGAACAAAGAGATTGATTTTAAAGAGTAAAAAAGTAATGTCTAGTAAAAACTCAAATGAAAACATTTTAGCATTACTTTAAGTGTATCACAAAAGTACATTAACCTTTTAACTTTAATTTTAGTAAACAGTCTTCTTATAATTGTTGCCTTGTCACTGATATGATATTTGAATTAATGCACCGAAAGGTAGGGAACTTTAATTAATGACAGGGTGCATACAATTAAAACGCATATCATATTTCAGAAGGATTATTCAAAATAATTAATTTTGTCTGTTAAAACACTTTTAGAGTCATAAATGAAGTAATTAGGAATGGGCACAGACCACGTGAGTGTAGGCTGAGCTCACACAGTCCCTTTAGAGTATTAGTCGTCTTCACTAGGTCTTGATGTCATGAATCATTTTGGCCACTGTAGAATCAAGGCTACATTTTTTCCTTGGTTGTAGTTTTCATATTTGTTAGTAGTAGCAGATATTAGTGGTCAATATCAACCTGCTGAAAGAAAGAAGGTTGCTCAAAAGTGTCCCTCATTAAGTAAGACAAGGTTTCATGTTTCTCTGCAAGGCACAGGAACCACCACTGCACTGTAGGGAACGACGCTTACCAAAAATGTCCCAAATTTAGGACTTTCAATACAGATTTTTATTAAGAGCAATAGAGGTTAGATGCACTGCACATTACAAGGAAAAATCATTCCAGTTTAGACATTTTAGTAGGCTTCTGCAACTCCTGAAGGACATAGTGTGAAAAGTACTGTTCTGCCCTCTCAGAAGCAGAATTACTGTCTCTGCAGTCACGCGTGGGATGAGAAGGCATCTCCATGCATCTGAACCTTTCTGCTCTTGATGCTTAGTGGGAAAGGGAAGGAGAAAGAAAAGTGTGGTCCAGATCTACCTCCCTGAAATGCCTGAAATGTGTTTTTATGTTAAATTATTTTAAATCATTGTTGGATAAAAGCAGAAAGTGGTCCTGGGAGCAGGAACGATCAACAGGTGATCAGATGAACTCTGGCAATTAAGAATTCCAAAACTGCTAAGAAGTACGCTTGCTTCAACTCAGTGATACGCACATTTTCCACAGTGCTACCAAAGAATAAGAAGAGTGAAGTACCATATATCAAAGTACTTTTTTTTTTTTTTTTTTGAGATCCTTGTATGCACGCCGTTTCAAAAAAAATCTTGTTTAAACACTATGGTATATTAGCATGCTTAGCCAGTGTGGTTTAATTTCCCATTTCAGGATGTAAGGATATAAGGAATCCAGTACATAAAGAATTCCAGTATGTTAGGAAGAGCAAGTGTAAGTGATGGCTGCCTTTGTTAATACTAGTGAGTCAACTTCAATCTCAAATTAATGATCTTATAACAATAATTTAGTATTTTAATATTTGATATTATTCATAATATTTGATATTCTAATAGCTATTTTATTATTTTATATTTTAAATATCATTAATGAATGATATTTTAACAATACATTAATATTTTAATTATATTTTGAAGTCTGGAACATTCTTATACTTGTTAAGGCATATAGAAGTTAGGATGAAAACTGGCATATTACCTTTGATGTGGGCCACATGCTGAGAGTCTTCCCAAAGGATGTCATTGATAAGTGATACAGCTGCCAACAGCAGGAGTCTCATGAATTACAATTTTAATCAGATTTTTTTTAAAGGCCCCTAACGTACAGTTAATTTATATTTGAGATAAGAAGTGTTTGTAGTGTGATCATTTGAAATGTTTTCTCACTCAAAAGAGTTGCATTAATAAAAAAAAAATATTAATAATGTGACTTTTTAGTTAAGGATTCAGTACTAGATTTTTGCAGAGTGCCCTGAACTGACTTTTTTGGAGATGAGATATGATAGCAATTTTACTTTACAATTGGCTCTGTTTAAAAGTCTGATTTGTGAATTTAATGAGACAGAAGTCACAGTGGTCTCAAGTTGTTCTGCCTTTACTTGCACCCACAAAGTAAGAAGCATCCCTTACTTAGTTCTGGAGTAGGGACTATATGGGTCAACAGGACATATGCAGATCAGAACCTTACTACTTTTTATAGAATACCTTGGCTATCTTTAATAGTTGTATTCAAGTTTTGTTTTCCTTTAATTAAATTTTGGTCTATAAGAAAATCAGGATTATGTGTTTATTTCTGTGATTTTAAAAGTAAGCATCTGATAGTTTTGCATAATAGGTTATGCTTTCTGCTCCATATTCTGTTTTAAAAAAGCTGGAATGCAAAGCTGTGAGTGACATTTTGGTAGAATTTTAGCAAGTACAGTCATTACCAAATTAAATATAGATACAGGTGGGTAGTCGATTATTTTAGCTTCTTTGAAAAAAAACCCAACCCCTACTGTATACAAGAGCAGCAATTTATCGGATCGTTTTAGTTACAATTATGAAAGGCCAACAATGTTGTCCCAGACCAAGACTAAAAGTACTTTTATCACCAGAGTGTGTTAGAAATCTTTAGTTTCCATGGCTGCAAATTCTTTTTATCAAATTAAATTCTTATTCTTAATTTCTTAGAATCTTAATTTAAATTAATAAGGTCACTGAAGAATTTTAAAACCTGGTCCATTTAGTCATGGAGAAGAAAATGTTGTTGACACCATATGATTGAAGCTAGTAATTTGTCCATAATCTAAAGGGAAAATGCATGGAATTTTAGTACATTTCAAATGCCATCTTAATTTGTTTATTATCTTGGAAATAGTATGTTATCTGTTGAGTAATTAATAGGTATTTTAGGATGCCAGTTTAGGTTTTAGTTTTCACAGATACTTCTTTCATCTTGGGAGGCACAGGAAGCAGACACCTGATGGTTTCAGAATAGCAGTATTTTCTCAAACTGCAATGTTTTCTTGAAGAGAGGAGTAGGTAGAGCTTTACCTGAACTGTTCTTGTAGCTGAAGAGACCATAATGTAGAATAATGATCCTATGTTGCAGATAAACCCTCTAGGCTGTACCCTGCAATGTAGTGTGTTACGTTGCAGCGTACAGATCTAGTTCAGGCAGAAGATGTCATTTAGCGGTGGCAGGGTGAGTTCAGGACAGGCCATTTTGCCCTGCAGTTTGTCACTGGCTCTGGATCTGGTCTCCGTTATTGCAGTTTGCTGTGTTTAGGATTGTAAGAAAACAGCACTTTCAGACCTGTTTTCTTATCCACTCTCAATGAAGCAAGAATTGTGGCAGTGTCACATCTGACTGATAGATGTCCAGCTTAATTTTAGAAATTTTATAGGCTTACTGATCGTGGCCATTTTTCCTAATGTTTAACTTAAGTCTGTCTTGTTACCGTCTTTCCTTGCTGCTTCTTGTTCTGTACACTGGAGGTACGGAGAACAATTTATTCCCTTTTATTACTGAACACGTCTTTCATCTATTGAAGACTGTTAGTGGGTCTCCTTACATTAAACAAGCCTGCTCTTTTGAACGTGCCTCATACCAATGATTTTCTAGGTCCCTGGTCAGTTCTCACTGCACTCTGGCTCCTCTCTAGGTGATTCATATCCTTCTGGTTCCAAACCCAACACAATGCTTCGGTCAAGGCCATGCCAGTCCTCAGTGCAGCAATGTAGAACAGGTAGGGCAAAAGAATTTCTCTGAACTGTACATACAGCTATCTTGTATACGTGTGTCAAACTCCTACTCTCCTGACATTTCCTGAAAGCAGGATACTGCTGACCTGTGTTCACCTATGGACTGCTATAGCCTCTAGATTTTTTATTTTTTATTTTTAGAAGAGCTATATAGGCAGTCAAACTGCAGGCTATTCCAGCCTTTCATCTGTCCTGACAAAATTTTCCCATCATATCTCAATTAAATATTCACAAAAGTTTAGATAAGTGTTACTAAAGATCCAAAGTTTTGGATGGATTGGTTAATTCCGTGATGTATGCTTATGATACAGACTCTAACACACTAACATCTCCCCCTGAGTGTGAAGGATTTCATTCAGTTGGTTTGGCCATTTTATAGTTCAATCTAGCTTTACAGGTTGACTGGAGGTACATTAAAATTAATAGTTGAAGCTGAAATCCAACACTTCCTGTTTAAATCGTGCATTTTTAAAGTCATATAGAGCCATCTGCAATTAATGCTTTTTGTTGTATAGCTTCTGTATTTACAGTATATTTGACAATAAAACCCTTTTTGACATTTAATCAGTAGCAGTGTTGTTCCACTGTCATTATATATTCATGAACTTTATCACCAAGACCATACACCATAAATGTTGAGCTTGCCTTTAAGATCACACATGCAATGATATTTAAAACCTAGAAAATTGGGGGGTGGTTGTGTGTCTTCTCATTTTTATATTATAGAATAGATTCTTCTTTTTAAGAAGATACTCGGGGCACGGTAAAGATGAAGACAAGTGAAACTTTGGGACTAGTGAAACTTTAAGCATATCTGTATGAGACCTGTATATTCAGTTACTAATGTCATGGGATGAGAGGATGCATTTTCTCCTTTTCCAGTAAGGCATATAGTATTAGTTAAATTGTGGTTTATTTTCCCATATTTCAGATGGAAATTGGAAAGGTAGTAAGAAGAAGTGTCTTGCAGGTTCCTGTGATTCTGATGTTTTCTGATTAACTGTCTCTATGAGAGGGGATTGTGTTATTTCATCCTTGAGAAATATTTCGCCCTCATTTGCAGCATCTCTTGTATTTTTCTTGATTTTGAGAGAGTAGGTATTTTTTGGAGGTTCAATCCAACTTTATTCCCTTTCTCTGTAAAATCCAAGATGCAGGGAGAAAGGTCCTTTTGAAAACACTAGAATAACTAGCATGAGTAAGATTTTTAATTTCATTTTTTATAAATTCCAAATGTATCTGGGTATATACTGTACGTTAAATAACATTTCTGGGTTAGTGAGAGATTGAACTTTAATAGAAAAATATTATCTAAACAGAAGGGCATTTGCATGAAACTTGTAGGTATCTTATGTTTAGGAGGATAATCTCTAACGAGCCTTTCTGAATTTAAACCCTGTGATTATGTCTGTAGAAGAAATATTTGCATTGTCCTATTGCTAGCGATTGATACTCATTTTGTACCCAATTAACAGCTCTTCTTTCTTTGAAACTGCCTTGAATAATTACAGCCCAAACCCTGCCCTGTATTACCTAAATGGAAAATCCAAGTCATCAGATAGCACTGAATCTTTGGTTTGGATTAAAAAAGAAGTATTTTATTTATTAGATGCAGTTATGGCACAGAAATAAATGGTTGATGCAGCTATGCAACATCTCACCTTCAAAATGTAATCATCTACAAATGCCATTCATTTTTTATAGGCTCTTTCCATTTAAATATGATTCATTAAATACCCTTTTTTTTCCCTGCTGTTTGTTCATCTGTTTTGAATGTAGACTCAAGGCATTTATCTTCCTTCTGTCTTAATCTATGGCATGGTTGATGTAAAAATATTTTAAAATAATGTTCATATTATTTAAATAATTTCAAATTTAATAGTTTGTAATGCAGATCTATTTTGTTGTAATCTACATTTTACGGATTTGTCCTGGAATTTTCCTTGGGGCTTATTTCTTTACTTTTCAAGAAAACTTGTATTTTCAGTATCCTCTCATTTACAACACATGTAATTTAGAAAATTCCCCTGTAGACAGGAGCCCCTCCAGCATGCAACTGGTAAAAAGCTGTACATTCCCAACCCCAGCAGTAGAGCAATATCGATGGGAAAAAAAGATACCTCTGCAGAAAGTGTGTGTTGCTTTACTCTCTGGTGGTTGGTTGTTGCTGTCAAATGGCTCAGAGTCACCGCAGTTAGGGAATAAGGCAGTTTCCCTTCGTCCTGCTGTTGAGCGTGTCTTTGGCACAGTCATCAGGAGCTGAGGCTCTGCAGTTTTACATGGCTTTTTCTGATTCAGTGTGTGAATCAGTAAAGAGGGAAGTTAAGAGAATCAAGATGAATAATTTTTTTAAGGGTTACTGATAGCCAATCTTCACAGATTGCCTATCTTCACAGATGCTAGTATTTCCTCTCCTCTGTATGTTTGCAGTTGAATGTTGTCTGAATTCAGGACTAAATTTTAAATTTGAATTATATACGTTGCAGCACATGAGGTATGTGGCAATAGCATGGTCTACATAGACAATTGCCTCACAGCTCCTCCGTTTTTAGTTATGTTAATTATATACATGCAATAACTTCTAATTCAATTAAGACTAACAATATTCCACATTAGCCTGTCTGTTAAAATCCATGCAGTATACTATAAAAAAGTCATTAGTTTGGTAATGTCAATTTAACAAGTTTTAGCTCATTAACCTTGATACCAGCAGTGCTGGAGAAAGGAACCTTTTGTGATTGTTGTTCCCAGCATATACCAGGGATCTCTGAAAATCTGTTAAAATCTGTGGCTATTATCCTCCATCATTAGTTGTAGCTGTGTGTTAGCTTTTACCATAGCAAGCCACAAATTATGTCTTTTCAAGTCAACTTTATAGATCGGGGTACTGTTTATTCAGATATTTTTTTTTTTTCCTTTAGGAACTTTCTATGGTTTTTAGATGGTCCTTGAACAGCATTGCCAGCTATTTCCTATGTTTCATTTTTCATATATATACCATTCCAACACGGCTTTTAAAAAACTTACCTGAAGTGTGGAAGATGAGTATTCGTGATAACATTTTACTAAGCTGAGTAAGATACTAATTGCAGAAATACATCTTCAGTTACTTCTTTTTGCTTTCCAGGCTCACTTTTGAGAAATCTGTTACCTTTGTAATAATGTTGTTGGTTTAGCTTTGGAAATCTTAGATAATACTGCGGTAGGTACCATTAAAAATAGGAGAATGAGCAATCATTTAAAAGTAGGGTAGAAAGAAATAAAGAAAAAAACTCTAGCAGTCAAAAAGCTGTTGTTTATTGCATACTTACATTTATGCTCAAATTGGATGTGTCTGGGTTTTTGAATTGATAAGAGGTAGAACAGAACTCATGCTTAGCCTCATAATACAGCTGTAATCACAGGGCATTTGAAAAACAGCAAGAAAGAACTCTATAAAACCACTGTGTATTTTCTCAAGAACAGTTTCACTTAATCCCTTGCAGTCATCGTGAGCCTGTCACATTTTATGATTTGGGGATGGGATTTTAATGTAAAGTGAATTAGCATCCAGGTCTGAGAAAGGGCTATACAAAATGGAAGAAAAAGAAGAGGGAAAATAAAGCAAGATGAAGATGGAAAACAGAGTATTTCCCTTTCAGCTCTGTCTTTGACCTGTTCACACCAATGAAAAATTTTTCATGTGTCTATTTCTGTTTTATCATCTGCCTTTCCTTTGTTTTCTAGGTTGCTCAGTCAGAATCTGCCTTTTACTGCCTTTTAGGTTATGAAATATTCAAATTGCCATCCTTTCTGTGTCCAGTAACCTACTGAAGTTAGGGAACACTTTTGATCCTTTTTCTCCTTTTCCTTCTGCTTAAGTGGGTCACTTTCCAGATTTTGGACTCCCCATTGCATTGCCATTTCTGCCCTCTTTGTAAATCCCCCCTGACCTTTTCCCTCCTGCCTGGGCAGAGCATGTGGCCCTCAGCCAGCAGTTGTTCATACAGCAGCTAGTGCTGTCGCTGCAGGTGAAGGACAAGGGGCATGCTGAGGTGTAAAGAGATCAGGCAAGTCTTGCAACGGTTTTCTAAAATGTAAAATAAAAGGCAAGTGCTGGATTGGGCATTGTTGACTACAGCAATGCTGACAACAAGTCAGGAGCACCCACAGAGATGTGTATTTTGGCTTTGTTTGAGAGCACTCAACCCTGTGTGATCCCAGGAGATGGAGGCTGCCAACATGAGTGTTGGTAAGTGTGTACAGCTGTGGTGCAGGTGTGAGAAAGCGGGGCAGATCTGGAGAGAGCCACTGCTGATTCTTCAGCCAGGACATGGGCATTTGTTCCCAGTGGAAAGCCAAAGCTCTGCTCGATGTGAATTATTTAACGTGTGCGTTGTACACGGTCAATCACAAGGTTAAAGAATAACTTGGAATACTTTGATAATGTATCAAGCCAGAAGATAGGCAGCAAATAATTTTGCTCGTTTACAATGTTAATGAGAAGAGAGTTTCAGTAAAAGACCAGAGGTGTAATATATGCAATTTGAATATTGCAGACTAACCAAAAAAAACCTATTCTGAACTATATGTTAAAAACTTTCGTTATGTAAGGGAACAGTTACCTGAGGCAAATTTTCAGTTTCAGTAAGACAAAACAAGGTACATTTAAACTTAAGTATAAACTATTATGGCTTTTTTTCTTTTCTCCTGGCATGTTCGCCTCATAAAAAGGGAAGTTTTTTGTCTTCTGTAGAAATCTAATTCAAAATGAAAAGGTACGGTAGATAAAGCTAAACTGAAATTTTGGTTGACCTCTAGGTAGCAGGGAAAAGTACAGTATTGAGATTGAGAAATGTTTTGCATATGCAAAAAATCAGGAGGAGGTATTGTACTTTGCAGAAGTTCTGTGAGTTTGAAAAGGGGTAATTGTTTTCATCTTTAAGCATATACCAAAGAACTGTACTCTGCACTAAAAAGCAGCTATGTTGAAAATTCATGTCACAAAATAAGTCTATTAAACTGTTGTTATTTTACAACATTTAATGTTTTTCTTCCAAAATTTACCAAAATCTCTTCTATGGATAGGAGCTGGGCTTTGTCTTTATCTAAGGAGCATTCTTGAAGTAATCTGAAAAATAACTTTTTTTTTTAAAACAGCTGAAGACAATTTGGATGCAGGACAAAGTGCAATTTTATGAAGTCTTTCATCTAAGACTTAATTCATGTGAAAGCAGAAAATTCACATGTGGTGGGTAGTTAGGGAAACATGTCTGTAAGCCAAAGCTGCCTCTGTAAATACTGCTTTTTTTTTCTAAAAGGGATTTTACATTATTTGACATTTATGAAAAACTGTTAGAATCTTATGTGAAACATACAATGGCATTTCTTGTGGCAAATGCATTTTTTGTATGTTTATATTAGACTACATATGTGTATATTTTTTATCTATGAACATATCTTAATACATTTGAAAGAAGAACTACAAACCAAACTGCAGATTTCTGCCTTCTAATTTGGAGGTTTGTAGTCTGACCATGTTCACTTTAGGTTTAAATACCTTTCAAGGTATTCAAGCTTGATTATTTGGCCTCACTTGAATAATATAGCTTAGAAATAAGGCTTATATCTGGTAGCTGTCGTCTTATATTTATGACTAAAAATCTGTCATTTCTAAGATCTTTTGTAGAGTAAAATGTGTATTGTCGACATTTCATTTAAGGTTTTTTGACCAGTATTTTTAAAAGCTAGCACAACTTAAAAAAATGGAGGCCCAGTTGCAAAATATGGACTAGACTTTCAAAAATCCATATTTCAGGGAGATCATGCTCTGGGGTTGTTGTTTTACCAATTACATGGATAGAGGATATTTCCAGAATGAGACACCAAATATCCGTATCAAAGATGACCGGAGTTGTGGAGCAAACAAGGCTCTCCATGGCACTGAAGTCTTCATCCTTTTGGTCAAAACCAGCACCAGTGCTATACACCACTGCCAAATGAAGAGCTGTGTTTTGAAACAACAGGTACTGTGCCATAGGTGTGCTGTTACAAAGTACATTGCTCTTTAAAAATCTCATCAGTGAGTATTACTTTCTTTCCTTTTTTTTTTTCTTAAACTGGAAACTGCTTAGAATCTCAGAAGTGAAAATCAAGCTTCCCAAACTAAAGAGCTTTGGGAAGAGTGTATTTGTCATTATGTTTAATTTGGACATACCTCACCAAAGAAAAGGCCAGGGGAGCTAGGCCGAGAACACAGCTGTACAGGCAGCTCAACTAATTGCCTCTCCATCCTCAACCTCATTTATCTTCATTTCTTCCCAATTATACCAAATTATCAATAGTCTCTGTTGCATCAGAGTCTTAATCCCCTTTATTCAGGCAGCATTAGATAGTGGCAGATGAATTCTTGGAGGGAGTCAGGGTAAACAGCCATGAAATGCCACCTCTGGCAGATGGCATTGCTCACAAGAAATGTGACAAAACATTTGGAATTTGTTACTAGGCATTGGTATGAGAAAGCAAGCTGTCAATATTTTTTTAAATGATAATCAAGGTGGTGCATACTTATACCACAAGCAGAAATGAATCCTGTCCAAAACTTCATGCTTAGTTAAGTTCAGCTTGGCACTGTGCTGTTGTATTTTGTTGCTGAAAGCTCTCACTTTTTCTTCTTAAGAAATATTTTCACTTTATCTGGTATTAATATCAACATTTTAATAATGTTTGTTCTGATAATAGTTGTTATTTATGGTTTTGTATACCTCAAAAAAAATATTAATTTGAAGATGTAGAATATCCTTTACACAATAACAGATTTAAGCTGTTTTTTCTTGAATAGTTTCTTTGGGACTATTGGTCTTTTCTCGGGGTTTGATCATGCTCCTTAGAGAAGCTAATGCAACGCTCCTACTGATACTCATTGAGGGGAATTATCCTAGAGATTAGATGAGAGCACCTAATGGCTAGGTTTGCTGAATGAGAAAAACATTCTGAAAATCAAAGATTGGTTGAACATGTAAGATGGCCAAATGCTTTTTGTTAGGTGTATATTCAGCTATTACTATGAGCCAAAATGAAAGCAATTTTTAAAGGAAGTAAGAAGTTGGCTGCTAATATAGTTCAAGATTTTTGTGTGTGATATTTTAGACAGACAATAAATGTAACACGGTAGATTTCACTGCTAACCTTTTATGTGAATTAGGTTTACTCACAGACTCTCCTGCTTTTGGCAGCATTCTAAATTTTTTGTAGGTCAGTAATAACTTAGTGCAAAGAGTCAAATACCGGACATAAAAAATGGTGCAACTTCAGAATTAGTATATGCCTTGCCAGTGTTCCCCATACTGACACAACTTGTTGGAGCTATGGAAGTGCAAGTGTCTGCGTTTACTGATACTTCATGGAAACTGGGGCTTAAGACATCTTGTTGTAAATCTTGTTGGAGAGCTTCTATAATCATTCCACTTAAGTATTAAAGGATGTTAGGCATGCTTTTTGCAACCTCTTATTCTCTAGTAAAATCTCCATTGTCATTGAGTTCTGTGTAGATGCTTCAAGCTGGCAGGGGTTTGGAAGATTGTCTGAATTTGTGTGTATGAAGTGCCACAGACTGTAATTAGTTCTTTCAAGCCGTACTTTATATTACACAGAGCTCCTTTTAGTATTAGGAGGTTTTGAAAAGATTATAAATACATAATTCATTTATGTCACTACAAATTAACTCAGAAGATTACAATCTGTAACTTGAACTTTTCATAATAATTATTTCAAAGAAATAGTAAATGATAAATTGTTGAAACTTGAATGATCTGATTTTGTACCGTAGCGTTACCTATCTGCTATGGATGTCAAGTTGTTCTCAAAGCCTCTCAAAATCAAACTAAACTATCAGGCTAGTTACAGTAAAAATATACAGTACATGTGTCAGTGGTTGTTTCAGTAAGTTGTTAAATATGGGAAAATATTAAGTAATTTAAAAAAAAAAAAAGGCAAAACCCACTTGGTTTGTGGTGACTGAATGTGTCAATGAATCCTAGTTCCTTGCTCACTGGCTGCAGTTATTGAGTTTAGAAGGATGTATGGTTTATCCAGCCAGCCCTACAAACTATATTCAAGAGCTGAAAGTTAAGTTGTTTTATTTCTGGCTTGTGCATCATCAACAGTAAAAAAACATGACAGACCAAAATTTTTGGCCTTATTTCTATCTGAAATGTGTGTGTTTCTGAAGGCAGACTTTGGTCCTACAGTAGAAAACAGTTAAATTTATTTCTTGATGGTGCTGCACCAGAAGAGATACCATGTTTTAGTACAATATTGTTATCTCTGTATAGAAAAATAAGTAGCAATAAAGTCACACACTTATTACTAAAAATGTTAACAATAACCATCAGGAGTGCAGAAGGGAGCAGATCAGTTGTGCAAGAATGAGCCATAATCCTGTGGTTACATTTCAAAATAGTGTTGAACATTTAAAGGCTGTCCTTTCTTTTTTCTTTTGACTTCACCAACATCACCTCTGTTGAAATAATGATCTGTGCAGGTTCTTGGAAGCCCTCTTCTGTCAAAAGCATCTTCTGTCAAAAACTCTAAGGGGTAGGAGTCTCCCTGACCCAACTTTCTAATAAGAGTGTAAAGGTATGTTTTCTGCCCACTAGACCAAACTTGCTGAGGTTCATACAACAGTACCTTGAGTAACAGAGAGTAGAAGTTGTTTTATTATCTCTCAGGAAGGAGATTGCACGTGCTTTTGACATTGACTTAGATGCAAAAGAAAGTTTAGGTTTTAACTCTAATTCCAAGAATAACACTACACATTATATAAGAAACTGAATAGGGATTTACTACTTCATCCACTGCAAGAACTAGAAGACATCAGAGGAAGACAGCAAATGCCAAGTTAAGCCCCCAACAGCGCACCTCCAAATAACATGAGGTAGTTTTTCATACAGTGCATAGGCAAGCTGTGGTACTCCTTGCTATAGGATACTAGAGATGCAAAAAGTTGATATCCATTGAATTTAATGGAAGAAAAATCTATTAAAAGTTATTAAGGAAAATGCCTCTGTTTCAGGAAATTCTTAATACATAAATTGTTGGAGAGTATTCTGGGCAATTCTAACTGTAAGTTTTCTCTGTATTTAAACTTTCTAGCAAGTATTGCTTCTGGCCTTGTTGGAGTCAAGGTATTAGGCCAGATGGACTGTAGGTGTTTGTATGCAGTCATTCGGGGAGCCATTATTCCTTTAGTTATATTGCCTCTCCCTCCTGAAATATCACGACTAATTTCCATTTAGGAAACCATAAATATCTAACTCTGGATATGAAGATTACAAGCTTTTCCCTGACTGTGCTCCCCCCTCCCCAGCCCACCCTGTTTCATTAACGTGGTTAACTATCACGGAACAAAGAAGCAAGGACTTCATTATCAGAGCTTTCTCCAGCACATCACATTCCTTCCTGGTGAAGAAGCAAGTTGTTTTCGTTAATATTTATGCATGATTGAATCACCGAAAGAAAAGAAGAGAATGGGTACAGGTAGCCAACTTGAAGAAGTGCTTTTGAATATTAGTGTATTTTTATGAAAATTATTATAGTAGTTTGTATCTAACTTTCTATAAATATGATGTTTCGTCTTGCTAAATCTAACTTTAATGGGGTGCTTTGGTGGCATAAGTTGAATCAGCTGAGCCGTTGAGGTATGTTTGGTATTTTGACTTTAAATGAAGATACTGCCACTTCAAGCAGTTTGTTTTTATCAAACTGGTCCCTTACATCATTTTGCATTGCCTTGCATTTTCCTGCATCTCTATGTTTTGCAACATTTTTCCCATTTTTAATATTAGTTACTTGAGGTATAGGCCATCCATATCTTAGCAATTGTCTACAGAAGACTGTTTTGCTGAAAAGATTTCATTGCAGCCAGTAGTTCCTCTACACTGGTGTTAAAAAGTCGAAGAAAGCACCCTGCTGTATTTTAGTAGCCGTCAGCATTTTTGTGTATGTAGTTTGAAGGGATGAGTGACCCTGTCTGTTGTGAGAGAGAGAGAACAGGTTTTATACTGTTATGAGTCTTTGACACTGAGCACCTGATTTTAATGGTGAGATTTTGAGCTGACTGGAAAGGCCATTGTAGCACAGTCTTACTTTCCAAGGTAGCTGACAATAAGAAGACTTTTCTGGTATTGTGCTTTAGCATTATAAGCATCAGTTATAATTCGGGAACTTTAAAACCTGTTGTATTTACCACCTTCTTATTTCTTTTTCTCTGTTGATTTTAAAGGGAAGGAATTGATGGTTCGGGAGGGAAATAAATAAATTTCAAAAAAATTTCCTAAATAAATATTACATCTCTGCTTTTATCTTCTAAAAAAGTGTCTTCCTGGAATTAATTTTCTTAATTAAATTGGCATCAAATATTCTGACATATTCTCAGTTATCTTCAGTATCCTGCTTTCTGTGAAATAAACTTTGATTTTTCTGTCATTAAGACTTTTCAAAAAGTTTAGAAATTATATTCAGATTTCAGATGCCTTCTTATTGTATAATTATCAACAGATTACTTCACCTAAGTTGTGACAGACATATTTTTTAAGTATGACTGACTGATGGACAGATTGGGAATTGCTGAATTAATGGGCACATTTCAAAGCTTTGGCAAGGCTAAGCAGTAATTACATCTGCTGAATCACTTGATAAGTTTTTGGAAGTAGCCCAGTAAAGCCATCACTGGATTTCTTGAGTTTTAATATCTTACCCTATACACTTTCATGGCTTTCTTGTAGGGCACAATCCAGAAGTTGATATAGCCAACTACACACAGCTAAACAAATCAATGCATTAAAGTTATGAATGCATTGTGCATCTTCCATTTAGAATTTCAGATGGGCGTCATGCTTTGGGGGCACTGATTAAAGAATCTCATTGCCATTTTAAAGTAAGAAAGTTTATTTGAGGGTAAGGGACCACAGGAAGTGCCACGCTTGCCATCTACTGCCAATATGAGGGGCAGAATTTGGGGTTAAATAGGTCATAATCCTGACCCAGAACAGTTCTACATTTTTCGAACAGGAAAAATGACAGTTTGCCAGGAATATAACCTGGATGTTATCTTCTTGTCCTTACTGTGGTGAGATTCTCAGGTTATCAAATATGAAAAAAAAATGTTTTCTGCCTAATCTTCTCTTCCTGAGGTGTTGAAATGCTAATACTGTAAAAAGAGTTGACAGAAAGTTGTAGGTTGAATTGTTTTCAGCAGAGAATATTCTGTGTAGGCCAAAACAGTGACCGTTTTTCCCAGTATTGAGGTGAGATTAGGATATGGGTAAAAGCAGATAGTCTGGGATACTGGAAAGCACTGGGGCTAGGAATGCTGGCAAATAGGACCATGGGGTTGTAGGAGTACTGGGGTTCTAGATAAACCAAAATATTTTAGAGGACTTGCTTGTGCTGGACACCTACAAAAGAAGTTAGAAGTGATAAATATTTTTAAATTATCAGTGCTGAAATAGCAATACACTGAATACTTTTTTTCTTTGCAGCTGATGTTATGCGTAATATGCCCAACAGCATGAAAAATGTGTTTAAAAATAATTTTAGAATAAAATTGGACAGTGAAGATGGTATTGCTTTTAACAATTTGAGTTCAATTTTTCAGAAATGTATCACAACAAAAAATAGAATGACAGACATAGATTGAAACAGTGTGGTTGTTCAATTCAAAGGTACCTCTGACAGAGTGGATTTCATTTAGCTAGACCAGGCAGTTTTAAAGCTGATAAAATGAATTTGAAATCAAATGAAAAAAAAGAAAACCTGTCACCAATTTGATTACTTTCCAGAGATCTTTCAATACCTAAAAACAAGACACTAATTTAATCTTCACAAATATATCTTCACCAAAAAGTTTTTCAGATTTTGTTTCGAAGAAACAAATGCACAAAGAGGTTTGTTATTAGAAAACATGTATCTTTAAGAATCATCTTATAAAATTACTAAAACCAAGGATGGTTGAGAAGCAACATTTACAGAAAAATGAATTTGAGCTTATCATTTGCATTTCCTTCTATACAAAATGAAACTTGAACAGAGTCACTTTTCTTTCAGACATGTATGTGATTGTAAATATCCTTGCAGTGTGTCTGTGAGTACAGTGTGTATCATCAAGAGCATATGTATGTATTGCTTAGGCTGATTTTCCCTATTTGTTTGTGTTACCTGTGATTTAACTTCCTCTGTATCTGAATTCATCTGAATTCACTGTTCATAGGAACTTGGGAACAGAAACATATAGAATTTGGCCAGTGGGCTGTGAAACGGCATTAAGAGAATGCTTACCTCTCACTGCATTTTAATTGAGAAGTGGATGGACTGGGGTTTGTTACATTAGTTTTGCTTTTGCTCAGTTGAACCTAAGCGATAAATATGCACTGATAAATAAGTTTTCTCAAATAACCCATTAATTATTAAGTATATTGTAAATAACTCTCTCTTACCAGGTCCATGTAGTATCCATCTTTATGTGTGCCCTTTGAGACTCACACAGTATGTTACTGTGTACAACACAGACAATCAGGCCTTTTTTTTTCATCCATATTGTGCATTTAGCTGCAAATCTGAAGGCAGAACTGTACACCACGCATTTGCTGTGTGGCCTTAACTGGATGGTTGAAGCAGGCCAGACTTTTTTTTCGCTGTTTCTGCTGGGCAGCCAGCGCGTTCTGCAATCTTTAGGATGGATGCCCAGCTACTATGTCTGCCTTTTTCTTCCCACTTTTGTATGGCTATGGTAAGGAAACTACGGTCTCTGTGCTTGCTTCTGACATACGTCAGGAGCTCTGGAAGATATAGGTTCTTGTCTCTCTTGCCCTTTTTTAATGCTGAGTACAATCTGTTCTGGGACAAGATCGACTAGAATGCAAACAAGATAAGGAAAAATTACCTTTTTGTCCTTTAGTTTTATCTCTTGGAGAGAAGGTCATATGGGTAGTGGGTAATAATGTTAAATGTAAAGCTTTTTGCAAGGTATATAAATGATGTATTGGCATTTTGACAAATCAACAGACTTCTGAGAGCTCTAATAATATTCCTATGACACTTGTGGATCAAGTTACTAATATTTTAAAATGAAATATTCTTTCTTATTTAAAATAAATAAAAAGCTATATTCCCTTCTTATGCAAGAGGTAAAGTTCCATTGCTGTTTTCTGTTGTCTCATTTTCCACAGTGTTGTATGTTTGCTTTCTTTTTTCATATATTTTCCCCCTTTTGTTTCATGTATACCTAAAAGAAATTACTTGAAGTCTCTTTATACAGTAGTACAGATCATTGTTTAATTTTAGACTCCTTATCTTCTATATTAAAAAGAGTGAGAGCCTTCACTAGCTTAATGTTGACAAAGAAATTACTTTTTCTTAATACAAATTTCTTCAAAGACCAAACCTTTTGAATATAATGAAAGAAAAAAATTTCAACTCCCATAAATTTATTTCTTTGTGGTACATTGCGTGATTCCTATCATAAAGTTTCATTTTTAGTTTCACCTCTAAGCTCATCATACCAAAGACAGGACTTAGAATCAAAACACGACATCTTTGCTTTATTGATGGCATCTATATGGACAAAAAATGACAAAAATCTCCTGAAAAATTATGGCTAAACTTAAATTTGAAGTGTTAAGGAGGAGTTACTTTTCTAGATATATTTACTTTTAATTGTTGCAGTAACAAAGAATTTTAAAATATACATTCGCATATATGTTTGTCAAATATGTACTTGCTGATATAACATGCTGACAACTGTGTTACTAAATAATAAAATGTATATGCTCAATAACGAATACTTTATTTTAAAGTTGGATGATATAGAAGGACTGAATATATTAGCACAGGTTTGTGTTTTACTTACTTGGTTTATAATGTGAATCTAGTTCTGGCTTACTATTAATTTATATGTGAATTTTTCTTTATGTATGGGAATAGATACTGCAGGGAAGGATGCAAGTTTTCTTTTAAAACTATTATTTTTTAGCTGTGCAAAGGGACTATGGGTAGGATGATTCCAAGTGTCTGGTATAGAGCACAGGAGTAGGACCCGTGAGATCTGTCTTCTCTTCCAGTTTCACCATTAATCTACCAAGTAGCATGGAGGAAGTTGCTTCATAATTCTGCACCTCAACTTTCCCACTTTAAGTTGGAGATAATCATACGGCCCTTGTAAAACACTTCACAATTGAAAAGTTCTAAGTAAGAAGTTATAATTATTATTTTCGTTTTAAGAGACTTGCTACTACATAGCATATGCAGTCTAAATTAAGTGATGAAGCTGTTATCTGTGTGGTATACTGCAGACTACAGGGTACATTTCATTTAACATGCACTTCTATTATACATCATAGGCTCAGCAGTATTTTTTTTGTTCTTTCTCTATGGAGAAGTGATAGGGAACATAAGAATACAGGAATGGTCTGTAGAGATAAGTGTATTGCAATTTATTCTTGTGTTGCTGGCACTGAATACTGGAGCAGATTTACAAGTGGAATTTGCAGGGGAAAAAAGTTATTATTGTCCCCATCTGTAAGGAAAACTGGTCCAGTGATTTGGACTGTACAACATAATTTAAATTCAGTTTCCTGTTCCATTGCAGGTTTCCTGTATTTCCTTAAGCAATTCGCTTTTCTGCTCAGTGCAATTCTCCATCTGTAAAATAGGAAAAACTGTATTTTCCAGCGTGCAACAGTTGTAAATCTGGGCACAAAAAGCTGGTAGGGCACACTGTTACTACAGCTTCAGGGGCACAAAAGTATGGTGGGTAGATGCACAAGGCTTTGGAAAGACAAGAGAAACTTCCAGAAATAAGTAAATGAGCTAAGAGTTTAGACAATGTGTGCCTGGAGTTGGAAATATTGGAGAAAAACAAATGGGGTGAGGGAGACTTTAGAGGAAGAGTGCATTTTTTTCTTTTCATTCAAAAATCTCTGGCAAACTGTCTTGTGCATAGTCTTTGTGGCCACTGCCCTGATACATGAAGTTACATGTACAAAATCTACTTCTAAGCAAAAAATAAATGCTAAGGTACATATATGTGTTTTTTGAGGAACAATGAAGTGTAAATGTTAAACTTAAATTTACTGAAAAAGCATATGGAGAAAAATAAAACTCATTAAGTAAAATCAAATGCTAAGCACTTCCTCAGAAAATAATTTTTAAATTACAAATTTAACTTGAGAAATACTTTACCGGATAACCCCACTTCTGTTTCACAATAGTCAGAATGAACAAGTTCTATACTAAGTATCAGTCAAGTGTTATTTGAAAGAGCTGATATACAGTATATTAAACAACGAAGATGCTGACACAGCCTAAACTGTAGTAGTTCTTCTAATTACTGCACTATGTCATGCTATATTATATCACATGGCATAATTTAGTGAATCTTTCTTTATCAATGTATTACTCATCACTTTACAAATTACAAATCTTTTATAGGAAGGTAATTCATACTTGGACATAGTGTTAAAATGATGGAGTGATTTCCTTTTTTCTCAATCATTGATCTTTCAAACTTTTTCATTTAGCCGTATTAATCATGTTTATTAGCCAAGTGTTGTCATAAAGAATGGAATTTTTCTTAGTTTCATATTCAATTAAAATGGGTTTTTTTGCTTGCTTCCTCTATCTGCTGCATCACAGTAATCTATTTACTTCTTCTAACTGAAATTCTTGTTCATAAATTCAAAACAAAGTCAATACTGCAGTTATACACTTTCATAACAATCTATAATCTAATTGAAAATGTGGGGCCTACCTGACAGGGGAGTGTACTTAAAATGCCTTTTTATTCTAGAAAAAACCCATTTTAATTGAATAATGTTTAAGTGTAATACAAGAAGGCTACAATCTGCAAAATTGCTGTGGAACACCCTCTCTTCAGAAGACCAAACAGATATTCTAGACCAAGTACAAGTGCTTAGTTTGCTTTACTGTGGTTTTGTTGTAGACAGTAATTACTGTGCGTAATAGATATCTGGACTCTTTAAATTTAAATTCCTGAATACTGATAATTTCCAAGTCCAACCTAATGCCTGGCTTGTTTAACCTAGCAAAGTTAAGTGCTTCACTTAGGACATCCCCAAGATCAAACCCAGCAGTAGAGGAAAAGCTATTTAAGCTTGAAGATAACGTAGCAGCAGGATAAAGTGCAGTAACCTGTTCAGGGATGAATTTAAACTAGAATGCTAGGAGTGTTGGAGGGAGTGAATAGCAGCTTGACTCTCCAGTAAGATTAACAGTGGTGAGAGACTTCACAAGCCCCAGGATGGACACCTGTTAATCTCTGGCAGGGCCGGGTGGCCTGATTCCCTGTGATAGCAGGAGATTGTGATTCAGTGTCTCACATGTTGCCTTTATGCCTTCTTTACTTAATTTTTACTGATGTTACTTGGATGATTTTATCCTTAAACATTCAGCTTTTTCTGCTTCCAGAAACTAATGTTATGAAGGTAGCTGATGCTGAAAGTTTCTGATCATATCTTTTGCCTGATGCATATTTATTAATTAATTTTTTTAAAAAGTCAAGTGTAGAATTCAGGTGCTGTGTTTGTCCTGGGTGCTTGGCTATGGTAGAGTATTAGCTCGTTGCTAGCCAAGCAAAATGTCTTTTAAAGAAAAGTATATGCCATTTATGGTTTGTTTGTGCCCTGTTTTGCAGGTGGGAGTGAATCCTCCTGGGATAAAGACAAGCTTCAGTCTCCCATTACAACGGGATCACAGCACAGCATTGGTCATCCCACACTGTCAGGGCAGTCAAGCCTTGGAAGTGCTCACCCACTCAGTCCTCTCCAGCAGAATCATCTGCTCACCAACAGTACGTACTGTGTTTTAGGGTAAAAAAAGTATATGCAGCCCTACTCAGAGGCTGGTCTTGCACTCCTTCCCATCCCCGAGAGGTGGGGGAACTGGATGGGGATACACATGACCAACAAGAGGGTCAGTCTTCCCACAGTCTGCTGCACTTGTGCATCATGTCCAAGCTACCCATTGGGGTGCAGTAGCCCACAGCTGGGTTAGGCACTGTCCTTAATTGACATTTCCATGGCCTGGACTGAAGGGAAAAATAACGATAAAGTTGCTTAAAATTTTAGCTATATGAGAAAATTCTCTTCCAGGTGAAAATGCTGACCACCAAATTAAAACAGGAGAGTCGGGAATAACTGCAAAATGTCTAGTTAAAAGTGAGCAGAAGCAATCCCTCTGCCTGCTTGTACCTGCCAGATGTGGGCAAGGTCATCTATTGAACCCAGCAATCCAAAGCCACTGGAATGAAATGACACAGATAAATTTTGGATTTGGAACTTAAAATTCCCTTCAAACCTGTATCTTTTCCTTCCCTTAGGAAGGGGGCAGTGACAAGCCAGCGGTTCCCCCTCTCCTTTACACCCAAAGAGGGAAGGAAGGGAAGGGAAAGGGAAGTTACTCCAAGAAAAATGTTCAGGATTAATATTTTAAAAATTAGGAGTAGAGTTAATTCTAACACATGCTGGATGAAGAATGAAAATCTCACTGTTTCTGAATTCTTGTTATTTGTTTAAGCTCTTTATCCTCAAAGTTTTGAAAGTTGATTTTTGGTGTTAGTTTTAATGGATAAATTACATTTCTGGCTCCTAACACAATTTTGGGAGTAGATAGTTCCTTGCTACCTATGTATGGCCCCAGACTTGAACAAATGAAAGCTATTGAACTGACTCCTACCATATGGG
Organism: Limnodromus scolopaceus; assembly: GCA_028565335.1. NCBI lineage: Eukaryota > Metazoa > Chordata > Aves > Charadriiformes > Scolopacidae > Limnodromus > Limnodromus scolopaceus. The sequence continues at coordinate 15,720,782 of JAOXNO010000063.1, forward strand.
TCTGCTTTGTTCATTGGGAGGTATGGACATTTTGGGTTAAGTGTTAGTAGTTAAGAATCACAGATCATAGGACTGAAAATCACTGTAGTTTATCCTTTTTTTATATATTCTTGCATAATTCAATACCCATATGTATTGTACATGCAGGGATATTGTTTTGCTGTTAAAGAAAACTTTAAAGATATTTTCCAGTAGATTTTGAAGTAGGCAAATATCTATAGGCTATTAAAGGGTTTATTGAATGTCAGACATTATGTCCAGTGATTTGCAAGTGTACGATATATTTTCTTCATAGTCCTCTGAAATGTTTGACGGATTGTGTCTTAAAACTGGTGATGTGCTGTTAAATTCTGTTTGTAGTTTGCATTTAGTTTGCATGTCAATTGGACTTTAAGTAGACATACAACTCAGTGTGGCCAGATGGTGTCTGGGAGTTTTGGAACTCTATAGAGTATGAGGAAAGATTATTGGGCTGTTAAGGGAGATATGCAGGGGAACAAAGGCTTATGGATATAAGCACTGAAAGGGATTGTCAGTATGGTTTAAAGTGAAGGGAGATGTATGGGCAATTTGCTTACCAACTACCATAATTAATATTGGCATGGATCATCACATAAAATATATATTGAATCATAAGACATCACAGTTGTTGATCATTATATATTCAAGCTAAACAGAAATAGAGTGGGAGCTCAGAATATATACAGTTCTGCCTTTTGTGTTGGGTGCAGTGGTATTTTTATATTCTTTTTCTGAAAAAATATTTTTGGATGCCCAAAGTAGCTATCTTCAAGTGGTCTCTCTAAAGAATTCTTAAATGCAAAATAACCTGAAACAATTTTTTCAGTGAATTGGTGTCTTGGTCTTGCTTTCCATTGTAGTCATTCCTAAATACAGTAAGTAATACACATGCTGAAATAGATATTAATGAAACATGAGAATCCAGTTCTTGCTAGAAGTCACATCACCTTTTTGGCAATGTCAAGATCTGCAAGTTGGTCCAAATGGATTTTATACCTTCTTAAATCATTTTATATCCATAGCAGAAGACAATTTAAAGTGATTTTTGGAAATTAAAACCTCTGGCAACAATTTGAACCTCTTGTTACCTGTTCTAGCTCACAGACCTTCTGCGTGGTAGTTCAGTAGTGTCTATAGTCCAACTCACAGCTTCCTGTATTCAAGAAATAGTCCTAATATAAAAATCTAGTCTCTAATTGCTGTGTATATGAACTAATAATATTAGGACGACTTGGTAGGAGCATATTGTCAGATAAAATTATTAATAAATATTTGCCTGACATATGGAAAAACATGCAAATATCTGCATGTTTTGTGTTTTTTTCTTTATTGCTATTAATAAAGAGATCACTGAACTTATGCACTATTATATATTTGTTTTGCTAATATTGTGTTACTTTACAGCTGTATGTTTCTTTCCCTGATACAACTATACAGTGTTTTCTGGAATACAAAGGCAATTATTCCCTATGGGACATCAAAATTATTAACACATAATAATATCAAGTTTGACTAGTCAATGTTCCAGTAGAATATAGACTCTAAAAATTAAGGTGTGGGACTGACACATACAACCTGCCCATGCTCTCTTTCAGGGATAGACCTGCCGTTTATGATGATGCCCCACCCTCTGCTTCCCGTCAGCCTACCTCCCGCTTCTGTTGCAATGGCAATGAATCAGATGAACCACCTCAATACAATAGCAAACATGGCTGCAGCAGCCCAAATGCACAGTCCTCTTTCCAGGGCAGGGGCCTCTGTTATAAAGGTAAGAGTCATCTATGAGACTTAGAAAAAAAATAGCTTTTTGTGGCTAACAAAAACATTTACAGTGGCTTTTTCAGGAAGATAACTGAGAGGCAATGAGCTTATACTGCCTATAGCACACCTGGTCTGTTGTTCCTGATAGTGCTTCAGTCTGAGGAAATACCCACGAGTATAGTCAAGAAGTTAAGATGCTCTGCTCTATAAATCTGTAAAGTAATTAAAAACAGATACTAACACTCACTAGAGGCTAGGGGAATAAGCAGTGCTGCATCTGTTAAAGCTCAAAACATATTCTAAAATCAAACTTAATGTTATACTTAAAATGCTGTAGAACATAACAGGAACTCTGGTGCGGTGCAATTCTAGAACAGGTTAATAGCAGAGAAAATCGTCAGAAGTACCTTAGTGAGTATGGTCTTTAGTAGCCACACCTACATTTCCTTCTGGCTGGATAAAACATATTTCAACTTTTGAAAGGCTTTTGATAGTCTCTTCCAAGCAGGTAGTTGAGAAAGTTTCATGCCTACATTGAGAGCTGAAGTCCTGCCACACACTAAAATATATGTTCAGACAAGAAATCCTCAAAGTAGAATGATATAGAATCAGTGCAAGTGAAGGATTGGTGCTATGGGATTCTCTAAAACACAGTGTGTCCTATTTTTATTGAGCAAAAAGGAAAGGTTTTATCAGTCTAACTTTTGTGTATTTGCATGCACGTGTATGTTTCTTGTTGACAAAACAATTTTTTTTATGCTTTGAAAGGTAGTTACTCTAGTCCATTTTCCTCTGTTTTTAAATATATGAGTCTATAGAGCTATCAGTTCTGGAAAATACAAGTCTTTTTATTTTGGTATTTATGCTCATGTGCACTAAAGTATCCCTATCGTTCTGGAATCCCAAAGTTATGAGTTGCTCTATTTAAATAACTTTCAATGATTTGCTGAACTTAATCTCTTGTATCTTTATAGTAAAAAATCTTAATTATAAGGTATCATTGTTTTATCATTGAGAAAGTTACTGTTGTCAATATTACAGGCTAACTGTGAGAATAAATTAGTTAGGATTGTGTTACACTTTCTATTGTCATGGGTTGCCACTGCAGGAAATTTTGTTTCTACATCAAGCAGGGACAAAAACCTAGTAGTACACAACCACGTGTTTATTTTTCATACTTATATTTACTGACATCAACATACTTTCAAGGAAGAAAACAAATCTCTTTTCTCACATTACAGTAGCATAAAATACTACGTGCCTCTGTTGCTGAGGTTCTGGAGGTCTTAGTTTTTCTTCTGATCTTCTTCCTGGCCCTGAGCATCTCCAAAATTGCCTCAGGTTGTTTTCCTTCTTTACTGAGAGTCCACTTCCAAATTAGGGCAAATGTTGTTCTTAATACTTTGATTTTATTTACAATTTGTTTTCTTGGGTTCTGGGAGGCTGGTAAAATTCAGGGGTGAGGGCATTCCACAATTAGAGACTATTTAGGATTAAGATCTAGAAAAAATTCTCCTTATCATCAACGTATCAGCAACAGTTGTTGACTGGGTGGGGGAAACATGATGTCTGATGTCCAACTGTCTGCAAATTAATGCTAGTCACTGAATTGTTAGAAATAAATCGAACTTCCATTCATTTCACTCAGTAACCTTTTTTTCAACTGTTCAGAGACCTCTTGAGAAAACCATAACTTAAATATAGCAGTGGAATACTTGTAGTAGCAAGTAGACTGCATAAGCTTTTATTATATTTTAAATGCAATCAGTTTATCAAAATGAAGATTAAATATACATTGGTAAAAGACACTAGTTCTTTGTATTTTAAGCTACAGTTTTTGCAAGCAGTTAGGTTTAAGGATGCTCTTTAGCATCTTTTGCACCTTGCTGATGCTAGTTACTCATTTACAGCTATTTTTTCCCCAACACCTGCGCTAGAGGATCTCCACAGCAACAGTAGGTCTCACCAGCACTCTAGTGGGAATTATTTCCTCTACATGATGTAGAGGAAAATACACCAGTAGCTAATGTGACAGAGGTAAAGTGGGCATCCATTGCTGTTTTACTCTCACTTGTCAAGTGATGCTGCATCTTGCTCTCATTTGTTCTGAATGCTGAGACTGTAGATTAATTTTATTACAGAGAGTGTGAGACTCCTTTTGTCCTTTCCGTCCCTTATGTACAATCATCTAGCTCCGCATGATGATCAATTAAGATGAAATCCTTGTACAAAACAAAACATGTCAAAGAAAAGCATTGCTGCTGTTATCTGTCAGCAGTATTACTTTTATTATATGACATTATTTAAGGGCATGTAATAAGTACAAAAAATTACTAGTTTTAAATAGACTGCAATTCCAGCATCATAACATTACTTAAAATGGGAGAAATGAATATATTGAGTGTGTATCTATTTCCATACCCTGATGACTAAAATACTGCTTGGCCTGTTTTCTATAGGTGTGAGAATCAGCTGCTTTATAAAGGTTTTGAATTAAGTCATTATGCTTTTTATATCACATTTGCCATTTAGAAATAAGGTGTTCTACCAAGATATGCATGATCAGCAAAGTTAACATTTAGTGCTCCAGAAAGAAATGTCATAACTATGAAACTTGATTTCTTTCTGACAGGAATACTATAAATTAGGCAGGCACAATGGCTAGGCTCACAAAACTTTCTTAGCCATCTGTAATATGATCTGATGTGATTATAGCAGCACCCCTAGCAGTGCCTCAGCTACAGTTCTGGCAGTGTCCCTCTAATAAATCAAGTCTTTCAGGGAATTACTGCACATCTGAAAGCTTGCTCCATTTGGAACTTGGCTCAAATGGTTCTGAAGAGTCTGTATAGTTGAGGGCGTCATATGGCAAAACCAAAATCTGATAGCAACACTGACTTCGCCACCCTTTCAATTCTCCCTCCTGCATCTACTCTCCTGTTAGTTCTTTTTTTCCAGAGCTGTGCTTCATCTGGATGAACTCTGCAACCCAGTTAGTGGCCAAGGTGTAACATGCTTTGCCAGCCTGGTCTTGAGGACCAGTCTGGGGTTTAGCTTAGCTAAAGTACACTTGGATCATGGTTTAGGTTAGAAACAGTAGTAAATAAATGCAGTAGTTGACTGTCATCCAAGAATTTTGTTCCTGAAACTCAGAAGAATCTATTCAGTGACGATATTTTTGGGTCTTCAGAAGCGAGGTTTGGAAGGGTCTTTTATACAAAAGAGAAAAGATTTTTCACTGAAGTTTATAGAACAACTCAACTCCAGAAAGCAATAACTACATAACATTAAGATTTTCATTCTACAGTGGACCTATAATGAATATGATTTATTATGTAACAAACAAATATGACTATTAATATGTGTTGACAGCATATCACACAGTTTATCATAAAGGAGCTATTAAGATGTATGCTGAGAACATAAGTTGAATAAAATGCTGAAAGCACACCTAAATCTTAACAGATCATTTAAATTCATTTGCATCCAAAGGAGTTGAGACCTCAGCACATAACACAGATGGCAAATACACAGAGGTGTCACAGCAAAAATGGGACTGGCTCTTATGTTCATTGACAGTATGTTTGAACCTTGGAATCAGACCATGCCCCTATAACAACTCTCTATCCATAATGAAATGAGGCCTCAAAGCTATGCACAATAAAGGTATCAGCAGTATTAAGGTAGTGTCATGAAGCCTCAAGCTCTCTATTTATACAGATTAAGCCAGAAGGGTTTATATGACTGAAAAACATACTAGCTTACACAATTTCAGCTAAAAGGCGGGGAGGGATCAAAGGGGAGGTTTGGGGTTAGGAAAGTATAAGGAGGTTTGGCAAAAGCCAAGTTTCTGAAGCTATGACTATGCGAATCTTTGTATATTCACTGAAAGGCCACTTTCCCAGGTGGCCTTTGAATCAGGTTGGTGTGAGATACTGTGATTAGGGTGGGACTGAAAGTGTGGGAACCAAATCCAAACCGGGGGCCTTATGCTGCTCCCTTTTGTATTAGATATTAAAAGAGTACCAAGAGTATAGTAATGAGGCAAAAATCTTAACCCAGAGATTTCAGAGGCTTGCTCACACTTTTCTCCCAGTTTTCTCTTGCTTCCAGTTCTATTCGCCGCACTTACTTTGCACTTTCATTGCTCCTGTTCTTCATGTCTCACCCATGTCCTCCATCTCTCCTTCTTCTTGTCATTCTCTCCCTTTCCTTCTGGCTCTCTAACAACCTCTTGTGCTTCTCCCAAGTAGGAGTATTTCTGCAAATTGGTTTCCTGCTGTCCATTTTTCTTCTCTCATCATTCCCTCATGCTTGCTGTATTCCTACTTTTCTGTTATTCTTTCTGCTCTTATGCAGGTCCAAATTAGGAATAAATAGCACATTTGCTGAATTCCGCTGGAAAGCCCAGAAAAAGAGGAAAGAAGTAAAAATGTAATTAAACCACTTTGTTTCAAAAAACACTCAAAGTATTTTTATTTTGCATTTGAAATCCTGTTTCTTTCAGAATTTCACCCTGTGTACTTCAGAAACAAATTAAACCCCACCCACTTCCTCTCCACCCCCAAGAAAAAAAAACAAACAGGAAGAAACAACAAAAAAGGACATTTTAGGTGAAATGCAAAGTTTTGTTTTGGTAGGGAAATTGAAATCTTGTACTTAACATCAACACTACACAATTTCCATCTGAATGTTTTGGTCTACTGATAAATAGAACAAAGCATTTTTTATACAGTGTGATCTAGGCATGCAGTAGAGATTTTTGAGTCTCCTTTTCTTTGCCTGCTGTTCTTCTCCTGATTTTGTGGGATTGTTAAAGCATTTGTAAAGGATGTATATGACATGATTTTAAATTCCCTAAAGAGAATACAGATGGCCTCTGTAATTATTGCTGAGAGGTGCTATTTTCTGTGTGCTGTACAACTCACATTCATAATATTTACCTGACAGGCAGAAAAATGTGGCCATCTCAGAAAACTCTGAAACAATTCTTCTCTGTATAATAAAATTTCTTATTACAGAATTTATAATGTATTTAATTTCATATCTCTCTGTGTATTTGACTCATTCTGAATTGCTTTCAGAATAATACAACATTTATAAAATAAAACTTCTTTAAAATTTATGTTATTTTTCTCATTATTAGATTTATTCTGTCCCGTTTTATAGCATGTGTTCATTGCTGGCAGCTTATTGCTGAAACGGGTACTAGAATATGTTAGGGGGGTGACATCTGAGACAGTAGTTTAAGTTTCCTCCTATAAGGCTAATTTTCGTGGCTGTATCTGTAGCGAAGGAGAAGTGAGTGTGCAGTTTTCTGTCTCTTTATTCACCAATACAGAGAAACTATTATGTTGGGAGGTGTTCCGGTGCCTACAACTTGAGTTAAATACCCTTCTCATCTCTCCTCCTTTGAAGGGAAGCATAGCCCTCTCCCTGCAATGCCAAGAATGCCATGCTTGTTAACACCAAGACACCTAGATGCTAGCTTAAAGACTAAGCAATGAATACTTATTTTAAACTTGCAAGTGGAAAAAATTACAGTAAGAAGCAAGTACATCTCTTTTTTTGCAAAGCTTGCAAGGGAATATTGTTAGGCCAAGCACATACTAGCTTTTAGTTCTGGCTCAGATCTTTTTAGTATTGGCTTAGTCATTTGTGCTTAATAACTAATGTAGCTATAATGTAGATTAGGTATAGCATTATCATCATTAGTCCATGCATTTCTTTCATTCGGAAATAGCACTGGGTGAAACAATTCATTGGAGTGGTATGAGTAGAAAGTTTCCACTGCAAGATCCTTTCCGATTTTAGTCAATATTATATTTGCAGATTCAAAGTAAAATGTAAAGGTAAAATCTTAATATATGAGTGAAGGTTGCCATAGTTTTCAGTGACTGCTAATTTAAGAAATGGTGAAGAAGGGAGCTCTTGTTTGGCTGTTTACCAATACCATCTGATTAGCTGCAGTTTTCTGTTTGGCTGAGCAGCTGGCAATTAATGAATTGATAGGAAGTAGTCACAAGGTAATGGAATTAGCATGTGAACATCTGGTATTAAAAATCAGTAAACGTAAGAGAGTTTTTATGATTTCTTAAATTTGGTGGGAAAATAATTGCCATTTGACTACAACTGAAACAACTATATGTACACAGTGAAAAAAATTGCATTTCAAATGGCAAAACACATATTTTAAGTGAATGACTTCCAATACACTGCAAAAGATGAATGGGATCCAGCTGGCTTTCAGACATACAGATCCTATCTTAGTTTTTAGACCAGCTGTTTACCTTGTTCATCTCCAGTTCTTACAGCAACTGGAGATATTTTAAGTAGCTCAGAAGACCAACAAGTCAGCCATAGTCTTTGCATGTACCGATTCCCAGACTGAGATGGTTCAAAATACAAACCTAACCACTGTTCTTTTGCCCAGAAATCATAACCATCGTATTTCTTGTCAGCCACTGACCGACATAATTTCAGGTTTAGTACAGGTCCTGCTTACTGTGTCAGGATTATTCTTTATCTTTGAAAAGCCTAAATGCCAATTCTGTATTGCTTTTCTCAATTAAGCATTGGTTAAGGACTGTAAACTTCAGAACACCATTAAAAATGTATTTGTTATTAGAATTCAAATAGTGTTAGTATCAACTAAGGTCAATTGGAAAGAAATACGTGTGTTAGTATTAACTAAAAAAATTATAAAATGTTAGTAGTTCAGTTCTTTGCTAACTGAAATTGTGTTAACTTTTCTTGGTTTTCTCTCTTATTGAGGATGGAATTCAGCCAGGGAGATAGGAGCAGCAATCTCACAGGAATGAAATTGTGGTAGTTTTGGGTAAGAGAGGAAGAATTCTTCAGGCAGTCTACTGGCTGACTGCTCCTGCCTTCAAAGACCCATCCAGAGAAATGAGACTCTCTTTTCTAGATGTTTTTGACTGTGTAGTCTATTTTGAGAATCTGAATGGTGATTTGGCAAGCACTGGGAGATTGAGGTGTGGCACAATAAACGTTCCCATGGGGAACAAGTGTGCAAATTCATGTTGGAAAATTTGTTCTGCCATAGCCTATGAATTCTCCGTTTTTCCAACATGGTCATCAGCTTTGAATCTTTCTTAAAATAGTTGAAAACTCCAGTTCAGAGCTAAAGATGTTAGAATCCTCATTTTTCCTTCCTCTCCATTTCATTAGTGAGGACTGTTGAATTCCAGCTCTCCTGCCACTGCAGAGCCCTGTAGAGTACAGAAGCAGCACCTCAATTAAATATGAAATATCAAGATAAATGTCTGAATAAAATATCCAGGACTCAGACAAACTTCCAAAACCTGCTTGTCAGCAGTGAAATGCCATTAAATCCTCTAGGAACTCATTAATAGATTAACATTTGGAAGAGTAATTACAGCTAGATTAGACCTAAGAATAAAGAAAAATAAAGGAAAATCCAGCAGCGTCATTTCTCTAAAATCTTGACACAAAATGAAGATCAATACTATAAAAAAATCAGAGGTAAGGAATTAAGGTCAAGATGATTATGTCAAAAATAGGTAAGCTGTTCATATATATTTCAAACAAAACTAGTGTAGATGTAACTGTTATGTAGTGTTTCATATTATTTGTGTGGAATACTACCTTACCGGGGATAGAAAAGGGATATTAAGGTGAAATCAAGGGTGTATCTGGAAACTGGATGAGCTGATGACTTTAGTGCCCTTAACCTAAATCAAAACTAAAATTAACAATGTGAAGCTTTGTAGCTACATTTTCTGAGCCAAAGCAAGACACTGATCTGTAGTGAGACAGAAATATATCACCCTTCAAAAGGATTAAATACTGCAAAAGTCTTTTTTGAGAATTTATGTTACAGCTCTGTAAAGGGAAGAGAAAAGATAAGATAAAGTAGGTACTACGGTTAGATAAATAGGTGAGATCTTGAGAAACGTTTTCATTTTTCATAAAATTCTCACAGTCTGTAAATTTTATACATATAATGAATTACATTATAGCCTGGAATATGAATCTTGCAAATTTATGAAATAGGAAGAAATACAAATGGAGAAAATATGACTTTATTTAGAAAAACCTCTGTATTACTGTGAGTGTACCTACAATAGAACCAGACTGCACAGCAGTGTGCTAGTGGGAACCGAGCTGTTTTCAAGAGGAAAAAATATAAAATATAAAAAAGTAACAAGGTTGTAAAATACATAGATGACAAATAAAATTAAGTCATCAATGTGTAAAAAAAAACGTTAAGGTTTTAGATTTGCAATTTTCCTATTTAAATGCCCTCATTGATTTGTTACAAATACTGTTAACCCTGTGTTTGGAAAATGGTGAGGACATTATCACTTGTGTTCTCGTTTGTAATAAAATAGATTAACTTGCTGTGAAATTTTAACTAGGCTGAGACACAACAGTAGCTACCTAATGAACCAGAGCGCATTGCTGTTAAGTAGCTAAATAGATGCATACTGATTACAGGACTGAAAAATGGATCTGCTTATTTGCAAAAAAAAGAGGCTGTTCGTAGTGTTATTCATTATAGTAGGGGAAAATCAGCATTACATTTCCACACAAACATTTAGAAATAGACAATTTCTTGATCCGTATGCAGTCTTACATCATGATGCTCTATCCTCACTTTTAGTACATCTGATACAGAGAAAATTTCAGCTCCTTTGTTGCTTATAGGGAAAACTATATCTTCCCTGTATATGTAAATTTTTGTAACTGGTAAGACGTTAGATGACATAATCAACTAATTCTCTTAGAAAGTGATTCACTGTGTGATTAAGAATGACATTATTATTTGACACTTTTATTTCTGCCTGAACATTTCAAACCAAGACCCCGAGTTTGAAGGCAAATTGCTTGACGCAGAGATTATTTTATAGCACAAGACAAGGGAAAATGCAGTTACCAGGAGAAGCTCAAATACTTTGCTTTTCCAAATCATCAGTTTTTGAATTACTCAAATAACTCTCATTTAAGATGACATATATGCCTGTTTATGTGATATCTAAGTGTTAATTCATAGTCATATTTGTTCATACTTTTTTTTGCAGAACATTTGGCATGTCCTCTTCATGGCTATTCATTTTCATGGTTGCAATAGACAATCAAATTTACTTAAACTATGTACTCTTCTGTAAAAGTAATCATTTCAAAATGATATCTTAATTGTAAATTGAGTAGTCTTTGTAGTAAAAAGAAATAAAATAGTGCCAAAGAGGACTATTAAAAGTGAAATCCAGTCAAATAAAATTGCAGTCAGAGTCGTAGCCTATTAGCAGTAACATATTTGGAAGGTATTATTTACACAAAGGTAGAAGACACATAGTATTTATAAGTCAGAATTGCACGTATATGATTCATCATTTGTTTAGAAGAATACTTCTTGGAGTAAGAATATGCCTTTTAAAAATAACTTAATAAGAAGCCCATCCACAGAGTAAGTCATGACTTTTCCTCTCATCTCAGCAACTTCCAAAATCACTCTTTTGGAGATACAGAAGAAGAAAGCACAGGAGACTTTAAGATCAGTGACTTTGCCTTTCCACCCCCCACCCCCCCCAAGAATTTGAAATATTTTTTTAGTTTAAAACCATTCGGTTTTCAAAAATTTAACAACTTGTGACTCAACATAATAGATTCATATATGTTAAAACTTAATAAAGATTTTTAATTAGCATTCAAACATGCTAGAATTAAAAGTCTCCCTTTAAGATTTATTAGTTATTATATGTTCATTAAATAACAGACAATTAGTGAAAACAGATCCATTGAGGATTAACAGCTATGTAATAGATACACATCTGTTACATGATTTTGAGGCTCAGTTGTTATTTAATGTATAATAACTATCCTATTAAAAACACATTCAATGCTACATTTTCAGCTGCTGTGATTGGAATAGGCAAATGCCACCCCTTGCTATTACAAGGATCCAATCTCACATTACCTTTGCATCATTCTCAAATTTATCTGTAAATACAAAGATGAGTGTGGTTTAGAGACATGGTTTTAATGGATAACAGAATATTCGTTAAATGTCGATATTATTGCCAGTGTTATTAATGAATTGCCTCAATAGGTTATGAACAGAAGCTATTATGCTAGCTATTTATAAAGGAAAAACTATTAGAATCTACCATTCTCTTCCTAAAGCTATATTATTGATTTAGGATATTGTCTAGCAAAAACTGCAAGAAAAGTTCAGATGCTATTGAGTTTATTTTCAAAAGCACATGGTAAATTACCACCACGTAGCCAGATTGCATACTCCTAATGAAAAATCTTTGAGAACAGGTTAGAAAGGCAGAAAAATTGCAAAGTTCCTTTGAGACAACTTCCCCAGATTACACTGTAGTTGTGATTTTTTAATGAGGTAGGGACGAGAGGATCTCCCTTTTTTAAAAAAGAAAGTAATATTTCAGTTCTGAGTTTCCACAGGGAACAGTTGATTGCCAGGGATGAGGGCAAGTCCAAAGATGCATTTTCTGGAATTCTGCATCTCCTTGGTAGTGTCTCTCAACTGGAACTTGTAATAGAGGATTTAAAACATAGAAGGGTTTTTTAAGATAAGAATATCTAGACTACCTCTGGCCATCTTCCCTTTTAGAAGATTCTAATGTCTTGTAGGTCCTGGAAACAGGAATGAAGGATACTGGAGTTGTGAATTAATTCAGAAAAATTATACATGTGGAATCACTGGGTTGGAAGGGATCTCAAGTGGTCATGTAATCTCTACCCTTCCTCAAGACAGGATGAATTATTACTTAACGCCATGCTTGTCTAACCTGTTCCTAAAGATTTTTACTGATGAAAACTCCACGGCATCTTCAGGCAATCTGCAGAATTTCATTTTGCTAAATGTTTATAATTTCATACCCTTTTTTGTCCATACCTAAGTATATTTAAAGTAGAGGTTAATATAAAAGTTTTGTGTGCAAATGTACACATAAGAGTTTGCAAGTGCATTCTTATTTTTGTTAGCCAGCCGTGCTTTTCATGCAAAAGTGAAGTTCTTACCAGTGCCACAGCTTTTAAAATTTGTCTGGGCACTATCCTTAGAGTGAGTATATTGGTGTAGTTTATTCAGGTACAGATTCTAGTGAGCTTACAAATCTGACTCCATTTAGTGACTGTTTAGTCCAAGTCTGAATTGTTTATTTGAAATGTGACTCATATATGTAAATTTCACTACCTGTAGATCAAAAGTAGTTTGTGAAAACAGCATGAAAGAATATTCTTTATGTACCCGTGTGTGAAAAAGGCAGAAAGTAAAAAGTTACCAGGAAAAAAAAGGTGGCAAACTATGTCGTGACACAAAGGATGAAAAGGTGTGTCCGATACTTTGCATGTAGAAGGCTACACTCTTTTTGGCTATAGAAGACTATACTGCTCTTTCAATGTGAATTCTGTTCACTAGTTATCTCAGAAAGACCACTTGTTATTGCTTTTATAGACAATTTCATTTTTTCATTGAACTTCAGTGAAGTCCATGTATCACATTGCACAGACTTTGTTTTATTTCTGTTTCAAGGAAAGGATTCAAGACAGCCCTTCTCCAGCTCCGTCTCTAGAAGACAGTCAGCGGCCTGGGAGCCATGCTTCCTCCCATCAGAGCAGCAGCGTGTCCAGCTCCCCATCCCAGTTGGACAACACACCAGACAGAATTGGTTAGTGCTGTGCAGCCTCACACCCCTTTTCAATTACTGACCTCAAGAATTTTAGAAGTTTGTCGAGGCAAATATTTCTTTGCTGGGAAACACAGGAAAGCACTCACTTGCAAAAAAAACTCAGAAAGTTCTTCAGTATAGTTTGTTGTATTAGGTTTGTCACTATGCAGACCCTGGCCCCTGAGATTCATTCTGTGCCTGTATCCATCCACACACAGGAGATATCACCCCTTCTCTGGTATGACCAACTTCTCTTGCGTGTTGGAGTAAGAAAGCGTCTCTGAAAGCACCTAAAATTGAAAAATAGCAAGATATCTTTGTCTTATGTGTATCAGAAAAGTCACAGGTTATATGATGCCTTTTCCATTCCAAAAACCTTTTCATGCGCACACATTCCCTCATCAGCACAAGGCTGAGGGCTTTTTGATTTTTTTGGTCTCTGCACCACCGCTTTCACAGCTTGTGCATTATTGATCTTGTGTTTAAAATGCTAATTTAGTCTAGAGGAAGTTTAGATCCTATCCTTGGTGCTTCCAAGAGGGATCTAGGGCAAGTCAATTAACATCTCTTCATGTCAGTGTATGTCAACACTGTTGTCTTCACAGTGACTGGAGCCTATGCAAGCATTGCTGAGCTACATTTAAACTACAAAAACAGTGCAGTCCATGTAAGTCAGTGTAGATTTCACTCCCATCAAGTAGCTACTCAGCTGCTTGTTGGATGTTGCAGTTTGGACCCTGGTCCATGCAGCAGCACTGTGGCACTGCATAGCACAGTTGGCTCTACACAAACTACTCAGTGGAACCTGAACTACCTTGCCTAAACATATGCACACACAGGGCAAAGACTAGAAAGTAGACTCCCCTCAGCTTTTTCATATGTAAAGTTGGGCTAGAAATATACAGGACAAGAAATATAACTTCCTATAGCAACAGTGAAACAGGGACTATTTTCCTCACTGTAGCTTTTGAAAGCTACTGTAACTTGTTTTATTAATAGTAATAGCACACACTGCAAGCCTCTGGGCTCCAGAGATAGTGCTGAAAGCTCTTTAAAGAAAACTAGGTTTTATTTATGTTGAACTAACCATTTCTCTGTGTTGCAGTCTAATGCTTACTGTTGTAAAGATACATATATATACTTTGTGTATATATATATGTTTTACTTTCACAATACAAAAAAAAAAACCCAAAACCACTTCCCCTAAAATATTATGATGAAGGTTTTTAACAAGTGTCCTGATTGGAATAACTTCAAACTCTGTAACTGGTTAATTGCAGAGAAGGAAATGTTTTAATCAAATAAGAACAAAGAAAATAGGCATCCTGAAATCATAAACCTAACACCTTTCACTGATCTTGCAGATGTTAAGTCAAGAATTTATTTCAACACTGCAATTTATTGTTTTTCCACTGTCATGTATCAATTTGTGCTTCTGTGTCTATCTGTATTTTTTATTAAGCTTGCTGCTAATACTGAAATCCTTAAGTGTTTTTTTCCCCCAAAATGATTTCTGTGAAGTGCTTTTCTAATTAGACAATTTGAACATTTCATAAGAAATCACATTCATCTCAATAGTAATTTGGGTTCTATCTTGGTATCTTTGTTTAATCAACTTAAGCAAATTTACTTTTGCTGCATATTTTACATGGCTCTAAGTGCTGAACTGGGACGGTGAAACGGTTGTTTATGGACGATAAAAACGGTCAGTTGCTTTAGGACTTATATAGTATAAATAAATGTTAAAATACCAAAATATTGACAAAGAGGAAATATAATTCAATATTTTCCTCTCTTCTGACTTTTTTTTACTTGACAGTGTTATATAGCTGTGCACTCTGATTTTTTTTTAGCTATGCTGACGAACAGCAGAGAAGGAGAACTCATTGATCAAGAAACTGGGACCAGCCTAAAAAAGATACAAAAGGATAAAGGTAGAATTACAGACTGTTTTCCATCTCAGGCATTTAATTACACTTATTATGAGTTTTATTCCTTTTTCTATGATTCTGCATATGCAGTGGTGTAAGGTTACAAATTTAAGAGAGTTAAGTGCCTAATTGCAATGAATAATGTATCCAGTGAATTTACGTGGCGTTCTTCTTAGGAAGTGTAAACAAACAGATCTTTGCTTCTCTCTGTTTATATAGTATCGGGCTAATATTTTGCTGGTCTTTTGACTCAATTATTTATGAAGTTCCTAGCAAATATTTGATTAGTCACGTGGTATTGTTTCTTTGCCTCCGGGGAATATGTGTGCAGACTACTCTAATGCTGGTATGTAGGTGAGGGAAATAAGCCATTTTTTGTGTCTAATAATATTACATGACCTCATAAGCAAGAGGCAACAAGGAAGGAAGTGATGTTTGGTCTTTTGTGATTGTCCTGTAGGCAGGGAAACGCCTCTTCTGCTGGGTTCTCCTTGCAGTGATAGTTGAGTACTGGAGAAAGTGCATACATTGATTTAGCGTAGCAGGGGAGCAGTGACAAAAAGCATGGGGCATCTGTGGCTGCACATTGAGGAAGAAGCAGCCATTTTGTTTCCTTGCAAATATAACAAAAAAAAGAAATTCACATTAATAGGCAAGAGGTTTATTCTGGCAGTACATACAGAAAACACCATACAAATTGAGTACCTGCAAAAAAAACCAAGACAGGATATAGTTAAAGAAATAAAAGAAAGCTGAAGGTAAGTGAATACAGGAGAAATACTGCAAAGGCGTACTGAGGGAGATATTAAAGTTTCAGAGTGAAAAAGAAAGAGAAGGAAGTGACCAAAAGAGGAGACAACTTAAGCTACATGTACTTATAAGTCTACTGTAAATATGAATATTTTATCATAACTTAAAACACAAACTGATTTGTATTTTGATTGAGGTGTTTTTAGCTTATATGTAAAAAATCAGACAAACTCATATGCCTTAGGCAGGAGTAAATGATTACATTCTCTGTATTTTAATGTATTTTCTGAGAAAACTAAAAAGGCAGGTATAGACAGTTTTATGAGCTATTCAAGAGAATTTGGAGGCTCCATGTACCCTGTGGTTCCTGAGTTATATAAAATTATTTGAGCAGATTCATGATTTCGTATGATCAGCTCAATTCCTTAGATATCTGTGACTGATGCTGTTAAGAGTAGGAGCAGCCTGAAACTTCTTTCCTGTGTTTTATAGTTTCATACTTGACTCTCTCTCCTCCTGAAAGCAGAAGCTATTTTCTATTCATTGGTTTCTCTAGGCATTTAAGCACTTTCCTTATGAACCCCAAAAGAGTCCTTTTGTGCAATTCTGAGATAATTTTCTGTCTGGATCATCATGCTTAAATCCTTCCCTCTTGACTCTTGTTGGCATTTATGGACCAACACTAGAGGCCAAACAGTTATCAACCATATCTTCATCCTAAGATTAAAAAATTACATTTCTGTAGTAATTGCATAGGTGAGTATTTAATCTAAATCTGAAAGTGTAGTTAAGTGTAGTTGATTTTAATTTTGTTGAACTGTGCATGGTTTCTTGCCACATGTTTAGTAATTTTTCAGAGAAACAAATCAATATCCTGTGGGGTTCAAAGATGCAAATCATGTAGTTACTGGTAGTAGCAGTCCTGTCACTCAGGACGGATGAAAGAAGGTACAGGTGAAGGATCAGAACAGACAATTCAGAAATCCCAAAAAGCATGAAAATAATTTAAACCCTACCACCTGTGAACCCAATACCTAGGCTCCTGTGAAAATTGAACATTCCTTGGAACATGTACAAAATCACAAAGATCTGATGCTAACATTTTGTGTACCATAATTCACTTTAAGATTAAAGTTGTATATGCTTATTCATTTCCTGGTCACCATTTTTGCATAGTATTATCTTTCGTCAATTGAATATATATTGGAAAATATGTCTTTATACATGTGTTACTTCTGCATGCACTTACAGGATTTTTTTAGGATGAGGTTAGTATTCAGAGATTCACCTACATCAGACAAAAGTGCTTTAAAATAATAAGACATTTTAAATTATTGTTTCAAAGATAGAATGTTTCTGGTTTTCTACTTGGTCTGCACAGGTCAAGTTTTTCTCTGAAAATAAAAGAATGAAAAAGTATTTATTTTTGTCAAATAAAGACGTAATTTTCAAGTAACCCCATGGCTCCAAAACCAAAACCTTTTGCTGACGTTATAATGGGACATATGCTGATGTTTTAAAGGCACCTACAGGCATTGTATATCCAACAATTCAAAGCTGATTTTGCATTTGGCAATGTGACAGGCCTGTATTACAGTTCTTGTAGGAATCTCTGTTTTATAGGATGCAGGTACCCTATAATTGATGGACTGCACCAGTAGGACAGAGTCAGTACTCTGCTTCTGAAAACCCCCAGCCTGTGTGGGCAGGGCCTTTCTGTCACCCTCTATAGGTGTTGCTATTCCTCAGTGATTTGTCTCACTCACGTGTAGATTCTTTATTCCTAATAATATTATCCTCTTGCGTATAATTGTTTTTGGCTCTGGTGTACCTCAAATATGCTCAATGTTTTTCATAGTCAGATGTGGACAGTCACTGAATAGTGTGATCTGTGCTGGGTTGCTCAGCAAAAAATATACTTGTGTATACAGAACAAGCTTTGTTTTTCAAAACCTGACATTACTTTTACTAAGGCAAAATATATTTACCATGGAAAAGATTTTCAAAGTTATTAAGAAGGAATGTAGTTAAAATAAAAGTATCAACATTTATTAAGTATGACAAGTAAGCGGTTTATACAACCGTGGCAAACATATGTTTTCACATCTGTTTTGAGTAATATCATCATGATTTTAAAAATGATTTATAGCTCTGTAGGCCATAAAATGCCAGCTTTGCTGTAAGGTGGAAGTTTTCAAACAACAAAGAAATTATTGAAGGCATATATTGAACATGGTTTTGTGTTATGCACCTTGATAAAACTTTAAAATCTGAGCACTCTGTAACAATTAAGATAGCAACAAATGAAAATTAAGTAACTAAAATTTAGCAGTAGTACTTATGTGATAGCATAAAAAACAGTAAAAGTTATTGTAATTATTATAGGCAAATACCGTGATATCCCTCAGGATACACAGTTTTTGTTTTCCGTGTCCCATTTTAAGTGATCTCAGCGCCAGACAAAAATCTGCTACTTTGTTCTCATCAAAGTAATTTCAACACAGTTAAGACTGAAGAGAGTATGGTTTAACAGTTTTTCTTGAAAAGACAGTTAATGTGAGGTTTTTCAATTCTGTTAAGCTGTTTGCATATGTTGGGGAGAGCCGAATTGACAGAATTGGTGGCTGTCTCAGCGCAGAGCCCAGTTACAGACCATGCCTTTAACCTTTTGAAGGAGAAATGCCATTAAATCTCAATTACTCCACATCCTTTCATCATCTTTTTAGGAAGTGTGGTCAGGCTTAACATTAGAGGACAGCAATATCAAACATCTTTATAGGTCTTCAGTTTTATTTTTTTGCATGAAAGATATTGTTAGATTTTTGTCAAACACCTTTAACCATTATGGTGCACAAGCATTTTGCCTGTGCATCCATATCAGGGTGTAAGTGAAAAACCTATGAAGAGTAATCTGTACTTTGTTTTGAAATTGTGATTTTTAAATCCTTTCCATGAAAGGAAACAGAGTTAGAAAATCCCCAACAGAACATAGCCCCAAACATTTACAGAAACTTAAACCCAAATTCTTCCTGATTGTGCTTGCTTGTTGTGTCTGGTTTTAAGCAATTGCATTTTACCTGCACAGTTACTCCCTGAAACTAAATTTTAAATGAATCTGCTTCAATATATATCCTGGAAAAAATCTATTGTATGGGAAGGGTTTGTGTTTCACACAGCCCTATATGGGCTTTATAGAAACCCCCATATGAATTCTGGCATTGGGAAGGTTAAACGAAAAGAAAAGAATTCAGCCTTGCCTTCCAGTCAGAGTTAAATGCTGGTACAAATATTCTGTTTGACTGCATGACAAGAAATATTTCAAACTTTTCATATAAGATGGAGTAATAAAAGGCACTTGCCCAACTCTTGCCACAGAAATCAATGGGAATGTTTGTGATATCTTCAGTGGGAACAGAGTTTGGCCAAAGCTTGGTATTTTGGAAGATGGGTCCCCCAGCTAGTACTACTGGTTATTATTCTGGACTGGAATAGCACACATTCACAAGCTGCGCAAGTGCTGCACCCCCTGGCCTGGTGGCATGTCCTGAGCCCTGGGGAGAGCCGGGCACTCACCAGTCCTATCCCCCTGCCCTGATTTTAGCGGGAGGAAAGCAGGACGTGTGGGCCCCAGGGCACCATGGCGAGCTTTGATTGGGTTTTCACATAGGTGTTCAGGGCACTGGAGCTGCACTCCACCCTAAGTGAACCAGAGTAAGATTTCATAGGAAAACTTCATAAATGACCAGTATCTTTGGACTTTACTGTTGTTCAAGCAGTCTTTGAGTAGCAGTAAAGCTTGTAGTTGTTGAGAAAAGGATTTGCTCTGAATTTCCCAGAACTGTTTGGTGACGATGCTACTCTCCTCTAGCACAGTTGTCTGCATCTTCAGAACAGAAGTCTGGATTCAAGGGTCATGGCTCATGTTTCCAGTAGACAGTAGTCTCCAAAACTGCATCTGGCAGCTATCCCTTTTCATTTTATTACAGAACACCTTTCCTGTTATTACTTCAAGGAAATGGGAATTTTGCATCATTTCTGTCAGCTGAGTGAAATATTTTCAGATGGCCAGAGACTACACTAATGAAAGAATAACTATATTTATTGTATTTCATTAGCAGAAAAGAGATTTTATGCCATTTAAATTAATCATTGCCAAAGGACTGGGTTACTCATGGTGTGAGGGGGGGAGAAAAATCAGGTGCAGAACACGTGAAACAGCAACAGGCCCCCAGTGGTGGGGGGTGTCCTCCAGAGAGAGGACTTTTTCAACAATTAATCTGAAAGCATCCAGATGGAGACTGTAAGGAGTAAGAAAGAGAACTAAGAGTACAAAACTGTACCACGCAGTATGTGTACAAAGTGTACGAGAGATGCCAACACTTCTGATGTTCACCATGCTGTTTTTTTGACGTATCTATACTTGCATGTTAAAGCTATGATGAGAAAAAAGCAATTTTCTTCACGAATGTGCTCATGAATCTCCTCTTGAGATACGTGAAAAACTCCCCAAATTAGAAGTGAAGTCATGTTCCTTTTGTTATCTAAGTGTGTACACTAGAGAACCATGGGTCACTTCATAAGCAGGGAATGCAATAATGGGTTTAAAGACTGCAAGGGTTTCTTTTTCCAAAAACCTTAAGTGATGCAAGCAGTGCAAATGTTCAGTGGAAAATTCAGAGATATTTTTACAGTTCCTGTACCCTGAGAATACTGAAAGCTAAGCAGCACAGTGCTTTATTCTGGGTAAAGGCTTTTTCCACAAGTTTTTTTGTTGTTAAATTTAACTTGCAAGTTAACTGACAACTGTTAAAATGGCGGCCTAAGAGTAGATGTGATCTGTCAGTCAATCAGTCAAAAAACCCAAACCCATGAAACCAAGGCAAACTCTTATTCACATTTAGATTCACAATGTATCTAAATAGAAAGTAAGGTAGAGGTTTAATTTTTAAAATTTCTAGACCCATATCATTATGATTGTGTGTTCAACCATTGCTCAAACATTTATAAATACAAGGGCAGTTATGCAAGAGATATTAATGAAGTATTCCAAAGTCACATCTTTTACACTATGTTTATATTAGTCCTTTATTTGCAGAATCATTTTTAAGAATGCATTTTTTCTGAAGAGTAAAATACCTGCTTCATAATCATCTTGGCAGATGGACCAAGACAGCTTCTTAAATTGATCTATACAATTTGTTAATATATTTTATTTATTAGATTTCAGTGACTTTAATGTATTGCTGTCTAAACACTACAAATTATAAGTCTGTAGAAACGTGCTGAAATAGTGAAATTTTCTTTATTGAAAAGGCCAAATTTTTTAGTAAGGTATTCATGCAAGTCCGTGGAATAAAGTGGGCAAATAAGGATGAAATAAGACAGAAATAAGGTAGCCACTCTCCAAAGTCACTTCCACTTTTCCTCCAATACTGTGAATTGGGTTTTAGGTAGGTCCATCTTATTGAGATATATCAGATTTGAAAGGCATAAAAAGGGGAGAAAAATTGCTGATTGGTACCCAGTGACCTAAGAAAGCTTTTGGATTAGACCCAGGAATCTTTTCCTTAGAGTTAGCACTTGTATTAAAACTGACCCTTTGAATTCTCTGATTTGTAATGCCTCTGATGCAAAGTCATTAACGTGAAAACTGCAGTTGGTGACATTCTTAATATCTCTGAGTTATTTAATAAGTTTGCCTTCTGTCCTCATTACAAGCAGTAAGATCTGAAAAATATGCATCCTGAAAGGTTGCTGAATGGTTTTCTCATGTTACAAAATCCTTGAGATCTCTGGAAGTGCTCTGAACGGGGTTCAGCCTCCCCGTGCCTGTGCTCCAGGCCAGCCATAGGCACCAGACCTGCTCCTGAGAAATTTTATTTGGGTATTTGAGTGCCCTCATGTGCAATCATGCATACATGTAGGCAAGGAATAGATGATTCTCTGTTGGAACTCACCCAGTAAGTCTTAGACTGTCACTGCTTGAAATTTTTGTTTGCGTAGACTGTATATGTTACTGAAAATATCGTGTCATTCCTAGCAAGGACAACAAAGACTACCATCAAACATATTTCTTCCCTAGGAAACTACTTAGAAGCTGGAAATTTCTGCTTTCAGTACAGAAATGTACTGTACAGGTGTCTATTACAAGAAGAGACATTTTTCATATATTTCATGCATTCAGTTTAAGCCAAAGTAAGTGAATGGTTAAAAATTTAAATTATTAACAAAAATTATTAATTGGTGATTTTGAAAGTTTTGCAATATTTGTGTCTGAGGAAGACCTTCAAGAAATTCATAGAAGCTACACTTCATATAATATACTTTTCTTTTCTAAAGGTTATTGATAGTGACTTGGGCTTTAGAGTTTGTCATTTTGCCCATAGATGGATGTTACATATCAGTGAAATATTATTGAGTGACACAGGCACAGCTGTGGCCCTGGCTCCAGAACCTTAGTTTCAGTCAAGAACAGAGAGGACCCAAAATGCTCTTGATTGTAACAGCAAGGCACCAAAAATTTTACTCTTGATTGTGCTGTCAAATCCAGCCTTTATAGCATCAGTGGACTTTGCTTTATATAACCTAATTTCTGGAGAAGAGGCCAACTCAAGAGAGCTGCAGGTGCTTGCAGGGGATTGCTGCAGTACTGTGCATACTGTGGTATGTCAGTCAGTTTTCACGCCCAGTTTCTCGCACTGAGCCAGCACCCTTATGAAAGCATGAGTTATGAGGAAGCCTTGGAGCATATCTAGCACAGGTGGATGGTATTCTGTGTAGCATTTTTATGTATTCAGGACTTTTCTCTAATTTGATCTTTTGAATATCTTAAGATCTGTGGAGTGTGTCCACCTTCTGTGTAAAAGTCACATTAAGAGCTGTCTTGTCTTTGTGAAAGAGGACTTGCTGCCCAGAGGTTTCTGGTGACGGAAAGACTGAGAACAAAACCATGCATTTATGTGGATCTCCAAAGTGTTTGTGTAGATGTTGTATTAGAAAAAATGTTCCTGATAATAAAAAAGTAATAGATCCTTAGTGGACATAGAAGGTCGTGAACTAACCTCAGACTGGAAGTGGAAAAAGATTATCCTCTTGAAATAGGTAAGTAGTCATGAAACCAAAATAAACGTGTTCTTCATTATATTTCAGACATTGTTCTGAATTACAGCAATAAAGTTACATGATCCCTTGTTAGCAGAGCTGATATCACCCATATACTGAACTCAGAAGATGCTGGGGATGCAGAACCTGAGGAGGTCCAGACCACAGCCAGCTCAGGCTGTAATTTCAAGAAAATCAGATTTTATGTTCCATCGTTGGGGCAGAGGGCACCACTACAGTACAATTTACTGTATAGATACTTGTTTATTATAGCCATATTTATTTCTTGGGATGGACATTTCTATTAGTAACTTTTTCATATTATCAGCTGTGCTTCTGAAATTAAGCATTGTATCTGAAAGACTGGGAGACCACAATAGGCAGCAATTAATATAATTTCAACTATTTTAAAACAAGCGCTTTATTTTGAAGAGAAATGA
The DNA here is from genome assembly GCA_028565335.1 of Limnodromus scolopaceus. NCBI lineage: Eukaryota > Metazoa > Chordata > Aves > Charadriiformes > Scolopacidae > Limnodromus > Limnodromus scolopaceus. The sequence continues at coordinate 15,744,467 of JAOXNO010000063.1, forward strand.
CCAGTTTTGAATTCTTTCAATGGAACTCCATTGACTTTTGAGTAACTTCAACATTGAGGTTCTTTTAATGATTCTTATTGATACAGTAGCAAGTGGATGCATGGGTGAGATAGCATAAGAATCAGCAGGTAAATTAGATATGTATTATGTAAGTTACACAAAACTTTACTGTCCTTACACAGAAAACCACACATACACAGAGATATGGAAGGGGGTTATTTTACTTTTTTTGTTCTTGATCGTATTCAAGTTTTTGATGTTAATCATTCTGTATATTCTCCATAAATTAATTATGTGGGGAAAAAATGTGCAAAATATTCAAAGAGCTGTCATGCAGATCAAGAGAGGTGATTCTTCCCCTCTAGTTTGCTCTCCTGAGACACCACCTGGAGTACTGCATCCAGCTCTGGAGTCCCCAATGTAAGAAGGACATGAACTTGTTGGAGCGGGTGCAGAGGAGGGTGATGAAGATGATCCAAGGGCTGGAGCACCTTTCCTGTGAGGACAGACTTGAGAGAGTTGGGGTTGCTCAGTCTGGAGAAGAGAAGGCTGCAGGAAGACCTTAGAGTCCCTTCTGGTCCCTAAAGGGGCTACAGGAAAGATGAGGAGGGACTCTTTATCAGGGAGTGTAATGATAGGAGGAGGAGTAATGGTTTTAAACTGAAAGAGGGGAGATTTAGATTAGGTATTAGGAAGAAATTCTTCACTCTGAGGATGGTGAGACACTGGAATAGGTTGCCCAGAGAAGTTGTGAATGCTCCATCCCTGGAGGTGTTCAAGGCCAGGTTGGATGGGGCTTTGAGCAGCCTGGTCTAGTGGGAGGTGTCCCTGCCCATGGCAGGAGGGTTGAAACTCGATGATCTTTAAGGTCCCTTCCAACTCTAACCATATCCATGATTCTATGTTTCTAAAATGTCTCCCTGCTTTCCCTCTCAACTTAAATCAGTCATAGGAGCAATTTATTTGCCAAAAGGATATACAAACCTTGAACCTTATACAGTTGTTATACAACCCAGTAAGTTATGGAATAACAAGGAGGACATAATAATTCATACACTAACAGTAACATTTTACCAGTACCTGTCTCAGCAAGCTGGCCAGTGTTGGGAAGTGCCCACAAGCGGGGCTGCCTGCCTCACTTAGAGGCTGGTGCCTGCTACCAGGTGGAAGGCGAGTGCTTACATTTGCTGAAGATTTCCAGCTGTGAATATTCTTCTTGTGGCAGGTATTTAGCATTGATAAAAAGGTGGAAGGAGAGATACCTGTGCCTTGCTGTATTTGGGATACCCCAGTCATTGGGGTACTCTGTGGGAAGTAAACTTCCTTCTCAAAACTCCTCAATTTGTAGCAGGAGATTGAATATCCTCTCCTAAGTGAAGCCTCTCCCGGGCTGCTGTATCTCTGCATTGCATCTATCACACTAACACCAGTTAAAGTTCCGCTTCATCTGAGTGATTAAATATTCATAAGAACAGGCTCCTTAACTAGGTCCCTTGGCCTGCTGCATTGTCAGCTATACTGTTGAGCTGCTTTGTGTCTTTTCTCCCCTCCTCAAACTTCTTCACAAAATAATCCCAAAGCAATAGTCTCATGGTTTGAAAACAGGACTCCTGTGTCTCAAGTGGCCACTCCCGTTTGGGTCTTATGAGGAGATCATCCAGGAAACACTGCTATCCCTGGAGTTATGGTCTATCTCAGATCCTCCAAATAGGAACCAAGTTAAGCTTCACAGCCAAAATACATGTGGCCAGAGGGACCTTGGGCATAAATTCAGAGGGCCAAAGGGAGCTGTGAGACTGACTGTTGTTTTTTTCAGATATATCATCAATGCCTCATTGACACATCTGTTCCCAACATTAGGATACCATGTGCCTTTGTAGCTTTAGCTTGGAGGATCAGACTTCTGAGAGTTTTTGAGGCATCACACCTATTTCTGTAACTGTAGTTTACATGAATATCTGTGAAAATGAGCCCTTAAGTACTTGAGACACTTTTGAAAGTAGTGGTTGAACTCCTAAGTAATTTTGAAATGTTCTTTTGTAATGTGTTTTTCATGCTTAATCATGTTCTTGAGAACTGTTAAAAATGTATCATTTTCCCAAAAGTCTGTATTGCACATATACACGCTCACTTACACTTGAACCTTTTCAGACGTTAGAAGTCTTAAAATTCAAGGAAAATGAGTACAAAGCTAGAAAGAAGCTAGAAAGATAGTGATTGCTCCAGTACAGAATTCCAAAGGCACACTTCTTTGTTCATGCTTGGCCCTTGCATGTTGCTCTCAAAATACCAACTGATTTATTTTCTTCTTTTATTTTGTAGTCAGTGTGACAGTAATTTCCAAAGCAGATTTTTCTTCTAGTTGACAGAATATGACAGGCTATAACAAGTAGTTTAATAAATAAAATTCTGCTTCCAGGTGTATTTTGAGATGTTATAATCAATAAAACATTGTATAGTTTTGAATCTGTCTATTTTATCCGTCACCTGAACTGCTGTGCAATATTTTGATAGCTAGACTTGGCTTGTGTGAACGTGCTGCCATATCCCATGGCTTATTCATGTGATGACAGTTCAGTGGAGTCCTCTTCTGTTGTGGTAGAAGATGCCTTTTTGATGTAGAATAGGTTGGAGGATGAAGCATCTCTGGTAGATGACTGAGCTGGAGCAGAAAATGGAATATGTGTGTGTACATGTGTCTATTCACAGAGGTCAGAAAATATGAATTGCTGGGAAAATAACATGTTATTTAAACATCTGTAACCTTTGGAGACATTTTAGATGCTGTCAATTAGGAGACTGGCCTTTTTTTAATTATTGTTGTCTTGGTTTTTATTAGTTTTAAAATCGAGAAAGCGATTGTAATGAAGGTGCCCTCCAGGCAAAAGTGTGGAGAAATTCACATATTAAAGGAGGAGTTGCCAGAGTTGCTGTTTGACTTTTGACATTACTGTCATATAGCCTACGGCACTACAGGCAGAAGGGATTTAGTTGGAAAGGAGAGCTTGAAATTACTCTATAAAAGGTGTGTATTTATATATACTCAATTTTCTTGTGCATTTTAAAGAAAGCATAATATTTTTGTAAAATTAATAACAACAGGAATAATAACAACAATAATTATTCCATTGTGCCATAATTCCTTTGTTTCTTTCTTTGTACAAAGCTTTTGATATTTAAAAAAACCAAATAGCAAACCCACCAATACTTAAAATCTATTCAGTGAGTTCCTGAGAGATAGTTTTATTGTTTCAAGAACATTCATTACTAATCTCTCTCTATACGCATACGTTGAAATCTCAGCAGAAGATGAGTTGGACACTTCTAGATTATAGTCTTGCTAATAATAAGAATTCTTTCTCATATAGAAGATAATTTTTCAGCACCCTATTTTAGATTAATATTTTGTAAACATCACTGCCTGTATAGCATGTAAAAAATACGTTATAAATCGGGCTGGAGTTTTCATTTTACTCAAATAGCAGCTCATATATCATCAATCACATAAAATGCTGAAGCTAAATGGTCCAAAATATCTAAGAAGTATGATTATCATTCTGTAATAGTTGTACCTAAATGACAGAATATTTGTGGGTTTTTTCCAGCAATGAGAGCTAACCTACAAAGATACATAGGTTAATAAATTTTAATGATAGATAACTGAAGTCTAAAAGTTTGAAATTTTTTCTTTTACTAGTCTCTATCTCAAAGGCAGTGTATAGTGTCTCCTGCTGTGGGAATCAGCAAAGTAGCTGGGTTGCGGCCTCCCCTCTTGTATTCTGGTTGTCTTCAGTGAAATTGTGTTCTGATGTTCAAATGTGTACGTGGAAGCTGTTGAGGAACTGGTTTTTCTTCTTCCATGACAAAAAAGACAAAAATCCCATTTCCTCTTAAGAATGTTCCCATTTCCTCTTAAGAAACTTTACAGCATCAAGGACACGCATTTATTGCCATATCTTCCTTCTCATCTGAAAGGAAAATCTCATCTCCCTGTATCCATCAAAATCCCTTTTTACTATACAGGGGTTTTACCCCAGAAAAAAGGGGAACCCAGAAAAGCGATGCATTTAGTTTCAAATATAGTCTAGCTAATTTACTTTCTTAATAAAGTTTACACGTGGAAATAAAGATATAGAAACAAAGAGATGATTCAGGTTCAGAGCAGCCTCTTCCATGGGCTATTCCAGCTCCCACTTAAAAATCTAATAAAGGAAAAAAAAACCTGAAGTGTCTTTTTCAAATATTTGACTCATACCTTCATGATTCTGCAATCGGTAGAATAAGAGAAGCTGATCTGGCCAGTTCATGTCTCAGCCTTCAGAGAAGTGGGTTCACTGGGTGTACCTGAAGTGCCCCACATGCCCTAGAGCAGTGCCCACAAGCGAGGGAATGGTGGTGGCGCAGCCGGGCTGTGCAGTGCTCCAGTGCTCTCTGGGAGGAACTGGTACATCAGAAATGGGGTACGCCTCAGTGGGAGCCTGGCTGCTACTAAGGCAAAACTGCTTGTAGCATGCAAACTGTCTCAGGTCTTCTTATATGGTACTGCACTGTGTGATAGGACACATCCTGGCTGATAAGTAGCTGTAGCATAGATTTAGCATGTTTGCATCACTAAAAGGAGAGTGTTTATCTAAAAAGAAAGATTGTGACAGAAGAAATCCAGACGGGAAAATAATACATATTAAACCTTGTTTTTCAGGCTATTGAATCAATTTATAATAATATGTGAGTGAGCAGGAAGGTAACCAGCATCTGGTAGCAATAAATGTTTCCTTTCCTGAGTTACCAAATTAACTATGGGAAGGTGATTAGAAATAAAATATAATGATTTCTGATAGAAATAGGTAACACTGCATGGGCTTTGAGATAAGAACTTGACAAATGTGTAAAATAAATTCAAAACTGGTTTTGAAAAGGGGGGAGATTACCATTTTCTATGTTGTGTGCCAAGATTTGTGCATTTCAAATGTTAGCAGTTGGCTTCTTTTCAAAACTGATAAATAATGATGTTTGTTGCGGAAACAATTATCCTAAAAATAATTTAAAAGGATTGTATCCCCTTTTTGTTTGCCTATAAAGACCACATTCAATTTATATATAGACAGAAAGAACTCTACTTGCATCTATAAAACAGTTCTTAAATCATCCTAAATTATTGATGTGCACAAAGAACTCTTTCCGCTTTTGTTTGAAGTTTTATTTCTGCGGCGTTGTGCTTTCTAATTGTACTTTCAACTACTATGACATCTGTTATAGTTGTTTCAAAAACTTTCAATACTTTTCTTTTTTAATGATAGACAGTCTTTTCAAAGACAAACTGTCTTCATTTTGAGCAAGAAAAATAATTAGTTGAAAAAAGATCACTGATTTGGCCGGGGAACTCACCATTTTACTTTTTTTTCTGCAAGTTGCTGTTTTATATGATTCCAGCACCTACTCAACAGAAAGCTGGCCAAAAAGAATTCATCTCTGCAGCAACTCAGAAACCATAGAGCATCAGCATATGTCCTTTGCTTCCCCGAGGAAATCCAGGACTTTATTCTACCAAAAAGGGTACCAGGAAAGTACTTCACAAACTGATAGTCTCTGTATGTCTAACAGATGGAAAAGTAAGCTACTATTCCAAGCTGCTATGCCCAACAATATAGGAAAAAAGCTCAGCAATTGGAAATGAGATTAATCCTTAAAAGTCTGCTTAGAAATCCTTTTTAATATAAATAGTGATATGAATATATGGTCTAGCAGTAAACTTAGTTCTAATGATCTATGACATAATTGCATTCTTACCTCTGGCATAAAAATACAGCAGACGTTTAAGGTATTCCAGATTAGGAAAGCACAATGTAAAGACATTTCCTCGTCTTTTTTTCAAGAGAGACTATTTTTCCCCTTAAGGTAGAACAGGCTTTCAGCTTTGAAAAATTTAAGTCCAGGACTCTGGTCCACTTGCAGTACACCATAACTAACCTTTGAATTAGGAGTTGCCTAGAATTCATATAATAATTAATACAACGCTAGGGAATTTAATTGACCACAAGATTAAACTATTAAGGAAAAAAATTCATCCTAATTGAGAATTGAACCCCTACCCTTTATTCATTGAGTGTCTGCTGTGCCACTTGAGTCATGAATTGGGGGTTAATTGACTGTCTAGAATCTCCCAAGGAGCAATTATTTTATATAATGGTGCTAACACACACTGTAGTAAGGCAATTTTTAATGGTATCCATTTTCCCCCTGGATTTAGAGAGATTTCGTGAGGACAGCAAGAAAAGATGCCGGATGTGGGGCAGGGAAGACAGATGTAAACAGAAAAGATGTTGATGTGGGTTCACAGTTCAAATAAGACCTCACCAGTTTTTGGTTAAGAGACCCCCTAATCTCTCTGTCCTGTTGGTCGCACTCAAGTGCCAGCACCTTCTACATTCCTGTTAAAACTCAATAGTACTGACCTGCAGTAAGATCTCACATTGTTCTGACTGCATTTGAGGGTTTTGAACTCCACTGAGTGCATCTCGGTTTTGTTGGACAGATGATTAATTAGTTTTAGTCTCTGAACCATTTTACTCTCCAGTTTAAATATTTATGGCTACACTCTGTGGCAGTGTCGCACTCCGTGGGACAGAAGATAGTGTAAAGAGGCAGGGATTTCGCTGGTGGCACAAAATCACCTGTAGCTTTCAGCTGTTTTCATCTTGGCAGCTGTGACACTGAAGGCTTATTAGAGAACAAACGGTGTGTCTGAATTGACTCGACTTGGGCAGTCCTGGACCAAAAGAGAGACTGAGGGTCATTAGTGGCTCAAGAAGTTGACTACTGCTTGAGCTGGACCAGCATTCTTCTGCTGTGACACAGAGGAGGCTGTGAAAAAATAGTGCAATGCTGACCCTTCCTCTTACCGCTGCACTTCAGGATTGGCACTGTTGTTTGTTTCTCCTGTGCAATTAACAGATCCATATTTTGAAAGAATATTGCTTCTAAGCCTGTGTATCAGGACTTAAATCTTACCTTGCTGTAAGTGGTGGCAATAATAGTGTGAGTGGTATGGTGTGATTCCTCTTTATGTTTTTTTCTTTCTGTACCACCATCTCATCATATCTACTTTTTATTCTCCCTGTTCTCTATTTGATTTTTTATAGTATGTAACTTTGCTGCTTATTTAAGTGGGTTCTCTTTTTCAGTGCTTGTGGAATATAAATTAATTGAAAAAAGTTCAAATTTGTGGCAAAATTACAATTCCCAACTCAAGTTTTTGTAACGAATTAGGAATACCCTCTAAGTACTTTTACGTAAACTATTATAAAAATCATAAAAAGAAAGGGCTAGGTATACTTATATTTCTAACATTTTTCTATTCATTTGCTTATATGGTAATTACTAAAATTCAGCACTTCATAGTAGATTTTTCTGCTTAATTAGTGCAAATTTGCAGAACTTTTCTAATTACTCTTCTCCTTTGAAGAATATATAATAGAGATAATATCAAAACTTTTTAACTAAATTAAGACTTAGTTATGGATATAGTTACGCATTTTTGTATTTAAGTATATTCCAGTTTTTAAATATTTTTATAAAAGTGTTGTCTTTACAAATACTTGAAGAAACTGTCAGAATTTAGGAGAAACTAATTTCATGTGGAATTACCAAAGATGAAATGCAGAAAAGTTTAGCTTCTTAAACTTTCATTTTGAAAATTAATGTTAAATCCTATGGGCAAGAAGGGCTGACTGTGCTTAAAAATATGTAAAATCCCTGTATGCTTAGCAATGTCTGACAAGAGGTCTGAAAGGGAATAGCACCCCATAGCATTAAGGGTGCTCAGAGAAGAAATGTAATACGAGCAGATATTTTTACTGTAGTGCTATTTAACCATGTTTACATATAAGGAGGAGCTTTTGCAATGTTACTGTTAGTTCACTATGCATCTAGTAGGCAACAAATCTTAGCTATATGTTGCTCTGCGCTGGGATATGGAGAAAGACAGCGCTTTGCAAGTGTGGTGTGTAGGAGCCCCCACAGAACAGAGACGACCCCATCTCATCCAGTACCCCCTTGTGCTCGCACGCCTGGTTGCAGAGATGTGACAAGTGGCTCAGCTGAGGTGGACAGGACTTGCTTCTACCATAGCTCGTAATGGCAGGGTGATGCGTTGCATTCACAGCTTAACTTCTGTTTCACATAAGATCATACGTGCCCATATGGTGAAATCCGGACCAGCAGCCAGTGTATGGTCACAGACCCGTAGGTTTCTGCAAGGCATTGTAAAGCAGCGCAGTCTGTTGCACAGAGAGGAGGAAGACAAAAGCATGAAAGTAGTGTTAGAAAGTCCAGGTGACTACATGGCACATGCACTGAAGAGTTGTTATTTTAAAGATGACTTGTACACACACACACAGAGACACTTCTTAACCTGCTTTATCTACAACGGAGATTTGAAAGATGCTCTTGTGCTTATTTGCTATTACAGAAATATCAGTAACATAATAGACTTTCTGGTTTTGCTGGAAGTGTTTTAGAAAGCTGAAAGTGTGGAGACCGAGCATGGCAGAGACTGTCTTCAGCTGGAGAAACAGTGTTTGAGACTAAAAAAAATATTTTCTCTTGCTTATAAACATTGGAGGTGAACAGGTAAAATAGATAGAACAAATACAGAAGAAAGAAGGTTTTACAGTGTAATTCAGATTTGAGTTGGGTTTTATAGTCACTCATCTTCATCTGTTCAGTAAAACCTTGGAGTAGAGACAGGAAACAAGCAATCCTGCTTTAGCGGGAGTGTTGGACTAGATGATCTCTAGAGTTCCCTTCCAACTCTGACAATTGCATGATTCAGTGATATTTCTAACATGAAAAATAAGCATAGTGTTTTCTGCCATGTGAGGAAATAGCTGACCCACGTTCCATAGTAACATTCTAGGCTTCCAAAAGCTGCCACCATCTGATGAGGGTGATGCTCTGGTGAAGAAATAGAGTTAGAAAGAACAGCATTTCCCATTGCTCTGCCTTGGGAAGGAAAAACCTGGACATGTTCCCAGCATGCACTGTGACAAAAGGAATAGTTTACCCTCCAAGTGTGATTCCTTTACTGTTCTCACCTGGTTCTAACTTATCCCCTTTAAATATAAGTCTGTTCCACAGTTTTCTCCACCTGCTGTTTTCTAAAACTCACACATGTCCCCAGTCCACATACACCATCATTCTTCAGTTGCACTCTCTATCCACATTTTACCCTGCCAGTTCAAGGTCTATCCAGCACCCAGCTTGCCTGCCTGACTTCTTTATTTTTCTTTGTATGTCTTTTTTCTCTAAGAAACTAATAAATACATTGACACAGAAATCTCCAAGAAACCTACTCAATTTTGGTGTTTTTTAAAAAAATTATTTATGGTTTTTAAATATGTACCACACCCCAACAAAAATTTTAAAACTATTACTGACTTTTAAGTAAGGTAGATAAGTTTAATTGACCTTCTGTAATATCACTGTCTGCAGTTGGTTCAGATCAACAAAAAATCCAGTAGGCGTCACGTAGATTGGCTATGTCAGAAATAGAAACTACTGCTTTCAGGAATTTTGATATTTTTCCAGTACAGACCCGCAGTTCCCAGGCCTGCTGTACAACTGTTTGTTTACATTCCTTGGCTCGATATTTGTTGGCAGTTTTTCATGCTGCATGTGTAAGTCTGGTGTGTAACCAAAGGTGGTGCATCATCACTGCTCTCGTAGGAGTTGTGATGCCAGGTACAGTGCATCCGTGCAGTCCCTCCCTTTCTCGAGTAGTTTATTTGTAATTGCATTGCAAAAATCACATCTTCTATGAAGCCCCTTGGTAAGGCCAGTTAGCTCTTAAGAGCAGTTGCTGCCGAATCATTCTGATGGACGTGACCCTGAACCAAGGTTTCTTATGTCATGGTAGAAGCTGTGGATCAAATTTTCATCTCATGTAAATTTGAAGTAACTGCTTGGAGTAAGTAGGAGCTCTCTGTGTTGTTTCCTAATAAGATCAGAAGCTATAGATTGAAGGTATTCAGCATTGCTCAACAAGTACTTTAAATTATGTTGTAATTACGAGCAATTGATTTCCCTTTGGAAGTTTGTCTTTAGATGGGCATGGTCTGGCAGCTTCTCAGGCAGTTAACAAGCAAATAAAAACCCCAAAGCCCGCTCCCTGTACTGCCATAAAGACATCTATTCTGAAAGGTATGTGGAGCTGTGGAAAGCAGACGTTCTGCTTCGAGCATGCCCTTGTGTGCAGCATTAGCCTTCACCTTTCTTTCACTGTTACTGGAGGAAGTAACTGATAGTGATCGACATGATTTCCTGGGCATAGTACATTCAGATTTTTATTATGATATTACCAGGACGTATGTTTGTGGAAAGAAGATATATATATATCTATGTTTAGCCTCAGAGTATAAACTCTGTAGAAATAGTATATTACCTGCATGAAACTGAAAATATGGGTGACATAGTGTGCAGGAATTGGGCCCAGCTTTGCTTACAAATCAGCTCGATGATGAGGCTGCAAAAGTTATATTTTCACTGCTTTCACATGCTGAATTTATTAGCTTCTTGAAATTGATTTTGGATGCCTTTCATTTGCCATTGAGCTGAAGTCAAAAGCAAAGTATGATATACCACATTTTGCTCACTTATCTTTTTATTGCTCAACTATTGTTATTGAGCAAAAGACATTCAGTGTGTTTCCAAAAGGAGACAGAAAGCACATTTCATTTTCTTTTTAATTGACGGAAGTTTAACTGAATGCAAGTTCTGCGATCCTCAACTTCAGTATCGAGGTGGCAGTTGTAAAAGGGTAGAGAGGATGGGGACTGGGATTCAGTTTAAATCAGAGAGCAGAAGCCAGAAGGGCTGTCAAACTTCGTAGTGTTTTATTTGCTTGGAAGGAATGGTGCAAAGTTAATATCGATGCAGCGCTGTGAAAGTGTTCAAGTAGTTATCTCTGGGAAGGTAATGTGAACTCAGCAGTATCATTGCTTTGATCTTTGGTTAAAGTCTTACAAAACTAGATTGCTGTTTGATTGACAACGTTGTCAGAGAGTGAATGAAGACTGACACTCTAATATTGAAAATGCAGCGTTTACAAAACTTAAAGCCCGAGTTTTCTCATGACACTGCTTCTTTTGTGGAAGACTGAATTTCACATTTATTTTTAAATAAGTGTATACCTTGCTGTGTGCAGCTAAAACTTATGATTTTAGACTGCTGGCTCACAAACACTTCTTACCTTAATATTTGATGCAGACGTGTTTATAGCAACAGTACTGTCATAATGTATTTGAAGAAGTAGGAGTTGTTGTTTGAAGGCTTGAATGTGATAGTATTTATCACAACTCAATACCAAATAATGATTGATCCGACATGTGGGTGATGGATGCAGAGGTGACAGACTGCAGCTTGATTTGGGTAGTGTATCTGGCTGTTTCTGAGTGGGTCTGATACAAGGGTTAAAGGGCTTGAACCATATAATCCTGTCTTGAGGGACTGTCTTCAGCTATCGCTTATTCTTTGGATTGTCCCCTTAATACCCTCAAATGAACAGAGGTTACTAAAGGGAGAGTTAGTTTGTGGAGTAGACTTCTCCTTTCATGTCAGCAATCTGCTTAACTACCGGTCCTCTTACACTCATACCTTACTTCTTTCTAACCAGTTTTAAATATTCTGCTACCTTCTCTAGCACTTAGTCAGATTTTTCAGGCAGGCCTGGGCAGCCAGCCGTCAGCGGTGCTGCTTGAGCAGGGCGTTGGACAAGATGACCTCCAGAGGTCCCTTCCAACCTCAACCATTCTGTGGTTCTGGTCATCTCCCAGATCATGTTCTGGTCTCCTGACATAGCCTTCATGTGGTGACTTCCCATCAAACTTGCCCTGCCACATTGGGAAGTCTCTGTCTTGGTCACATCAGTACAGTTGCTTCCAGCCCCTGTGTCCAGCCTGCCAGTTAGCACCAGGGCATGCTGTTCTCCAGCCGCCACTGGGGTGAAGCCTTGAGATGTCACCTACCTATACTCTGTCCATCAAAGGCTGCACTCTAAAGTGTACTTTTACATGCTTTACTCAATTTCTTCTTTAAATTGGACAAGATAATATATTTTGTTCAGCTAGGAAAAAAAAGGGCCTTAAACAACTCCCATTCCTATTTTTCTGACAAATGACATTAACTTCCATGATTTAAGTAATGTGTAAGAATGAACCAGATTAAGAAAATGTCTTCCCAAAATAATAATCCTTATATCATCCAGAGGTGTTAGTGAAGAGTGTGTGTTAGTGGTGTTAGTGAAGAGACTCTATTTATATGATGCAGTTTAAAAATAGGCATCCAAAAGATTTTCACAGGAGGGCTGATGAGCTGTGCTGCAGGGCGTGGGAACTACTTAAATGGGCTTTACAGTCAAAGCCAGTATTTTCTGAGACTACATAGTCAGTATTTCCTGATCTTCCAATACTCAACTTATTTCACTATTGCTAAATTCTGAACGCAGAATTCTTTCCTTACCTCTTAAGTCATATATGTCTTATATGAAAATGTATGCGTGTGTATATAGCGTTAAGTATCTATAGAAATACACATGAACACTTGCAGACTAATATGCATGCAATACAATATCATATCTTTATCCACTAAAGTATCCTTTATGAAAAGCTATTAATTAAAAGCCAAGATTAAAGCTGCTTTCATCAGCAGTGCAGCTTTGCTGAATAAACCTTACATTTGGCCATATTTTCAAAGTGGACATGTATAAGTCACAAGAATAATTACCATTTCATCATTTGAAGTCTGCGAATGAGTGATTTCAGAATGAAAAGCATATGTAGCTATGCTGATTATGCAGAATAAATTATTTTCAAACCCCACATTTATATTAGTGGATTTTTTTATTGTGTAGAAAATGCATGTCCACAAAAAAATAATGATCACCTAAATTTTGCTGTAAATATTTTTACAATATATATCTGAAATTCCTTTTGGAAATGTCTACAATCTGCTTCCATATTGCAACACATATGGTAAGAAAATCTTGCTCGAAGCCAGTGACTGTTTTTAAACAGTTTTCAAAATTGCACTGAGTAATAGCTCATATACAAAAATCAGTATGTTTTTGTATTTTGTAACAAGCAGGTTAACATTTTCTAAGCTATGACAAATTTCTCCCTAGATAATTTTTAGTGTAATAATAGGACTAGTTGAGCTGTCCCCATTTTTTTGTGTGTACATAGGCACTGGTGGTATATTAGGAATACTTCTGAGTCGTTCTAGTTCTGTCTTACTCCTTTCTTTGGTCTTTAGAGGCCTCTGTGGACATAAAGGTTGTTGCTGTTGAAGGCTCTGTTCTGTCTTTTTATTTTTTTCCTTCCTCTCACTGCAGTACATGTGTACATGACACGTAACGTAGATATTTAGGAACCAATTCTGTTGCTGTGATTTTGATCAAGCATTTCTGGAACTTGTATTTCAGTTAAAGATTTACAGCTCTCTTTTTGCCTCAAATCTCATTTTTAAAGGCCAGGAGAGAAAAGAAACCCTAAAACCATAAACGTATTAAGTGAAATATCCATTGTACCTTCAGTTAATGGTATTTCCTTAGAGCAGATAAGTTACTGACCCCCCTTTTAAAACAAGAGTGTTAATTTACTGTTTCCTTTCATCTGTTGAAATAATTACTTTTCTTTTTTGCCTTCAATAGTTTGTTCTGGTCGTTAACATTTCTGTAAAATTAAGTTTGAAAGGTGCTTTTAATGTTCAGATCAACTGCAGTGCACATTTGACTGTTAAAATCAACCTATTTAAGGCAGAACTAATGTTTAACACTTGCAGCTATTTCAAGTAGTTCACTGCCCAGTTTAATGGTGCTGCCGAGGGCAATGGTCGCAAAACTTGCTATTATATTTTGGGGGGTTTGTTATGTTGGCAATAAAGACAAGCCATGATATCTCTAAAAACATTGGCTTAGATCTTAAAGACATCATTTTTCTACTAACAAGCTATAAACTGTAATTTCTTGGGGAGTAGTGGGCAAGACACGCTAACCCCTGCTCTTGGCCACGGACTCCATTGAGGAGCTGTAGTTGCATGGTACGTTAGTGTCAAATGACTTCTCCTGCAAGCTTTGTTGAAAAAGACATAATCAAACCGTACAAAACCCCCAGAGATCTTATATAATGGGAATTGGCATTTTAATTTTGTGTGGTATCAAGGGAGTTAATACATCTGCACTGGTAGGTGAAGAGGGACTCTGGGCCTGGTCTGATGGAAACTTGGTGCAGGAGGTGAGAGAGGCACGACGTGGAGACAACTTGGCTGTTGCATTGTGAACGATCTCAGCTGTGGTCATAGCTTCTGTTACGTACTTCTGCTACTTCTGACCAGTAGCTTGTTTCATTGCATTTTTTGTGAATTTTGCTGATTTAGTTGCTACAAAAGTGGATGTTTCTGTTGTGCACCATTTCCAGTATAAAATACTCCTCCAACCTTGCACTGAGAATGGACCTTCCCAATGGCCAAATTCACTTTAAGCCATTCTGCTACTAACACTCCCCCAATCTGAGGATTTCAGAATATAGGTCAAATAAAATTATTTATGGGAATCATCAGGCAAATATTACAGAAGAAAATGTAACTAGTTCTTTATGTAGTGGAGTTGATGGAAACTTTGCTCAAGTCTTCAACAATTCCGATGGGAAATGCGTAGCGTAGGACTGCCCCAAGTAACCCACGACTGAGTGAGTCAATAGAGTATATACATCATATCTATTCCAATGTATGTATAACAAAACAACTGCTTTTTCTTTTATAATCAGGAGCAGACAGAGAATTTAAAGATTAAATAATACATATTCTCATCCAGAAAAAAAATTATATATATTTACTAAATAGTGAGTAAAATTTTTCCCTTGGCTACTTTAGTGCAATTTTACAACTTCAACAATGCTGAATGGATGTTATTGAGAAGTGCATTTGGCTCATTCTTTTTATGCTTTTAATAAATACCCAAGGGAAAGGCAGTCGTTCTAGGAAAATGAAATACAAATAAACATAGAATTTATTCTCAGTAGGCATTCTGGGGAACTTGGAGCTTGAGTTTTATGCCATGGTTTTTTTCCTGGTACTTGCAAGCAAAACTAAAATATTCATATAAACTGTCAGTTCTCTAAAGTGAATTCATCCTTTTTAAAAAATAAAACTAAATATAGATTCAATGGATAGCACAGAAACAATGTGAAACATAACAAATGACACTTCTGCTCCAAAGTACATCATTGTAATGGACCATATTATTCTGGACTGTGGATACAAATGATTTTTTTTTTCTCAGCATCCTGTAAAAATTGTTGAGCCACAACCGTGCACAAAACATCATTTGTAATTACAGCTGTTTGCCATTTTCATCTGCTCCATGCTTATTTCTCATTTGATTGATAATCCGTGTATTTCAAGCTAATGAAGGTTCTTTATGCTGCCACTTGATAGAAGTTACCGGTTTTTACAACCTAAATTTCAGGACAGCATTGGCATTTTTTGCTTGAAGGCAAAAGAAAAAAAACTAGTTGCTTCACACTGCATTTTTTCACATAGTTTCCCAGGGTGCCAAGGAGGAATACAGTCAGTGGAGAATGTTTATTGGTATAAAGGAGAATTTAGACTATGGATTTCACTTCAGTTAGTCATTGCCCAAACTTTCAAATAGTCCTTCAAAAAAATCTGTGATTCTCTTAGTAGGATCCTGTAGAGGGTCAGAGGCACCTTTTTTGGATCCACAATTATTTTGAATACCAATTACCTAAATTTCTGTATTATTATTTCTGACACTCTGACTTCAGAGGAAAAAAAAAAATTAGTGGCATGTTCTAATACTTGTCAGTTTAAACAAATCATATAAAGATACTTTTTATGGTTCTAGTCTGTATATCCAACTTAGACACTTTTGTCAGAAACTGCAGATTGATTTTAAGTCAGTATTTACTACTATAGAGTATAAATCCAGACATTATACATCATAAAAGCAAGAACGTACTTTACTGTGTGCGAACAACTGAGCTGCAAAGGTTCCACAGAACCTGAACAGATATTAGCTCTTGAAAAACATGTATTTTATTTCCTTTCTTGGTGAATATGTGGTAAAATACCTTTCCAGGTAAGGTTCATGCTTCATTAATATTTTGATCCACTGCTTGTTTTTCATCGGCTACAGTTGCATATTTGCATAAATCACTCATAAATACCTTCATCACCAGCTTCATCACCTTGGGTTGCAATAACCTTTGTGAAAACTTCAGAGCTCGAATGGCAGTGTGTACAGCATCAATACCTTTCAGAATTTTACAAAACTAGCTGATTAAATCTGATTTTAAATACTACTTTCAGTCTAGAACCCTGCCTTTTTAATAATCAATTAAAACATTGTTTCATTGTGTTTATTCAGCGTGTATAAAGCACTGCTTGACATGTATTAGACCTTACATAGCAGTACACAGCTGTAGCCCATCCAGCATTTTCCGAATGAGTTTGCACAAGGAATAAAAGATTGCCATCTGAGCAACACTGGAGGGAGACAAGAGCAGACAAAAGGCAGTTAAGCGCTACAAAAAAAGAAAAGACCCTGTTGAGAGAGAAATTTCTGAGCAAATGCCTCAATTTCACAGGGAGATACTGTAGCAGGCAATGTACATTGATTTTAGCACATGAAGTACATTGCATTTGGGATTCATTAAGCTTCATTTTGTGCACTATCATGAATGGGTATGTCAGCTACTCTCGCAAGTAATGCACAGTTTCAAAGCAAGGAGGTAGAATAAACCAAAGTGAAAATAGAAAGTGCCCTGCAAAGAGACTAAGCCAGTTTTATAAGGAAAATGCTTTGGTTGCTAAAAGCTGTAAGTCACAGTAGTAATAATCAAAACCTAGACATTTTTAAAGGATTTTGTGCTTGCAGAGTTTTTAATATGAGTTACAAAAATTAGTAAGTTCACGCTCCTAGCTGACCTGGTGGAAATCCCACTAGAAGGACCGATGCAGTAATGGAGTGCGAATGCGTGAGAGGTCTGGAGTACTGGGTTTCTGCGTAATTTGTTTGTGTTTTGGCTTAGTTTGTATTTTTCCTTTTAGTTGAGAAGCGTGTAACCCAAGAGATTTATCAAAAAATCTAGTAGACTAGAGTGAAAAAAAGACTAAAAAATTTAGTAGACTTTATTTAGAAATCATGGTTCCAGTGACATTGTTTGTCTTAAAGTCTACTAGAAATTCTAGTGATCTAGAAGCAAAAGTTTCATGAAGAGTCTCAAAATGTTCCTAGAGTGATTGGTTTGCAATCCCAAATCAATGAAAGAATGGGATTGTACATATACATGGCTGCGAGAAGGCAAAAAAATATGTTTGCTCAATGCTTCAGCTTTTGTGCTTTGGCGCCAGCAGAGTCTGGGCTGTTATTAATGAAACTGGCCTAAGCAACAGGACTTTACTGCCAAACTTTGCTGCATTCTGTAGCCGAGCTTAACTTTCTGCATCTCGGTGTTTCAGGTTGATGGCACGGGTGCTTGAAGTCTTGGGCAGAGTTGAGCAGTTGCTGGGAACTGTACCTCTGCACTGTACTAGTAACCTGTGAGAGGAAAACAGGACCCTGGAGTTAGCCTTTTGTGGTTTAACTATACTTAATTTAACACTTTTTTTGCAAGTGATGATTTGTCTCCGGTGTCTATTGGGAGTCAGCGCTGAGATGGTCTTTGAAGAGGTGCTGTGCCTGTGAGGTGGGAGGCTTGGAACGTGTGCCAGCAGCTTCCTGCCTCCCCGGCGGCCAAACCCAGCGCCTGGGCTGATCCGAAGGAAGAATACAGTAGATTAATGTCAGGTAGCGGCTGCTTTCTGCAGAAAGTTTTCCTCTTTCTTTCCTCTCCCCAGTATTTGATCTTTTAAAAGAGCTCATTCTAAGTGACAGCAGTAGACTTAACAGTTATTAGGTTGCAAAGTAGTGGATGTGGACTACTTGGTGGTTAGCTTACATTTATACACTGATCGCAGCTGCCATTCGGGTCAGAAAGAGTTTTCCCTTTTGATAGATTGGCTCTGTGCTAGGAAAACTTGTCTTTCCCCAGAGCATCATGTAATTATTTGGTGGCAGAGTCCTGTTACGTTGCTAGGGACGTGCAGCTCTCCGCACCGAGAGCTGCTGTAATGCTGATGTATGGGAGTCTAATCATTCTGTCACTAAGATGTAATATCGATACACCAGAACAACATTTCTATCAGAGGGCCTATTACTTGCCCTCTGAGTGGAAGCAGGGAGAAGAACTGGGATAAGCCAAATTCTGACCATTTCTTACCTTAAGAGAGGCTCAGTTGCGTTAGGGTTCAGTTCTGTGACCTGTAATATCTGCAGGAGGTACCAGCTCTATCTAAAGGGCGGCACTTGGCAGTGCTGCTGCGCGCCGCGGGCTGGCTGAGCCCTGGGGTGGGAGATGGGTGCACGTCATGTTCCGTGCAGGACCCTGGTTGCTGTGGCAAGAGTCGTGGGGGCAGGAAGAGGCGGGGGGGCTGCAGCCTCTGCCCGTGCTGCAGGATGGCAGGACAGGCTCAGATAAAGTTTTCTGTGGAAGTCTACAACAGGGCTGTGTCAGGAATCGTGCTGGTAACAGCTACAGCACAGAACTGCTACTCACCTGTAGAATTAAAACAGGAGGTAAATTAAAAGGGGATGAATTTTTCATGCTTTTGATAATCAGGGTTTATAAAATCAATGTGTAACTGAACGCTAGGATATATAAGCAGAGTACTTCTTTCTTTAACAACTGAAGAATTCATAATTGATACCGAAGGAAACTTTTAAGGTGATCATCTTTCTGGGTCTATTTTTCTGTTAAGGCAATCGTATTTCTCCTAGCGATTGAGTTTTGAGAGTTGTCTTATTTCTACAGTGCAAAAATCCTGCTGGTGAACATCCCCCAATTGCACTCATAATTATTTCTGATTAAAAATGCCCTAGCCTGACAGCACCAGGGAAATTAATAGGAGAAGCTTTCTACAAGTTTTAGAAGATGAGCAAAGACATACTCCCTCTTAAAATTATTTAAGCAGGTGCTGTGGGAAGCCATTGCTTTTATAAGGCTCTTCAGATGTTTACAGCAAAACATTTTTTCCCAGTGATTGAATTTTTCGAAGTACTAAAATACCACAGAGAAATATGTTTCCCACCAGTTTTATGGCTCCCTGGATGCATTCTATACAAACCTCGTATCTGCCAGGACACAAACACTCTATTGCAAAAAGATATCTTGCCATTTTAACAAGCTATACTGCTTTGAAAGGATACACTGCATCACCAGTGGGAATGTCAGTACCTTAAGAGTAATACTTCTTTAAGGGTACTATTTTATTAAAGCAGACCTCAGTAATTTGTTCCTGACTGTTATACACCCTTATTTTATTAAAGGTATTTTACATCTGTGGAGGAGATTACTACCACTCCTATTTTCTCCTCTGCTTGGCTTTAATGGATGGTGTGGAATATAATATTTATTAAGCTTAAGCAGGGGAAGACATAATAGCAGAATTGTCCTTTATAACCTATTTTACACAGTTGTAAAATAAACATTAATAAAGCAGGAATAATTATCCAGGAATATCCAGGAAATGGAGTACTCTGTCTGCTTCAAATATTTGGAAGACTTAACTGCTGGTTATACATGTACTTTAAGAAATGGAATTTAACAGTAATAATATTGATATTAGTTTGATACTATTTTAAAATTTATTGCGATTAATTCTCTTGTGTGTCATAATTACTGTGTTAGCATAAATCATATAATACATAACTATAATCTCTACATAGTATTAACTGTGTATAATCCTACAGAAGACAAACACATTACAAAAATATTTATACTTGCTAACTTTGAGGTTTAAGGTTCATGTAGCTTATTCTGATGGCACCCAGAGCCCCGCAGTTGGCTCCCTGGCTACCAGTCAGTTCTGCTGGTTATCACTAAGCTTTGATGGCAGCGAATAACATCATTCCTTATTGCTCAGTTCCGTATGCCTTTAGATTTGCTTATGGCCAGAGAGGACTTGTGTTTACTGCCTGGGTCCCCTAGAAGGCAAGGGGTGTCTTGATTCTCGCCTGGTTTTGCCTAAAATTAGGAACACAGACTTTGGAAAAGGGAACAACGCCATTTTGAGCATGGAGTGTATGCTTTGCACAAACCTAGCGTATGCACAGCTGACATTGGAATAGTTCCCTGGACCAAGAAGACAACTTCAAAAAAGCCTTTCCTGGTGGCACATTTGCAGCCTTAGCAGCAGGTGGAGTTTTCAGGTGCAAAATGGGAACACAGGTATTTGTGCCATACTGGTGAAAATTTGGCCCCACTGATCACAGCTATCTGGGGGCATTTATATCATTGTGTGGTTTTTGTGAATAGGAAAACCGGAATCTTTCTAATGAGATCTGTTTCAAATTAGGGGTTATACTACCAAATACTGCAATAAAGGGAGTAGATGATGAAAATTATTTAAAAGCACATTGTATATTTTTATTGCAATGAAGGGGACATGAAAGAGATTGCCTAACTGTGGAGACATAGGAGGCCTTTTTTTGGATACATGGTTTTGCTTGTCATTTCTTGAGTACTGCATTTACAGATGTATGTGGCGTCAGCAGAGCTTGCCCACAGCAGTGCACCTCGCCCTTCAGGCAGACAGACCTCTGTAGGTGGCTTTTGCAGGCAGCTGCCAGTTTGTGCTGCCCATTCTGCAAGTTACACCAACTGGGAGCTGCCTCCTGTCCAGTAGCGGCGGTTAGCATGGCACTGGGATCCAGGTATTAACCCTTCTCCCTCTCCCCCCGTCCCGGGTGCCCCATGCACGGTTATTGGATGCACTCTAAAGCACGGTTTATGAATCTGAACGTGATGCTCACTAATGGCAGCTGTGTTTAGCCAGGAGCTGGCTTGCATGTGCTGCCTGGGGAGGCGGCAGAGCAGGCGTGATTCTGCCTGCAAGGAGACCTCACCGTCTGCGTGGTGGGGACTGACTCTCCAGCCAGCTCTGGCTGCCTGTGCCGGTAGGCTGACAGGTCAGTTAGCAGACATCTCTTCAGCTTGAACACCATCAACCTGTTCCTATTTATCCTCATCACACCCAGCCCATGTTTCTTCACCTTTCTAATGCAGGAATTTTACTGTCTATTATACTGCTTCTTTGTTTTTCTGTTTCTTGTATGATTTTTCCTCATGGTGGCAGTCACTGAAATCTCTCTCAAAGGAAAAAAGTGAAAGATTTTGTATTAAGGACCTAACGCAGCTTCGCAAGAAACTGATTCCTGATCAGATATTCCAGAAGGACTGGGAAAGCAATTCCTATCTTTCCCCTTCGTTCCTGATTTCTTCCTCCTGTTGTACTTTTTTTTTTTCATAAATGAATATTTTAAAAATTATTTGGACTGAAGTTATTACATTAATTATCCAAACTGACATTTTTTCAGTGTGTGAAAGGACAGGGTGGTATGTAAAATAGATGCACTAAGAACACCTACAGTATGACAACAAGTAGCAGGGTAATTGCTGAAAATGAAGTCTTTTCTGCTATCCCTTCCCTTCAACATCTGTTGTTCCATATGGAGTCATAAATATTTTCAACAAAATAGTTGAAGAAATAATCTCAACATTAATAGGGAAAAGCTGAATTCGCCAAGAAAAATTGAAGAATCTTTTTTTTTCTTGGCAAGTTCCTCCTACCCATCCTTATCTGACAGTTTAAAATCTCAGTAGAATAGTCAGACTACAGTGAGGCTTAAAAATCACCGTGAAAAAAAACCTTTGTGAATGTTAATAGGAGAGTTAGCTGAGAAAAATTTTATAACCTCTTGATAATGGCCATGAGGATGATTTTGTTTATTTTGTTTCATTTTCCTCCTTTCTTTTACACCACAGTAATTTTATTACTAGCTTTTTACTGTATAGTTCACATTTTCACTTTTCACTCTTCTCAGTAGAAATAATGCTTCTTGTCGTTGTGGGGAATGACAAGGTACTATTACTAGCTGAAAGTAACTAGTTGCTTCAAATTGTCATATGGAAAATGCAGATCGATAGTATTTAAGCTTCTATGTAAATTAAAAGCAACTTAAAGCACAGAATAACTTTAAATGTTTGGGAATCCGGATTACCAAAACCTGCCTGAGGAGCAGCTGATAGGAGAAAGCAGGTATAATAATAATACAGAAAAATTATATATTGTAAATGATTGTTGTGAATATAAAATATAGCATTTTTGAAGGCTTTTAATTATTTATTAGTATCTTTTTAGTAGTTTTAATTGTGCTTATAGTTTAACCAGGTGACATCAGTTGTATTTTTTCTTCCTAAAGTGTACATATTGAACTTGATACTGAAGTTACTTGGAATGAAACACTTGAGTTCTGATGTCTTGCTAGTGAATTACTGAACTTCTCAATTTTTTTATTATTGCAAACCTAGTAACTCATCTAACTCAGGTCCTTTTTCTAAGGTTTGAATTAATAAAATATTTTCAGGTGTTTTTACCATCAGTACCATGTGAACACCAGAGTATATTGTAAATATGTTGAAGTTATAAATAGGTATAATTTTCTGTGTTATTAATGACAGTACATTGATGAAAATGTCAAAGCTGTATAATTATGCACCTCTTGATAAAGAGCGCACAAAGACAATTTGTAAACTGTAATTTCAGCCTTTTCTAGTGAAACTTTCATTTCTCTGCGTTTTGCCTCCTTCTCCTATTCACACACTAAGTGCCTGCTTCATGACGTCCTTCAGGAAAACGCACCCTCGTCATTCCTGAGACCAGGTCTGGGGAAAGGTGGTGAATGCACGGCTTGCACAGTTTGCTTGCTTTTTTTTTACTACTCCAAATACTCAGGTTTTTGTAAGCTGAGACACTGCTCTGAATTTCACAGACATGGTCTACATTTTCCCCCTCTGTTGAAAACAACAGAAAGGTTTTATTAAACACTTCTTTGGGACAAAACCAATTGATTTCAGAGCGCGTAGGTGAGAACCAGCTTGGACGCAGATACTGTGAAGCAGAGCGTAGTTGATGTTACTGTTTCGTGATAGTTTCCAAAAGCTTTTAAGGCTGCCTGGAAATGTGTATATAATGATTAGATACAATTTTTAAAGTGAGGTTTCTTTATGGCAAAGCTCAGTAGTGAAAAATGCTTGTTTGCTATCAAGTTGTATCAGTCATTTGAAATAAAGTCTGATTTAAAGCTAGTGTGCTGGATTAATCAGCTACTCCTCAATTGCATTCATTGACCCTGTTCATTCAGGGACTGTAATTAAGAAAAACAGCAGTGACTTGAAATTTGGCATTTGAATCACAAGGTTAAAGCAGTAAATTTCTAAGTCTGATTGGTGCCAGGTTAGGAGGAGGTATCTCTTTTCTCACTGATGAACAGAAATGCTCAGCTCCTGGCAGAGAAGCAATGAGTGAGGGAGAAAAAGGTAGGCAGAGGTTTATGGAGGATTTTCAGAGTTATTAAGACACTGAAGACGGATAACCCTGTCCTTGCAGACCTACAGATATGAAATATATGAAATAAACAATGCTTCAGATTACACATTTTTCATACTTAACCCTAGAGTAAAAGAAAAAAATAATCTACTAGTTTCTAGTTAAGCAATGCAGAAGTTGCCGAGGTTTAAAATGAAAATAAGAAATCTCACTTTCAAAAAACTGATTTTTGCAGTCAAATATTAGAATTTGAGCCCTAATTCTATCGAAATACCCATGTTTGGCCACCCCTGCCTATCACTGTTGTTGTGAAGTAGATACATAACTGGAAGTCAAGGGACCTCTTGCCACTATAAAGATACATTGGTTTGGATGATTCTGTAAGATCTTTGGACAAATAATGCTGTTTCAAATAAAAATGTATTTCTTATTTTCAGAGATGAGTAGCACATCAATTCAGCTGGTGTTGAAGATCTTCTGTTTTATTTTATTAAAGGTCAAAAAGGTCCATTAGAGTACCTAAGCTGTAACTATGGACCATTAAATGCAATGCCCATTACTCAGGTAGGAATCTCCAAGAATTATAATTGTGATAAACCATTTTAGTCCTTAGGTTTCTAAATTGTGTGCCACACACAGGCAGGGAAAAGGAGTGACCCAGCTGCCATCCGTGTTCAAAACCATCTTATTAATTGTGGCTTAAGGCTTTCTGAGATCAAATGTCTTGGTTACTAACTAGCAGATTAATAAATTGTTATTCTCTTCTCTGTATGCCACATATTTATTTTATGCATGAGTTATATTTTATAAGCTATTTGCGGTGAGGATTACATATAACACTTATACATCTCCAGATAGATAAAGTTTTGAAGTGTATGTGAAGAAATAACTTGGTGGTCCAACTAGTGTTAGGAAATATGTAAATTGTAGCTTTAATATTTCTATCTTGTTTTGAGAGGGATGTGACATGTCAAGTGTATCAGGTATATGAATGATGGATTTAAAAACATGCCTTCTGAAAGAATATAAACCAGCTGGCAAATAAAATTGCCTGTTGGTTTGGGCCATGCACTGTCACGCAGGGAGCAATCGACATTACTTGTTTTCCCAGTGCTGCATTTAGTCCATAGGTTGATGCTTCATTTTCCAATCCCCATTTCTGCAACTTAGGCAGAAGACAGAAGATGAAATACTTTAGTATACTGAATT
Organism: Limnodromus scolopaceus; assembly: GCA_028565335.1. Lineage (NCBI taxonomy): Eukaryota > Metazoa > Chordata > Aves > Charadriiformes > Scolopacidae > Limnodromus > Limnodromus scolopaceus. The sequence goes on from JAOXNO010000063.1 coordinate 15,769,175, forward strand.
AAGAACAAGAAACTTTCTAGCAGATTTCCATGTGCTTTCCTGGGATAATATTCCATTCATTGTTAGTGTTTACTGTGTATTTCTTTTCTGTGCAATATAATTCTCGCTTTCGTCTATTCATCTGGATGCCAGCTAGAAATTAAAATAAAAAGACTGCACTCTAAATGGATTCCTGAACGCTATTATAAAGCATGGCAGGTTTAACAAACAAGCTCAATAAAAGTTCCCACTTTGCTTCAATAAATAGAAAGGTTGTTTGTGTCCTTGGTTAGATTGTAGTTGTCCTAGCTTTATTTCTTGCTTATTCTGTTGTACTATAAGTGTGAGTGCAGCTTTTAGCATTTATATTTTTAGTGTTCTTTAAAATCAAAATGCTTAAATCAACATCTTTTTTTCTATTAAAGAGAGGCATTTGATACAATCTACAAAAAATGCTTCCAACACGTGCTATTTTTAATTGCTTTACCAATTATGATTTCTCCAGTCCAGCTAATAAATTTCTGCCTAACTCTGCACTTATTCAGAATATGGGCAAGATGTGGACACCATTCAGATGTGAAGACCTATTACAAGATTGAAATAGATTTCTAACGCATTTATCATTCATCTTTGCAGAGTGTGATTTCAATCAGGAAAAAAAAAAAAAAAGATGAATGGTTTGACAGTTTCCACCCATATACGCTAAAGCATAATATGCTGCTTCTAGTTTTCAGCTATTACAGACTTTAACATGCAATGTGACCTTGGTCTGCAAAGCATGTTTGGTTAGCACAAAAACTTAATCATAAGAAGTCATAAGTAGAATCCTTCTTCTTTACTGCCCTTTTTCTGGGACTTGGAAATTTATTGCTTCTGGGACAGGTAGGATATGAACAATGGGCCAAATAGAGTCCAGGGTTATCTCATCTGTGTGAAAACTGCTGCTGAAAATCGATGTGACCTCTGCTACACTGTCATCCCAATTCCCACCCTCTGTGTCCTATTTGTCTTTTGGTAGAAGCTTAGATCTGTGTGCTGTCTCTATGTGTCTCTCTTGGGCCAGATTATCAAAATGAATCATTGCCTGCATACCTCTTATATTTCTATTTATTTTCCTGGTGTTGACTAGGTCTGATGAAATATGATTCTTTTTGCATTTGATCCTCACTGCAGCAAGCAGCACCTAATTTAGCTGTGTCTATCTCTTTAAAGAAGAGTAATACTATTTTGAAACTTCAATCTGCTGTACAGTAACACTACAAACCATAGACCATGCAACCTGTCTTCACAGTCAATAGTAATTTTCCTTTCAGCCAATTGAATGTTATTACTTTCATCTCCAAATAGTAGAGATTTTTAGAGATTTTAAGGCAGCTATAGTTTTGTTATGCATACTTCATGTATTACTTTATCAAATGCCACTTCTGTTTAGTCTTCTGTGACTCCACTGCTTAGATATTATTTCTGTGTAACACCACATGCAACCATTAACCTGTTTATTTTAAAACTCTGCCACTGATATAAGATATTTAAATATAAGAAATGGTGTATCTGAATCAGCACAAACTCCATGGTCTGAGTATGTTTCCAGAGTTGTGTTTTGTGGAGCTTTTTTTACTGGATCATTTAAATTATACGAGCAGAGCTCTGAAATGATAGCTACGAAGGGTTGCTGGCTTTTGTTGTTATTAGTCCCGAAGAATCATTATGAGCATGTTCCATTTAATGAACTTACACAGTGAAAACAAAACACTCCCTAAATAGAGATTTCAAAGAATACTTGAAAACTGCTAATGCTGCTGGTTCGTTATCAGTAGGGGTGTTTTAGAAACAGCAAAAAGTGTTTGCTGCTTAATAGAGGCTCCTGGAGTTTGTTAAACTAGATAATAGTACTGCTGTAGAGACACCATGGTTTAATTCCTTGTTGTCAGATTCTTTCCAAGGTTGTTTTTTGGGTTTTTGTGGGTTTGGTTTTGTTTTTTTTTAAATAAGAGGTAGGAGAAGGAGGCCTTTGGAATGTGGCAGAGTCTAATTGTAAATCCTGGCTTTAATATGACCAAGACACTTGACAAATGAAACTATCAGGACTGGCTGTGCAGTTCCCCTTAGAAAACACATGCATCATGAACTTATGGTCAATACATTAGTTGAAAGCTTTACTAAAAAGCAGTTGCTGAGAAGATATTCTTCATTATTTCTGCAAGTGCAGGAACATAATATATATAGACTGGATTTCCCTGGAATACTATACAGAAATATTCTTTTAACATTTCAGAGTAAAAGAAATGTACAGAGCTCGGGTTTAAAGACTGCTAGCAGATTTTAATTTTTTGGTTTTCAGCAATTAACTTGATTTTTAAAATAAATATATTTATATAAGTTTATAGAAATATTTATATAATATTTATATAATTTATATAAATACCTTTAAATTATCCTCTTCAAAAGTGCAAGTTCATTGGTGATAGTACTGATTCATCACAATTTAAAGGATTTTTAAAAAATTATTACTAATGTTTCTGTGATGAGGATACACATATCTATAAATAGCTGTTCTATAACAACGTGTTCTGTGTGAAACAGCGAGTGAAGGGGAAGGTACCAGGTCCCGATTCTAGAGTTTGTAAGTGATGCATCAATCGAGTTCTGTCTGGTAAATGTCAGGAGTGAGCCCTGTGCCGGGGTGCCCTCTCCTGTGACCCCCCCCCGCCACCCAGCTCTCCTTCTGCCTCAGATAGAGATAACTCAGCAAAGCAGTTTTGGCTGCTGCCTGCAACTAGAAAGGCTGACAGTAGCAAGGTACCTGTTAAGAAAACCTGTGCTGACACTTTACTGACAACGTGGAGTTGGTGCTAGCTAAGCAGGAGGGATGACTCAGTGGAGATTATTTACTGCTGAGTATGGGAAGGATAACGTTAAAGGAGTAAAGAGATATGATACATTTCTTGATTGGAATTTTGTCAAGGTTATAGCAACAAAAAATGTACATCACAGAATGGCAAACATGATAGAATGAAGAAAGGTCATTCTGGTTTAATGAAGTGCGTAATACTGTAGTATAATTCTGTAGAATTTGAGATATAATAGTCTTTATTACAACTACATTATAGTCTTTGGTATATTTATTATAGTTCTGTACTGTTTTGGAAACTTACTTTAGCAACAATCACAGCTGTCCAGACTGAAACAATGTCTATTTTTACTAACACGCTTGTATTTTGATTTCCAGCTAAACACAATGCTAGTTTCTAGAAGTTACTTTTACCTGTATCTCCAAAGCTTTCTGATGTTGCTTTTAAACCTGTCTTTACAGAAGAGGTCCAAATTGCCATTCCAATAATGAAACCAACCTTAGAAAAAGTCCAACTGGCTGGACAGGCCTTGCCTCCAGGATTTCCGGCGCCATTTCTTTTTGCTGATGGTCTTTCATCAGTAGAAACACTATTAACCAACATTCAGGTAAATTATTCTCTCTGGAGACAGGCGATGTCATGATAGATAAAACACGTTTCTTTTTCAATCTCTTCAAAAAGTTTCAGAAACTATTTTGTATCTGCAATTCTAATTTCTTTTATTTAAATGCTTAGGTTTCCACTATCTGGCATTATCGATCATGAGAGGGTTTCATACATTGTCTATTTGACTTAATAGCTGGCAATAATGCTCATATTAAAATTCACCAGTCTCATTATTCCACCTTTGCTTCTCCCTGCAGTTGACCAAGGTCAGCAATGATAAACCACATCAGTAGGATGAATTAGCAAAAGCTACACTGAATGATTTCATGCCACAAAATGGCTCATATATAACATTTAGCTACTTCAAATGCCCAGCTGGATTCCAGGTCTATGGGTTCCTGCTTTTTATTCTTCTGTTTTCCTAGAGGGTGTAAAAGAAATAAATGCATGAATTTTGTCATAGAATTGTCTAGGTTGGAAGGGACCCTTCACAGCATCAAGTCCAACCATCAACCTAACACTGACGAAAACCACCACTAAACCATATCACTAAGCACTGCGTCTACCGCTAAAACAAAATAGTATTTTCAGTTCTTAAATTTGTGTGTGTTTTAGGGCCTGCTGAAAGTGGCTGTGGACAATGCAAGAGTCCAGGAAAAGCAGATACAGCAGGAAAAGAAAGAGTTAAAGATGGAGCTTTGTAGAGAGAGAGAACTAAGAGAGAGCTTGGAAAGGCAACTCACAGCTGAGCTGCAAAGCAGAGGTGAGTGAATGAAAAATGGAGTTTAGATATCTATTAAATGTATAACCCTTTGGCATTTCCAGCTGGAGCTATTGAGGACTCGGAGTTAACTGACATTCATACTTCAGTGTAATGCAGCAGTGGACTAGCACTGGTAATGAAAGATTTAAATTTAATAAAAACAGAATGAAGCACACTTTTCTGTAAGCAGACAGAACAGTGACTGAAGGATTATTTCCTGGAGGGCAACTGGCCGCAGAGAGTTTTGGCTGGTTCTGGGGAGGAAAGCTGATTCAGTTCCATAGCTTTCACATGTATTATTACCACTCCGCCTGTGTATTCCCAGCCCGATTTCTTCATTTGACAGCTTTAATTTCTTTTGTTTTCTGCTATTATCCTCCAAGCATTGAGGATTGGTCTTACTGTGAGAAGGATAATATGTCTGTAATTTGGGTATTTAGGTGATTTGTTTTCATTACCTTACTACTTCTCTAGCCCACATTTCTGTAGTTTAGGTGCTAGTCAGCTAGTTTTTCTTGTAGATAACTTCAGTGCAATAAAATAGACAGAACTGCAAGAAGGCAAGAAGTTGTCTGCCCAAGTGCAGAATCTGAAGCAAATAACCATAGATATTTTTTTTTTTCCATCAGGAGAGTGAGATGCAATAGCAGTCCCCTTATGGGGCCTTCTAAGACAAAACCATGACTGTTTAGAAGCTTTTGATAATAATAGGCACTTAAATTGGTAAATCTGAATTTTTCGCTGCGATATTGCAAAGAAGGCAGTATTCTTTTTAAAATTCATGTCTGCATCTGAAGGAGACAAATTGTACTTTATGTGCCAAAAGCTACTTCTAGATTACATCCATGAAATCAGAAAGATAAAACTAGATAAGACCAAAACTGTAGGTGCCAAGTGCTTCCTGTGCATTTTGAATTGAAATTAGGTGTGTAGAACAGACCAGCACCAAGTCTTGGCAACAGAGAAGGACACTTCTAAAAGTCCAGTTGTGAAGGGTCAGTAAATACTAGTTGTTAAATTGCAGTAGGTGTTCAGAAATGTTGCATCACCCCAGTCTGAGTGTGGATGAGACTACTGTATTTCTGTAAAACAAAACTGATCTCTCTGTAGGCAGACAGCACACTGCCCCTCCCGAGTCATACTTAAGTCAACAAAAACCATAAGCATTCGCAGACTTTGTTGGCTTCTGGCTCAATAGAGAAGTTCACCGATAATCAATATCCTCAGTCAGTATCAATATCCTCAGAATTGTTTGTCTTTCAGGCCATCACCACATGGACATCTTTATTATTATAGAAAATCAGAGATAGGTTTTTTCACATGGGTTGCTCAATTTTCCAAAATTATGTTCTACAGATCACGTTTTGACATTCATAATTTATTAAGTCTCTCAGAGATTTCCCATGTAATGGTATCTGCCACCACCCCCATGCCCAACTGGAGCGTTAGCAAATCTAGAAAGATCTGTAAAAGTCAGTAAGAATTCAGATGAACAAGTGGTCACAAAAAGTTATGTAAATACTGTGGATTTTCCCAGATTTTTTCCAAATTTTTTAGTTAAATTTCTAACAACATTTTCTGATTAGGAATTCACAGTTATCTAATACACAGGAAAAACAAATGAAATAAAAGGGATTGCAAAATACTGCTTGTTTAAATTCAACTTTCATTGTAACAATACTTGTGATCAGTATTTGCCAGAGTGTCCACACCAGCAAACCTGACTAAATAGATGGTAATTTTAAAAAGACTCAAATCGTTTTTAACCTGTTGGTTTTACCCACGTTTTCTAGTGTCATCAGTTCTCCATTTATTTGATTCGTTGATGAATCCATGGGATTAAGTACTGCCCTGTGGAATTTGCTTGGCAAAGGCAGATATCTTAGATGAAGTTCTGGCCCAAGTAATGGTAACCTGATGCTTGTGAAAATTGAGGTTAAATATGGGATTAAGATTAACGGTTTGAAAAGTGCATTTTATTTCTTGGATTTATATAGGTGGGAAAATACAATCATAGCCAAGGTCAGCAGTTCCCAATGAAGATATAGGTCATCTGGCTGCAATTAATACTATAGAGTCCTTCAGTTAGAAGGAGAATTTGCTAATGACGAGAATATACTTGATTTACCTGTCAGTGTTACAAGCTTCTTTTCAACATGTTTTCTACCTGGGAAGTTCCCTTTTAATTTCTCTCTGAGACTCTCAACATATACCCCATGCTTTCTTGTTTCTCTGGCTTTCCCTCTTTTTTTATCCCACTAGTGATAAAGTGCAAAAGTACATTACTCAGTACATACCCCTTCTCTACGCATTTGATGTTTCATCTGAGTATGTACCCACTTAGCCCAGCTTCTCAATAGCCTTACACCTGGCTTCTGTCTTGGCAGTGGTTCTTGTTATTTCAGTTACACTCCTTCAAAATTCACCCAACTGCTGCTCCCATTTTTACCAAAAAATTTACCACCTAATTCTGTGCGGTTTTGCTCTGTACACCATTGCTACTGACATTTCAAATGCTCCAATGCTGCACACAGGCAGTTTGCCTGCAGAAATAAATTTCATTTCCTTATAATGTTAGAAAACATAACTGAAACTGAATCTCTGACACATTCAGAAGACTTCCTCCATCCCTGAGGAGGGATCAGGGGAGACATAACCAGTGTGCTTGGATTATCCTTCCAGATAAAGCTACTGGAGGAGGAGGAGGGTGCACTATAATTCTCAGCAGTAAGGGAAAAGGTTAGAATGAAGGGCGAGAGATTTATTTGGGGATGTACATTGCTGCTGTTGCTAGAAATTAGTTTAAGCCAATGATCTGCTCAACCAAATTCTGCAGGACTGGAGCTGGAATTTAGTCCAAATTGTCTGTGTAACATGACCCACCAGGGTGGCTCTGAGACTGAAGACTTAAATCCATGGGGCTGTTCCAGAGCAAGAATTTTAAGATCCTTAACAAGATCTAAAGCCCTTTCAGATTGTTCATTGTTTCACTACGGGATATGACTTGAGGGTTTCTTTGGTTTTATATCAAATTCATGCCAGATTTTAATTTTTTTTTTCTCGAGCTAGAACTGGGCCTTTGAACATTGAACATAAACTCATTAACTGTCACCATTATATATAAATTGTGCTTTAACAGCCATTCTTACAATATATTTACATTTCAGCAACAATTCAGAAACGCTTGAAGAAAGAAAAGAAGGCGAAGAGAAAATTGCAGGAAGCTTTGGAATTTGAATCAAAGAGAAGAGAACAAGTGGAACAGGCGCTTAAACAGGCCACATCAGGTGACGGTCTCAGGATGTTAAATGGTAATGTCTTAGTTGGCCTTTCACAGTTAGCTTAAAATGATGTTTAATTGAGTGGAAAAAAAAAAGTAAGATGATGCACAAAGCAAATTCCAGAATAAAAAAAATTACAATCCTCTCCTGAAATAATTAAAAATCTATTTCAGGCCATGTGCTCTGGGTCGTGAATTAAAAAAAATAAATAAGTCTGCAACTAGAGAAACAGACAGAGCAGTTTACACAGACATGACAAGAAATGCTGAATATATTACCAGAGAAATCTGTTACAGTGCCAGCTAAGACAATGTGAAATTTGGTTCCTATAAGGTTCTCTGAACTCTTCTCTCCCAGCAGGTTCATTTTTAGAACTGCTGAGCTTCATTTTAAAAGCTGTTTGGCTCAAGTTTGCTCAGCCTCAGGACCTATTAAGTTTGTTAAATATGTATCAGCTTTCAGAGCTGACTAGATTTTGAATACTTCCCAAATATTCTTGTGAAACAAAAGCAAATCAGTTAGTCTCCTAAACAGAGTGATTATGTTTTGGGTAGTGGGAGATATGCTTCTCCTTCTTAACATGGTTCTGGCCAAAGTTTAAGAGCTTCTGCGCGCAGCCTCTGCAGCAGCTCATGAACCAGAGTTACATTCAGTCTCTGCTGCGTTCGTACGTCCTGCAGTCTTTATGATAACTTTGTGCTGCCTACTTTGGGCACTGCTTGCAACTGGGCCGTAACAACATAAGCAGACTGCAAAACCTGTCTGAACTGCTGAGTAAAAATAATGAGTTCAGCTTGTCTTGAGTTCTCAGTTGTGAGGGCTACCCAAGCTGTTTTTTAAAGTTAGGGCAAGCCTGTCTACGTGAACTGCCATTGCAACACTCTGCAATGGGCCGCGAGTTGTGATTTATCTAGAGCACCTAAGAGATATAAACTCTTTAAGTACGAGAGCAACATCTTTCAGAGGCATTCTCATCTGCTGGGTTTTATAGCCCAGCATATCACTGTAACCAGGAACTGGCTGGCTTTTCTGATGTACTGACAGTGAACGGTGGTGATTCAGGCATGGATATACAGCTTGCAGTAGCACCGTGATAAGGAACAATGACCCAAGGGAGAGTGAGTGGACAGAGCCAGCAGAAGCCTCTTCCACTGCCTCCACTGGATGAGAAAAATGCCCAGATCGGCTCCCACAGACATACCCAGCACCTTGAGTTGAATGTCAGAAAAAAACTAAAATCCTGATGTTCTGTAAGGTCATTCACCCAGGTTCTGCCGTTGCTGGTAAGCACCTGCCGCTGGCACAACAGTTAAAGAGAACTCAGCAGTTCTGGAAGCTACAAATTAAAGGGTACCAACCTGCCAGCAATGTGATTAACAGATCTTTACATCTGCTATTGTGGGCCTGGCTGCTAACGTTTTGATTTGCAGGCACACTCAGGTAGTCATATATATATGTTAGTGCCTGCAAGAAGCTGGTATTTCCATGCTAATCTGATTGCACATGCAAATCAGGTAGCTCATTAGCATCTTAATCCACAATTTAATTGCAGGTACAATTTTATGACAACAAAATGTGAAGGGCTATTCTGAATATTTTTCATTTAACTCTGACGGTCTGTCTCATTTAACAGATGTTGTTATTAGTTACAGATGACTTTGTCATTTTATGTATATACAATATATATTCTAAAACATTTGAAAAGAAAGAACCTTTTTAGATTAATAGCTCAGTGCCCCGAACTTTCCTTCAAAACACAAATCTGAATAAGGGAAACTCTATGTGATAGCAGTCACTTGTAATTTTATAAGAAAAAATTGTACACATTACAATATTTATTTGCTCATACATATTTGTAGGGCTATATATGCATATATTACATATACTTCACTTACACCTATATTACTAAGATATTACTCGCATTACTCTTCTGTGTATGGCCTATACTTAATTGTTGCCCTGCTTTGACATAGAGTTTGGTCAGGCTGTAGGGTGACCAGCAAGATGTCGTCTTTGCGATAGATACTGACACAGAGTGATCTGAGAAAGGGACAGTGCAGTTGTTCTCTATTTGAGAAAGTCCAGAACAGGCTTCTGCGCAGAAAACTTCAAAACCATATATGCACCTTTCAGGTGTGGTTTTTTCCTGCTGTAATTTCTAAGGGCTATATTATAAGGGAAGCAGATGTTTCTCCAGGATTCGAGGTGCTGTGGATTCAAATCACATACCCTTCATGCTAATCCTTGTTGGCACAAGGTGGATAATGGCATCTGTTATCGTAACACCCTGGGGTGTTCGAGCCCCGCCCCCACCCTGAAGGACTGTGCATACAGAGGTATTGTCAATAGGAAATTAAGTAGTTCAAAAGTGCATGTCATTATGAGACTCTTTCTCAACTTGGAAAAAAGCACAGTCCATTTTGGAAAGCTTTTCTCTGGAAAAGTTTCACATAATATCACATACGTAATTTTGGTTTGGGTGATAACATATGCTTACAACAGCCTGAGCTCAGTCTTTTAAATGCAGTTTCCACAGTCCTTGCCTGTAACACGCACTCATACAAACCGATAGGCGCACACACGCGTGCTCACTGGCATTGGCTATACTCTTTAATTCCGTACTTTGTAGGTATATGGCTAGGAGAGTTAACGTAGTTTAATATTATCACAGTTTAATTTTGACTTTCATTTTTCACGTCAGATGCCCTCATTCTCCAAGAGAATTTTACAGACTTATTAATATCATGTGTTGGTTATTATCTGATCGTCAGACAAATGTGAAGCACATTAAAAATAATTCACTGTGAGACCAGTAATGTTTGCACATTTTGGAAGCGATTTACTACTGAAAAATCCTATGGAGAGCAAATGTTTTATGCAAGACCGTGTAACTTGGAGATCACCCTAGTTTGCTATAAATATTTTTCTAAAGATGCATGAGAGAAGGACAAAGGGCAATGCATTAATCTTCAGTGTCACGTCTTTCAGATGCTGGAATCCCAGATATGGAAATAGAACACAACGGAACCCAACATGACAGTGCAGCAATGCAAGGTGCAGTATGTACCACATCGCATCACAGCCATGTTCATCATAAGCCATATTAAAAATTAAATTAAATGCAGTATAGTTTTTGTCTCTGTTTTCCTGCTTTAAGAAAAATGTAAATGATACAACTTCATTTTGTTTTCCTGTTCAGTATAGAAAACCTTTGTAAGATCAGTACTTTACAGGACTAGAAATTAAATTTGTTTGAAGTGAGGTGTGGAAAACTCATATTTAGCTCTCAGATACATGTGCTTAGTTCAAAAGTGATTTTACAAATGATTTATCTTTCTAAAATATTTTACTTCTGATCCTTACCTGCCTATCAAGATCATAGGTGTTTTCAAAAAATACATAAACTGTAGGTGCAAAAGGAAAGTCACGTTCATGTTATGAGCAATTATATATTTTCCTCACTGTTCAGTTACTGTTTGTAAATACAGAAAATTCATGTATCGTCTTGAGTGCTTCCCAAAGAACAATAAATGTATTCTGGCTATAGGCTGTAAAGCAAAGGAGTTGTGTAATCATCATTTAGGGGAGCTGAGATACAAAGATCTTAAGGGTTTTTTCCATTACCACTGGAAGCCTATTCGAGAAATGCAGAAAATCCATAGTCACCTGTGATAAAATTCAAACTGAGCAATCTGAACATAGAAATTCTCTGACTTTGCAGAAAGTCTAGTTTTGTAGTGTTGGTTTTCTATAAAAGCATTCTTTTACTCCCTTGAATCCTGTCCCATGTTCATTACACACCATTCAGTTCTGCACTGGCTATTATAGCAGCCTGGAGACAGCTGCCTGTTTCTATGTAACTGCTTCTTTTTAGAGCACTTCCACCTTTTCTACTGAATCATCTAATGGTAATATGCAAAAAATAACGCAAGTTGAAGTTACTAAAGACAGTCCCCTTCTGTGTAGACAGAAGAAGGACTGCAGTGCAGTTACAGATACAAACATAACTTCTAGCATTTCTCGACTGCTAAAGGCTTGACTTTGCATACCTCTGGTATGCATCTGTCATCCATCTGTCATCTATACAGGAAAGCTTTCAAATATTTTTACTGCTGTCTCTTTCCGTGACTTTAGGTTCATATGGTATGTATTATAAAGGAGGAGAATCACAGCTTTATTGTAATGCACATATATCCATATAACATGTGTGTGCATATGTACACATATCAGTAGAGTTGTGCTCTAAATATTGCAATTTGAAAAATCATTACTGCCAGAAATAGTCAAAATATTGGATAAGCACTTGGGACACGTGTATTTAAATTTGACAAGCAAAATACTAGTAACATTTCTGATCTATTTGTGATACCTGCTGAGATGAGTGCTCAGTGCTCTTCCAAAAAGATTCTGAGAGTCCAAGGTGCATCTGGACATAATCTAGTAAAAAAGAGAAAGTTAATTTCAATTTTCAATTGAAGAAAAAAAGTTACAGGTGGCTCAAATGTGTCTTCCCATCAAAAATGATTATAAAGAACTATGGGGAAAGTGATGCATAGCCACTTCCAACAACCATTTACTTACTAAAAGGAATTAAGAGAACTTTCTTACACTTCCCATAGTCTATTGATATACAAGAAAACCTTGCGATTTTATGATTTTTATTTCAGGTTGGTTTGATTTTTTTAAAAAAAATCTGGTCCCAACAACATCGTTTTTGAGTTTTAACAGGCTTTGGCTCATGAAGTTTTTGTTCAAGTTAAAAGAGCCTGAACAAAGGGAGAGCTGGGTATACCCTGTGTTCAGTATCCCTGGGCTTAGTGCTCTGTGGTGCTCAGGTGCTCTGTGAAAGCAGAAGGTGACTTAAGCAATAGGAGCTGTAAACCTGTCCTGTGCTCCTCAATGGCAAAGCATCTCTTGTCTTCATCACCGTAATGACTGCCAGTGTATGCTGACTTCTGTGACAGCTTTGGTGTGGTATTCCTGTTCAAACGTAACAGTGTGATGAGTTTAGCTAGTTTTTCACTAAGCACTCCCAGCTGAGTAAAAAGGTTTCTGGAGAGCTCTCCATAGAGCTTGTTTAGATTTCAAAGTGCTTCTGTCCTGTAGAACTACCTCTTTCATTTTTATTTATGCTGATACTGAAATATCTTTTTATTTTCTTTCCTTTTTTTCCTTTTTCCTTTGATTACAGTTTTCGTACTTGACAGCTACTACTACACTGCCATCTTTAACAATTCGAGTACACTCCCTCATTGCCCCCTTCATTTACTGCCTTTTTGTTTTTTGGACCCTGGGCGGAGGAAGGGTCAAAACGCATGTCCGTAATACAAAGCTATTTCCAAGCTTCCAAAATCTCTATTGCACAGAAAAAAGCATTAGCATCAATGCAGACCTTTCTTTTGCTGTTGTCAATAGCTCTGCTGGACAGAAATCTATCATTTGCACAGTGCCTCTCCTTTGAAATTCAATTAGTTTCACTGCCAGTATCTCCTTAAGACGGTTTAAAGGAAAATTACAAAAATACTGCACAGCCACCTTTCACAGTGATTAAGTCATATCATATTTTATGCTCATTTCTTAAAATGATTTTATTAACACAAGCTGTTCATATACTGGGATTCTGATCTGCATTATAAATCTTTCCCATTTAGTTGACGCGTTTTCACTATGCTTTGTATATTAATTGAAATTTTGTGCAGACGAGACTTAAAACTTTTTTGAACTTTACAGTCTAATACCTGCATTCTCCATAAATCTGATCTTCTAGTCCAGCATACCCTGATCTGAGAGAAGCTTTTTCGCTGACAAAATAGAAAAGTAATAATTGCTGTAGTCATGAAGCCCCCTGAGTGGTGCAGGAGAGGGTGATGCACGCACACAGCTACCCTTCTGGTCTTGCTTCCATAACTCACTTGTGGGCCAGGAAGGTAGTGCATCAACCATTTTATCAGCCAATCTCCGTTTCACATAAAATAAACATACTGGGTGTCATTAAGTGCACCTTCAGATCAATGATTTTTGCAAATGACATTCAAGTACCATTGGAGTAGTGCATTTTTGCTGATAAAAGCAAATTAAATTAGCACAACTACAAGTGTGCTGATAAAAACTAAAACTGAACAGCAGCACCATTAGCTAACAAAGTAATATTTTCTCTTTACTGCTTTCTGCCATTTAGTTATTATCCTATTGGAAATCTAATTATAATCCTTTTACTCCCTAGTCAAACTTCACAGTTTTTGCAAGCTTAGCACTGACAAGTGATTTCATTACATTTGATTGCCCGCGCCCAGATTGACTTAACTTCACTCCGAGACCTAAAAGCCCTCTCAGTTTCTCAGATTCCCTGTTTGCACATTACAGCAACAGCTCCTTTAATTAATTAGCATGAACAGCAGTAACATGAACTGCTGAACAGAAAATAACATCATTTTATGATCGCAGGGAGACTTCTCCTTTTGCATGTTTATACCTTAGTTAACTTTTGTATTACTATATTTCATTGTTAGGGGATATTGGAACAATCAGCAAAGCAATGTTATCTTAAAATTTTAAAAAATAGATGTTACCATAATACTCGATGATAACAATTTACAAAAAATAAAAGACTCTAAATTTCAAGAAGGAGGCAGGAGCACGGGCAGATAGACTTCCCCGACATGCAAACATGGTTCAACGGAAACATGGTGCACTGTACCTGAAACAGGAGGGTGACCCAGAGCTCGTGCTGCTGCTTTTGTTTGTGAAATAACCCAGCAGAGATTTACCACAAAATCTCTCTGTAGCCACAACTAACTTCGTCTTATTTTTATCTGTTTGCCAAAAATGAAGGAACTGTTGGAAGTTTGGAACATATTTTGGTTTTTATTAATTAGAAAACTGGGCTTTTATTTTCATTATGCTGATATAACCAGTCACTTTTCAAAGCTAGCCTATGGTAAAAAGGGCACAAGGGCGACAGAAGAGAGGGGTAGTGTTTTTAAGGGGTTTAACAACTTTTTGTTACTGTATCAAATTATACCTCCAAATGCTACTGTCCACTGAAACCAGCCACGTGAAGGAATTTCAGAGTAGTCTACAACTGTAAGAGACAAATTCAACATCTTATAAATGACAGTGCTATTGTTGTGGTCTTGCTTTCAATGAAGAAAATGTTCAAGCACTTACAATTTTACATAAGAGAAGAGCAGAACCCTGTGATTAGAAACTCTTGAGATTAAACTAAACAGAGGCCTGGTGTTTTCTTTGTGAGCAAGTTCTTTGCTATCTTCTTCATTTGAGTCTTAGGCTTTTTCTTCTCCGTCCTGTCCAAGCCACGCTCTGTCCTCAATGCACGATCTGCTCTGGACGCTCTGAATTATTAAATCTCTGGTAGTTACCTTGTGCTGTGTCATATTGCAGCGCTTCTAGGAACACTCTTCCGAAGTGAGTGCCATTACTGGACTGTCATACCCATGCACACACTGGCCACGTGCTGCTAAAAGCTGTCTTATTAGCTGCTAACCAAGAAAAGGGCCCTCTTTAGCAACTAGCCATGAGGTTACTGCGCTGACTACATGGCTTGCCTGCTGGTGATGCAAATGCTTGAAAAAAAAAATAACAGTATAGCTGATCTTAGTCTCAGTGTTATTTCTACTTTTGATACACAGTGTTTTTCTGAATATCTGTCTCTCTGTAAGCTCATGCACACACATAGGAGGGAGGAAGCTGAGATTTTTGTGATTTACTGGAAACAAAAGGTGAAGAAAGGTTTCCCCAAGAGACTGTCAAATGTAAAGGTCCATACCTTTCTATTTTTACAAAGGGCCAAAACATTTATTCAATAATTCAGTGTCAGTAGGCTTGAACATTTCCTAAGCAGGAACCACTACGTTACCTTCCTGTCAACTCAAACTGAGTTGACAATTTGGCAATGGCAATTCAGCATCTGCATAGTTTGTATTCAGTGAACAGATTCTTGTCCTTGACTGTTGTATTAGAAATCTAATTTTCTGTATAAGTTCTTAGGGCTATTAACATGGATGTGGAAATATTTGACAGAGTTGATTCGGTAGTTCCCAGCACAAAAATCAGTGGGGAAGAAGCCCCAAACTCAGCACCTCCGAGTGTGTGCAGCACTGAAGGCCAGGTGCTGTGGTCCTGCCTGCTGCAGGAGTGAGGGCCTGCAGGGAGGAGAGGTCTGATACCGCTCCCCTCATCAGCGCAGCCAGCATTAGACATCAGAGACTGCACATCTGCAGGGGTGGAAAAGAGGAGATATGAAAGAGCAAGAAATTAAAAGAAAGCAAGCCAAACTTCATTAGTATTGCTGCTCTCAGAAGCAGCATTTATTGTTCACATTCTTCTGCGAGTCGAGCTGAAACCATGCCCTGCTCATGGTGTGTTATTTTTTTTCTCTTTCACTGCTCAGTTTGGAAAATACTTACAAGTAAGTAAGCGGAAGGGAAAAATTTTGGTGGACAACTAATAAACAGGCAAAGAAGTCAATTTTACTCACCATTGTCATTTGGCTGAGTGACTAGCCCAAAACCATGAGAGCTGGCTGCAGGCCAGGTCTTGCTTTTTCATGGTAGCGAAGGGATCCTTTTCTGTGCTTTTCCTAATTGCTGTGGGCCTTACCCCACCAGCAGGGGCCTGGATGAGGCTCCCTCCAGGCCAGTCAGCACTCCTGCTTGCTAAGAGGTTTAGGGACAGAGGGTTTTTTTGAAGGATTTCATCCACAGTAGGAGCTAATGCAAACTGTTCTCTGAGTTTTCTTTTTGCAAAATAACAGATTGATTCAGGCTATTTAGCCTGAATAAGTTAGATTTATTGTCATGGCACTGTCTCTTCCATGTGTCGCTGCAGCCAAAGCTCAGTTTGATCTAACTGAGACACTGGCTCTGCTTACGTAGCCTCGGAAGGGTGGAGAGCTCAGCTCCTGTCCAGCACACCTGCGGTATCGTGTGGGCCTCTGATTCAACCCCTCAAGTAGAAGTTGTGCTGCCCTCGTCCCTCCTGCCGCTCTTCTGTCTGCAGAAACACAGCCATGTCTCCACTCTACCTTTATTTTACAAGCTCTCCCAACTCTCCTTCATCTAATTAGCAAAGTGGGATTTTCAGTATATTATTTCATCTCTGCAATATGTAGTGCTGGGTTTTATTTTTTTAAATTGCATGAATAATTTACAGTTACTGATACAACAAATTTATCCTTGTTTTCTCATTATGTAGCAGATCCCAAACTTCCTTCCTTCAATTTGCAGTGTGCTGAAGTTGAACAATCCCAGCCTGTAGCTGTCCCGGTTAATCGCAGCCAGACGGCTGCGTCACGTTGCTCCCCTTCCTGGATGGGATTTGCACACCAGCATTACTGGGGCGTGTTTCTTCATGCAAGTTGTGAGAGTACATGTGGACACTGTGTTTTAAAGTTACTGTATTATGGAAATACAGTTGAATTACCAATTTAAAGATATTACAAACAAAGCCTCACAAAGGAATCAGAAAATCAGAGCTGCTGAAAAGGCTGAAATAAAAAAAAAAAAAAAGAAAATTGAATAAATATGCAGATTATAATTATTGCTTTTGGATTTGTCCTTTATACACACATTAAAACCTTGAAAGAAAAAGATGATACTGTTGCTGAAAGAGAGTGCAAGAGATGAATGTATACCCTGGACTAACAACTCAGGGAAGACAACACTATCCCAAGGGAAAATTACAATTATTAACACGGGCTCTGGCTCACTGAGAAATTGTGAGATCTTTACTTGTCTTATACATTGTGAAGGGGAAAAAAATCCTTTCTAAATGTCTTGCTTATTAAGCCAGTCATGCATTTCACTGTAGGCTGTAAAGCAGTATAACATGCACAGGGGGCTCATAAGCATATTTTAGTGTTAGGGAATATCATTTATACAGTTTTTATATTGTCAATATTACCCCTAGAGAATGAGATTAGGCTTTAAACTACTGTAAATCTACGCTTTTGCTCACCTTTGTATAATTTCATTTTTTAATAGAATGAAGCTCACATAAATGAACATTTGATTAAGGGATAAACCTAATAAAAGAATACATTTATTGCACACAGATTTATTCAAATCTTTGCTGTATAATACAGTAAAATGCTATAAAATGGTATGTAGCTTGCAGTCAGCTACACTGAGGGGATGGTGAACAGTCTCCAAAAAGATGAATTTGACAACATCACATTGTCTTCCATGTATAAGTGGTAGCACAGATGCTCCTAACACTTTAATTCCTCATAGGTGGTTGCTGTATGACGTTAATGCCATGGAGTTAAGTTTATAGCACGGCAACAAAAAAGTATTTTAGTTTCTGGAGACTAATTGAGAGCTTTATAAAAAAGGAAATAGTTAACTATGCACTTTCTGTTTACTGATCAATAACATCTCCTGGGTGGCTGCACTATGCTTGAGCTTTGGCATTTACTTTCTCTCTTACAGGTATTCCAGATACCTCCGTTGATCTTCCCTTGAGGTATAAAAGGAATAGGAAGGGAAAACCAAAACCTGTTTCAATAGTCACTCCATCAGCCTGTGATACCCTCAATGACCTCTTACCTTAGTTTGAAAAATAATTATTAAAATACAATAAAAATACTAAGAATTTTTAAAAAAGAATATTACCGGTCCTTACTGATCTTCCCTTGAATGCACGTCCAGATTCCTCCCCTCCTCTTGTCACCAGGCGCAGCACCATAAACGTGGGCGCGTATGGGGTCTCTGTCTCACTGTCTTTGTCTGCACAAATTCCAAGCATCAAACTTATCAGAAGATGAAGGTGATGCCCAGTGGCCATTTAAATTGCGAGTTATGTACCTAATTCCTGCTGACTTTATGGACCAAGCATGCCTTGGTAAATCCCACCCCGTGTAGGTGGGTAGGCAAGAAGGTACCTTTGTACATCTGGCTGCTGAGCCCAGGCCCTCAAAAGAGCGCTGGTGCGTGGGCATTGGATGCCCAGGACATGTAGTGCTTTGGCTGCTTCTCTGTGGGCCTTGGAACTGGTGTGGGACTGGCACGAGCAGCGTGCTATGGCAGAACTCCAGCATTTCTGACTGCCTATAAAGACTATTCGTATCATTTTTTGAGGGAAGCCAAACCTGGAGATTCTGTCAGTGGCTACCTTTTGTAGAAGTACAACTTTAATACAGGCTCGATCACCTACAGCCTGCAATGGGAAGAAATCACATGCAGCTTCCTAATAATCAGAAGGAGAAAAAAAAAAACCACAAAACAAACCCCCTCAGTGTTCAGTATTTGCATTTCTGCTTACCCCCCACCCCAGGCTTTAATATTTGCCCCACCAAGTTGAAGACATTTCAATCAGCCAAAGGCCTGAAACTAATATTAGTCACTTCTTTGGACGTTCCCATGCTCCCAAATGTTCCTCTGGAGATGTTATGTCCCTGGCTCTTCCGATCTTTATTCTTGTTTACATCCAAAATACATATTAAATCATCTCTGTTTGGAGAGTCTGAGCCTCCTTAAAAACATGAAACATTCAATTACTAATTAGCTGTTTCCTGTTCCTAATGAAGTGAACATGTCGGATTTGGATTAAAATTCAGCTACTGCTCTCCTCTGTTTATGGTTCCAGATGTTTTTGTTTTATCTAGGAGGTTACTTTGACAGCTACTGCTAAATGATAAATCACTCATATTATAGCTGAAATGCATTTTGAAATTGAAATGTGGCAAACTTTGAGATTGCTCCAAGGATCAGTGTCAGTTTGCAGGTCAATACTTGTTCTTTCCTTATGAGTGTTCAGTATTGGCATATGTAAAACAGTAATGGGATAGATGTCAACATTATACAAAATGCTTCTCAATATTATCATTTTCATTATCATCTTCAAGATCAGTACTTGCGGATTTAGCTGGGTGGATTCATGATTCATTGTATTATGAACAGGAATATGGATTCTTGTTAGCTTTCATTTCTGTGGGCATTTTAATATTTATTTTTTCTCTGGGCTTAATGTGAAAAAATCATAGTTGATAGGTACTATAGCTAGGAATATTTTTATGAAGGAAGTAAGTGGCTTTCTACTTGTTTCCCCAAATAAAGAAAAACATTTTTAAAAGAAATGTAGCAGTTTCTGAATGAAAGAACCGTTTTCCAAAGAACAGATATTGATTTACTTCTATTCCATTTTTTAATGCAATGCAATTTTGTTTTAACACACTGTTCCCAAGAAGGTTTTGTGCATTTAATAATGGTATGTTGTAAAGCTGATGCCATGCTATTCAGTCTATCTTACAGAGGCATGCAATACAACACAGGCTGTTGTCTGAAAAAAAGAAGGAAAATGAGTGTTCAATTTAAAAGCAAATGTCATAAAGGAAGAAAATTAAAATAAAAATATTTATAGTCTATAATCCAGCAGCTGCTGGATGGCAACCACCATTACAAACAAGTCTGGCTGTATTTTCAGCCCAGCTGAGTGCCCCCACCTGTGCCACTGGGTTCGAAGGTGGTCAGTGCACTGAGACAGGCTCATTTCTCTGCGCAACATTCACCTCTCCAGGGCTTTGTCATCAGGCGCCTCTTTTTCCAATGTAAAGTGTACTCATGTGATGGATAGTTTGTATCACTTGTAGATCTGATAATTTGGTTTGAGAAAAAAGAAGTCCACAAACAAATAAGGAAATCTGCCTGTTTCAATTAATTATAAAATATGTAACTGTGTAATTGACTTTTTTCTTTTCTTCTTTTTTTTACCTCCAGAAAACAGAACATACATCAAACCTACTATTATGTACTGAAAGAAACACCTATTGCTGAAAAATGTATAATGATCACTATTTGAAGACTATATAGTTCATGAAAAACGTCCCTTCCAACCTTTGATGCCTTCAGTACTGTGTGAAGAACAGGATTTGTAGCATGAAACTTGAAGGACAATTTCAAGCAATTTACTGTTGCTGCATCGAAAACTGCCGTATTGTCATTAAGAAATATTGAGACTTTTTACAAGCTTACCATACCAAACCAAGCCTGTTGCAACAGATCATTTTTAGGTCCCCAGAGATAGAAAGGAGTTTTAGTATTTTTAAGCACATACAGGAATTATTTCCCCTTCCCCCCAAAAAAGAATTTTTTTTTTTCCTAAGGAGGTAGCTATTACTGTATAGCAATGGCACAATGATTTTAAGCCACAAAGGTCCTCGCTGGCTGTACATCATACAAGTCCAGTTTATCACTGAAACTGTTCAACATGGAGCTGTTTCGATTGTGTTTATAAATTAAGCTTTGTTTACTGAAGCAGATACTCGATATATATTACGTTTTAAAAAGAAATGTGTGTACATTTTTTAAAAGAATGATGTAAAAATTGTCCTTTCATTAGATGACCAATTCAAAAGTGTGAGATAAACCCTAATAGCTGACGTAATACGAGGATTATAATTGATGCTTTTTTTTAATGCTCAGTTCAGCTTGGCTTTTGGTCTTTTAAGATGAAAAAATGAATATGCAGTAGAGTGTTAGATAATGGAAACTTTTAAGTATGGTTTCTCTGTTGTACCATATTAAGTTAAAAGTACACATTCTTTGTTAAAAATGTTCTTGCTAAAAATACAGTATTAAAAATTTTTTTGTTTGACTTTGGAAATCTTTTAAGATTTTTTTTTTTGACTGTGAATTCCCATGGTTATTGTACTAATGCAAAACAATATTTTGCACTATTAAAATTACTTGAAGAAATTACATAATAAAGAGGGTGGGTTGGCATTAAACATTTTCCTAATTATTGTATGTTCCAAATTCTGAACTTTGCAACTGAAACATTGCTTTCTCAAAATATGTGACTGAAAGCTGGTTTGAGTCAAGTGGAATTAAGTAATCACCTGTTCACTCTTTACTTTCTTTCACGGGTCAAAGGCACAATGCTTATTTACTTATAAACTCATGTTTATATATGCATACTTATGTTTACACACACACCCTGAATTAAATCACTGTCACTTAAAACAAACCTTTAAATATATCTATGGGGGACATATTTCCTATGATTATGTGTATATATATCTGTATGTCTAGCATTCAAAATTTCATTTATTTTTATCACTAGATTTTTTTTTCTGGTTAAGAGACTTTTGCTAACTTTCAAAGTGTAGCTTCAAACTATGCTGTGTAATACATCAGGATTCTCTGAAATGAGGGTTGGACCTTATTTCTAAATCTTATTTTTAAAAAGGACTTGAAACAGTCCTTGGGGTACTGCAGCATTTCTGACTGATTGACTGAACTCTGGTGTTGCTCCTGTGAATTACAGATTTTGAAGAGAGCTCTTTGATGCATTTTAGAAAGACTTAAAGTAACTAAATATTTCAGTCTTTGAAGTGGAAGCATTTTTGCATTTTTCTTTAGTCTCCATAAATGCAATTTTAGCTTTTTTTTTTTTTTCCATCAATGGCTGATCTACATTTCTTAGGGATGCATTGATACTGGGTTGATGAGCACATCATTGATTTCTAATTTGTCCTTCCCAGAATAGTTTTAAATGTCAAAGTACTGGCAAATGAGATTTAGGAAACTGATAAACTTAAGACACTGAATCTGATGTTAAGTCCTTACTGGGTAGCTCCTGATAAATATTGACAAACCAAGACACCAAGCTTTTTATGTGTTAGCTCAACCTAACGAGCACACTTGTAACTAACACTTTCTGTTGGAGAAGCCTATTAAAGCCAGAACAAACAATGGGTTTGGCCATTTCCTATCATCTCTACAGGAATATTCCAAATGACACCCTCCTGCATAGGGGTCTGGCCCCAAAAGTTGCGTGGTTGTTTCTACCAGCTGCAGCATGGAATGTGGGGGGTGAGCGGAGCTGAGGAGCTGTTTCCCAGCAGGGAGCCAGCCCAGGCAGCAGCGCTGTGTTGCACACACAGCCTCTGCCCCCCCGACACACAGACTTTCCGGGGGTGAGGCCTGACACAGTGTGTGACAGTGTACAAAGCCTCAGTGCAGACTTTTCTCGTTCCAGGCACACTGCAACTGAGCACAAAAGGCAAGAAATGAGAAAATTGCTTTCATGTCATCTCTTCTAGGTCTTTGTTGATCATGTCATTCAGAAGCAGAAAGAGATGGGATTGTTTATTCAGAGCAGACAAAACTAAGGGAAGAATTAATTGTCTTCATATCTAAAAGTAAGCTATAAAAGGAGAAGAGTAACAGTTCCTGTCCCCTGTGGTTCCATGCCCAGTACAGGTCAGTGTGGGCTGCTTTCAGAAAGCTGCATAGCCCCATGATTGCTGCCTGGTGGTCCAGCACAGCAAACGCAGGCAATGTTGAGGTTTTTTTAATTTCTCATGGACACAATTTCATGTTTGGCTGCGGTTCTCACCTTTCTTGTTCATCTTGTCTTCCAAACAGTGAAACAGTGGGTAGAGCAGCGCAATAGGCAATTCAGCCTTCACCGTGCTCCTCCTCATTTGAGGCAGTGAGCTTGATCAGCCCCAGCCCAAGAGGGACATCACCTCTTCGAGGTGTTGGCTTTTGGTGTTGTTTTTTTTTTTCAAATAAAAATGCCTGATAGGAGCAGGACTTTGGCTGTGCCTGTGTCCTCAGTACATCCTAAAAGTGGCGGAGCAGAAGGACACTGACAGCCCATTTTGATGCAGCGTATGGGCTGCAGGAAGCTCAGCCGGGGATGGGTGTTTGCAGGCTGGGGGTCACTGACGAGGTTGGGGTGCAGCACCGGCTGCCCCTCTGCATCTGCCTCTGTGACAGCTCCGGTTTCCTACAAAGCATCTCCTTGTTTGTAAATTGCCTTTGAAGTGGCATTATGCCAATAAAGTTGGTGTTAGCTGAACACAAGGTGATCTTGGCTAAACGCAGGCAGGTTAATGGACGATATACTTCAGCAATTTTATGAATCTTGTGTAATGCAGACTGCTATCATAATAAACTCTAACAGAATCAATAGTGACCAATCTCAATTTAAAATCTGGATCTATAGTAATACACAGCAAGAACGCTCTCCTTTAGAAATGCATGGCTGTGCATTAAAAGCTGAATGCCGGTTTAAGTAATTACTATCTACAAGTGGCCCATTAATATATTTATTTACAGAATATTTTTGGTAACATGACAAAATGTGGGCTAACCCAAATTGGTATGAATTTCCTTCATGGCCTCAGCTGCTCTCCACAACTGCTACATGTGCGCGCATGAGCACATACTTAACCCTAAACTACAATGTGCTAATTCCCAGCCTCGCCAGCCCTGGGCCGAGGATCTCCTACCTTTGGCAGCCAACACTGAGATAAAGACTTCCCGCTTTCCACTGCTGCTTCTTGCCGTGGTACCGCAGTGTCCTACTCGTGCTGCTCTTCCTTGCTGGGGTGAGGAGGGAGGGAGACAGAAAAGAATTACAGAGACTTGGTTAAAGCCAGGTCATGTGCTATCATCATTTGTTATACATACTACAAATGTTTAGGCAGTTGTAAAAATCACTATTGATAAACATTTTGACTTTAGTTCTGCCTGTAAATAAGGGCATCTTTGACGAGTTGAAGCTGGGATGGAAGGGGAGAAAAGTCTTTTTAAATTATTAATTTATAGATTAATTATGAATACTACAGTTTTATATTTGTACATCAAAGAAATCAATTGAAACGAGCCAGTTCAGTGTCAGCATAGCACAGCTGCTTGCTCCCCTTCCATTAGACTGTCATCCATTTCTGCTTCTGTTGGCCAGCTAACGCTGGCATCTTAATAAAGCATCCTTCGCATGAACGTTGGAGTGTGGTAATGTAAAGTAGGGGCAAATATTCTTTTTGGAGCTCATTTTTTAAAATAAAGAAGAATTCCCATTATTCTGAGTTCCAGTTAGAAATACAATAAGATTTTACTACGTCTTCATTATGTGATTCTGTTGACATAATCCAAAATTATGAAAGTAAATACAGAACCATATATTAAAATGCTCTTATGATAAGTGATACTTAACAAATTCAATCTTTTATAATATTTAAACTTTTTACAAAGACATGTGGCTTTGCATATTTGAAAATGTAGGCACTGCTTGCACTGCTTTTTCAAAAATGACATTGAAATATGTATTCACTAAGTAATAGATCCCTATTACTATATATCAGTTCTTGGCTTTGGCTGCCTACAAGAGGGGTTAGATGTGGGAAAAGGAGAAGTTTTTGCTGACCTTAAAATATAACTGCTCACCCTCATGCTCCCTGAAAGCTGAGGGCTGCCCTAGCATCCCCATTTCTGTTGTGTGGCTGGTGTTATCTGTCTGACTAACTGCAGATAGTACCTCTAAGAGCAGTCCAGCTCTATGCCAATACATGCCCCTACCTTTAAGGTCCTTATTTGAAAAAACAAAAATCTCAGACAGGTTAGCCATATACATACCTGCTGCTCTTGGTAACAGAGCAAGCGCCTGATATTCTGGAACAAATGTTGGCCAGTCAGAGGGATGGTGGAGATGAAACAGTCAGAGAACTGGCAAGTTCATACTGAACTACACAGAATTCGCCCAGCTCTATTTAATCATTGTGTGCTTCGGTCAGCCAACATTGAGACAGCCATATTTATTTTTCACAAGAATGTCTGAAATAACACAATGGAGAGAAACTTGGTCATTTTGAATTGTTAGGTGAAGACATGGTTTCATCATAACTAAGTTTGCATCATAGTTCCTTCATATTAAGCATTGCAATACAATACTTCTTCCATTGAGGGTATTAAGAATGCTTTCAAAGTATACAGACTTACGTAAACATTATGCATTAAGCAGTTGAGTGTCACAGTATCACACACGTGTATGCATGGCACCAGGGTGCAGGCACCTTTTGGACTGTGCCAGCAGCTGTGCTGCTGGAGAGGCAAAGAAGTGCTTGGGGTCACAGCGTGTTGGCCCCTACCCTTGGAGGGCTGAATACAGGCATGGAGTGCCTGCATTGTTTGCGCTATATGATCTGGACTTTGCCTAAAGCTTTAATCTTACTACCAAAATGCCACATGCCTAAAATGAATTGCCCCCCTTCCACCGAAGTGGCCAAATAGAGAGGAAAAAAACATTGGCATTAAATGAAACAAGATGAATTAGCTAAAAAGAGAAGAAAGAATAAACAGGAATGAAAAATAAACTTTAATTCACTACAGTGCCAGCAGGATTTGGCGTTTAACTTTAATCATATGTTTCATTCTGTATCAGGAAGAAATACCTGTTTCATGTTTCCCCTGATGATTCCTGCCATTAGCTGAAAGTCTGTTTATTCCCAGAGCTGTGCTGCCATCAGTTGATGATGCTGTGGCACTTACAGAGATGTTTTGGCAGGAAAAATCCTTTATCATTTGTAATATTATTACAAAATGTTTTTTTCTTTGTAGACCAGTCCAAAGCACTTCAATATAAATTATTGCATTCTTTCACTTGCTGACAACTTGGGGGGCAGAGGGGACCCACATGCCAAAAAGCAAAAAAACAGTCAAAAAAACCTAGTAACTTAAATATTTAACAAGGAATAAACTGCCTATTGGACTTTTTTTTAGTAGTTCTATAAAACTGGTGAAGACAGAAAGTGTACTCAGAGATTTTTGGTATCAGATCAGTGCTTTGCATTTTATGTGATCATTTACACCTGTGCAAAGTAAGCATTTGATAGCATTTGACAGCTGATTTATTAGTATTTGACACCTATATTACACATGTTGAAATGACTCCACAACGTGCAAAGCAGTGGAAAAAACACCAATTCCTTTCATGGCTTTTTCCTGGTAGTTTAACTGAGATTCCATTCCAAAGGAAAAAATTAATTCCTCACACCCCAATTGTAATTCTTTATTTCTTCTAATATTTATTATATTTGGTTCCCACTAACTTGGGAAAAAAAAAAAAGGAAAAAGAGAAAAGGAGTTGTGTTTAATTCGCAGACCTGATTCACAGATGCTGGCTCTGAATCAAAATCAAAACCAGGCCATGCTCATAATACTGCAAGGAGTCACAGGAAAAGTCTGCTATGGTGATGAGAAACGCTGCAGGACTAACACTCTTTATTTATAACAGAGCTGGTAAGTAAATTACATATTTTTGATAGTTAATGGTTTTTCAAATAAACAGAAATTTTCACCAAATGAAAGTCCTGTTTTCAATGAAATTATGTTTGGCTTCTTCCAAGCAAACCGTCAAGAAGCTCCAAATCCAGGGTATTTCTTTTTCACTGCTTTGAAAGCAGGCAGTAACAGATGCTGTTCAGAATTCATGTAAGAAAGAAGAGGTAGATCAGTTTAATACTTTCTGGAATGTGGTGGACTTCTCAGTTTTAGAATTATTACACTAGTTGCACCCAGTGGAAGAAAAACCCTCATTGCAGCAGTATCACCTATGTGCATAAAAAGTTACCGGAGCTCTGAGGTTACAAAAAGAATAAAAGCCCTTTCCCCACCCCAGGACATTAAGCCCAATAAGAAGGATCATGAACACAGCAAAAAGATGGTCTAAATTATGCTATACGATTTGTCAAGCATGAAATCACTTGAAATGCAATTGCCAATGTTATGTGTTGACAGGATGTGATATCTTAATGAAAATAATCATACTGTTTGCTCATCTGATACCAGCCCAATTTCAAAAAGAAAAGCCTCCCAGATTTCACAGATCACAGTAGCTTTTCCAGCTAAAATAATGTGGTAGCTAGTCTAGCATGAATAAGTTAAGTATCTGTGAAGTTCATGGACTGGTGAAGAGGGAGGACCAATTTGCCAAGCTCTGAATTACTGACAGACTGAATGACCCATGTCTAGTCTTGTCACGTTACTTTACAATACACATTGTAACACAATTCAGCAGAACATAACCTAGAAAAAAATTACTTCAGCACTAGATTGCAAGATTTTCAAGGATACAAGTGTTTGATTGTCACAGGCCCCACGTTTTCTAGATCAATTATAGTCACCTTTCACTGGCACCTCTTGCTAAAGTGCAGAAAGCAGCCATTAGCTTTACCATCACTCAGAATTAAGCTCGCCCATATTTACCAGCGTACATCTTTTGGTCTACACAACTTACAGAGAAATCAAAGCCCCTAATGCTCATTGCAACTCCCCTTTTCTGTGTTCACAGCACTGGTTTTACTTTCAGTCCTCACTCAGAGCAGCATACCTAGCCAATTTTCATGAAAGAAAAGACACAGTCTTAAACGTAAGCCAAAGGACAACAAAATTATTTATTCTGATACAAGAAAAAAAAACAGGTAATTTTACTTCCTCAGCATGACAGCTATATCTGATAGGGAGAGAAAGAAACAAACCCAAACATTTGTGTTCTGTATCTTGTACCCAATAAAGGTAGCAAGGGGATATAATTAAAAATATCATTTGCTCAATCTCTGGGAATGATTGATTTCCAATGATAGCGGTTCCAGTATAGTGCACCCCAATACATAAGGTTTTACCTATTTTATAGCTGTGATTTAGAAACAGAGAAATGTCCAGGAGTTACAACTGACGGGATCTATCTGCTTAGGCATTTTCACAACTGAAGATTGAAAGATAATGAAGATAACATCAGCTGCTGCAACGGGCTCTGGTTATTTTCGACTTAAGTTTTATTAGGAATTTGAACGTGACATCCCTTCCTGATGAACACATGCTCAGCCCATTAATGTCAATGAGAGTTATGCTTATATGCCAGAGAGAACAGATCTTTTAGTTGTGTATGTCCAGAGCCTGATGCACAACCTCGCGTTCTGTGACTTACTCAAACGATTACAAGTTAATGAGGATTTACTTTGCATGCTGTATTTCTATAAAAGTAATTTTTTAAATACTATATTAATCTAATTAATTAATACTATATATTATAATATATTAATATTTACTTGACAGCCTTCGCATCATTTATTACCTGGTTTCTACCTTAGAGTCTTGTAAGATAGAAAGATAGAAATAAATATTTACTCACTCTTCATGCATGCAGTTTATTCTATCTATAACTGTAGCCAGCTCTATTCATTGTGTCGCCTTTCAGCTAGATGCTATAAAGAAAGGAAATTAATTGTTGTTAAACTTAGGTATGTGATAAAAAGAAAAAAAATGTTAGCGCTGACTCCTATCCCCATTTTCCTACCAGCACCCTGTCTCCTCTGCCAATGTGGGGAGGGGGCTGTATGGGTATATGTGCGTGTAAAAATAAGATTACCTCAAGCTCATTACTGTCCACTGACAGGGTCCTGTTGTAAAAACTTTTGATGCATAGTCAGCATCTAATTCCTGAGTAATAAAAAAAACCTAAGTTGCTTACAATCATTATTCCAAATGGAAAAATTAATTGTAAATAACTGGAAGTCAATTAAGGCTGGGTTCTGCCGGGTAATGCAAATCTTTTATAGTTTTGTTTCAGTTAACTGCCTCATTAATGATTTATAGATGTGTATACAGCTGTGGGAACCATAGCATTATCTAATGCACTCAGAGAATAATTACATATGAAAAGAACTACGCAGCTCAAGGGAAAAACTCAGAAATTACTTACTGCCTTAACTTCAACCATATTAAGATGCAAAGTATTTTGAAACCAACTACGATGTTTTATCATATTCTTGAGGTTTTATATTCTTTTTAAAAAGGGAAAAATAATTCTTTCTAAAAAGAATTTGTATACTTCAGTATCATACAGTACACAAAATCAAAACGTCTCAAACCAAGAATGTAAGCCATTTATTTATTATTGAAAAGCCTAAGTTATAAAACATTCCCATTCCCTTCTTGCTTATACAGGAAAAATAGACATTTCTACAGTTAAACAATTCATGGGCATATGCATGTTTCTCCCTGAGTTGCATAGAGCTAGAAGTAATTTTGGAAAGACTTCACGAGTCATTTTCCTGGATATACAAATATATTGGCATTTGTTCTTTGGTGTCATCATTGTTTGAAGTTTTGAGGTGTTTTTTTTGTAAAATACTCTTTTCAATCCTGAAACTTATTTCACTTCTGCAAGTGCGGTAAACCTGAAGTTTGCACAATTTGCTACTTATTTCTTAAAAACTCTAATCCAGTGATAAACTGTTATTGGACACTTGGAATCACCACAGAAGATCCTTTGGTTTTAAGCCTGCTTTTCTTCTTATTTAGAGCTGAGGCAGTCAGGGTCTTTCTCACCAAATCAGGCATTTGACACCCTGAACCTTCCCTGAAACTTCGAATACAGTTGGCTCTTTAACACTGCAGATCCTCAGTCCAAACCTTCTGGCATCGCCATGAGCAAATTGCTCTGTTGCACGTCTGTGGGAACAGGACAGAAAAGCAGAGCGATCTCATCCTCCGTGCTCTGCCTCCCAAAAGCATCTTTCATCTTCAGGCCTGAGGGAAATCACCATCCTATGCTTTTGTCCATTAAGCAACTCCAGGAAAATAAGGGTGATTGTGGTCAGCTGCTGTTGGTTTGATCTGCTTCTGGCTCCCACTTTGTTTACTACCTGGTTGCTTTTGTGTTCCTTTGACTTTCCCAGCTCCATATCTAGTCTGCCCTTCACCCCCTGTCCCTCACTGACACTGGCTTTTCGTGGGTATTTCTCCCTGCGGTGTTGGCCATCAAGTTTCCTCATTCCTTAGAATCATAGAATCATTTCGGTTGGAAAAGACCCCTGGGATCATCGAGTCCAACCATCTACCCTACTCTACAATGTTCTCCCCTACACCATATCCTTCCTACCACTCTTTCCCTACTTCAGTCCAGCCGAAGACTGTTGGATTAAAAAATTCTCACAGCGACCTCTTCCCCATTTACTGACACAGCACAGCTCCCAGAAGTTTATGCTTCTTGCTCCTCCTTCACCACATTCTTCAGGACTTTGCATCCAACTCTTTCCTCTAGCTAATGCTCTTCATTTGTTTGCTCAATCAGATGTGATGTGATCTCTCAGTGCTCCTTCTTACATTCTTGTATGATTTAGAGCAAGTAGCTTTTTTGCCTTGTATTTAGTAATATTAAAATCCTGGACCAGTTATCTATTTGAACTATACACGGCCAGAAGGAGACAAATAACATTATTTTTTATTTGTCTGCAGATGCTTAGGCTTTTATATAAAACCTACAGCTAACCTGTATCACCTACCCATTTCACAAATAATGTCAGCACATTTCACCAGCCAGGAAAAAAAGAAATCAGCCTGATATCCTTCTGGGGGGAGGTGGGGTGGGTAAAGGACACCAGAAACTCATTCCATGGTTTCACATTGGCACTAAAGCACAAATGCTGCTTGGCCACCAGACTGCCTCTTCTAGCCAAGGGTTGTAGGATTAAATGGAGCACAGAAATATTCAGTATCCTGCTTGCTGTGGTAGAGTTTGTTCCCTATAGAGGGATGCTCTGATGAACATTCACAAGTTTTGTCTTTGCAGAAGATCTGTGAGATCTGTGGTATCTTTTGCATGCCTTTTAAAAATTAGGTTTACATGTTTATAATTATGCTTATATGTTTCTGCTATCACTGAAGAAAACTACTTCTTATAGATTTTATCGACTCGTAGAATAATTCAGGTTGACGAGGTCTCAGGAGGTCATCTGTTCCTACTTTCTGCTCAAAGACTTATGCATCTACATCAGCGACCATGTGTGAAATGAAAATAAAGTCAAAGCATGGGATTAATTTATTTGGAGATTTTGTTGCCAGAATAAAATAAAATAAAAATAGACAATTGAAATTGCCATAAAATATTTGTAACTCTGCAGTCTTGTCTTACTTGCTAATGAAACATTACGTTTATCTACAAGAACAAATTAATGACTGCAAATCAAGTATTATTTAGGATTAGAAAAATATACTTTTAATTCTAAGCTTTTGAAGTTGCATCCAATAATATGCATAAAGCACAGCTAAATAAATCAAGAGTCTACAATCTGGAAAAGAAATTACCAAGAATTCATGAGACAGAGGTCCATATAATCATTAATGCCATAAAGAAAATGACACGAGAATGACTATTCAGCATTGAATACAAGAAATGAGGGCTATCAAATTAAAGTATCCGGAATCAGGGTAAAGCAACAGAAGGAAGGAGTCTTTTCTAATGTAGGACCTCAGCTGGAGAGCTATTGCTGGGGCACTAGCTTACATCTGACCGAAGAGTGATTCCACAAACTCAGGCAAGAAAAAAACCAAGCAAAACCCCAAAAGCTGTCTAGAGTGATGAAGCACACAAATACACACTTTGGCTTATCCCATCCTTGTGGACATCCTCGTGGATTTCTAGGCACAGAAATCTATAGCTTGACGCATGCTTGATTCTACTCTTCCCTTTTCTCCTGGGGAGAGCAGGGGCTTGACATCCTTCAATTTGACACAGTATGGCCATTCTTATCTTCTGCTATCTCCATTTGTACATATTATCTCACTGCAACTACTGCAGCTTTTTCCATTAAGACTTCCTCAACAGTAGCCAGTAATCTTTATGGCCATTTCTTAATTGCTGATGGACAATTCAGTAAGGGAAAAAAAAGGAGGTAACATATTTGGCAAACCATTTTTTAATTAGCAAAAATATTTAGTAATAGCTCTTGTTTAACTATAGTTTATCACACATTGCACTGTGAATTGAAAAGAGTTGAAGACATTCTTAATTCTGGTTTTAATATACTTTATAATCAAAAGGGTAAAATAAAGGCACATCACTATGATTTAATGTATGGTGGAAGACAGGCAGAAAAGCTTTCCAGTCTGTATCTGCCAGCTATTAACCATGCCTCTGTCAGATCTGAGTTTCATAAAGATGCTCACTTGGAGACAAAAAGAAGAATGCAGAGCAAATTTGCATCTTAGATCTTTTGTCCCTCAGAGAAAAAACAGAACACTGAATTATAAACTGAATGTAATGTTTTACTGTGAATTCCTTTGCCATCTGAAATTTAACTTAGAGATGTGATTGCTACACACAGTAACTGCCTTTTTTTTTTCTTTATGCTGTCATATGCTCAGATTTTATAGATCAGATATAAGAATAAGCTAAAAGCCACAAACATTGTAGTGGCACAGGGAACATGAGAAGAATTGAAGAGAGACATGAGACCTCATGGGACTCCCCATCCCACCAGCTGGCCAATGGAAGATGCACAGTTCACAAGAAGACAAACTGATTCCTTTCACAAGCACAACCTGCTTTCTCATCTGTTTTTTTTTTTTTTGCTAATCTGCTAAATTCTCATAACTGAAAAATCATGGCCAAGTAAGCATTTATTTTGTTTCCCCACTACATTCTTCATTTGAAAGATTTGTAAATCAGACATGAAAGTCTCTCACTCCAGGTTGAAGTCTGATGTTACAAAGGTTCAAGCTGGGAAAAAACAAAAATCCAACCCAAAATAAATTCTGATCTATTACATTTACTAACATTCCAATTATGCCTTTCCATTTTATACAATTCTGAGGAAAGACAGGGGGAAATGACACATATTTATCAATGTGCTGTTATACTTTATTCTGCCTATATGCCTTTGGCAGTAACTTCAGAAGATGAATGCCAAACATAACCAGCTAATAACTCAAGAGCTATTATTCTGAGTTACAGACACCCTGGAGGACAGCAGCCTCAGTGATCATTTCTCCTCCTGGATCAAATTTTTGAAGTGTTCCAGTTGGATCAGGGTTTGCACAAGCAGTGGTCCCCTTTAATTCTCATGACTTCTGCTGGCTTTATTGTCCTTTCTGTGGGGTACAAAGAACACAACAAATGCATGTAGTGAAGACCATTTGCATGCTTTTGCAAAAAGCCAGGCAGAGGATGAAACATCAGAGAAGGCTGAAACAGTCTCTTAGGCTACAATAGCTATAATTTCCAGAAACAGTGAAATCCAAAGTTTAGTCTTTTCACAGTTCTGTTATTGTTCATGTAGAGAAGTCTGAAAAAACAGTTGCATTTCTAGTCTGCAATTTCAAAATATAAAAACTTTGCAAGAAGAAAATAGCTATGGACAAACTGTAAGTAAATTTGATAAAGTTGATTATTAATTATTGGGACTGACATATACAGGCACCAGGAAAGAACAAAGAAATGGCATAAACTGACTTGCCTAAAGGCTGAAAAGGAAGGGCAGCTGAAGGAGCGAAGAAAATACATAGAGAAAAGAAGGAAAATGATGTGTAAAGAATGAACTGATATGGTTCATGACACAGTTACACGAAGTAGAGCTGGAAAATTGTGCTTAGAGTTCAGCCTTTCCTTGCTGTATGCCCATGTCTGCTTTGTGCTGGCAGCACTCTGTTTGGAAATCCATGCAGGTTATCTCCTTTCAGAATCACTACCACCTGGGCGTTGGGATGCAGTCAGTTTGACAGCCAGTGAAACATTAAGACAATAAACAAATATTAGCTAAAACCAAATCTATTAAAATTCAAATATCTGTTTAAAAGTTACTATAGTAAGAGGCAGATACAGGAAACCAAAACATACTAAATCTTATAGCTAGTCCTAAGTCTGCTTTTTAAAAAATATTTACAAACTTCTAACTGGAGAAAACAGTGGGAAATTAGGTTGTGAAGGCCATGTACCAAAATACATCTTTCCTATGGTATACGTGAGCATTAGGACTGAGTCAGCTGACACAGTTTAATGACTCTGCAGATTAGAATTGGCAGTGAATAAGACATACTCACTTTAATAGATGAATAGTTTACCATATCCTCATTGGAACATTTTTCTCACATCAATATGCATTCATACACAGGTGAAAAAATACTTTGTGAACTGTAAATGTGATTAGTTATGTTTAGTGTGTTTTTTAAATCAACCATGACTGCACGCATACATGTGCATATGTGTGCAATATTTCTCATCCTCATTCCATGGATTGCCACTATAATTTCATAAGCTCAAAGCAATACTGGGAAATTCATAAGCACTGTGACCTCATTTGAAGAACGCCTAAAAATGCACTTACTTTTATTATTCAGCTATATGCAATATAACTTTATGTGTGATAGCTAATTTTGAAAGCAATATATGCAATTTCATATTCCTGTGGATGGCAAAAAAGTATTATTTTATTCTTATATCTGTTACTTTCTCTCAACATAACATACAAACCAGCAGCAGAGAGACAACACTAATAACATGTACTTTAACCATAATAATTCCACAGTCCTTATTTATGCTATAAAGGTGACGCATACAGATTTTACGGTTGGTACTGGTATAAAAAATACTGGTATAGCCTAATTGCATCAAGCTATAAAGCTACAACAGAAAGTACCAGGATAAAAAAAGATAATTTTAGGCAGCTGGGAAGACTTACATGCTATTAATTGAAAAAAAAAAAAAACAACAGTAAATCCAAGTTTTAACAACAACTCTTGACCAAACATAATTTAAAACTTGAGTTTGAAAACTAGGCGCTTCACTAGTTGGCACAGCACTGCTAATTCTTTGTGAAGCTAGACTAGGTTGCCCACCTTTGGGAACTATTCTTATCTACATACAGCACACATATTTTAGATGGTCTTGTTAAAACTATAATCTATCTCAACACTTAAGCCTGTATGATGAAGAGGCCTGTCTGTCTGAATGGGTCTATCCAAAACAAAAGCATAAGTATGTGTATAATCCCATGTTGTATTAGAACCTATGTTTTTTGTGAAGCAATGAAACACAGATGTACAAAAACATGTGAACAAACCAACACAATAGGAAACGGCAAGATATAACAGGGAAACCAAAAATGAAGCAATGGACAGATTGTGTAAATATCAATCCCATGTTTAGAACAGAGGAACTGCTAAAAGTCTTTCTGGACTTTGAGACAATGAAGTCAAATAAGGGCACCACAAACTTTATAGTAAATGCAGAGAAAAACACTCACCTAAATACATTTTTTTTCCAAGCCCCTTGGGTTTTATTTTCAGTGAAAGGCATTTGAGCTTCACATGGATTACTGTCTATACAACAGCTTGCAGCGAGATGCTACCTTTTCACCCAAAGCCCTCCCCTTGTGCTTATTCTGTGCAGCTCCAGTGTCCATATAATCAGGAGTGGTCAAGGCGCTTGGCAGACAGCAAGAGCGTCACAGGGGCCAGGAGCCCTTTCACCATGGCTGATCGGCCGCACAGCCATGGTGGTTGGTGGGCTTCTCCCCACTACCGGTAACACAGTAAGTGGTGGCTTGATGAGGGTCCAAAAGGGAAGCTATAGATAGCAAAAACTCCTGGTGCCGGGAGCTGGTGAAGGGTATTCACTCATGTCTTAGTGCTTTTCATAGCTTTCCTGTCACAGCTATGTTTGCTGCAATAAGATTTAAGAGAGGTCTTAGGCGGCAAACACCAGGTTCAGTGAAGACATGGGTTGCCCTGAAGAAATGGTAAACACTGATAAGAAGGCCACCTCTTGTGGCGTGTACCATGTAGAAGCTATGGATTCCTGCCACGCTTCAGAAAAGGGTCCAGAAGGGGCATGGTTTTGGTTGCTCCCTGCTTTGATGTCTTAGCTGAGCCTGAAGTTCTTGAGCTCATTTTAATTGCATGTAGTACTTACCCAAGGAAAGAAGATTATGGTCCACAATAAGGCTGGGAAACAATGGTGAGTTTGAATTGCCTTTTGTTCCATGGCCTCTTCGGTCTTCCTGATTTAGGAGGGTGGACTAACTGTCCTGATGGACAGTTGATTAAAATCTAATTATTTACATCCAACAAAGAGATTATATACCTGCATTGGCCAGGAAAATAATCCATATAGTATAAATTCATGAAGAGGGTATCTTACTCTATGCCCTTGTCCTTTGATTTTGTGCAGTGCTCAGAAATAATAGCACTTGGTGCTGAAAATAAATCCTCAGCAGTTATGATGAGAGGACGACGATAGTCAGTGATAGCAAGAAACAACAAAAGTGCAGAATCCAAACCACTGTCATTTTAGTGATTCATTGGTAATGTTTCACAGAATTAAGGTGGGTTTTTTGTCCCACAGGCTATAGACAAGGCACACACACATCCATGTATAGAATGGGAAAGGTGGAGCTTGTGTGGGATCTGATTGGTTCCGCTGAGACAAAACATTGTAAGGTCTCAAGCGCTAAAGCACGACTGTATCTATAGTCAAACATTCAAAAGAGAAATGCTTGCCCGACTGTATCTGTCAGCTTTCCGAGGCCCAGAGACTAGACGAAAAAAATGGATAAAGATGTTTTAAAAAAATCCCCTGGGATCATCTCCCGTATTTAATAAGGAAAAGCACCTTCTGTGCCGCCAATAAAAGTTGAGTCTCTCATGAAGATTTATACCATATTACACACTGAAATTCAATGTACAATGATACCCTTGTGTATGCTGTTGTCAGAATAATAATCTTTGTCTGTCTGATCAACTTATATTTTATGCCAACAACACAGCATTTAATATTACACAGTTTCAGAGGAAGAAAATATATTTATTCATGCAACAACTTGCCCAGTAGCTTAAACAGACAAAGTGGGAAAAAAAATAGCGTGGAGTTTTTACATTAACTTATGATTCACAATACAGATTTCTATACAATTTTAGCAATTTATGCAGCAATATAAACTATGATTCTTAATCTAGTTTGTGAAACTGTCTCACTATTTTATACTGTCATGAGGAATAATACAGTTGGATATGACTGCTGAAGTTTGCTTTTGGCATTCTCCTGCAACGAGGAGACTAAAAATACAAATGGTAATCAACAGCTTTTTTCTATATTCTGCATTATCATATTCTGTGCTGTATTCTTAGGCTTTGTCTCAAAATATATATCAAGAAGCACTCATAGAGAAAACACACAAGGACTCCCACACAATCAAAGCACTCCTTGTCAGAAGTCAGTATCTCCCTTCAGCGGAGAAAGTCTACCCACAACACAGGCCTTGTTCCAAGTGACGCAATATTCTGTCAGATGAAAAATCTTAAGCAATATAGAAAAGCTCTGTTGTATGTAGATCCATTAAATCTATTCTTCTAGCAGCCTGTGCAGGAAACTGACAGACTTTGAATGATTTATTGTTATCTTTTAAAAGGTACCTACTTTTTACCTTACATTAATTTTTCCTTACATAACAATACCTGACAAAAAAGAAACCTGGGGACACCCCTACCCACCCCACTCCCCATGACACAAGCTAATGAAAAGATTGTATGTAGGGTTTGGAACAGAAATAAAAGAGGATGGTTAGAAATGTATTTAGAGCAGTATCTGTACCCCAAGGTGCACACTCATAAAACAAAACTGCACACTCCTAAAAAAAAAGCTGTGCTACGATCTTTTAACAATAGTATTTAAGCTTCCCTTAAAGTTAAGCTTACTATTGCAGAGAAAAAGGCAAATTCCTGTAAGAATGTGATGAAGTGATAGATTTTTTCACAGATGGCGGACTTATAAAAAACTTCAAATCCACTGGCCAGGCTGCATGCCTTTAGGGAAGTGTTGCCCGATAATCTATTAGTGATTATTATCGAAACTTTTCTAAAGTTATGTATTTGTTGCATCAAGACACAATGAAAGTTGCTGCTTCCTGATAACAGGATGTGATATCAGTACCTAAACAAAGTGACTGATTCCAAAATACACATGTGCACATGCACACACACAGAGATAATTTTAAGTAGGAAGAACTTACTGAAATTTGTTGGCCAAGGATTGGCTGTAGCTCCAACACATGGCAGACGCAGACATTTCTTTTGCAACCAAAGAAAGGAAGCAGCCATCTATTATCGAGCTAATTATAGTAACCTTCCTATTTAGTTTTCTGTAGACTGGTTTATATGTAAGAAATTATACGTCAAGTTCATTAATATGAAATAAAATACACGTTTAAATATGGAAATAGATACCACAGGACAGAAATGTGTATGAGAAAAACACACCTACACTATAGGAGTAGAAAAAAGCTAAAGGAGGACACAGATTAAGTCCTGCTTTGTGATATAGGAATTTGTTTGCATATAGCACATTTGGAGTGCTTCGATCAGATTACCTATTCTATATAAAAGCAAACCAACACCTAGAACTTACATTATATTGTCCCATGCGGAAAAAAAGTCAGTATCAAATGAGTTGGCCCCCAAAATAACTCAGATGTTCATGGATTGACAGTATGAAGCTATTCCAAAGAGGTGAGAAAAAGGAAAGAAAAATCAAAGCATCAGAAAGCAGAAATGCCTAAAAGTATACGAGAGATCTTGCACAAGGCCAGCTTAACAAAGATCAGAGAAATTATGCTGATTTACACCAGCTGAGTAGCTGGCCAGTATCTTTATGCTCTTGAAGCTCAGACTTGAGAAATATATTCAGTGTGTCACATAGTCACTGTCTAAGAATTAGAACTCTAGATTGTGTTGAGAGTCCCAAAATAGATGTGGTCTATTTTTATTGGCAAAGGAAAAAATAGCTCCCTCCTTCCTTCATCAGAAATCTTCAAACTAGATCCACATGACATGAAGGGAACATTTTTAACCTGGAGAGATTTTATTTGTAACTCAGTCAAATGTACTTTAAAAATCTCTATTTGCTGAATAACACACCAAATTAATTACTGTTACAATATGATTATGACAGTATTGTATACACACAAGATCTGAAGTTAAAATTAAAGAAAATTTTAAGTCTAATAAAAATTATAGATTCTTCATTGAAGAACAGATGTCATTATTCAACAATTATCATTACCTAAAAATGCTTTTGTTTAGTAGTAGCTCAGTTAAATCGATGATCTAAAAAAAATGCAGGTTTTTTTTTTGTTTAAAAAGTATTCTACACATTTTAATGATCTATTTTAAAGATGTCATATAATCCTACTAGTTTCTAAATATATACTGTGTAGTATACTGTAACACAAATATCTACATGCTGCAAATACATTGCACATGAACATTTGTGCTTGTCTAACCAGGCACATTAAATTGAGCTACACAGATATGTGTCATGTATTCCCCTTGGATGGTTCAAGCATGCTGCAGCTACAGTAAAATATCACCTGCCACTACTTCTCCCTGGTCCCAGTCCTACTCCTATGGAAGTGGGATACTTCATATTTAATAACCAAGCTTTGCTAGAGACAGGGAAGAGCCTCAACAAACAAAGGCTGACATTTGTATTTAGACATAGGCTTTTGGGTTCACATTATTTGCATTTATTAGTCTGTTAAATAAATTTGTCATGTATTTGAGGATGATGAATCTCGGAAAAGTAAAATTTTGCAGCTGGTGGAAAAGAAAATGCCCTTATACATCTAATACAGCTGCATCTTAAGTTAAAATTGTGTAAATCATTTTTCCTAAGAGATTCCTTTATCCACTAGGAAAAATCTGGAAGATACCCAATTATGCATTAAATATTCCAGTATTTCAGACCTCATACAGGGTCTCCTTTTATGATTTAATAAACTTTATTCATTTTTCTTTTCATAAAACAAATTTCTTATCCTAGCAGTGTACAACGAATAACTAGTTATATAAAATAATGCTTAGGTTTTATATTTAATGCAAAATGAAGTAGGTAGAAACAGCTACTTAAAGTATTTTTGCAGGGCTTTTATTTTTTTTTTTTTTGCTATAAAACAAAACAGGTATCCCTGTTTCCTATCAATCTTTCTTGATGTATTCTATTCAGGGTGGCCAGCAAACTGATAAGATCTTTCCTTCAGATTTCAAAATTACTGAATCTGGAAATAGTTCTCATTTATCTCATGTGCTGCTGAGAAAACAATCTCAAATCATTGGTTCTACTGATGAAACTTCCTTAGCAACACAACGGCTCCAGAATTATTTTTCAAACCTTGTCAATGCTTCCTGTGAGGTTTCCGTCACTGTCAACATTGAGCACTTCGCAGATGAGGGAAAAAAAAAAAACCCAACCCAGAAAGCTGTGATGCATTAATAGGGAGTAAATTAATAGACTAAATTGAATTAGTAGAAGCAGTGATAAATCTAATAGGGAAATTCCCTAACAATAGTTCAGTGAAGAACATTTTCGATTTACCACGTCTTTTATCATTTAGATGAGAATCCACAGGGAAATGACTATGTCCCAGTGGCATTAAAAAAAGCTGGAAAACTGAGCACTTGCACCTATGCCTTTCTCTGGAGCACAACACCCGCTGCAGGGGCTCTGCATGGAGACTACACCCCAGGAAACAATGCAGCAGGACCCTCATGCACGTTTTACTTTCGAAGCCTTGGTGTCAGGCTGGACACCCAGGACAACACGAAGATGTGGCTCCTCTCCAGAGCTGGAACTTGCAGACCAGCAGAGAAGTCTGCTCTCCTGAAACCTAGATACTGGCTCCTCTGCCTTGCTGGCACTCTCAGATAGGACTTTTCAGCCATATTCTCTCATGGTATATTATGTTTAGGCCATGTTTTAAATCTTTACCATATTTGGTTTATATTGATTAAGTCTCAAGTATGCAGCTAGTGCCCTGAAGCTAGATTTCAATATTTCCTGCTTTAGTCTCTAAAGTGTCAGAAGTGGAGGGATTTGGCTTTTAATGTAACTGGAATAGACCAGTTTAAAGCTACTTTATTGCAGGTACCTCCAGTCTCAGGTTAGAGAGTACTTTCTGTTGTGAAGATTTTTTCCTTCCCTGACACAAACATTCACCCCCGTTCTTAAATTCACCAGTACCCATCTGACACTTCACAAGTTGCCAAATGTCTACTCAAACTCTAAAAAACCCAGTTTCTTCTGAGTTCCAAACTATTACAGGGTATCTGAAAATTAGCAGTAGCCTGTCTATCTAGGGCTGAGAAAAAGACACTGAACATTAACACTTCACTGACTGCTAAAAGTGGCTGAGAAGTGTGCTAGTTATCTTCTACAGAGTTGCTCTTTGCTCTCCTGTGTCTTGAGAAGCAGTAACTGATGCCAGGAGCACGCTAAGCAACAGGGATCACTGCTCCTGTTCTCACTCTTAAAAGAATACCTGGAGGCCCAGGAAAGGCATCGTCTGTCAGCCTGAGCTCCCTGGCAGGTTGGATTTTATGGCAGAGAGTGAAGGATGAAGGCAGCTCAGGCTTCCACCTTCCCAAGTGCCTGCTAACAGTGCCTTTCTCCACTGTCCCAACTCGTGTCCCTTGCTGCAGAGGTACAGCTGGGATGGCTCAGATTCTTCAGGGAACTGGCCTGATGACTTTTTTTCTCTTTTTTTCCAAATTCCTCAGCATTTTTTTAAAGCTAGAGTGATTCCTTATCTGTTTTACAGAGTGACTGTCACCCACAGCTGTATTGCCCAAACTAAAGTGGATACGTGCTGTATGCATTAAGAAGTGGTCAAGAAGGAAAGGAAATTGCTGATGATACTGTACATGAAAAACCATAATATTCTTAAACTATTTGCCTTCAACTTTAAATCTTCAACCACTCCTTGCCACCCTTCAGCCTAAGAATAACTTCTTAAACTTTTAAGAATATCTTAAGAATAGCTTCTTAACCTCCTTCTAAATTAGCTGAGTGTACCTCTTTTGATCCATTCTGCAGTGACTTCAGACAGACTATTTAAAGCCAAGGAAATTAAATCAGTAAGAACAGAATGGCAGATAATATTTCAAATGTCTAACAGTGAAGCATCTACTGCACACAAACTTTGTTTAGATACAAGCTGG
Source organism: Limnodromus scolopaceus (assembly GCA_028565335.1). NCBI lineage: Eukaryota > Metazoa > Chordata > Aves > Charadriiformes > Scolopacidae > Limnodromus > Limnodromus scolopaceus. The sequence goes on from JAOXNO010000063.1 coordinate 15,811,230, forward strand.
AAACATATGATACACAATGAAGTTAAATAGCATTAACATTATTTGGTTCAAGATTTTTCTCTAAAAAGTAGTAAAAAACTGCATGGACTACTCAGTGAAGAAAATGAAAAGTTGATATAGTTAATATAAATATATATTAGTTGATATGTATATCAACAAGTAGAGCAAATTCTCTTTGCCCTCTTGCCCCATCCCATCCAAGGGTTATCTGAGACAGTTCTGAGGAAATGGTCTGCACTGCTTTCACCTTCAAATACAAGATTAAGAATTTCGAATGAATCTATTGATGTGACAATACAAACCTCTATCACTTCTTGGATGGCCCCCAGCAATGCGATACAGGGACACACTTTCAGATGTTGGAAAACACCAGCAGATGCTAAACTCTGTAATGCATGTCCTCAGCAAAACAGGCTCAGTAGAATACTCAACACATCCTCCACTTTCTAATCTAGGATTAAATAAGATTTGTATCAGATTCAAAGGTTTGCCCCTTACCTTCAGACTATTTCTTGGTGCAGGTCCCTGATGCCAGGAGTGTTGGTCAAAGCAGTAGATGTAGTTGTCACCTCTGCACTTCTGACACAGCAGCAGTTTAGCTTCCACTAAACAGCTGAAAATTGGCTGTACTGAGCTAGGTCCAACGGAACGAACGCCTTTAGGAACTCAAGAGTATGACAGACTGCACCACACTATTCCAGGTTTACATGTCTTATGTATCACAGATACACTTAACAATAACAATATGGATATTCATTAGACAAGATCCTGACTCCCTGACCCCAATCTAAGTCAGGAACAAATCTTCTTGAAACATAAAGTTCAACTGCACAAGATCTCTCTGGATATAGGACATAGGAAGAAATAATATACCAATTACGGTATTCATATACCTGAGGATGCTGTGTTAATACCGTTGCATGTAAGACAGAAGAGTCTGCACAGAACAAAATGTGCTTCAGAAAATACATGCGATTCTGTTCTGCTAATGGCTCTTACAGATGGTTTTCAGCTGACTTATTTGTCTCTGAACAGCTTTAACCAGGATCTCAAAAATTGTACAAGTATGGAAGTTGTAGTTCAAATTAAGACCATAATAACTAGATAATAAACAACATGATTTGTACAATAACTGTTTTAGTACAATAGGACCTTTCAGGTGGTAGCAGTGAGTTTGGATTCATGCCACTTTTAGTCACATAATGATGAATGTAGCCGATTTGTTATACAGTAAATATACCATAATCTATAATCACTATAATCAGCCTAATATATATTTTAGAACATGGCAAGACAAAGGAGTTCAGAGAGACTTGTAGCCTTATATTGTACAAGCCTGTATTTTGAATACTGAGCTCAAGATCCTCATCTACTACAGGCTGAATGGCAGACAAAAAAAATCTCACAGAGGTATATAATCACACGCTCTCGTAGCATATCAGTAGTCCATATAACTGTCATCTAGTCACATGTAAAAACGTCACAATATAGAATCATAGAACAGTTTGGGTTGGAAGACACCTCAAAGGTCACTGAGTTCCAACCCCCCTGCCCTGGGCAACAGCCCAGTCCCACCAGACCAGGTTGCTCAAAGCCCCATCCAGCCCTCGTCTTGAACACTTCCAGGGATGGAGCATCCACAGCGTCTCTGGGCAACTTGGGCCAGTGTCTCACCACCCTCACAGTAAAGAAATTCTTCCTGATATCCAATATAAATCTCCCCTCTTCCAGTTTAAAACCACTACCCCTCATCCTATCACTACACTCCATCATAAAGAGTCCCTCCCCAGCTTTCCTGTAGGCCCCCTTTAGCTATACTAAAAACATTTTTAAAATTGTGTTGAAGAATTGAGAGATAGAACATGTCCAGAAAGATGAACTTATTTTGAGTAGGGTTAGACTTAGACAATTTAATCCTCTTGGAATACAAGAAATATTGAAGAAAACAAGAAGAGTGGGAGTGAGCAAGTGAGTTTAACAATCTTCTGTCCTCCTTTAAGTGGTTAGTAAATGCTATTTATTTATTTCAATAGTTACGAAGTATGGTATTGCTGCTGCCAGAGACAGACACTTCCTCCCCATACATAACCAATGAAACATGGGAAAGAGTGTGAAAAGTATGAATAAATATAAAAATAATTGAAATATGGAACCCTGGATATTATACTAGTAAACTATGCTTTTTAAAAATAAGACCATTAAAAATATTTCATACATAAAATAAGAGTTTCAAGCGACAAAGCAACCAATAGTTCCTGACATTAAGCACGTTAGGTTGTTAGCTGACACCTGGAAAAACTAAATGCAAAAAAGCGAACAATGTTTATAGGGATTCCTCAGCAAAGATAACAAACTACGTATTTCAGACTTCAATTTTTAAATATTTTGGTGTTATTTCTATATTACATAAATATTAAGCCACACTACCATACAAATACTACTATAAATACATTGCATGAATTCAGATAAATATTTTATATTGTTCCCTCCCTCATTATACCTTTAAAAATATGCAGCTATGATTTATGCTTTTGAGGATGGCATAATAGAATTTGACATTTTCCAGCTGAGGTGTGGCCTAGTTCCAGCTCCATGCTTCATTACATTGTACTCCCTTTGAGAGGACGAGAAGAGTAAAAATAGCCAGGTTGTTAAAAATGTAAAAAGGCATAAATGAATTCTCACCAGATGTCCTCTTCGATTGTCATTTTCATAAAATTATGGTTGTTAAACTTTTGCTTACCATAAAACACTAGAAATCAATACATGCTATGAATCACATATCTGGAGGTATTGCTCCCACCTCACCAGCGTCCTCTCTTCTTCACATTCTCCCATAATTTAAATGAAAAAGGACATTCTTATTTAAAATAGTAAACTGTGTATTAGTATGAAGAAAACTAACAAATACAGGCCAAGTAGAAGTCTGAACACCAAGCATTTATACATTTAGAGGCATCAAGAAAAAGAATATTTGAATCTACAAAATATTTTCTTCCTTTTCCAAAACAGAGTGAACTTGGAAAAACGCAGACGAAATGCAGATGAAAATGGAAGATGGCTCAACCACACACATTCCACTCCTTTTGATAACCCACGTTTCAGGCACTAGAAGCTTTCATTACCCTCTTTAATAGGATCGGCTTCAGTGCGTTCCTGCTGCCTAGGAAGCTGTTCTTGAGCTGCTACTCCCACCCATGTGTGGTGCAGGAGCCGGTACGCTTAGGGCAGCATATTGCAGCTGTCAGAGCAAGAGCCAAGGGGATGAGCCAGCTCCTGGCAGCGGGCCTGGCCCATGCCCACCTCCTGTGGGTGCATATCCTTTTCCCTGCTCAAGGCTCCCTGTATATGCAGATGCAGAAGCCAGTGGCTACCTGGCCCCCGAGGCACTTGCACACCAGCACACCTACCCTACTCCGTGCTCCCCCGCAGCTCTCAGCAGGTACCACCGTCCCTCACCAACTCACACATTCATGGGACAACTCTGAGGACTGTCCAGCCCTTGCCCACACACTTTATGGCTGTGGCATTATGCACTACATATACCATCACAGCATACCTTTAACCAAAAAGTGGTTATAAGGGTTATAAATACCAAAGGCACTCTGTAAATTAAAAAAGTAAATAATTTAATAAATTTTAACATACTGACTTTTTGGCAAGGAGCAAATGAGTGAAAACAACACATAAAATGTGTTTTCCTTATCCTGCTGGGCAGATTCAGGATGTTTTTATCTTAACATCAAAGCAGCTGTTTTTGGCACTTTCTCTACCTTCCAACCGTATCATTGTGTAACAGGTAACAGAAATGCCTCACAAGTTTTGCTGAATGCTGTACTAAATTATAATGTTTAAGTATCAAACCTATTTTAGGTTGTTCCCTTATTGTAAGATAAATGTAAAATAATTGTTTGAAAAGAAAAATGGGAATTATGCCACTTGCAATGGTAAGGGGTCCTGCACATGGGTTGACCTGCTTGCTGAATGTCATAGGAAGTTTGGGATGAAGATTTCTGCTGTCTGAAGAGGTGCTGTTCTTTAGTCACAAAAGTTGTTACAAGCAAGATAGCCAAGAAGAAAGATTTTTCAGCTTCCCTCTGAATGGCAAAAGGTTGAGTAGATTACTCAATATTTGTCAGACTTGAGGTGATTGCCTGTCACTACATATGGAAGTAAACAGTATTGACAGCTTTATAAGACCAAAATTCAAAGCCTGCAAGGATATGTATCTGCATTACAGAGTGCACTGCAAGGACCTTCTGTTTTAGGAACCTGTTGGGCTCAACTGTGAAGAGTAGAAAGACTGCAGACAACGGCACAAGAGCACCACAGGATAACACCTGCTGCACAGTTATGTCTGTGTTCTCCAACCCAATACCTAGCCCCACCAGAACACCTTAATGATGCACTCAACAGCTGCTGGCAATATCCTAAGTAATTCTCTGCTATGCTCTACCAACATATCAGCTCATTCTGAGCCAGTTTGGACATTTAACGTGAAGTTGTATACCTGTATAGAGATGTGACCTAAAAAGCTTAAAAAAATAAATGTCTTTTTTTTTGTTTGTTTTATTTTTCCTACATATCCTTATTCATCCTCAGAAAATCTCTGAGAAACTGATATTTATGAATAATCCCTTGTGCATTACTACTCTTTTCTTCTCCAGGCAAGGGTAGAAGCAGCTATAGGAGAAAAACACAAGGAGCATATATCCCCTTTGAAATCAGTGACCCTATTACTCATAGTCATCTGATCTACTGCAAACGCAGAGGGTGAAAAGCAGAACAGGAAGGATCAGAAACGCTTTGGCTAAGTAATCTGGTAAATCTGAAATTGAAGGGGTAAACTGGGTTTCAATTGGAAAAAGAGTAGAAGGTGGAGCTTGTTTGATTAAATAAAAGAGGACTATTGTCAGGTGAGTGCTTGGAGCTACTCAGCTGAAAGTAAACCAGAACCGGTAAGTGGACTTGTTAGAGAGTATCTTATAGACTGACACAAGAAGCAGCACAGGAAGCCTTGCAAGTAAAGCTGGAATTGAAGTGTGCTATAGATGAGGTAAATCAGACTGGTGAAAGAAGTGACAAAAAGAGATGGCGGAGAGCAAGGAGGAAACCAGGACTCTCCCAAACCAGTGGAATAAGCAGTATCAGCCAGGCACAGTTGCTCTGATTGCAGTGTTGGTTTCATTTCCCTCTAGAATGGGAAAGCATGCTTTTACTGCTGGTTACTCTAATAGCTCTTCAAAAAAAGGTTTCTAGTGGAGTTAAACATCCAAGCATGTCGCAGAAGCAAGTAGTGATGACATATAATACGTTCCAGATTCATACAGGAGGAATACCATGCATATACATGCACGTACATATATAGGTTTGTAGGGGAAAAGAGAACAACAAATAGAAAACACCTCATAAGTAGAGAAGTTGTTATTACCATCTCAGTTGGTTTTGGAACCTGAAGATGTCATTGCAGATTGTTTTTATACTAAAATAAATTGAGTTTAGACAATTAGCATGCACAAACACTGCAGCAGAACCATTCAACAATATGTTATTGTCTGAGCTACTTCAGTGTGAGCAGTTCTATTTTCATTTAGATAAATATGCATTTGATAACTGTAACTTACAGTAGTGTATCTGACTACTCAAGTACTTCCAACAACTAGACATTTATAGTATCTGCCTTGATAGCTTCTTACAATAGCATTTATGAGATCTCAATGTTATGAGAACATTGAGAGGGGTGTTGCTTTTTTATGGTTTTCCTTGTTCGTTTTTGTTTTTTAAATCTACAGTAGACTAGTAATACACCGTCATCCACAACAAATGTGGACAGTGCAGTGGATTACATCAACAGTAGGCTGAAAAATACTGGCGGCTAAGAAATGGCCTGCCAACTCAACTATAACCAAGAAATAGGCAACCTAATCATTGACCTCTGTACTTTTAATTAATAAATTATACAAGTCGGGGCGGGACGGGGGGAAGCAAAGCTTATTTAAGTCTACTCAGCAGAAGAATGCAGCTAATAGTCAAATATTTGTCTTCTTCCCATCACTTTTACCTAGAAATTTGGAAGTTTCAATAATATGGATGCTTTTATTTCTCATTTAGTATAGCCTTCAGTATGAACTTCCTCTAAGCATGGAAGTCAATGGAAAAATTCAGATCTTTCTGCTAATGTCATGACCTTTGTAAAACTAATGATTGTAAACATTGGTAAGCGATTTCTCTCTTCAGAATAACACACTAAGAGATAGGATCATTTGCTAGAATCTTAGAAAATGGTGCAAAATAATTGCAGGCTCATAAACCATCCAAATGCAAATACTAAACCATGAGAATATCCATATCTTGTCAGCCTTTGAACAGGCAGTGAGTAGTATCATTCTGCTTGTTTTAGAAAGAGAGACTACTTATGTTACCTTATCACTATAACAAGTCTCGTAATCTACTATATCTGTGTTATCATTTAACCTTCATTCCAAGTCATTAGCATGACTAAAACGACATGTAAGATTTTAAATACAGTATCATAAGCAATAATTTCAGGGACAAAATATCTATGACTTTAGAATTGTTTATTAGCTTAAAAGCAAAAAATAATTAATTGTTTAGTTATGTCAAAATAAACCTAAATCCCTGAAGATTTCTTTCCAACAAAAAAGCAGAACCCACCTACCTGCTTTTAACTGACAAGAGCTTTCATTACAGAGACAAAGGAAAATATAAATGCAAACCAAAATACATCCCACAAATCTTGCTTTGGAAAGTATTACTCAAAAAATAATACTCTGAAAAGGGAATTAAAGAATTTCCTGGGAATGGCAGGGACCTCAGTAAAGATATTATAATGTGGCATTTGATGTTCTAGAGGGATTTCAACAAGTTTTGCATGGTCAAATTCCATTAATAAGTTGGCTTCCTTCCAAGGCTGTGTGTGTCCCTCTCATCTGCCATCATGCCCTAACTGTAAGGAAACCTCACCTCACCTGCTCAGTCACATCTTAGCAATTTTAATTGCTTTTTCTTGCTCATTACAGTACCAAACAGGCTTAGAAAAATCCTAGTATCTTATAATGCAGATTATATGGGTTATGAGTAGAACAGTAACCATTTTGGTGCTGTTGTAAGAGGATTACAGAGTGTATCAGTGGGGAAATGCCATGTGGATGGATATTAATGATGATGTGAGGGGGAATAAGAGAGAATCAATGGAACTGGGTTTGGCAAGTAACTATTCAGGGAGAACCACTATTGCAAGTATTGTCACTACAGTGTTCTGTAATGGATGGGTTTTATTCTCCAGCTACACTAACATTTGAATTATAAATACGTGTTTACGATTCCTTTCATTTTGTAAAGCTTGAGTATGTGCAGACTTAGATTATAGCACATTCCAAGCAAGTCTGACTCACGGTTTTTAGCAGATGACCTTTAATTAGTGGGAAGATATTCTATCCATATCATATTCGTTCACTTGTCTTACTAGGCATTAGATGGCTGCTGTGAAGCATAAAGGATTTTTTTGTCCTAATCCCTGTGATGTGACATGATTAATGAGATGAAATTCCCATTTGGAGTTTCCTACCAATCAATAGGCAGATGGGCAGTAGTGGATGTCGAACAACAAGACAGCAGGAGTTGCTTAAGCTCTTGCTACTTTCATAGAGGAGAGACATAATTTAAAGGAACAGATAATATCCATTTTTTGTATTTCTCTTCTTCAATAATTGTTTCTTTGTTTTTAATGTTTTAATTTTTAGGCAAAAATGCTATCGCACGTATACATACCATATTAAGTTAAAATTAGTTACATTTGAAAATCTTATGGATGTCACTTATGCCAAGTGAGTATACAGCATTGGTATTGAAAAACCATTTGCAAAACGGGGAGTCTGATTTTTCTCCACATCCATACGGATATGAATACACAGATACATCAGAGAAGCCAACAGAATGACAAAATATTAGAATAAAGCAAATGTGAATATAAAATAAGCCAGTGATTTAAACCTTCTTTCAGGAACTTAAACATTCCACCTCCTGACCCCACTGTTTTTGATACCTAATAACTGACATATAAAATGAAGTAAAGGAATAATCTTCTATAGATTATTCTCAGCTGTGAAAAAAATTAAAGATTACAAAATCTGAAAAAAAATCGTGTGATTTTAAGACTTTAATTCTTCCCTTTCTTGCTAGTAGAATTTGTTTATAAATATGCATAACTTATTTTACTAAAGTCTATTATAAAATTTTACCTATACATGTCTCAAGGTTTAAAAAATGAACCAAATAGCTACAACAAAATGATAACCATAAGGACCAAAAGGCAAAATATGGCAGACTGGTGGATCTCTGTCAGCCAGATTGAATCTGAGGAAATAATGTGAGTTCCCTAACACTAGTAGCAACAGGTTTCAGGGGACTTCTTTCATAGCCCTCATGTTGATTCTTATTTTCTTATGGGCGATACTTTCCTGCTTCTTTTCAATAGGAGTATTGATATTTAGCCATTTTGTATGTGTAAATGATTTATCTTACATTTCCTTCTCATTGCCTTGCTCTCCCTCCCTCTCTCTCACAGACAAAGATGCACACAGAGTAAAATTCATAACACACACCTCCTAATGAACGAACTCCCACTGAGCACCAAAGTGCTTAATGATGCTCAGCAGGCAGAGATCTGCAGTTCCCCTATGTGAGCCAATATATAATCGCACCACAAGTTAAAATAATATTTAGGTTGCCAAGAGAAACACTGGAAATGTAAGACATGCTAGATCTAAATTTTTCCAAACTTTGTGTTCCTTTATGTGTTCATCCAACATCACTGAAAAAAAAAAAAGACAGGTACACTGCATAAAGTGTATAAAGTATATGTGATTATAAAATTCAAATCTCTTTGCAATACAGCCAACATAAATTTAAGCAAACTGCTTTAAATCAGCCTTCAGTAGTTGGCAATCTACTCTGTTTCAAACAGTTTTATATATGCAGTACACACTTGATATATTTATCTCATCTTCTTTTCCTTAGTAATGTCTGTAGACCAGATCCTGCAATTAATCAGCTCATTAAGTATAATCCCACCTGCATGAAGTTTACAATTATTAAATAAGCTTTTTGAAGTAGTCCTTTATTTAGGGGGTTCTTAAATTAGAACCGGCAGTAAGAAAACTGTTGTGATCCATTTACAAGTACTTTCTAGGACTGCTATTCAAACATACATCAATTCATCTTTGGAAGAATAAAGTAAGCAGGCCCTTAGACTGGATAGTGGTAAACCACAGCTTGTTCTCATCTGCTGGAGAGTTATGAAGATTTAGTTGACACAGGTGAGACACTGCAGGTCTCCCTTATGTCCTCAAGTAACTGGGGTTCTCTCCATTCTTCCCTGGATGGGAGTAGTTGATGAACATGTAAATGTGCGGACTATCCTGTTCTTTCTCAGATCCATCTCCTTGTGTCCCCTCAGTGTGAGGGATCCTGGAACAATTTGGTTTGGGTTTGTTTGGTCGTGGTTTTTGGGGTTTTTTTTTCAGGAGAAATTTATGTATACAGATGTGGTCTGAAGTAAGCTATGGATTTAGGATACAAAAGGGATTTACAGCCTGGTCTCCACCAGCTGACAGTGAGGCACCAAATTCTCACAACGATCACAGCTGGTGTCCAGCAACCAGAAGCAGTTTAGAGATGGGAACGTTCAATACCTTGCGGAATCTGCGAGAAAATGGGAAAGGCCAGGATGAGAAGAATGAAGAGTCCTGTAATAATTTGGCAAAACACCCATTGATTGAGACCAATCTCTGGCACTGCTATGGTCGCCTGCCAGTGATTTTTGCCCTTATGTGGAAAACCAAGGACACACCTGTAGCTACATTTATTTAAAGGAAAATATGTCGGGCTATTATGTGGCTCCTTTGTTCATAACATAGCATCTCTTCCTTATCTGCTCAGTGGGGGAACAACAACAGTGTCCCCTTTGGTTGGACTGTATCATTAAAGCAGACAGATGAGTACAATGTATAAAAACAGCTATGGACAGGGGTAGGTTAAGAATTGGACAGCAGAACATGCATGCTTACAGCCACATATGTGTACGTATAGCAAAGGAACTGATACTTTGTTAGGGGATTTAAGAGATTATTGGAATAGATGGCAGACAAGCAGTGAACAAGACATTTTAAGAGGTTTAGTTATATAGTACATCACACTCAACTGTGAGGTCTCTTGAAACCAGATAGCCAGGAGTAGTATTTTCAATTTTTTTCTTTGAAGTCATACTTCATGCTCAGGGGTTTTCTTCATGAAAAGACAGTAGTCACTAGTGTGTCAGTTTAGCAAAACAATTAAGCATACTAAAAGAACTTATTTACATGTTTTATTTATTTATGGTAAGGCTGAGTAATATGCATGACCACTTACTCTGATTTTTTTTTTTTTCGCTGTACTCTGGTGCAATGCACGTTTGCAAATTTTTTTACACATTTCTCTAGATTCTTGACCATGTGTGAGTATGCAGAAAGTTCTGAGAAAGTTCACGCTATGAATGTCTTACCACTTTCTAAGCATTAGTAATATTTTTCTGCTCTAAAAATTAAATCATTCAACTAAATGCTGCTAATTTTCTCCATTTCACGTTGATTTAGTTAAAATACTGCAAGAACCACACAGCTGAAGAACTGGATATAGTTAACTGCGAGCAAGGATGCTTTTTTGTTTCCCCAAGGAATGACATATTCAATTATATATTGGGGTCTGATTTCCTAAAAGGCTAAATTCAGGAAATACCGGGATTTCAGTTGTCTTTGTATTTGACCACAGTCAGAAGTTGGATGTGTTCCCAGAGCCAACAAATACTTCTACTGCATTTACCACCCAACCTTTTAAAATGCTCCATTTAATGCCAATGTTTATTATTTACCAAGTGCTCATTTTTGTGTAGCCTACAATTTTCACTGTGGTGAAGCATGCAAGCTTTACCACAAATGAATCAATCTTTTGTGTACTATTTTGTTTATTTGTTTATTGATTTGTTTATTTATTTTTTTTAATTAGGGGAGCTTGGGTTCAGTCATCCTTCTTCTGTTTCATGATCATTGTAACACTTAACAGAATAGAAAGCATAGTTTCCCCACTACTGACTACATAACAGGCAATGCTGATATTCTCATCGTAATGTAATTGTTCAGTACTCACATATGACAACATCTTGCAAAAAACCTTTGAGAAATTTATAAGCCTATCTGTTCTTTACAGATTATTTCACTTAAGTGCGGAGGATGGGTTTTAGGCATGTTCCAATGTGATAGATTTTTACCACAATGTAAAAAAAAGGTTTGGAAAGTGAAGTTCGTAATTATCCTACTGATAATTATACCTATAAAAATGTATTTCCATGTGGTAGATGGATTTGTTGAGAATGATAGTCCACTCTTATCTTAAAGAAGTGTCATGGAAGTATGTGAAGCTGAAAAGCCCAAGTTTGAATATTAATGACAATGCCTCAAGTTAAGATGAATATTTATTGCAAACAACTTCTGAGAGATGGGAGCAGTCTAAGCCCTGTCTCCTACATTTATTTATTTGTTTTCACCACAATATAGCTGGAAAATATTAAATATTTTAAGGTATTTCAGTAGGTAATATGAGTATTTTTGCTATGCAAAAATATTTGGCCATATAAAGATTTTGGTTTTCAAAAGGAAATGCAAGAAAGTTGCTTGAAAGAAACTTGCATTTATAAACATACACTTTTACTATAATAGGGGATAATGAAGGTAGTTGTAAGGGGGGAAATGGGCAATTGCTCTTAACTCCTGAACTATTAACACTTGTGCTGTGTGGAAGAAAGAATAAATAAGGTTTTGTTTTGAAGAAGCTACTTATGAGCTGGCAATTACAGCTACTGCCTCAGGCTCCTGAAGAAAAAAAAAAGCTTTCAAGTGCCAAACTCAGCTGAGGTTGTTGTATTAAAGAGGAGAACGTATTTCACAGGCAGAAACAGGCTTGCTCTGCGTCTGCTTAGCTAGATAATTATAAAAACATCTGAACATTTTTAGTACAATGCTGAACTGACTTAATACAGCCTTTTAAAAGCCAGGGTACGTTAGCTTGGGCCCAAGTGTTACCACTGAGGTGCAGAATGTACTGACCATGCTCATGTTGCTCTGCTTAGCTTGGAGCACGAGCAGAGCGAGACTCCTGCCAACAAAATCATATGCAGATACACTGATAGCCTGAGTGTGGTACAAACTGCTACTATGGTTTGCTTGCAGAGAGATGCAGGAAGCCTATCTGGTCCGCAAAGGTCCTGCTTACCTGCACTTACGAAAGGAAGTTTAAAATATCCATGTCTTTCTCAGCTTTTTGGATTGAGCCTATCTTTATACCTCAGCAGTGTCAAAGAGCTTGTGGCACATGCAATACTGGCAAAAAAAGAGTTCTTTTAGTCAATTTCACTTTGTTATGAAGAAGCAACTGCTTGTCTGTTCTCATTGACTAGCCAAGACCACTTGGTGCTGGGGAATATGAAGAGGAGCCCTCTATATTTCCCTACAGTGGCTTTTTAAGAAGAATTAGCATTAGCTGCCTTAGAATTCACAGAAATCCACCTCTGTTCTCTTATATGTTTATATAAAGCTACAGACATTCTTCAACTGTGGTTTATTGTCCAATAATCTTTCTGCAGACTCTGAGCCAAAGTCCACTGACTACTGCTTTTACTGGGTTTAAGTCATACAACCTGAGTTATCAGGAAAATGGCTCACCCTCAACCACTCATCAGTGAGCAATAAAGAAAAAAGTAGAAAGCTTCCAATGCATTCCGAAAACAGATATACCTATATAATCTATATATTAAATATCTATATCATTAGAGCAAACTTGGATTTTCTTTTCATTTTATAAGCCTTTCCATTTATAGTATCTGCGAGTGTATCAGTTTCCACATATTATGCTTCCATAGGGGCACTAAAATAGAAGTTTTTTAAAAATAACCACCTGAAGAGAGAGCACCACTGTATGTTTAGACATACAAATAGGTGTCTTGATTTTCAAGTGTACAAAGCATCCTTTGGCTCCCAATAAAATAAACACAAGGTATCAGTGATCAATGTTCTTAAAACTCAGATGGTCTTCAGTTATTGAAGAGACCAGCAAAGCAGCTGATGTGGAAATTCCTTCAAATTAAAAAAACTAATGTCTCTGTTCTGCTAAAAATGACAGATACCTAAGATTTGCTTGCATTACTGTCTTCTTACTCAAATATAGAATACTCTGCTTTAGATATCTAGTACTTCCCCTTCAAGCAGAGGCTTGACTGGAAGCCATAAAACCCCCATCCTATTTACTCTCTTTAACTTAGCCACTGAAGATCTGAAGAACCAGTAAGTTTCCCAGCTAAAAAAAACCCACCCTATTCCTTTAAAATGCAAGTTAATACCTTGGGCTTTATATTCCTCAACAACAAAAAACCCCCTCCTCCTTTGAAAAATGAGAAAAGACCTGTCAATGACCTGGAAAACTGGAAAACCTATTGTCTAGCAAAACCAGGCAACAGCAAAAGTTGAAATTGTGCACATCCAGCCAATTTCCCACCAGGCTTGCACACACACAGTTGCTAAAGCTCATTACAATGTAGCATAAATGGAGGTCTAATTAACATAAGAAACAGATCCAAAAGAAAATCCCATCAACATACGTGAAAACGAACCTGATGTGTTTGAAATTCAGCCAACTACAAATTAATTCAACATAGATTACATATACAGGGAGAAGGAGACTCCAGCAGAGTAACTGGCATTGTATTGGTATATATGCCAGAAAGATTCCCTCTTGCCCTGTATTCCCTCCCACATAGAAAGATGAATTATGTTTGTGCAGCACGTGTTACAGCAAGAAACTAAGCAGTGGTCGAACTCTTATTCTTAATCACTGTCATTTCCTTATAAATTAATTTGTGTTATGTCTCTTTCCCGATTGATTCTGGGCCATAACACTGTCTTGTAAAAGAATGAGGGTTCTTACTATTGCACATCTGTACTACCATTTAATGCTGATGGCCTTGATGCTAGTGTCCAGGCTGGTGCCACAGCAGTGTACGTGGTATTATGGGAATATCAGTGTGGTAGCAAGGAAGGATGTAAGGATGCCTGAAGTGTGTATAAAGTAAGAATAATCTGAGAAAAACTCTGTATTAGTGTGGCTATATACTCCAATATCCAAACTAGTTTTACAGTGAGCGTTGCTCTGTGCTATGCTGCTAACAACAGAGATAAGAGCAGATAAGAGCTGACTATAGGTATATCTACAAATTCTTACCTTGCACGTGACAGTCAACTGTGTGAAAGATGTTCTGACATAATCATAATGAAAGCTATTTTGGCTGCTGCTACAAACTCACAAGACTATGTTAACTCTTAAGAGTTTGTTTCTGTGACATTTATGTGAAATAAATACAGTAAGGCATGAATTCACAGAGCTCCAGTTATGCTACAGAATCACTGGCCAGGACTACCTTGACATAAACACTCTTACCTCATCATAAGTGTTCATATGAGCAATTGTAGAAAATTCACACTGTAGCCACTGACAGATTTGTTATGCCAAAGGCTTTCAGAAACATCATTTTATCTGCCAAGTACAACCAGGTGCAGAGTAGTCAATCACACTGGTTTGAGTACAGTGCAAGTACCTGAGCCATATCATTTAAACAAGGTAACTTTGAAATCCTGCCCCTAACTCAGCCTGCTGCTATGGGACCGAGCAGCAGATATTTGTGTCTTCATGCTGGAGGAAGAACCATTTTTCTTCTCTTTATTGCTATAGTCTCTAGATCTCAAATTATCTGAAATACTGTCTTAGTTAACTTCATATTGCTCTGCCCTTTAGGTCACAGCTGATGTCAGGGCCAGAATATCCTCTAAAACACTGGCAGATGTTTGTTTGAGTGGACTTTTATAGGTCTGAAGCCTCATTAGTTGTTTTCATGTCCTGAATACTAATTTAGCAGGGTGATTCTTCAGCTCTGGATCTGAATACTCAGGAAATTCTGATGAATTTCACTCTATGGGTACTAGTATTATTATTGTATTTAGAATAATATGGATTAATTTAATAAATACCTTTTATGCCAATAAACATTCTGTTTGAGTACAGCACATGATTAATGAAATCCCTACAGTAAGGCTAAGTATTTTAAGTCAAGATGTCCCAGTAAAAAATAAATTGTTGGGTCAAGTGGCAAATGAAAGATATTCAGGATTGGTAACACCTCATTAAAAACCATTTCAACTGCCCTAAGGCAAGATGTTAATACACAGTAATTGTCTACCCAGAGTGAATGTTTTTCCAGTTACATGAATAATGCAAAGTAACTGTTTAAATATGCTTGTTTATATCTTTAGCAGATTCACTATAGCTTCAAAATTAAAGACTAATTTTTTTAATGTTTTATGCTATCAGAAGTTCACAAATAGCAGAGAGAGAAGAATAAAACCACTCTCCTCTTCAAGTACAAAATTCCCTTGCAGAAAACAAAGTAAGAAAATAATTTAATTAGGATATCTGTGAATCCCAAGGAATTAGTAGTGCTGCTACATCTGCATTCATCTTGTTGCTCCAGTAAAACTGTAAACAAATAAGAGGACAAGTAAGTTAAGTAATTTAAACAGCGTGAGTGATGTCTATCGCGTTACCACAGAAAATTACAAAACGTTGTCCAATAGCCTATGTAAAGTTTTGTGTGTGTTCAGCATTTTAAACAAAGGCTATGAGTAAGTACTGGAACAAAAATGGTTTTTAATGCAGGTTAGCTCAAATTCTGGTGAATCTCAAGTACCCTCACAATCAGAAGGTAATCTCGTTCTTCAGTCTGCCTGTAGAAAAAAAGAATTCATGCAGCACTATCCTTAAAAATAAATAAATTATTATAATGCTGCTTTCATTATTCTGCTACATAGTGCATTCAATCTTCTAATTAAATGTTGATTGGCTCAATCCTACAGGCATTCTGTACTCTAGCGTGCCAATCCCAATCCCAGGGAGCATAAAAACTCCGGAGGCTGAACCTGAAGTTTCCTGAAGGCACTAATATGAGTATAAAAAAGATACTGGATTCCTTTGAAAAAAAAAAAAAAAGCAACTTCCCAAGCTGAGCTTGACTTGGTTGCATCAGGATTCCAGAACGCTGAGCAAATGAGTAGGAAGATTGCTGTATCAGACTGAGAAAACTTCAGTGAGAATCCTACTGAATAGTGAGTGATGTTTCAAACATTGACAACCTACATACGCTCAAAAAACCTGTAGAATTTTCCAAGGTAGAGATAATATGCAAAACTTGGGATATCTACAACACATTACAGTATGAGATAATGCTTTTAATATGCAGCATGCTGGGCATGCTTGTAATATCAAAGAAAACAGTATCATTTTCTAAATAAAATGTGATTTTGTCTAGATTTAAATATCTATTATGATGCATTGTGTTCATTTTATTGTGATTCTCAGCCTTTCATGTTTTAAAAATTAGTAATGGAGTTATGCTGACACCTGCAAAAAAATGTAGCAACAATGCAGACAAAAGACATAGAAGATACAGCACCAAAACAGAGTCTCAGAGGTGCAACAGGATTCAAAATTGCAAACAGAGCAGAACAGTTAAAACAAAATTAGACTAAGCCAGACAAGACTTAAATGTTTCATCATAAAGAGATATTCTGTAGGAGCAAATCTTGTGACAGATTTATCCATCACAAAATAATATTTTGATCATGTGTTTCAGACCATGAATGGCTGGAAAAAGGAAGTTTGCATTTCGATTTGGATTACTATTTTATAACAGATTACCCAAATTTTTGGAAAAGCTGGAGTTCTTGATGCTATTTCCTAAACTTGACACTTTACAAGATACTTTATGGAAGTAGATGTCTTGATATATACTTAACATTGAAAGAAATAGTTTGCAGCTTGGGCCAAGAAAATTTGTAGTTGTGTTATCTAAAATAATTTTTACAAAAATACTTTTGGCTGCAACCACTTGATCAATGATACGCAATTTTTGTATTCGAACGCTGACTGTAAACTGAAAACAAGATTTAGTGCTCCAGAATATTAGTCATATATGAAGATTTAATTTGTTATTCATGCCTAGTAGTTAGTCAATATTGCTTTCTTGAGTGTCCGCTTTACTGTAAATACCTTAAAGACATGATCTCTGTTTTGCAGTCTCGAATAAATATTCTGTTTCAGTTGAACAAGAACGTGTTACCACTGGATCAAGTTTTTCCATTAGTAAGAGACATAGGGTGACAAACATTAGCTCAAAGGCTTGTAATTCCCCAAAGCAGCCCACTCTTCAGAATTAAGTAAAATTTCCTGCTCATTTCTGGTAGTCTGTCCTGAAAGGTTTGTATTAATTAGCATATAAATATAATTTAAGTAACTGTAAATTGTCTCAGTAAAGAACCTTTTGTGTTCAGGAAAGACAATTTCCTCTAGTAACGACATTATCCTATCGACTTGTATGGGTTCTATAACAATAAGCCACAAGGGCATGAATCCATAGTGTGGTACATCGGGAATTTAAATATCTGTTGTGTTTGTGAACAAGCTGTTCTTTTAATTAGACTTTTTAAGCTATATATTTTCCCTGTCTCTATTCTGAATTTATGGTCTAATCAAATCAGGATAAGAAAAGAAACTATGAAGTTAGAGTAATGAAACTGATTAGCATTCAAAAAAGTGATGGGTTAAGGACATTACCACAAAGCACAGCAGAGAACGAGGGAGAAATATGCAGCCAAAGAGGACACTTGCTTCATCTCTAATGTGTTGTCTCTCCGCTTTTTAAGTTAGATCAGTCCGGATGATGCTTTACGTAAGTTTTTGACCTGTGTTCCACTAAAACTACAAAGGATAACAAGGGAACCCCAAGCTCAACTAGCAGATTCTTTGCTGTCATGAATGGCATAAGAGAAGCCATCCAGAGGGACCTGGACAGGCATGACAGGTGGGGCCATGCAAACCTCATGAAGTTCAACCAGGCCAAGTGCAAGGTCCTGCACCTAGGTTACTGCAATCCCAAGCACAAATACAGGCTGGGTGGAGAACGGATTGACAGAAGCCCTGAGAAGAACTCAGGGGTGTTGGTTGATGAGAAGCTCAACATGAACCAGCAGTGTGTGTTTGCAGCCCAGAAAGCCAACCATATTCTGCACTGCATCAAAAGAAGCGCGGCCAGCAGGTCAAGGGAAGTGATTCTATCCCTCTGCTCTTGTGAGACCCCACCTAGAGTACTGTGTCCATCTCTGGAGCCCTCAGCACAGGAAGGACATGGACCTGTTGGAACAAGTGGAGTGTAGCAATAGGATGAGGAGTAATGGTTCTAAACTGAAAGAGGGGAGATTTAGATTAGATATTAGGAAGAAATTCTTTACTGTGAGGGTGGTGAGACAATGGCCCAGGCTGCTCAGAGAAGCTGTGGATGCCCCATCCCTAGAAGTGTTCAAGACGAGGGCTGGGTGGGGCTTTCAGCAACCTGGTCCGGTGGGAGGTGTCGTTGCCCAGGGCAGGGGGGTTAGAATTAGATGATCTTTGAGGTCTCTTCCAACCCAAACCATTCTATGATTCTATGAATCACAGTATCAATCGGTTGCTTAAGTTACTGCTTCCAAAATAGACAAACGATGAAACACAATTCCATGTTTTATTGTGGAAAGGTCCTCCCTACTATTAATTTTCAGTGTCTTACTGCACAGCCACCTGTAACTGAAGGATTCCAAGCAGAAGTTGAAAGGAATAGCAAGTTGCTACTATTTCTTACTTTTCTGTGTGAATGGCATTTATATGTCTCAGTCATCAGTAATATTTTCAGCCTTCAAAGCTTGCACCAGACTATTAGTAATCTGGTGTTTCTAATAATAGTTTCTAATATGTTTACATTATGCTATTAAAGTTAGTGTGAGCCTTTCTCTTAATAAAACTCACTCCAAATCAATGTCTAGTAAAAGCACTGTCTTGACAATTATTAACTTGATTAAATTTCCTGCAAAATGTAATGAACTGAGATGATTTGCAGGACTCTGTTCAAAAGTGATTTTTCCCCCAAATACAACAACATTTAATTTTCATATTACTGTCATTTTTATAACAAGTAATAGTGATGTAAACATGACTAAATCTGTAATCTGGAAATCCCCTGACTGCCCAAACAGGTGATGCATGTCCTAGTAATAGTAGAGAAAACCATTTGAGTTTGCACAGATTTTTCAAAATACAGATATCAATGCTAGAAATAGATACCAGGTAAGTACTGCACAGTCTGAAACTCTCTGAAGAAATCAGGAGCAGTTGCGCTCTCTCTCTCCTATTGACGTGTTTCAGCCTTGATTTGAAAGATCTGTTTTTCAGACAAGCAAGGATAGTTCATACCTACCATACCCTTGGCCTTCCCTGCTGAGAATACCAACAAGAATGTCTCATCTCCATGTGATATTTAATCTAGACTGTAAGCCCCTCAGGGGCAGAGATCACATCTACTTGTCTGTAAAACCTAATGTGCACATATGGCAAAGAACAAATAGTAAAAGGGATCACAGGCAATAAGTGATGTTAAGTTTTGTTTACCTTTCCAACATGAGAATATATTTACACCACAATTACTTTCCAGAATACTTAAGCCTGATAAAGCCTGTGCAACTCCAGTCAAAATGCACATAAGAGTGATGTGACACCATTCAGTGTAGTAACATGAAGTTTTATTATCAGCCTTTCTGAAGCAAAAGTGTTTTGTTAATAGTGTTTGATGTTTAAAGGCTAGTTAGGAAGACTGAATCCTTCGTTTGATCCTAATGTATATCTGATGTGACAGCTGCTACCTGATTTAAGGAGAACTGGAGAAACTCCAAAAATGGTAACAGAATATAAAGTAAGGAATGACAGAAGTTTTCAGCTTTTCAACTTTTTTTCCTATATCTTTCCCCAGTCAAAAAGCAGCATATAGTAGCTGCACACTGTCAGCAATGCACTGCTGAGAATTGTTAATCTGTGAATAGGGATCTGAAAAGAATGATGTTACTCAGCAGTGTGCTAATCACCTGACCACGGCAGTTAAAAATGTCTTCAACACAACAAAAAACGTTCATTGCTAGCAGGCTATCATAGGGTAGGTTTGACTATTCTGTTTCCAACTGGAGGTTGTGCCAGAAAAAGCTAACGTTGCATCTTAAAAGTAATTTAAACAAGCAGCCTGCTTTGGCCAACATGACAATAATCTGAAATAATGCAGGTGAAAAGCTAAAAATTGCCTTCCAAACACGAACACCCTCTGTTGAAATCATAAAGTATGCACATGATCATTGGGTTAGAGCAGGGAGCCAGCTTTCTGCCAGAGCTGGCATAGGAGTGGAACATTATTTGGATTCAAAAACTATGTTAGATAGGACAACATTGTCTTTATGACTCATTTTTGTCAGACTGGATTCAAAACTTATACCAACAAATTTGACATTTCATACTGCTCTGCAGAAAGCAAGTAAAATGAGTCCATGTTTTAAAACAGCAGGGAAGCTTCCAGTGCTACAATTAACTGGTAACATATGCCACTGCTGCCAAGAGGATTTTTAATCTCTTTAAACATTAATGTAGCATTTTTGCTTCTGTCGCAATAAGGCAGCCATCTGTGTTTGAACCTGCTGGGAAACTGGGGATATGTTTACAGAGAGAGAAATAGAGAGAGGCAGAGAGGGAGGTAGACAGCCATGTTTCTAGACCCAGCATCAAAAATAACAATTCAAACCTTTTAAATAGTATTATTAAGGTGTCATATAGCGGTAGGATGATTGTTAAAATGCTCAGACTGCTCAATTTAAAACTGTACAAAAAAGTAACCCCCAACCCAGCACATATTCTTCTTATTTAATATACTTTTTTTTCTGCATAACTGTGAACACAATAAAGGATTTCATTACAGACTTATTTCCAGGAAAATACCAGTCTATGACTTTGGAACAAACTTCTTATATAATATCAAGCAACATTAAAAAGGTAAGAGTTCTGTAAATCCTTTCAGCATGAGCCTCCAATTCTGCATTTCTGTAAACACTGTATTCCAACATCAGCCTTTATTTGAATGGAGCACATCTTTCAAAGTAAATTCAATTCTTACAAAATGCAGGGCATTAAAAATTCTGTACGCCAAAGCATATCTTCTGTATTTGCCTCTACAATCTGAGGCTAGTCTGATAAAATATCATATAATCTGCCCATCATCTTCCTCTCCAAAGCTCAGTTGACCTTCCTTCTAGTCTTTCTCACACTACACTGGTACTAAGTAATGCTCTTTGGGCTGTAGCCGGGTTTCACAAACGCCATGTGGTAATCATGTCTGTCTGCCCTTTCCCTTCCTCCAAGCCCTGATACGGGTGAAGCTACTGGTAAATTCTAACTAAATATGAGCAACTTCAGAAAGAATAATTACTCTAGAGCTGTCAAGAAATGAAGAGATGGAAAGAAAGCCAAATTTTCCCACAGCAGGAATGTCTTCCACCAGAAATATCCAGGCAATCAAGGCATATAAGCACTCAGAAACAAGCACAGTCCCACTGAATCCCGCTCTGGTGTTAAAGGAAAATGTGTAGGAGTGGTGATATTCTGGAGCAGGAAGGACAGAGGAAGGAGAGAAACTTAAGTGCTGGGGGGTTACAGTAAGGAAGACAGCACTGGGTCAAAAACATATGAATCAGGCTCTCCAGACATGTTTTTAATCTAATTATTTTTTATTAGGAACTAACATCCTCTGAGAACCAGATGCGAAAACGCAAGCTCACAGCTACTGTCTACAAACATATAAAAGGCTACATCAGCCCTGCTTTTTTTCCTATGTTCTGTCTACACTCCTTGGGATGACATCTTCCAAAATGTGACCAAGTCTCAGGATTATGCAACGGATTTGTCCCAAGTGGCATGCACTTCACTCAAACCCTATCTTAAAAAACCATAACCATTGATCTCTCTTGCTTCTGGGAAGATCCCAAAGCAGTTCACAGCTGCTCAGATGATCACTGCTGGCTCCAGAGCCAATGCACCCTCAATAGCACAAGCCAGCTGGACCCCACCAAGGCCAGCTGCCCCACTGAGCACTACGTGGGACAAGTAGCCACAAAAATAACTAGTTAAAATGGCATGAAAAACATCCCAAACCTAGGATGTATTCCTGGTAAAATGCCACCCTGCCACAGATTACTGTAGTCTTTATGACGTCACACAGTTAGCATTTTTAATTTGGTGGACTCACTTGTTAAGTGCTGACATCCAGCATCTTTTGACGAAGCTGCAGTTGCTCAGCAGTTTAACAATGTAGCCACACATATTTGGGCCCATTTGTTTTTCCTGCCTACAGCAATTCAGGTGGGAGATTTTAAAGAATTTAAGTATGCTTTTTGCTGTTGGGTTATTGCTGGTTGCTGTGGATATATTGACTAATGGACAGAAAGGGGATACAGGAGTGGTCTACTGTGTTATTAAGAATTGTCAAGCAGGAGATAAACCCTCTTTTAAATGGGTATGTGCATAGGTTAAAATATATCAGCATGGATTTAGACACAACTGTATAAACCCTGGAGTGGTAATTTTGGCTACAGTTCCTAATTTAGTTTAAATGTAAAATGGCAATAAATAATAGTTATTTCTCAC
Organism: Limnodromus scolopaceus; assembly: GCA_028565335.1. Classification (NCBI taxonomy): domain Eukaryota; kingdom Metazoa; phylum Chordata; class Aves; order Charadriiformes; family Scolopacidae; genus Limnodromus; species Limnodromus scolopaceus. The sequence goes on from JAOXNO010000063.1 coordinate 15,833,925, forward strand.
ACAGACAATTAAGTACCTAATATTTATAAAATACTATGTAACACAGACCTCTAAAGCCTGGGAAAAACCCTATACTGACTTTTTTCGTGATTTATAACATCCTATATATTTCCTGTTACATCCCATATACTACCAAATCGAAGAAAACCTATATGAAAAGAATGTCTTTCTTTCGCATAATACTTGTTTCAATTTTATCTCTTTTTGTTTAAAACTAGCCTATTCTGAGCACCTTCTTAGCTTTCCTGAACTTGAAACTGGCACGTACTACCTTGTATCTTTATTATCCATTGAACTCAACCATTAAAAGATAAATGTAATGTTATGACAAACTACTTCACCTGCCAACAGTTAAGCTCTAACTAAAACTGTGAGTTGCTGGTTTTTGAATCACTAAATATGCACTTTAGTCTTTAAGAGTTTCCTACCTTTTTTGCCATTATACTTCAAAAATATTTTTACCACAAACCAGTTCTCCGAGAACAAAGGTAATCCTGACAGACAAAAATAACAGCAAGACTACTGAGAGAAACCAAAAAGGAGGACTAGCAAAATTTCTGACAATAACAGTATTTATAAGCCACCTGCACAGAAGCAGCGTAATTTGTCCAGGTGACTCATCACTGTGTTTTTTAAACCATTTTTTCTAGCTATTTTTGAATATTTGGGGTTCCAGCTAGATTTCAGCTTTACAATGACATATTGTGATTGCCTTTCTGCGAGGTGCCAGTGAATGTTGTCAAATATAAAGCAACACAATGGCTGGCACTGTAATAATGTTGCTTTATTTTTTTTCTTTTTGAATTTTTCAGCCTTGAGTAAACTGACCTCCATTTGATTGGGAATGTCAACAGAAATGTTAAATAAATCATTGTATCAGCTTTTTAAAGGTGTAAAAATTAATTTAAACTTGAAAATTTGGACTCAGTAAGTTGCTGATCTTTTACAGAATAGAACATTACAGGTGTTCATAACTACTGTCCCTGAAGGCCAATCTCAGTTACATGGCTTTCTCTCAATTAAATCCGAGTTATTTGATAATTTGTCAAATTGAATGAGTCAATTTCCAACAGTCTACTTTATCAACTGTTAAATATATCTCTGAATATCTTAGTTTGTTGAATACCCCAGATTTGTTATTATTGCTTAGAAAGATAACAATGAATGCATCTACTGGCGCATGTGTTTTTCTGTTTCAGTTCTACTTTTGCCTTGTCCCAATCAACATTTAAGCTTCCTGGGTGCAAACAAAGACAGTTCAAACAGCCCAGCCAGTCCTTATTATAATAATAAACCAGAAACAGAATCAAGATTTTCAAAGATGGATTTAACCACCTCTACTTAATTTTCTTTAAAATCTTCATTCCACTTGGTGAGTTAAACCACCACATGCAGTTCTCACATTACACAGAATGAGGCTCACTTCTTCAACTTAAATACACTTCCACACTCGAATAGACAGGATGATTTAGAAGGATAGCAATGTTTAATAGGTATAGATACTGTTAAACACAATCATGAGTATAACTAACAGTGTGAATATACTTAAATGATTCAAGATACAGTTCCTATTCATTTTTATGCCAGAACTATCAGACTTGAATAAGTAAAAGACAAAACCAGTACTAGAACCGCAGCACTAGAGCTCACAGACACATTCATTATCTTTATCTTAGCACTCCAGTATGTGTGGGTTTTGGGTGGGTTTTTTTGGTCAATGCTGTCTTCCAAAAACTAGTGTTGTTGACTCAAATATGATTACTGATCTTCTGACTGGAAGTTTACTACTGCCTTCTCACAGAACAGAACATACAATCTTATCTCATGCAGGACACTTATCAGCTGCTACAAATGTCCTGTTCAAAATCATGTCATGACCAAATTCAAAGTCCATTTCCTCTGTCATCAGTTCTCTACCATTGTCGGAACTTTCCTTATGCACAAATCAAACTGATTTTCCTCCTCTCTCTGGATCAATTTCCTTCCACAATAAAAATCAATTCTCAGTCACTGTGTCCTCCACAGTCAAAGTCAATTCCCCTCACGCTGACATACATATTCAAATATCTCCCCCTGTAACTCAACGCTACTTAGTGCATGCACCATCAGCATCAATTCAACCCACAATCAAGTCTTTATGAATTGATTTGGTTTACCCACAGCCAAACAAAATTAATCCCCACTCAAACTTGCTGGATCAATTTCCCCATCCTGGCTGAAATCTGTTTCCCCTCACTGACCACTCTGTTCCTCACTTGATCACACAGAAACGCAGTTCTACACTGACTTTTGCCCTTCAGAAACTCTGGTCTCCTCCCATTAGCACGTCCTTTCAAGTTTTTATTCCAGCTTTCCCCTTTCTTATTCCTTGCTCACAACTGGTAGAAGTCCCAGAATACATATTCCATTCGCCTATTCCTTTGTTTCACACCTCTGTCTGAGGTGTCTTACAAGGTGTTCCTTACTAATTCAGCTTTCCCTAATTTTCATACATCTGTTTTTCTTCACCGTGGCTTCTTCATCCCTCACATTAACACTCCATTAGTCCTCCTTTTCCTTAAAGCATCTAGTATTATTTCACAGAGCATAGATCTTACCATGTTGGCTCCAGTAAGTGTCTAAAGCTTGGACTGATAGTTGCTAAGGCATTAGGGGCCTCTTCTGGACATGTAGGAAAAATAACAATCCATCCCTCTTAAGAAATTATTTCAGCAACAGATCCCAATGGCACCATCACGCCTACACATGAGACAGTCCACTGACAGGTGGAGCAAGAGTAGCCACATTTCACTTCTACAGAATTGCAGAAGGCCTACTAGGGGTAACAGTTAGGGAAGATAATTTCAATTATAGAAAACCCCAGAATATTCCTTAAAACCCCTTAAACAGCTTTTATTTTGCTGTTGGAACATGATAAGACATGGCAGGCATAGGAAGAAAAGTTTCAAATTTACATATTATGCCTTTGTAAAATAGTCTCATTGAGTCTCTCAGAGTTTGAAAAAGAATATTTTTGTAAGTGGCATTTTTTAATTTTCTCAACATACATTTAGCACAATCCCATTTCACTTTACTCTGTTTCAACTATAAAGAAGAACATTTTCAAACTCTGCCCACAGTGTCATCTTCTTAGTACCAATTACTACTATCTTGGAAAGCAATTCCAAAACATAAGTGGTGACAGAATAAAATTAAAAAGGATGTGTCACGGAGTTCTAGTCACATGAAGTTTTAAACCTATTTACGTACAGGAATGTATTTCATTTAGAACTGTAGGATGTTCTTAATATCTGGAATATTTTCCTTTAAAAAAAACCTATGTAGTGGTACACTAAGTTTAGTTAAATATAAGTTGAAATACTGCATTGGATCAAGGCATTAATTCTACCTGTCCCTTTTCTTCACTTTTATTTTCCCTTTTTATTCCCTTCTTATTCACTTATTTTGCTCAAGGTGCTAGTACTTTCTTACACACTGATCTTTTAAGATTTCAATACATAGCTCTTGGAAACATATTCCAGTTGATGGAAACTGTCACAATTCCATTAACTATCTTCTCTGAACATCTCAGACCCAATCCTTCCCCCTAAAAAATATTTGTGGGATGTCAATTTTTAAAAAAATTTTTACAGATGGACTCTAAAGAAAACCCACCCACTCATCATATGTCTCTCATGGTGTTTTTATACCTTTTTGTGGATTTTCTTCTAGTCTTTTCTGATTACGTTTTGAGAATAATTGTTCTATAGCTCAAGAAGAAAGAAAAATGAAAACATAAGCAAATATTCTAAATAACATCCACCCTGAGTTTCACTACCATTCAGCTTTTGAATAAGACTTCAGCTGGAGTTAGATAGATATGATAGAAAAGCGCATGCAGAAAACAAATGAGATCAACATTCAAGTTTTGGTGTGAAAATATTAGATGTCATATCCAGAATATCTAAAATAAATTATAAGGTCTGATGACATTCACCTTGAACTTTATTCCAATGCATAGAAATGGAAAACCTGCAACTGACTTGGCTAGACTGTGTTAATGTGTTAACGTAACTTGATTCAAATTTTTTTTTGACAAACGCATAATTATACTGATCACAGAATTATATCTCAGTCACTTCCACAATCCTGGTCTATTTGACACAAACTTCAGAAGACTTTGCTCTTGCTAGCATAAAAAAAAAAAGGCTTTCACCTTTATTTTTCTTCCTCAAAATGAAATTTACATGGTTTTTGGAGGAAGTATCTTTATTCATTCATGATTGTCTTTAGCTATCGCTTCTACCAGCAGTTAAAAATTGTAATAATTTAGACGTGGTCTGTTTGTATGGAAATTCAGTGCAAAAAAGGGAAAACCTTTCAACAATCATCGTAAGCGCAAACAACAAAACAAAACAGTTATTTTGTTGGCCTAGCACTAGTCATGGCTGAGTGCTTTCCTGGAAACCTGCTGTATGAGGGTTCCAGTTCCACCCTCTTCATAAATGTATTAGTACCTATTGTTTTAGCACCAGGTGCACATGTTTGTCTACAAATTATTTTCCTTCTGAAGGCCAAAGAACAAAAGCCAAAAAACCCTAAATTGGAAAATAACCTCATCCAAGCTCATATACAGGAAATCCAACACTCTCAGTTATATCATTCCAAAAAACCATGAAGACAACACAAGGAAACTGCTATATGTGCATTATGGAGAGAAAAAAAGGACAATATTTACTCAAGAAAACTTATACAGACTCACCGAGAGATTAGGGGAAGAAATGTTCTTTCCCTTTACAGCAAGCCAGTGTAAGTCTCTTATGAGCCACACTGCCAAAAGATGCAGGGTACACAGAAGTAAGGGACTCATTTCTGACAGCAGTTTCACCTGGGAAAACTCCTGCAAAGCTTAGTGTGACCCTGGAGCTGCCAGCACTTATGGGGACATTCTCATTGCACTGAGAGGCCTCATGAAAGCTGATGTAGCCCCCAGTGTGTTCTCAGCCACTGTCCTTCCTTCATACAATAACCAGTAGTAAAGTATCTTCTGCCTTGCCTTGTGACTTCTGAATACATTACTTATTTAGGTTGAGATACATCTGGTTACCCATTTTCTTCTCAAGTACCAAGTCTAATGCTGTCTTTGATTTCAATAACAGTTTGATCTCATTATTTAGCAATAAGATAAAAATCTGAAGCCTATTTTATCACTCATTTTGTCACAGGTCTTGCTGTACAGTCAGAAAATTGAAATTACTGTGTCAAGTGACTGTGCATAAAATGCTGATGCTTTGGTTTTGCCATTTTCTTTTTTCCTCTCCAAAGTCTTGGCTGAAAGACTGCACAGCTCAACTGTTGTACCCATGTAAAAAAGGATCAGATTCATAAGAAGAAATAGATAAGTGGCATTAAAAATGTGAAAATACTTTAAATTTTACAGGATTTTTTTACTATGATCTCAATCCTGCATTTCAAATTAAATAAATCCTTGCAGCTCCTTGTGATTACACATTGTAATGACAAACAATGGATACAGTGATCTGAAGCAGTTTTGGAAAACATCACACAGCAAATCTACAGCAGATCTCTGTGCCTTAAGTGTTAATTGTCAAAAGCTATAGAGAAATCCAGCCAGGTATTACCAGCTTTCTATAACTCTGGTTTTCCAATTTTGAATTATTTTAAAGAAAACAAAATATTCAGATAGATTTTTGACAACTTACATAGAGTCACCTAACAGTAGAAATTAATCCTCTTACACTGATAGTACAACCTGCAGCACCAGTGCTATTAAGAAGCAGGTATTAGTCAGGATATAACCAAATTAAGATTTCAGTTTAAGCTTTCATATTTAGAGATCTTTAAAGATCTGACAGTGCTACTCCTGCAACAAAAAACTATGAAGAGATGCAAGGTAATTATACGCACCATAAGAATTTGGGAAGGGAGGGACTTATCCTAACAGATCAGTACAATGTTCAAATCTACTGAGTAAAATCACTCTTCCATAGGGAAGTATTAAATTTAGAAAGGCCATTTCAGTCCTATACAAAGTTAAAAGAATACATTACTTTTGCCTATAACCTCTTTTTGCTTAAGATCACATAGATAATTTCAACAGCTCAAAAGAGGAAAACAATGTGTTACAATTGCTAATAGCCGTTTCCACAAACACAGTTCGCTGATTTCTACGTTAAACACTTCTTAGAAACCCTCCTTCCTGTCAAGAAGCATAGGCATGGGCTTAGTATTCAGGGGTACAGGTACCTACAACTTGTGCATTTGATTAGCTTTCACTGAAATATGCTGCTTGGCTCAGTAATGACAGTTCACAAATAGACACCTAGAGAGTCATAAAAGCTCTAAGCCACATTGGCAATGTTCATATCTGAGGCAGTGACAGAAAAGTCATCGGGTGGAATAAAAGGGGGAAAGACACTTGGGAGCCTGTAGACGAGTTTGTGCTCAGGGAAAACACAAGAAGAAAGGAATGGGAAAGAGGAGTTTCTTGAGAAGGGCAAGTGGCTTTAAAAGTGGAATGTTTTCACTTATATTTTTACCCATCCTGGTTCAGTGTGTCACCGGTCACTCAGCATACAGGACCATCTCTCCTGTTAAGAACCTCTGAGCACTTTCTCCTTCCATGATAAAGCTCTCTGTCCAAAAGTCCCATTCCAGTCTCAAAAAAGTAGTCCTAGGTAGGTCTGTGGGTAAAAAAGGTGGATGTTTACTCTGCGTGCACTTTGAACCACCTTGTGTATAGGAACGAATGAAGCAGAGTAAGGAAAAGGTAATAAAAGTCACAGTGAGAAGGCCCATAGTCAGACAGTCTCTTCCTCTAGAGGTTGACTATTGGGTTTAAATGAGTAAGTGAATCCTAGCTGTCAATAACAAGTAATTTTCTTCTTTGTTATATGTAAAACAGAAAATAAGAATATTTTATTGACTTCCTAAGTAAAATGATTATGTGAAAAAATTAATGCAGAAAAAGGTAGGCTCCAGAAATGTCTTGTACTTGTTGGCTGGAGGAAATAGCGGAGCAGGGGAGCATTGCAAACTCACCTGAAGCGCAGCAGCAGAAAGCATGAAATGAAGCCAAATCAATTATGCATATGTAAACTGCTGCTACCAGGGAGGATGCAAGTTACTCACCTGTATATTTGACTTTCCAAACTATTAAGGAATGTTGGGAATGGAAGTAATTGGTCTTCAGGGTGATGGGATCAGGTTAGTAACTAGGAATCCAGGTGGGAGCAGAAGGGAGACAGGAACACTTTTCTGCTTTTAGAGGGAGTTTTGTCCCCTATAAAAACAGCAGTAGAAGTAACAGCAGGTGAAAGGAAAAACCTGAGAAATAAGATACGATTCCAGAGTTTGACACAGATGGAGGCAGTTGTCTTTTCTCCAGTCCCTTAAGCCTCACATCAGAGGAAGATAGTACTATGCCAGTTGTGGAAGGCAAAGGAAGGGCAGCAGCTGTCTATTGTGTAGAAACAAGAGAGGAACGACGGCCAGCCCTGCATAGGTTCTCAGGTGAGGTGAGCTAATCAAGCTGCTGCACAAGTGCTGCCCCCCCTTGCTGCCAGGTACGTGCCACCCCCTCCGCCAGCCCGCTGGCTCAAGACTAGCCCCTGCTGTTCGTACAAACAAACAGTAATTGTGCAATTGTGAGAGAGAAAGCAGACTCTAAGTGCAATTCCTAATTGCCTTTCAGAGGCCATTTCAGTTTAGTTTAGGAATTAGCGTCTGTTACTCATCATCTCTATAATGACATAAAAGTAAAGAAAAGAAAGAAAACTTAAGAAACTAACTTGCTACATTCTCAATCTATTTGTATTTCTGTACTATGATCTGGCTCTTAAATATTTAACTTAGATGTACTTCCGAAAAAATTTACTTTTTTTTTCCTACTATAGTCACTTTCCAGTGACTATAACTGTGCCAATACATGTTATTTTCAACCATTTTCAGTATCACATTTTCCTCTCTTAATATTTTTTTTCAGGTATTGTTGTTGGTTCAATTTTCCACAGCTCAAAGGAGTGTGGAAATTTCATATTCCATTCAGCACTTTCTCATGAGATATGAAAAGAGTATTCATAGAAAGCAGTTGTATTTGGGTTTAACATTGTTAGCATTTCCTCTCATGAGGGATATTAAATAATTTCATGCACAACTGCTCAAAATATTTTTTAAACTTCTGTAAACATAAGATTGCCAAAATCTAACATATGTTATGTGGTATTTAATCCTCAAGAGGAACTGAAGGAACAAAACACTTCTGCTAAAGTAATTAATAAGCACCAATACAGATACCTAGAAGCTGTTCCATCAAAATGAATCATATCCTCCTGCAAGTCACACCCAATATTTAGCAGTCTAAAAAAGAAAATTCAATACACAAGAATGCTGGCTAAAATGAGTGCTGAAATCTTATGTATCGAGATCAAATCACCAAAGCTGTGCTACCTTCTGGTGCTCCTGAATTAGGAAAAATAGGGAAGTTATTTGTAGAAAATTAACTTTGCCTATGAGAAATCTGTTTTGGCACAGCATACGAATCCCGTGGGGACTGGCGATCAAGGTTAAAGTGTATGCTAATGAGTTATTGAAAGTAAATTAAAAACCAGGAGAGTTCCCTAACTCTATTACATTCAAAAAGGTATTTTTAGTAGCCACTTACGGAAATGACAGACAAGTCTTATTTTTTGTTTTACTGCAATTTATGGTTTGCAAGATTCTCTGTTAAGTGAACCCCATTATAATACTTCATAAGTATTACAGTACTTCACATATTTATTCCTAATATTTATTAAGCAAAAATAGAAATGGCTGATAATGAAGTTAGGAGAATAAGCACAGGCCATGTGTGAATCTTTTTAATCAACATAGACTTCCTCAGGGTGCAACAAAAAGTTAGAGCTCTTTCTATCAGTTCAGTGGAAAAGTTCTTGCTCATAGTTACTGGACAATGCTGTTTGTTTAGGGTTACAGGAAAATGCTTCCAGTTCAGGATCCACAGCCTCAAACCTTCTCCTTTCACCTTTCACTCCTTTCCCTTCAATGTGCTAAATAGTGTTTCCTCTATAATACCTTTGTGAAGATGCTGTTGGTGTTAGTGAGAATGCCCCCTTGCGTACTAGGCAGACCACTTATCAAAGAAGAGACCAGAATCAATTTGCTTGTTAGGGTTGAAAATCGCATCTGCTAGCCTTGGGACACTGCTCCACCTGGCCTCAAAGGAGAAAGGGAAAAGGTATTTTCTCTTCCTTCTTTCAAGTATAACAGCACAGAGGAAATAATTTAAAATTCAATGAACCAGAGAAGGAATATAGGGAGAGTCTGCATCTTAACTGATGAGGTATTTCATTGGATTGCCACTGCTATTCCTCAAGTTAGAACAGCTTAACTGTTTTATCCTGTACTGAATGAGCGCCTAAAGTAAAAAATAAAAATCAACTTTTGAGTCTGTATTTGAATCATGGACAACTCCATAGGTGGTGTCACCAGGGCTACAAACTCATACTCCTTCATTGTCTTAATATTCCCCATATTTTTTTTTTTATTATTTACCATATGAAAGTTTTACACATAAAATCTTAGTTTATATATATTAATATTTTAATTTTCACCATTTAAAATAATTTAATTTTTTAGGAATGATTTGGATTTTGTTCTGTGTTTCATTTTAAAGTAATCTTTACAGTAATCTTTATTGAAAGGTAATTCCAAATAAGACATTTATTTTTGTTAATTCTTGGTTTTATTTTTTATAATCCTCTTGATACTGAAGATAGAAGTTTCAATGGTTTAAGATTTTAGTAATAAAATCCAAGGCCTCAGTAAAATAAAATGCCTATATTTCTTCATCTTCACAGGATAAAGAATGGAAACTTCCTGCTTACGGCTTTAAATGCTGTCCAGGTCAATTGCCATGTAAAAGGCATTATCATAATTAAATAATGCAGGTCTTATCATTCAATTCCAAAAAGTTATTTCATTCAGTTCCATTATTTGGTCCTTGTTTTGGTAACCTGAATGCAATAGAAGTAACACAGAAATTGAAACTTCTTTTTCCTTTACAGAAGGTTCCCCCGATTCAGTACTGAGAAAATTAGTTGAACTGCGTAACTAACTGTCGCTGCTTTTTTCATATCTGCTTCTGCTGTGGAAATGTTCTGTACACTTTTGCAAAAATAATACATTAATTTACATTAATGACATAACTACGGTATTATTACATGATTCTTCCCACAGGATCCTGCACAGGATCTATCCTCGTGGATCAAAGCCAGCACTCCTCTAGCTGGAGTTTCACTGCTTGCTCTAGGGCACGATTTAGCTCACTCAATAGAAATAAGTATGATTTATTTATTTTTATTCTTAGTTGAAGAGGCTCTTAAATATCTTGACCACAAAGCAAAATAAAGTGGCCATGAAATTTTGACTCATCAGTGGATGAGGTGCACATTAACCTAAGATGCCTGTGATTAAACAGGCTGAGGCCAGAGCAAGCTGAATTAAATAGATGGAAGAATTTAAGAATCAGATTAAAGAACAGGAGATGAAAACTCCATGATGCTGAACCCTTTATTTAACAGAGTATTTATAAAACAGGTGTTTGTTCAACAGATAGGATTTTTGTATCTTCTACACAGGATGTGGTTCTGCAAAGTACTGTTTTGAAGGTTTTAGAGATCAAAACACACTTTTTAATAGAAAAAAGAAGTAGGAACTGCCTAGGTAGGCTCCCTTTCAACTACCTCACAAATTTACGTTTTCACTAAACATAAAACTTCTTATAACATTGCATTTTTATAGATGCTCTTCTTATTTTTTTCTTATTTTGGAAACAACCCAGCTCTTCCCCCAACACCAAGACTTTCGGATCCACCGATCAACTTCAATTCGCCAAGCAGTAGAGGTCTCAAAGATACAAAGCTCAAGAACTATGAAAATCACCAGCTCAAGAGGAAAACCACTGTCACTACAGAAGGAAAGCTTGAGAGTTCAATATTATAGTTCTGTTTCACCAAACAGTGTATTTTATCTGTCCAGTGAACACATGCCAGCTGCTCACCCACTGCAGCATGGTAGTGCTTTCTCCAGCCAATAGCTAGAGGCTGTTGGAGCTTGCTGACACCATCTCATGGGCTGGTGGGCAAAGAAGTACTGGGCACAAGGGAAACTCTGATTCCAGGTCTTCTGTTTTGTGAACATGATGTGAATGTAAGACACACATTTGCAAGAAATCAGGCTTCCTTGTTTCACAAGGTATCCTTCTACTTTGTCATCACATAACACTTCTTTGTTTGTCACAGAGCTGAAGCTGAAATAGTGAAAAAACAGGTTCTGAAAGAAGCTGCACTGAGAACTTTGCATTTTTCACAGCTCAGCAAACACTGGCATGGAACAAGCTCTGCTAACATGGGCCACATATTTGTGCTGAAAATAACACTTAGCTGTAGACATACACATCAAGACAGAGATGCAAAAAATTCCAAATATTTTTCCACATAAATTCAGAATGACAAAATATCATCTGCTAACACAAAGCAGAATAAAAAGTACAAAATCTCATTTTGCTAGGTATTTAAGCTCAGTAACTATCTAAATGAAAGGGCATTTTGACTCCCCAGTTTTAAGAAACCAGAATTTATAGCAGTATAGTAGGAGTCTTCAATGTCAAAGGGTATATAGTCTGCTTGCTGCAATATAATCTGACATGATAAATCATGTACAAGCAGCCAGCAGTGCTGCTATCATGAATTTGTAGGAGAATAGAAAATTATTTTTACAAAATATTAATTAAACTATATAGCAATTTTCATTTTTTATGTCTTATGTTTTACTGTTTTGTTTTTCCTTGACAATAAACAATCTTTAAAAAAAAGCTCTTTCTCTTTCTTATCTCTCCTCCAACAAACGTTATGCCACAGAGAAAAGACTGCTAATAGAAAAGGTTTAGAGAGAGCAGGTAGAGGCTTTCTTTGGGTCTATTCCAGTACCATTTAAAAAAGATTTTCATGAAGTAGGAAAGAAAAAGTGACACTTATTCAGTCTTTTTTGTTGTTGTTACGAAAAGACACATGCATAATATTGCTGAGGATGACAGCAGAGTATCAAAGCTTTCAGAAACCCTTAATCTGCTGCTTGCTCTATTTGTATTTCACCTGAAGGAAGAAATAATTAGAAGATTGACAAAAAAAGTTATTGAATTTGTTTAGTGCTAAATCCTGCAAATATGTTAGGATGATTGAAAGCTATAAAGAACCAGAATCTCCATAAAAACAGTGACGTAATACAGGAGCATCTGAAAGATATGTTTTACAAGATACAAAAGCAGATCCTAAAACAGCCTAGTCCATGATTGAAGGAGTGGGAGGGAATTTGAGTCTAGTATGTAAAGTCTTCAACACGAGCTTTCATGAGCAATACAGACTAATAAAACTGCAATGAATACTAATTAAAATGGGAAAAATATACAGTGCATTCATCAAAGCAAAGCAGCTGAAAATCACCTTACTCTCAGATAAGATGGGATACAGAGAATCAGAGTGAATTTCATTACTTACAATACTAACTTTCAGTTGTACTGCCAGAATTGGCTTTCAAGGTGCTGCAGATGAAATGCTGATTTCCCCCCCAACTTATACAGTGTGCCCTAAGAAGGCTGACTTCAATCCATTGCTGTGAGAGTGAATTTTTTGCAACTCAAGAAAAAAAAGTGGCCATTGCTTCTTACCTTATTCTAAGACCTCATACCAGAATAAGTATTAGTGATTCTTTCTTTTTTCCATTATTATTTTAATTTTTCAGATGGCATCATGGCATGGCACTTTATATTGCTATGTTATAGTTTGTGTTCTTGGTCATTTATAAAGAGGTATTTTAAATTTCTCTTTATGATGATCTTTTGGTGAATTTAGATTACTTCTATCCATATTATTTGTTCAATGAAATGAGGGTAGACAAAGCTAGAGATAGTTACAAAGTTGGGAATAGGAACAAATCTCAAGGGATGAACTTGATCCGTTCCCACTGTATTAAATAGACTTTGCTACTGACTTAATTAAGTGGCTCTGAATATGGGGAAAAGGTTGCCTATCAGTCTTCTAGAAAAGTTTCTCCCCATCTACTTTTTTTATTGCACTTCTTGTGTGTATTTAAAGAGAGTTAGAAATTCTATGCATTCAGAAAAAGAATGAAAAGCTGTGCTTGTTACCTGTTGCAATTGACTACATGTAATTGCTAAAACTATTATTTTTTTTGTTGATATCTGTTAAATGCTGGTATTTATGATATGTGTAGCCCTCTTATTTGACACTCTTTAATGCTATTTCCAGTGTTAGCTGGTGCCTATAAATAGCAATAATGAAGATCAGTAAATGTTTCACTCATTCAGGACAACTGAAGATATTCACATTGGCCACTTACTTCTAAAGGAAACAACTGTTTGAACTCCTCAAAAGTTAATAATTGAAACAAAGGTATGAAACAAAGATATTAATTCTAATATTTATTTCAGGAATAAACTATTACACAAAATCACTGATGCACTTTCATAATAATAATACATAAATGCTGACCTAAGAAATCTAGGAAATACCTGCCATTTCTACTTGGACTATCACTGACCATATCAGTATTAAAAAAAAGAAAGAAAAACTTGACTAAAACAACTCTTCTCCTTTATTTCATGAATGGCAGGAGTGAAGTATTTATTAGCCAACTGTATATATTTTGCACCTTATTGCCTCTATACTCTAACTCGGAACACCTGGGCCACATGACCATCTGTCTTTCAAGTTGCAACATCAAATGCACTGCAGCTCCCCTCCCTGGGCAAACTCTAGCAGGACACCACATTATGGATGTTAAAAGCTCTCATTTTTACACAAGAAGCCTAGTAGTGGTACTTATTTACTGAGAAACTATTTTGACTCTTTTTATATGGTGAAGCTTGAAAACATTATCCCTGTGAGGGACATATAAATGGAAATTAGATGCTGCTTTTTGCCCAGAAAGCAAGCAACTATCAGCATCATTGAATCTTTGGCTTTTTCTTTTCTTTTTAATTCTTTGTAACAAAAAGGCCAGCTGGCAGTATTTCCATTTCTATTATTTTCTCAAGATTTAAAGAGTAAGCGAAACTCACAGTTACCATACATCTAGATACCAGACAGTTAGTGTGTAATAGATAAATCTACCAGCATTGGTGATCAGCCTTTAGCTTTTGAGAAGAAATCCTGCTCATATTACACTCATAATTTAATTTAAAATATATCATATGAAAATTAAATGCACCTCTTAAACCTGGTGTTATTCTTCATTCCACTTTTTTCTCTCTGGGTGTGATCATATTCATCATAGTAGCTGTGGGCTGCCCTTTATAACTTTCTCTGTCTTTTGTGTCCAGTGAAGTAGAAATAGCTCAACCCACTTCATCAGACTTACTGAACAGGTGCCTTTTCTATAACCAGGGGCTAACAGAGCACATCAAATATTATTTAGAGTCACTAAACACAGAAGTCTGCAGTAAATGCAAGCTGTTATACTTCAGGCCAGATTTACTAATCATGTAAACAGGTATAATCCTGACTTCAAAGACTGAATAATTTGCAAGGAAACTAAGGGTCCTTTAGAATTTATAAAATTTGGGAATGGTACTGTCTCATGCATTCTGATTCACTCTTACAGGTCTACGGGTCCTGTACCCTGTGAAAACTGCACAGGGACTGGCAGAACCTCCAGCTCTAACACAGAAACCTTCTCCAATTCCATAGAAGGAGGGAGAGAAGTCCTAACTTAAGTTCTAACTTCAAAGCTCCTAACTGTAGACATCCTGTTCTCAAGAACGTTCTCAGTATCTATAGAAGCAGCACTTAGAAATTTCAAAGAAGCCAGAGTGGGTGCTTTTTTGCTCCCAAACACCTAATAGTCAGTGCTAAGAGAGCAAAAATATAAGCTCTTCTGAAACAAAGTACTTAATACCACTGTTAAATTCTGCAGAATTAGAAGAGTTGCTAAAATTTTTGTTTCATGCTTTTCCCTGGCAAACATGACCCTCACCTGTAGTTAACAAATAAATGCAGCTTGTTCAAGTAATTTCAGAAAACAGTGTTTTAATAATAAACCTAATTGCTAATATTTATAATTAAAAATGCAGCATAAAACCATACCTGGTTGTATCTCTATGCTCCCCCCCAAAATAGCATAGTTTTACAGCCAAAAGTTCATTTGGTCTTTAGGGAAGTGGCTTGGGAGCTTGAACATCAAGACAAAACTCTGAGCTGTTACACACCTCCTTGAAGGACCTTTCTATTCCCTACCCTCAAAATACAGGTAGTAAAACTATTCTAAGTCAGAAAGGTATCAAATTCCCAACGGTTAGCATTCCAGCCGTAATGACCAGAAATTCCCACATACACGTTTTTGAAATTTGTAATGGGAATATCCTGTTAACAGCAACAGTAGCTGCCATGAAAGAGCTATGCCTGGGTGTATGAGATCACCACCGTGCCTCTCCAGCAAAGGCCTTAGAAAAGCATGCTTTTAGTGACAAAGGCAGACCAAAAATTTGTATGATTAACAAAGTAATCCATAAACACCAATTCAGCCATTGTATCATTGCTGCTAGTCTCTAGAATTATCTCTTTACTGCAGATCTCTCTTTTTTGTACAGACCAAAATGTTTGTTGCTATGGAAGTTCAGCTACCTTGCATTCAATATGGCTAATATGTTTGCTATACAATTAATAATAATGAAGAAAAATCCCATGAAGCATTTCTATTTTAAATCCCAAAGATAATTATAACGTTAATGCAGAGGTTTCCAAACTTAGATCCCAGCACATAGAAATGGAAATGGAAGGAAGTTCAAATGCATATGGCCAAAGATCTACAAAGGGATCTGGGATTGCATCACTTCACTTGAAGTAATTAAGGGCAAATCAGGAAACTGCCATCTTAACAGAAAAACACATAGTTGCAACTTCTAAGCTTTTAAATGTTTTGGTTAGTCATTGAACAAATGAGTCTGCAGCTACTAAATTTCAAATGTAGCCAGTTGGTTTACAGAGTGACCACAGTATGTGGAAATCATAACCCTGGATCGTAAGTACCAAGAGTCTTTGCTCAAAATAGCACAATTTCTAAAGACAAAAAAATAATTGGTGGTCATTAGTGCAAGATTCTTTTTTTTTTTTACAATCGAAACCTGTGCCTGTTCACATGGGAAGAATTTTAATACAGAAGCATTTTAAACGTTAACACCTACATAATAGCCTACAGAATGTGCCTAATAAAGGCTGATTTAGCACTGTATTTGATTAAACTGTATTTCCATCCACAGAAGGTAAATGTATTGTTAAATTACTAGGGATAATTACAGCCCACAAACCTCGTAGACCCCTTGCATCAGTCCCTGTGCAATGGATAAGATGGCAGCTCCACCCCATCTTACTGTGTACCCTGAACTGTATACGCAATGCTGCCACGTTATCGCTGTAGGAAATAAAATGAATCAGTTAAATCTTACAAGGTACCTCCCCTTCCAAAGGCCTTATAAGAGGCTTAGTAAGTAGCCTACCCAGTGCTGACATCCCGTGCAAAGCAAACATCTCTCCTTACTACAACCACTGAATCCCCTTTCAGAAAGAGAGCAAACCCACAATTACATCACTGGATACATTTAAAACTGCACCAAAGATCATGTCATGACAGTTATCACGATAGGGGAGAAAAATGTTATTGTATCAGTATTTCAATCTTCTAAACTACCTATATTCCAACATCTTCAAGAGTTACTGGTTATCAAGTTATCAAAGTTATCAAGACCTTCTTTAATCATTAAAACCAGAAAAATAAAACATGACTTGCTCTTTTTTGTCAATCTATCTGATGCTTCTCTGCTTACATATAGTCGTACTAGTAACATACAGCTACCCTGCAATTCAGACATGGTAGATGATTTGTAATTCACTCATAACTTGTGCAGAAGTTCTGATCTTTGAAATGACCCCAAAAAAGGAGACAATAGAAATTCATAACAGAAGCAGAACAAAAAGAGGTTGTGGTTTCTGGTGTATGTTTCTTTTTTTTTCATTGAACAGATAAAATACTGAACAGATCAAATGTTCCAGTAAAGCCAAGTTAAGCTGAAATTTTAGCTGGCAAAATAAGGTTATTTAAAGTAATTTCACCTAAACATAAAGTTTAGCAGATAGAAGGATAATTGCTAGCTAATTATTGAAAAAACCAACTTTATTTAAAATGGACACACATCCTAAACTCAAGGTTTTTGTACTGATGTACAGAAGCTGATTTTTAGACAGAATCAGACTAACATACAAATTGTATTTTGATATCACATTTTCCAACTCCAGTTAAAACAAAGAAGGCAGGAAGAGATTTGAGGACTTTTGAATCCCACTCGGCATGCTGTAGTCAGTCTTCTAGAAAGGACAAAGTGAGAAAAAAGGGGCCATAAAATGTTTTCTTTTTTGATAATGGGAGAAAATTGTCCAGTTTCCAAATTTGTTGTTGACTTCGCTGATAAGAAATCTGCTGTTAATGAAACCTTTGATGATAATTAATTTAACAGCAAAAAAAAGTGATTCATTGTCTTTTAATTTAATGCCAAAATTTACCCTTTTAACTGATATTTTATAAAATGTCTGTTTCCCTTGAAAAGCCCCTAGGCAATAGTTTTAAAGTCTACAGAAAGTAGAGAGAGGAAAAGGAAAAGATTTGGCAGGACACTAATAAAAAAAATTAAATTAAGAGGTTAAAGCCGAAAGATCTTGACAATAAATATCTATCAAATGTTTATTACTTTTAGAAATGCTCTGTTAACACACTATGAGAAAACTTAGGGTATTACAGTAGCACTTATGTCTAACTCCACAGCTGTTAAAACTCTAGCACAAACTTTGATGTATTTGGTTCCGCATCACTTCTGAAACATACCCGAGTACTATTCCTGTTCTAAAGACACGTAAAACTAAAACACAAGGACTGGGTCCATCTCACCTAGTTTTAGACATCTAAATGAAGCAAGTTAGAATCTCCTGTTCCTTTAAGGACAGTAGAAAAGACAAGCACATCTAGACTGTTAATTTTATGATTCAAAGGGGCTCCTGGAGATGTTTGTCTTCCTTCATTGACTTTAAAGGAGACTTATAACAGTTACGGACCTAAACTAGACACCCTAGTACAGTACTTAAAAGTTAATCTGGGCTAAAGCAGCTTAGAGATTGTCTTTGCAATGTGACAACTTCAGCAGAACTGGGAACAGGACCTCCTCAAGATTCTTGTCAGAAATACCCCGATAAAAGAATCAGTCAGAAAAAAAAACCCAACAAAATAACCCTCCCTTCTTCCCAAACTGCCTTCTATAAAGTCAAATCTAGAGAATGAAGTTACATGTAACTGAATCAGTGAGAAATCACTACATACAGCACCAATAATTCACTGTGTCAAGTCCTAATTTATCCTTGACTGTTGGGTTTACCACACCGTGCTAGTGCTCTTGCAGAATCATTTCAGGTACCCCTGACACTCACAGCCCTGCTCTAACGTCAATCTGTGCAGCACTGGCTCAGCTCTCCCACCCATGCACTGCAGCTAAGCAGAAAAAGGGCTAACCGATCCCAGTCTGAACTACATTAAGTTGCTTACACTGGCACTAAATCAGCCCAGAAGATATGCTTCATGTTATTTAGCTCTGCAGAAAACAAGCTATCCAAAGAGAATTTGGTGCACATCTGTAGATGGACATAGTATGTTCCATTTTGTGGGGAAATTCCCATACAGTGTATTTCTTCCAAGCAAATCTCATCAACAACTTTTGCTCGCATCAATACATTTTAGAAGAATAAAACATGAAGAAGATCAACTGGCATGTAAGCAGAAAATCCAAGCAACATGACAAATGAAGAATGTGTTGGAAAAATGTTAGTTCAGGTTTCAGTATTTCACGTTAAGGATGCAGAATAACTGAATTCCTATTTTTAATTATTGTTTTGTGTAGTACTATCACTTGAGTCCTAACTCCAGAATGAGTGAATGATTTAAAAAAACAAACAAACACCATATCAAATGGAGCTTAGTAGGAAAGAAAAAAAAAACCGACTACATTACTTTTTTTTTTTGTTTTCTCTAGGCCAAGTATTCTAGTGTTATGATTGAGGAATCCAACAGCCGTAAAACAAATTATGCAAAAAGGAAAAAACAAATTCCAGCAGATTTTAGATTGGAATAGACATTTAACTGCTATGTTCCCTAGCACCGAATGAATGATGTTCTGAGGGTGGCAAATGAAATTAAGGATTGAGGTACAACATGTAACGTCGCTACAAACTACAGCGTGATTCTGGACCTATCACACAGATGAACTGCTACTGAAGGGAATTCCCAATGCTTAATTGAAACATTTCTCAATGGACAACCAAACATGCTTGAGAATCTTCAGTGTTCTAAAGTGATATATATTTTCCCAAATAATTTCATTAATTTGGAGATTGATGCTATCACTTAATAGTTTTCATATAATACATTTTATTTAATAAAAAAAACCCTGGGAGTTACTATGACAACTACGACATGATTGTTTTTCTAACACTTGGGCACATTAAAGGAGAAACACACTCCTCGAGTCACATATGTTCTATTGTAAACTTTCCATTTTGCTCTAACAGATGGGATGGCTGAATTACAATAAAATCATTTATGTGTGAGGTAAACTTCTTCAATTTCTTCTTCAGCCCATGTTTTATTTGTCATAGTAACTAATGCTGGGTCTTTTGATGACAACTTTTAGCCTGTAGAATTTTCTCAGGCTATGCCAGTAATACTGATACTGCTCCTTGATGCTATGCAATGCCAGTAAAGAGAGAATATAAAGAGTAGAAAATGTGGCACATGGACCAATGATGTATGCTGTCCATGAAAAGCAACCTGATACACATTGCACTCAGTTCTGAGTTATTTTAGGCATTTCAGTGTCCTTGGTTCATCCTTGTGGACTGACCTTGTGCAACTTGCTTACTGCTCTCTCTGCACTTTCTCAGAAGGTGGGTGAGCAAGTCTAAACATAATGTTTCTTTTGCCGTTTTTTTGCAACAGACAAAACCAGTCTCCTTTTGCGAGGAAATTAAGAACTTGAACATGAAATAATTTTTTATCTGAGACTGCCTGTATTATTCACATCTGCAAGTTGACATCAGGACAGCTTTAGCTAACACTAAAACATTTTTACATATGACACTGTCAGCCACAGTTAACACTCTTTTCTGCAACTAAGAGTTCTGAGGATGTTTTAAAAAAATCCCTCTCCAAATAGAAATAATTAATTTAAAGCGCACACAGTTTTAATACACTATTTTGCTACTTTTAAGGTCTTTTAATGACAAGCATTCAACAACTCTACCCTCCCTGAAAATTCAAAGGCTATTCCAACTTTGTGCTAAACTGTCTCAGAATTATAAACTTCTGCTGATGATATAAATCGACAAGAACTGTTTAATGTCTAATTGTAAGTAGAAACAAAACACACCAATACAGCACCTCTGGAAAGTTGTATGTACGGAATATGGCCATGTAAATGATGGCTTGATGTTCATTCAAATACCAATTTAATGTGTTAAAAAATAGCAAGAGTTTTCAAGAACAGGCAACAGAGTAAGATATAGCAAGTCATAGTTATGTCACTATTAATTTTATATGCATTGCACTATTAAGTTTACTTCTGTATAGAAATATAATTGTTGGCATGTATTTAAACCAAGAGACTCAGGGACATAAGGATGTTCTTTACTAATGCCAACATAGATTACAGAAAACTACAATGAAAATTACCGCATAACTGAAAAAAGGCCCAAGGACACAATGGTTTACTGAGCGAAGTAAAAAAGTGGTGGTTGGTCCAACCTAGCTCAAATCTAGATAAGAGAAAGCAAAGCACAGACACAAAATTTTTAAGTAGGAAAAATATACTGGGAATTAATATATTAATCTGGATAAATTATTTCTACCAAAATAATAGAGGTAAAACATGACACAATCGCAGCATTGTCCATTCTGATCAAAATAACTCTTTTGAAGGTGTTTAAATGTCTTTAAAATTATAAATTTTGAAAGTCCAAAAATAGCAGTTGCACCATTTCATTGTTACACCAGGAACAAAGACAAGCATCTTCCTACTCTGATGAGTGCTATATAGAGTCCAATCTTCACTTTTTAGTGCAGCCTACATTGATTGTAAACTATTTTAGTAAGAGTGACAAAGGCGAACGAATGGGTAATTAAGCTAACAATTTATGAAAGACCAGATTCTGTTTGTATTAAAAGCAACAGAAAAGTTGATTTATCAGAGCATAAAGGTACATGTATTTAAAATTGGAAATACAACAATTATCAATGGTAAATGAGAATATCCTGCAGCAATAAATTCTGAAAATTCAGTGACAACACAACGAAAAATTAATGCTACAACTCTGAAACAGCTGAAAGGAAAAAGAATATTCTCAGCTGATTCACTGAGGATTTAGGATCTCCAGACTTTCCATTGCCTTAGCTAAACTTTTGGATATAAGAACATAGGAATTTATATTTAAATTTAAAGATCTAAAATTATACTAACACTATTTCAAATCTTGAGCTACCCATTAGTTAAATGCATAGATGTTACACCTCCAAGATCGCTGATGCCTTGATCGTGCACATATTAGTCATTTTCTGTTTTTATAGAATTTGGGTATTCATCACAATTTTCCATTTAAGATGAAAAAGTGCCTTTCAGGACTGAAAAACAATGCATAAAAAAAATATTCAGCTTTGAGTTTCAAAAAAAAAAAAAAAAGATACTCTTCTTGAACTCCCAAACTAAAAACTAAGTTATAGACCATTTCCTGTAAAAGAACTGCACGTGTTACTGACGGCAAGTCAGTGACCATAGGGTACTCTGCACAAGCAGTGGAGCTGCCTGGTAATGTCATTCAGAGTGTGACACTTCTGTCGGAGCAGTCTTGGGACGCCATTTACTGGCCTGTGCATCACAGCAAAAAATGGTTGTATTGTAATGCACTTTCCTGAATAACTCAATCTGAAAGTTAAGGTAACAGACTTGCTGGACAGTAGTAAATCACTGTCAAGCAATGAGAGACACACTGATGGTAATAAATCTTTTCTCTGTTGACACATCAATCTGTCTGTCATCCAATTCAGAAAGTATCCATTACATTAATATGTTTCCATGGGTAAATTGAGAAATTCAGATTTTAATCTAATCAGAGTGTAAATATCAATTTTAACTTGTTTAAATTTCTCCTTATATGAAATGAAGTTTTAGTTTAAGAAAGGAAAGATTTAGAGCTGAAATGCACTAAATATGAGTGCAGTTACATTACTTTTTTTAAAATTCATATTGCTTCTGGATAAGGTAATATTCTATAAAACAGAAATGAAGCTACTACAAATGTTATCTTTCTCAAAACTATAATATTGTCATTCACGAGGATACAGATGCACCATAGATTTTTTAGGTATATTAAAAATTCACAAGAGTCTCTCCTTACTCATTCATCAAAGAGAATTAGCGGATATATATTTTTTCAATCAGATACATACTAATGCTCCCTCAAATAAATAACAACTTTAAAAGGCATAATTCTACTGAATCAATGGAGCTGCCCCTGTAGGCCCACATGGAGGTGAAAATCATAGAAGGCTGAGAGACAGGCTCTTTGAACTCATTTCTAACACCAAATGTGCATTCTGCACAGAAGCTCGTTTTTTCAAGTTCACATCTGCAATTTTTGAGGAATTTGATTCAGACAACCATCAGAACACGATTAATCTGAACTAGATCTATGAGAATTCAATCTTTTGCATCTTCAGAAAAGAGTAAAGTGTTTCATGGTATTTCACCTTTAAAGTGGAGGTTCCTTCTAGTAGGGATAAAATCAAACTTAAACCACCTGAAATGAAGTGGTTCTTCCTCTTAAAGTTTATTCATGAACTTTGTATTTTCAGCCTAATACTGCTCTCTGAAGATCATTTTAGTGCCCAGTCAAGTGTAACTCATTTGCTTTCTGGTTCAGAAGTGCAAAAATACTCTTCTCTAATTCAGTCCACATGTCTAGAACTTGAAAACTACCTTAATGAGACTAATATCATTCTTTTCAGCTTTTTAATATTTTCATTAATGACAAAGAAAAGCATGGACACTCACAAACTAGCAAGAGCACCCTGGGCTAAAGGAGCAAAATACAAATTAATTTTTTCAATAAATTGGATCACATAAGTAACCTTTGCCATTAGCATGTATGTACTTTAAGCTTGTCAAGAGAAGACAGCATTAAATTAAACAAAGTCAGATATGTAGAAATTACAGTTTCCTATTGATATTATTCTCTAGGAATTTTCCCTGAAACATCAGAAAGGTTATTTACCTTAAAAAAATAATAAAACTCATCATGTTTCTCAGTGTGTTGATACTGTGTTGGTCCCTGTGTTAGCATTTTTATACATTTGTGAAAGAGTATGGTGAAAAAAAATATATAGAGAATAAAATAAATTTTTATAGAATAAAATAGAATAAAAATGTATTACTGACTTGTATATCATTTATTGTGAAACTTGTCTAGATATCACAAAGCTCATGGATTCATGATAGTTGGATATGAATATTGGCAGATGTAATAATGTGAACTTTAAGGCTCAAGCAGGACAAAGAACTTATATTTGTCTATAGCCCGTGGTCTATAACTTGTTTACCTCCACATATATTTCTATCTTTGTTTAAATAATTTTACACTTTACCCTGCTATTTACCTTTTGGTCTGTGACTTGTATCAGGCTTGTATCAGTATTTTAGATTACTACTCAGAACAAAATGTTTGACTTCGATATTTAGGTACCGTTGCTTCCATGGCAGGCAACTGAGACAGAAAATGCATATTTTTTTCCTCTCTTAACCTAGAGGTGACCTGCCACTGGAATGCAGTTTCCTCTTTCATCATCATTACTCCATAAAACACTAATAGCACTATGTCATGCAACATTTAAAAAAAACCCAACCAAACAAAACATCCCCCTCACAGACCAGTAATTACATTACTATGTAGATAACAAAAAAAAAGGGAATTTTGCTTTATAGCTCAGAGGTAGACACAAATGTAACAAATAATGAGAAAGAAATTTAGATCATGTTTTTCCTGTGACACAGTGTTACAGACTAGGGATACTAGCACGAGTTCAGGGACAACAGATACAGTCATGCAGAGAAGCAGAGCCCACATGCAGACGCTTGCTTGCCCACCAGAAGGGGCTGGCTGGAGTATACTGCAACTAAAGGCATTTTTCAGAAGCTTAAAGTTTGCCTGCAAGCACTCACCTTTGGACAAGAAATTGAAACAGACCAGAAAGTCTTAGGTACTCTTAAACTTGTTTCAGTCCACGCTTAAAATATTTTTACAAATTTTGGTAATTGCTTAACACTGCTAGATAACCAGAATTACTGTTGTTTTACTTGTACTGGTGCAGCTCATAAGCACCGGGTGCAGAGGAGGCTCTCTGTGCTGACAAACAGAAACCAGGAGCAGTAAGTGAGCTCTTATTCCAACTGTGACTACACAAAAACACAGACAGCAAGGGACATTTAAGGAAATACCAAGGCACTATTAATCAGCATGACAGGCAACAAGCATAGCACATCAGCAGCTGTTGCCTTGAGAAATCTCAAGGAGTTAACCCTGTGAGGTTTCATGTGCCATGGATCCTGGTGGATGCATGGTCTTTTGGTCCCCGAATGTTAGCCGTGTAGGATGTTGGAGGGAAATGAGGAAGGCTGTCCTTCAAAGGGAAACTACTAAAACCCACTAAAAATAATGGAGTGAGCTCAACTGCCACATAGCTCCAGAAATTTATAGCCATGCTAACAAAACTAAAACTAAAAGAGTGGTTAGAGAGAGTGGATATATGACTCTATACACTCTATTAATTGGAATTTCTGCTAACCTGAGACAGAAGAAATTATTTCTTTTGCAGTATTTCCTAACAATTACTTGGGAATTTCCAACTCCTTGCAGGCTTAAAGAGATCTCAAGAGAAGCATAAAATTATTGAATTAGTTTCCAGATATGCTAAGCCTTTTAGCTCACATTATATCAATGGCAATTGAGGTACATTGCATCTCTAAAAAGCAGATTACTCATTCAGGATAAAATACAACTTCAAAATATCTAGGATAAGCATTTTTAAAATTTTTTAAAATGTATCAGTAATTAATGTTTTGGCAAATTCAAAAGTCTTTTAATAAGGATTTTCATTAAATAAAAAATTCCACATGACAGTTTAGTATGAATACTACTAGAAAATAAAAATTGCACATGTATTTTTCAGATTTTTTTTTTTGCTAATACTACAAACTACTTCTAATAGGAACCACAAATAAATATATTATTTCCTTAACTCATAGAATTCTTTCCATTGAGAGTGGAAAAAATGTACTATGTAAGTTATTCTTCTGTTTTGTATGTGTTAATCTAATCCTATGTTTCCATTTACATTAAAACTTGTTTCAGAAGACTTGTATAATGAAACAAAACAAATTATAGTGTTTCAGTTTTGCAGATATGATTTAG
This sequence comes from Limnodromus scolopaceus, assembly GCA_028565335.1. Lineage (NCBI taxonomy): Eukaryota > Metazoa > Chordata > Aves > Charadriiformes > Scolopacidae > Limnodromus > Limnodromus scolopaceus. Next base: position 15,859,550 of record JAOXNO010000063.1, read on the forward strand.
CATTCAAAAAAGCACCTTTACAAATCAACTCATTCTGCTGCATTTTTTAACTTTTGTAAACAGATTGCAGAGAAGGAGCCAATGCAGATCTGGACATCTTGTATGTCATCAGGCACAGCTTTTGAGTTTTTTATTGCATAAGGGATGGATTTCTGACAACACATTTTAAAAATTGCTTCTTATCCAAAAAACGACAGGCAAGAAAATTACTCATGAAGAATAATCTTTGTTCAGTAAGTGTAGTCCCCCCACGTTCTTTGCAATGGCCGAGTAAGTTGGCTATGCATGTGGAACACCATACGGATCGCAGGGGACAAAATCTACTCAAAACTATACGCCACTGTGTGTTTCCACAGCAGTTCATGGCTTCCACTCCAGCCCTTGGGGTTGTGAAGGAAGAGACATCTGAGCTTTCCACAACCAGGGGTCTGTAACTACCAAATCTGTTTGTATAAGAATACAGACAGATCTTTTAGATACCTATCACTGGACAATACACTTGTATGAAAAACTCACAAATTTTACTTACTTTTCAATAGTTGTTACAACAGTTGTATGGATTATGACAGCTATATAGGGTTTGAAAAAAAGCTGTTAGCTTTTCAATAGCACTTATTAAAGAAATAATTATGAACAAGAATGAAGGGGTTTTTTTTAAATGTCAACACTATCTAAGGAGCTGGAAACATTTGGTAGAAGTAAGTGGTCAATGTTCATCATGGCAAAGAATGAAGAGTATTTCAAGGTTTGGTGTTAAGGCATATAAAATACATTAGATTTATAACTGTAATAACATTTGTATCAAAAATCTATTTAAGCTAGTTATAATATTTTTTTAAGAAAAAGCAAATCCCACTCACAGACTTTACACAATTCAAAGTTAATGTAATCAGCTGTATCAAGGGAATTAAACTTCTTACTAGGTAGATCCAAAGCAGCTGTATTTAGCGTACAGGTTTAATCAGGAAATAAATATTGTTATAGAATGATGCAGGAGAAAGATGAAACTATAGTGCTGAGAAGTGTATGCTATTTCATAAAAAAGTTCTGCTTTTATCTGTAGTAATGGTCTCAGAAAGATAACGTAAAAAATTTTAGGAGCATTTAAAAATTCTTACCTGGGGAGAATCTGAAAAGACTAGAAAATCTACTTTATAAAGCTATGAATAAGGATACATCATACAAAACTCACACTCGTTAATGCTACACATAGAATATGCGGAGTTCCCTCCTGTGTGTTCAGAAGCATAGGTGAAGAATATCCAAATACCAGGTTGTTCCTCTTCATTAAGCTTGTGGTCTTGCCTACAACATCCGCACTAGGGACTTAGTGTCTCTGCTTTCTCCATCTGGATTTCCTAAACAGAAGTCCTCTCTCATCTCTCTTCTACATAATAACATATTACACAAACCCTGGCAGAACAGCCATTTTTTGCTAACATGAATCAGCTTCAAGCCAGTGACAGCACCCATTTCTTCATGTATTCTCCTTTCCTGTTTATTGGCCTTTGATCCTGCAGGGAATCTACAGTTACTGTGAATGTCTCAATCTGCAACTGCCCACTCTCCTTCAGCCTACATCCTTGGTGTCACACACCCAGAAATCCTCTCCTCTAGCAGCTTTCCTTCTTTCCCAAAACAGTAATGACACATATGTTGTAAGTCCTTTTCTTTAAATACTGCTAGTACTACTCATTACAACCCCTCAGATACTTTTTTGTTTATAAACTTGTCGCACTTCTCCAGCATGTTACAGTACTGTAATTAACTTCCAGAGAACAGTGTTCTGACTTCATCCCACCCATTTGCCTTTCAGCCTTCACATTGCCTTTAATCCATCTAAAAAATTAATTTGTATCTGATAGAGACCTAATCCTGGCCAAAACGGAAGTTCTTTCTGTTCTGATCTTTTGTAAATTCTGTGCGTCTCTCTACAGTTTTCTCCTCCCTTCATATCATCTTGCACAATACTTACATATTTATTCTTTGTATTACTTGACACTATTTCAACTATAGATACCAAGTCACATATTTACCTATCTTCTCATTAAAAAAAATAAACCTAATCCTTGAAATATAATTAACTAGTAATCATCTACAAACTTGAGTCACACAGTGAAAAAACTCCAGCAGTTTCAATTAATGCACTTTAAGTTATATCTATGCCAAACAGAAGAATGAGCTGAACACAAACTGAACTTCTTTTCCAACAAATGCTATGTAGCTTTACCTCATAACATTAGCTGAGAAGATTAGGCCCATGAAATCTCAATTTTCCCAGTCCAATGGGAATAGTGGAAAATAAAACACAACAAAATAATAAAACCAGCTTGGTTTTACTTAAAAAAATTTAACACTGTGTCAATGTCCTATTCCAGTGATTGATGGAGTAATATGCAAGTATACCAAAATACCAGTTTCGCTGTCATTTAGAAAAACAAACATATTGAATTCAACCAAATAAACTATTGTACAGATAAAAAATACACTGGCAAGGCAGGAATACAATACAGTTGAGAAAAGTAGGGAGAAGTACAGAGATAGCAGTGGTATTCTGTTAGCTGCCAGACTAATCAGGAACAAAGTGCTGACAGGCCCTAGAATGCAGTGGAAAAATGCAGAAGTCAAAGCTGAAAATCCCACAGGGCTTTTTAGGCCCTCCCTTCTATGATTGTCTTGTTGATAAGGATGTACAAGCTCCCATGAACTAGGGACACATCTCAGGTCACAGCTTTTGCACAGTACAGATGAATCAAGGAAAACAGAGTGCTAGAAGGGTCTTGGCAGACAGGCTGCAAGAGCTGCTGGGAAAGGCATGATACTCTAGACCACTCCATCTCACATGCGGCACACACATCTGATGCACTATGCAAGTGTCTTCAGGGGATAAGGTGAGAGCTCAAGCAGGATTCTTCAGGAAGAGGAGTTCTTAATAAAGCAGCTCTTAGGAACAGAGTGGATGTGACTATGATGAATCAAACCCAGAATAGTTTTCAACATTTTTAAAGAAACTAAAAAGAACCACTGAAATTCATAATACAGATCTGATATATTACAAAAAGTCTTACTGAATTTTCAACTTCATTCATATAAATTTGCCATCTAAGTTTTGTAGCTCGTTTATTAAAACACATAGCTTAGGTTCAGAACTCCAAAAGCTATAGAAACAGATGCATAAATTCTTAAAAACTGCTATTAGAAACACCTGCATTAGTCACAGCCTGGATAAGCATGAGCAAACCTACACAATGGTCAGGAGAATGTTCAAGCTCTTTCCTGATTAACTTAATGGTTGACGTTTGCTTAAGTGCCAAAATGAATGTGCAGTGCTGCAGGATTCCGAATCTTCCCATAGTACTACAGCGTTCTTGAATGGTTTTGTTACTGGAGAGAAGAATATTTAACCTAGAAGGAATAATATCTGTAAAGAACACAACAGAATTATAAACTCAAAGAAGTCTCTGGAAGAGAAAGGGAGTAGTCCACTGACTCTATTTGGCTTGAATGATAGCATGACTTAAGAGAGACTTATGAAGCAAGGCAGGTAGAATCAGGAGATACTATTTTGAACAAAGGCAGAGATGGTATCATCTGTGAGAGGCTGTCAGTGAAAAGGATCTTGTGCTGAGGACCCAGGTTGTTAGGACCCAAGTTAGCTTAAAGGTCACCTCTGAAAGATAGCATTTCAAAGGGCAAATATTGTAAGATTGCCCTCTCTGCTCCTACAGCTGAATTAAGCCTCCTAGAGCTCGACTTTGAAGGATAGCACTCTAGAATTTTGCCTGAACCGGCCTCTTGTCTTGCATCATTTTTCTATATTAGAAGACAACACTTTATATATTTGCTTCAAGATAAGGAACGCAAAGAACAAGATTACATACAATGATGAAGAACATATGCATTTATCATGATGACCATCTACTACAGAAGAACAGATACAAAAAAATCTCGTCCACCTAATTTTCTGGGAGATACTGGTAGAATTACTAAAAATGAGTGTGCCAAAACAGGGAGATTTTACATACTTGGATGTATTGTAAAAGAAATAAACCACAAATTGGCCTGCAAATTCCTAGAAAGCATCAGTGACAGCTTTTGCAAGCTAAGGAGACAGCTACAAGAAATGCTTTTATGGTTTGTAGAGAGAAACTTCGGGAGGGTATAAAGTAAGCTGAATGAGATGAGAAAGTTCAGACCCTTCATACAGAAAGAAAAGAACACCAGCAAAACAAAATCAGGGGATTTGAAACAGGCAGATCAAATGATGAACTCACTAAATGGGAATTACTAACTGATCTCACACAGATAAGAGAAGCACACAGAAAATAGAAATGACGTCAAGATGGCTAAGGGAATACATAAAAGTCTACCACGGGATTAATCTCAGAAGGACACAGATGCAAGTAGCAAGAAATGTTAAAGTTATTAAAGCAAAAAACAAGAAGTCATGCTGTAAGCACATCAGCAGTAGAAAAGATGTGGTTCCAGAGTTCAATATTCAATGGCATTATCAACAAATGACAATGTGCAGGCCAAAGTTTTCAACACACATGTGCCCACCTTCACACAAAGGCCAATCGTGGAGGTAAATATCACAAATATTAACAAGAAAGAGATGAAATTTCAGCCTACAACAGAAAAATAACAGGTTGGAAAGCACTCATTGAGCTAGACTTTTTCAAATTAGCAGGACCTAATAATCTGCCAGCTGTTTAACTGTTCATAGAATCTCAGAAAAAGTAATGGTATCTTAGAGGACTGAAAAAGGAAAAAGTACTGAAAACCTGACAATCATCATGTGTTGCCCAGAAACAAACTGGAAATGGGAAGTGGAGCTGAGAATTATAGTCAGATTCATTTTGTGGTACTTAATTAAAGACATTACTTGTGAATACTGGTAATAAGGAAATAAGAGTCAACAAACACTACTTTGCAAAATAAGCGTGAAAAAAATCCACCTACTTTCATTTTATATAGTATTTCTTTACTGCATATGACTTGAAAACAATAAAAAAATCTTGGAAGGTTCTGACTTAAGAGACTTTTAAACAATCCTTGGATTTCTAAAGAAGGGTCTTCAAAAAATGAAACACTTTCTTAGAAAAATGGAAGTGCTATAGCTGAGCACTACAGACACATATCTACAGGGTGACAGACAACATGGCAGGGAGCTCAGGGCAAGCCACTCCACATGGGAAAATAATAGTGTTGTGCAGAGATGTTTAATGATCTTGAAAACAGTGTCCTGAGTTCTAAACATCTGCTCTTACCATGAGACAAAACCCCTCCTTCAGGATTCAAGACCGTATCATTCTAAAAGTTCTTCTAAAAGCATAAATTTAAGTGCATTTTTACATTGAAAAGTCACAAAATAAAAATTACATTTAACTGTCAGAAAATTGTCCTCTTAGTCCAAAATATTTTTCTAATTGTAAAGTCTCATTTTGCAATTGATATAATTCCAAGATATTTGTAATGTTATTAGCACAGTGTTTTCTGGTAAGCAAATCTGTATTAAGTCAGCAGAGCATTTGGTAAATGATGATGAGATCACATAGATTTTCCTCATCCAAGGCAAAACCTTTCCCTACTTCAAATTCCCTATGAAGCTCCTCCTCACTGTCTATTTTTTCTTTTCACACTTCGATCACAAAATTCCTTTCTGCATCTCTGAAAATTCCTCTAGTTCTTTTTCTAAGGAGAAAATATTTTTCTTAAACAGCTCCTGCCTTGCACTAATCATCTCGCTTCATATTTGTCATCTTGCTACACTATCTAGAAGTGTGCTTAGTCTGCAAAAGCAGCGTGGGGAGATTTTTAATTCTCCTTTGAAATACCTGGCACTCAGTAACATAAGGTGAAAGAAATTGAATTCTGTGGAACATCATTTGGCTTTGATACAATGTACCCTACACTGCACACTAACTCTAAATTGAAAATCAGTGTTTTATCCAAGACCCATTCTCCAAAAAAGATAAACTCTAGACAAGATATCCTCTTCCTATGTTTCCTTACAAGTACAGTCACTGATCCCTGAGTACTTGTCCTCCATATCTTAGGATATAAATGGCTTATAGTTATTAACCCTCGGAGTTTCTGACCTTGCCACTTTTGTGAAATAATAGCACAAGCTAGTGGAATTTTCTTTCAAATGAAATGTTTACTCTATAAACCTGTAACTGTTATATTGCATTATATTTTTATGTTTATTGTTATGAAATGATGTTATTTGTAAGTATAATTCTGTAATAAAAAGAAAACAAAGATTGATGCTGAAAGAGAATGAAATTTCAGAACATGCTATAAAATTAATCTAATACTGGAAAATCATAAAAAAGCGCAATTAATCTATTTACAGGTGAAAAGGAAAAACAATTGCATACATAAAGATAAAAGCTTTATTGTTATAGTAAGAAGCTTATGAATATCAAAATGATAGTGAAATCCTCTTACAAACAAAAGGGTTAATCTTAATTCTGCATCAGTTTTGACTATAACACGGACTTTATTCTAATGCTATAAACCCTCTTTCTTTACTCAAGAAGCACCTTTGCATAATGAATGCTGTAGTTACTGCAGAAGTTGCATGAGTCTTTTCACATAAATCACACTGCAGTCAACCTCAACTCCTTTTGTTTTGCAAAGCTGATGCTCAAATATAGTCTCCTCTGATGCCATTCTGAAAGTACTAATCGGTACCACAGGCCTAAACACTGATCAAAGAAGCAGATTTTAAAATTTACCTACTAAATATATTTACAGCCTTCAGAAGTTTGACAAGAGGATGCAAAAAATATACTTTGGTCTGGAGATGGTTGGAACCACAGAATATTACATGTTAGGGATTGAAGAGAGAAGGAGCAATTATGACTACAGATTTATGATAGGATTTATCATAGGTTATCTGCTAACATATCTGGGAAGCTCACAGGCTAGAGATTACCTGTTTGAACAGTTTAAAAGAATGTAAAAAATACAGTTCACAAGAAACATTAACATTTACCGTTCTAGCAATACCTTCAGGTTGGGGCATTTCCTTGTTAGAGGAGCTTCTTCAGGAAAGTTTCAAGGAAACGTTTGTTGCAGTTACTAGACAATCAATAAAATCACCTGTGATTTTACACCATTACTCTCAAATGACAAATAAAATGCCTACATGTGTCACAATATTCATAATCAAGGAAACAGACAAATTTGGAAAGATCTGAAAGCCAAGTGGCATGCCTGCACAAAGCTTACTTCTGAGTCACATCCCTTCTTGCTGTAATATATTTCCATAGCATAAAATTAAGATAAAAAAATAAACTACATGTGGCTCCTCAAATTTACCCCCATGCCTATGTACAGTATAAGGAAAAAAAACCAAACCAAAAACCTCTGCTGAACTTCTTAAGGTTGGGTACCAACAGCTGAAAAACCCACCAACCACTAATGAAGTCAACAACAACAAAAGTGGCTGTTGTTATAGCCAAGGAATTTACTTGCAAGGGAAGATCATATGTCATCAACCAAAGTAAGACACTATATCCTCCTTTTGGAATTTAATGTGCAAACAGATAAGAAGGAACCATATTAAGTCAAAGCAAAATGGAAAAAGCCTGTGGAAAGATCTACTTCCTGAACTGTAGTAATTAGAAGCCTTGACATATCTATGAAAGAAGGGAATGGATAATCTTTATTATACTGTAAGCAAGGCTAATGGCAGATTGATATCCCTTGGCACAGGAATACGCTACTAAATATTTGAAGACAAGCTGTGACTTCAAATATCACATCCAACTGCAACTTTAATTTTTTTTTTTGCAGAAAAAGCAACTCATGCTGAGGAAGATATGGCTTATTTGAAACTTATTTACTGTCATAACAGATGGTGAAGACTAGAGAGAATATAAATGAAAAATATGGGGGCCCAATAAATGTCAAGGCTTCCAACTTGGTTTGTAAAATTAAAAGGAAAAAAAAAAGGAAAGAGGCTATATCAATGCACGATACAAAAACTTATCAGAATAGATTAGCTTTTTAACAACTTGGAAATAACCATTTTTCTGCCCACACAATGTAGGATTAAAAATTGCACTGATGTCACAGCCATGGCCATCCTGAAAAAGTCATACAGCATTATCTATACACAACATTATTCAAAAGTCCTTTCCAGGCAATTATCCCCAAACCTGTGGTGGACCATGAACATTTTATCAGTTACATCTACGATGGTTAAGATAGTTTCCTGTCAGTCCCTGTGGCAGTGCAGAAGTTTTGCTAGCCATGTTTGTAACCCTAGGAACACTAGCCTGAGGAAGCAGGTCAGAGCCAGAGCTAGAGCCAGAGCTATCAGATCCAGGGCCTTCTCTTGACTGGAAATTTTCAAGTCTAGGGTTCTCATTTCTAAGCAAAAAAAATTTAAAATAGTAAAATCTTCTGCAAAACATATTCTTTATGTTCAGCCTTCTCTAACATTCATCTCAACCTCTCTTAACTTCAGAGAGAACTAAGGACTCTTAGGACTCTCTTAAAGGCACCTGGCCTCCTTCAAATCCTCTTCACAGAAAAGGATGCTTGCATTATGCATCCTTCCTTATTTTCTGAGGTATGCAGGTGAAATAAGAACCACTGAAAAATGAACCATATCCATTGACTTATGAAGGGAAACTGCATTTGCGTTGTTACTGGAATCATTATTATGTTGGAAATGCTTTTGATACAAAAAGCAAACAAAATTAAGGCAAAACTAAAACAAAGTGAAAATTATATTCACGAAAATCTGTAATAAATTCTCAATGTAAATTTACATAATGAAGCTGAAGCTGAACAAGTATTCCTCATTGGAAAGTAGAGCTTTCACTGCTACACTGTGCAATGTATTACCAGGGTAGTTCACATAAGAGTACAAAGCCAGCAGCAAAATGAATAGACCTCATTCAATATTTAGCTTCTCTGTTGCTGTTTTATATCACCTAGATGACTAGAAAATACACCACTTTAATGCAATATCTCATTCACTAAAATACTTCACAGCTAATTTTACTTTAAATCTAGTAATGAATTTCAGAATATGGTAAGAAATGGAGCATTAAATACCCTGTAATGGAACAAAGAAAAATAAAACCATGAGTATATCTTTATATAGTTTTTCTTAATGAAAAACAAGGAAACATACACAAAGAATTTGAGTTTTTCATGCTGCTACCTTTTATGTTTTCTGTGCATTGTATTTGAATGCTGTCCTCTTGATTATATTCTCTGAAATACTTGTTTGAAGTAAGATACTTTATTTTAATAAGTGGAACAAAGCTTTGAATAGCTTGGTTCAAAAAACAGTTTTAAATGAAAGGAGCTGTTGCTAAGCACAGGGATCTTTGCCAAATACTTTTTAAATGGTTTATTGTGCCCTAGCAATCCTGAGATTAAAAACATCTCTTGAATTACAATGACACATCAAAAAATAAAATTAATGTGGGGGTTTTCATTACAAGAATTGAGCCTCTGTGTGTTATTCTTTCCATTAGATAAGAAAGAAACATACTGTGGTACATTGTTTTTGCTGTCAGAGTGAGCTTTTAGGCAAATATACAATATCACACTATATCCCTCATGGATTCAATCACGTACTGTACAAGTACTTCTATTAATTTAACTTAATGCTGTGGATTTAAGGGATAGACTGTATATTTTCACATATTTTTCTGTACTGGGGATGAATTATTTTTAGGCTCCATAAGTCTTCATCAAAATCAGAAGATTGGATTGCCTCATATGACTACAATATGAATAACAGGATTGCCTCACTCTGTAATAAACATTTAATTTTCCACAGTTCTTCCGACAGTTACAAAACAATTGTTTTGCCAAGCTCTTAAGTTGCAACACTGCGGAGCATATAGATCTCATTGTCAATGAGAAACCAGAATGCGGAGAGCCAGACATTTTAAAGAAAAACAAAATCAATAGCATTTCCTAGCCAATAAAGATGTCTAAACCAGTACTCTTAACAGTGATGGCCTCATAGTACACAAAATAGGATTTAGAATATGGAAAAAGGAAGTAGCAAAGACAACAGATGAAACAGCTACTAACTGATTTTAAACCAAACTCAATTTCCACATCCTGAAATCCTGTTTCAGTCTGTACCTGGCAGGGTGCAAATACATGACAAACCAAACACTCCAGGTATCTCAAGCTGGATATAAAAGCAGGGGCATGCAGACCGGTTGGATTTTCTTGAAATCACTAACTACTGTGTTTTGCCCAACATTTCATAGGATACCAGGGAAAGACAGCACATGCGCCTTGCCAGATAACATATGTACATTGATACTGTATGGCTTTAGCTCACAGGCTTTATCTGCCAAAGTACACTTTCCTTTATTTCACAAGGATAAATAAAAGAATTCATCTGAAAATTATAGATCATAGCAGATGAACACAAAACACAAGGAAAACGTACACATTTTAAAACTGAGCAAAATACGAAGTTAGTAAATTGGCAGATATAAACACAATAATGATCGGAACCAGTAAGTCAAATTACATTTGTCTTGTTACATACATAACACCTCATGTTACTCAAATAATAAATGCAAACACATCTAACTTAATGAAATCCTGCCACTTTCATACCTCACATACTTTCATGGATAATCATTATAAAGACATCTATTCAGATATTTATTAAACCCAGAGCATTTATCTCTCAAAGAATTTTTCCATTTTAGTAACTGTCCTCCAATGTGACACTCTGTTTTTAACAGAATTTGAACATAGAGGTAGACAGCTTTTTTTTTCCTTTTTTTTTCTTCTTTTCTTCCCCATCTTAAAAGGGAAATGGAGGACAGAAGCAATACATCAAAAGGAAAACCAGGGCCACCTTCTCAAATGGGACATAGAGTCTTTGGCTATCCAAGCTGGTAAAAATGCTTAGAATTTCAGTGGGGCCCTAAAATAGCCAGAAACTCCCTTGGTGTAAGGGTACTGTCTGTTGGAACAACATTGACATTACTGGAGCTCCTATATTTAGGGGGAGGGAGAAGGACGGTGGGAACAGAGAAGAGCATGGCAGATAAGATCCAGTACATCTATCTTTCACTGTTGTAATCTACAGCAACCTTCAGCTACGAAAAATTTTCCAGAAAGGCTGAAGAACACGACTTCAGATCAAGAAGTCTAGAAACAGGATCCTAATCCACTTCTGAAGAAGTTCCCAGTGCTGATTCAAGCTAATGGGTAGACTGGCCATACAGCAAGACTGGGCATGACAACAGTGGAAAAAGTGACCGGACTATAAAAATCACAACAGCGTATGTAGCATATCCTCAAAGCCAGCAGAGAAAAGGTGACAACAGTGAAAGCAACAAAAAGGGTAAATGTGAGTTCAGCGATACGTGTAACTGAACCAAAACACTTGCACTAGCAGATCATGACTCAACCAATAGACATGACTTAGAACCGGATAATACCTTTTCTTCTCAGAAGTTTCACTGTGTATTGTAAACTATTCAGAATAATCTTCTATAATGAAGTTTGCCTATAGTCTAGTACAATGGGTTCTCCCATTAAAAAAATAATGGTAATTTCATATTAATATTGCCTCATCTATCATTCACAAATTATGCAACACTGACGTGCACTGGCATTTCTTTGTATCTGAAACTTGGAGAAGGTTGTTTCACAATCCCAAAGGCCTAGTCACAGGAGAGAACTTCAAGTGCATGTCTTTTTAAAAGCAGATATTGAAGATGCGCTATGTTGGTCAAGTTGAGAAATACCTGTACAAAATTGTATTTTAAGACACTGTATATTTCAACTGGAGATACTCTATATCTTAACTTTCCTCCTTCAGGAGATCCCTGCTGAATCCACTCATATACAGTCAGGGTAATCAGAATTCTCACTGCCTTCAGTCACACAGGACTAGGACCCCATTCTTCAATTCATCAATCCCACTCATCACAGAGGGAGACCAAAGGCAATGAATGCCACTAGGAAAAATATTCCTAAATCAGCCCCATTTGATTTCCTGGTCAGATAGAAAATAAGAAATCAAACACTTTAAAAATGAATCAGACTCTTCCAACTTTTGCTGAAACAAGGCCATCACAGTTTATAGCACTGAAAAGCTGAAGAAGAAACAAACAAAAAAAAAGGATGAAAACAATTACCAACCATTATATGCCTCTTCAGGAAATATATACTTTTCTGGTTTTCTTTGATAATACTACATAACTCCAGATTTCTACAACACAAGGAGAATAGGCAGTCTAACATAAAACATCCATCCACTAGGAAAGGCCTTTATTGGTCTCAGAAGCCAGATATCACCAAAACCAAAATGCACCATTATTTGGACAAAGCTGAAATGAATGAATTGTCATGACATTCTAACCTGCGAGATGATGCACTCTTCATTACCAGTCAATATTCAATAACATTCATTAAGAGAAATAATTGTGGAGGCTTTGAACATTGACACTGGAACTCACAGACTATGGCAACTTCATTTATTTCTATGTAGTTCTGTGGATTCTTCTTTATTCAGTATGAGAAACATACCATATAGAGTAAGTCTGAGCTAATTATTTTCCCATTTCCTAAAAACCTTAACCATATTAAGGCATTTTTTCTTCATATTGATTTAAAAAGGAATTAACACAACTGAATAAGCAGTAATTCTCATTATTAAATTTCCAATATTCTCTAAAGCATGAGATTAATTTTTGCGTTTGAGTTTTCTTATGACAGGGATCAGGCTGCAATCTTTCCAGGCATCAATATATACCTCAAGCTTATAGATAAATAAAAAAAAAAAGCCTCTGCTGAAATAAGTATTTTGAACAAATTATGCAAATGTTAAATATATTAGAAAAAAAATAAGAGTAAATGAGGGAAAATGACTCCATAGCAGTAAGAGCTTAATAAGAGCAAATTTTCCATCCCCCATTAGTTACACAAGATAAATAATTCTTTCTAAACTAAAAGAAAATCTTCTGGGGAAAAACTTGAAAAAATCTAAAACCATGGAGTAAATGCTGAAATTACTTAATTGTCAGGAAGAGATTTCTGTATAAATTGTCCTTATTTCAGACAGTGCTAGTTTTATTTTACCTCCTCAAGTAGTATGACAGTTTCTTATTAGAGTACTTGGCTTAGAGCTTAGAGCTTCAGGCAGCGGCACAAGCCACTGCTCCCGGGGGCTCCGGGCACCTGCTCGCTGTCAGGCGCTGACAGGGGGACCCGAGCAGGTGCCGAGGACGCCGAGGGGACGCCGAGCAGCCGCCCCACGGGGAGCAGCCTGCGGCCACATGCCCTCCCTGCGGTGCGGTGTGGCTGGTCTCGCTTTTAGGCCAGTTGAGCACTGAATTTAAAGACAGCCTTGGCCATGGCAACACAGCCCATGTCACAGATCCGCTGCATTACTCATCTGGAGACCAGGTCAGGGATGCTTTGGGCTATTTAAATCAGGAATTTGTCAGCTATGCAGAAAGATGATTCCTTCTGACGCTAACATTTTCTTTTGCTTCATAATAGACTTCATTTCCATTTTTGTTCTCTATATAATCTCTACAAATACTTATTTTCCAGAGATTCCAGCACATTTATCTGTATTTCAGTATTTCACACCACGTATGGCCTTTAGAGCCGTTCCTTCCTTCCTGTCTCTTTTGTAACACGATCCAATCTTCATGGTCCCACAATCCCACACAAGACAGCACTTAAAGTAACTACTAAGGATCTTCCTTCTAAGGTGTTTCTAAGATGTTACATGCAACTTGTTTTATCTTTTAAATAAAGTCTATAGATACAGGTTAGCTCCAGAATGACAAAATATGCTGCTTATCCAGAGAACAAGTTGGGTGTTTTTCCTTAGAATGTGATAACTACAATCCTATAACATTTTCTTAGACAGTTATTAACCAATAATGAGCAGGGAAACAATTGTACCATTGTTGGGGCAATTACAAGAAAATATGTGCTTCTCAATGACGCAACAAATCCAGAATAACTAGTTGCTTGAACAGTTAGTTCGACAGAACAGAGCTCAGGCTATTGTCTTAGTTCTGGCTGGTGACTCCAAGCAGTATTACAATCCCATGAGCCACATGGCCTGAATCTGTTCATGGATTTCTTATCCATTTTCCTAGCCTCTGTCTATGGAAACTGAAAGTTGAAGAGACTGTATTTCAGGAAAATATTTAAATCTGATTTTTACATAAGCTTCTAAACTCATGGAATTTTAAAGAACTGGCATCCACACTGAACAAGTGAAATTAAAGCAAAAGAAATCATACACAATGAAAATTACTAAAATAATTTAAAATATTTCCCTTAACCCACACTGCCTAGTAATAAAACATCTGTCAGCCTTCTTCTACATCCTTATTTCCTTGCTTTCCCTTAGTTTCTTCCCACATGATTTACATAGTCTTAACTAAAATGATAGCTGTCTGTACATCTTGTATAAATCTCTTTGAATCTGGTTGCACAACCTCTTGTTTTTCATGGCCTGCCACTCCCCTGCAACACAGAAACCAAAGCGTGTTATCCTTGACTGCATGGTCCTTTCTTTTTTCCAGACCATTGGTTTACAAAATGAACAAAATTAGTCCTAATACTGATCTCCTGCAGCACTCCACTAATCACTTTCCTCTTTCCCAAGCCACTACCCACTCACAAGTACCTCTGTCTTTGATGTCTCAGAAGATAATTTATCTATTCACATACCTCAGCTACTATAAAGTAACAAAATTACAGACCTTGCAGGTTATTCTTTTGTGGTTTGCTCTGTCAACAGATTTACTAAATGCTAGGAAAATTATGTCTATGGACCCAATTTACCTTGTTACTGCATAGCAATGAATTGTTAAACATAATCAAATTTTTGTGGCTGCCTTTAACTAATATTCCAGGTGCTTCCGCTGGGACCTGGTATAAAAATAAATGGAGTAGGAAAAAAAATTAAACATGAAGATCATCCTGTGCACTCATATGCCATCAGAGATCAGGCAGTATCATGTCTGAAGATTTCTCCTACGTGGAAAATTTTTAAAAAATCCCAACAAATAATCAACATAATCTCTTACATTCAGACAGAAATGTGCAAGCATACAAATCCATGCATACTCCTCTTTTGTTCAGGAATCCATACTCTGACTCAAATTATACCAACAGTATATATCTTTATTACTCTGGAAATTATTCTGTTCTTCTCACAATATAGTTATGGTCTACCTTTAATTCTGCTACTCTTATTTTCCTTGTTCTACTAGTAACTTCAGCAGTTTTTCAGTCCTAAATACCCAGCTATTTTCCCCACAAACTGTTACTCCCTTGGGCTTACCACGCTGCACTTCCCCTACGCATGTCAGAAATGGGCCTGTTTACAGACTGGTCTAGGAGAGGGAGATAAATGGGGTTTGCCCCATCATTAGCACAGGCTGGTGGAGCAGTGTATGTGGATTCTTGCCTCCCTCCAGCCCATTCTGCAGGGCCTTAACTCACTCCTTAAATCACGATATACATCTGCCTTAGAAGACCTTGTAACATACGAAAAGTGTATTTTTGTAAAACAATCTATTTAGTGAAGAGAGATCTGCTATTTCTGATGAGTACAAAGCAGATGATCCAGGAGCAAATCTGTGTTTTTTCCTTGCGTACACAAGGTCTAATGTTCAGAAGCTTGTGCCCACCATACTGGTACCTCCTTTCCCATACAAGGCTAAAGTACAACAAAAGACAGGACCAAAAGTCATCTCGCAGCTATGTGTATTTGTCCATCATTCTCCCAGTCTGACATGCAGTTACTGTGAAGCCCTCAGGGTGCTTTCCCTTGTGTTTAAAGGGTTTGAAAAAGGAGGACAAAATTAAAGCACTCCCTCTGCTCCCTCATCCTTGTTTCCCACCTTTAATGGCAGTAATTTTTCTCAAGGAAAGCAGAAGGCCTTGTGTGTGCTCTCTCTGGCCACCTTGGCCTTGCTGCAGCAGAAGATGGGGCAAGAGACAGAGCACATTTGGAAGGGATTCCCCAGCCAATACTATGAATTATAAAAGCACATCAATGATCAAAATGCACACGCGTTCTGCTCCACCTACCTTGCATTTTAGCAATATTATTTTCCATGTCTGTGACTATCTGTGACCTGGCATAGTTCTTTAGGGAGTAATCAGACAAGATTACATATACTGAGTACAGACATTATGCATAAGCATTCAAGAGTATCATAATTTGTATATTTTAGATCTTGGGATACCTTAAGTACAGCTTCTTCTATACCTTATCTCTTAGGCTGTAAACCAGTCAGTGAGCAGTGACACACCACCTCATGGGGTCACAACTGTGAATCATAGGTAGAAGTAAAAATTTCAAACAATGAGTGAAGAACATTGATGGAAAGCTATGCTCTGAGCTGCTGACATCCTTTAGCTATAAAGCAAAAATAAAAGCAAAATAAAGTTTGGAGAAAAATAAAAGTTCTGTTTTATATTTACTCTGTGCTCACAAAATTCCTTCTTTCTTTCCTTGACTAGTCAGAGACATAAAAATTCTATTACAACAAAAGAATTTGTTCCAGACCCCATCAAATGTCAGAGGCATTCTGATAGCTAAGTGCCAACACAAGATAA
This sequence comes from Limnodromus scolopaceus, assembly GCA_028565335.1. NCBI lineage: Eukaryota > Metazoa > Chordata > Aves > Charadriiformes > Scolopacidae > Limnodromus > Limnodromus scolopaceus. The sequence continues at coordinate 15,876,164 of JAOXNO010000063.1, forward strand.
AGATTAATAATAGTGGCAGCAACCTCCTTTCCCAAGACTTCTATAAAGAAAAGGGCCAGAGAATACCAATGTAGCCACATATACACTTCTTAGCTGCTACCTTTTCATTTGTGTTGGTTCTAGTGTAAGCCTTCTTATTAATCCCTTGAATTATTGTCAAAATTCCTGTAGATTATAATGACATGATATCAGCACTTCAACCTTTTTCCCTCGGGGGAAAAAAAAAAAAAAGGCTATGTCACAATGCTGAAATATTGTTTTGTATTCCAAACCAGTAACCCTGTGAACACAGTGACTATATGGACATTCCTCTCATGCATAAAAAGATCCTTAACAGGCTGTCTTTACTCACAGAGCCCTTCAACAGGTATCCCTGCTTATGTCTGGTAGTGATATGTATTGTAAACGTGTACACCATCTTATTTTATATTAAAACAGAAACAGATTGTTTCATATATTTGAAATAACTGATAACAGAAGGCATAGCCATGCTAATTTATGTTGATCAGGATCTGTGCACATTTTCAAATCTTTGAAGAAAGGCAACTCTAACTTAAGCTGTTATGCCTAAAACCATCACATAAAGCCCAACTGGAGAGAGCTGAAAAAATAGCTGTGCAAGAAAAAAGATACCATAAAAAAAAAAAAGTTAAATTCTCGTCAACTTCAAATTTGAAGCACGGTTACACTAATTTCTACACTGAGACTTAGAAGCACCCCTGCATTTCGGTCATGAGCAAGAATTAATAGATAGATTAAAATGCAATGAAAGAAGTGACTTCAAATAAGCCAGAAACTATTAAGCCAACTATGAATTTAGGAGAGAAAAGTACAAATATCCTATTTTAATTACATAATTGATTACAGAAATTTCACTTCTTCTAATACAGTCACAAGTATCCCCACCACCACCCCCTCAATTTCTACCCTCAGCATTACTAATAAAACAATAAACCCTGTCCCTGGGTGATAATGGAATTGTACTACAAAGGTGTATATATGAGCGTTTCCTGCACTCCGATGGTATTACCAGTGGTAATTTCAAGCTCCATGAGAAACAAGACAACAAATCAATGTTTATCAAATGGGAAAAAAAAAAGAGGTAAGAAAAAAAATTAAAAAGGCAGAGTAAGTGGGAAGCCTTCTGAAGTGTATTACAGAGGGAGAGAATTACAAAAGGTTATTTGGCTACACTGAAAAGAACAGGAAAATGCCCTTGCGAAGAGCAGTGACTGTTCTAGTATCAGCGGCAGTGTTTGCTCTATTTCTGACCTCCTCTGTCTGTGCTGGTAGGGAATTACCAGAGGTTAATCCTGGCAAAGCAGCAAAAGAGCCAGCTTGAACAGGCACTGAAACTTAGTCCTCCACAAGGCTGGAACAATTAGGACAACAGAAAACAGCCAAAACTGGTTCTTATCACTTCAAGGGTAAATTACCACAGGGATCAGAAGTTAATAGACAATTCAGCAGCAGATGCTTTTTGCTGTGGACATCAACACACTGAGCTAGGCTTCAGAGACAGTGTTTCACTCTTTAGTGCAAAATTACATTTTTACATAGCTAAATACATTAAAGCACGCAGGCAGATAGCTATACAAAGCAAAGATGGAAGCTTGGGCTTTCACTAGGACGGAGATTTTCTCATCATCATCCACCACCTGCTTCACTACCACAACATACTGGCAGAGTACGCAGTTTTATTTTCAGATTTCAAATATACTTTTAGAGTACCAGAGATAACACATATTTTATAAGTGCAGGGCTAAAGAACCCTATTCATGCATTACTAATGACCAGAAACGGCTGAGGATTTTTCCTCACTAAGATAGTTATTAAAAGCTGGATTTAACAAACTTAAAATCTTAATTTTAATAAATTTATTAAAATAAAACTAAGTAGCTCTTAAGTGCTTTTACATTAAAAAAAATCAGAAAAAAAAAATCTTACTGACTTCCTAAAACCCCCTTTGGAACTACAGCCTTATTTTATGAAGAAAACAGAATTTTCTTTCCCTTGCAGTGTTTGATGGAGGCCTTGCCCTAGCTCTGCCTTACCATAGGGAACACAGAGAAAAAGGGATTTTATTAGAGGTATTAAATTAAGGTTTCAGCCCTTAATAACGAATGTAGAGATGTGGAACCTGGTACTACTGAAGCATAAAGATCATATAGGGATTTAAAAAAAATACATTAACTTTGACTTGCAGGGTTGGGTGCAGCCCTGGTCAGATGGGGGTGGAGTTGTGTTGGGGAACACTTTGTAAATGGCTGTGTTGATAAGGAATGAGACAGCTTTTCTTTCCTTGGCACCCTTCAGCTTTTTTATGTCTTCTATCAGTAAATCCAGGGCTGATTTGTATAAAGTAATTCAGAGTAGAAAAATAAAAAGTGGACACTTTCTATGCTGCACATCACTTGAAAAATCCCTGACAGACTCATTATTTACAGGAGACTGAATTGTTAACTTTTAGAATTACAAATAAAGCATCATTCCATATGGCGCTACTTTTCAAATAACTTTCCTGTAAATCAGAAACAACAAAAGACTGATTACTTAGCAATGCCGCTACGTCCTTGACACGCATTCAGGCTCCTCGCTCCTCACAACCGAAGAAGTTAACATGTCCCAGCAAGTGCCCAGGGTGAACTGTGAGTAACTCTATTCTCCTACTCTGTGTGTGTGTGGTTTTCTTTTTTTAATCCATAAAAATTTCTCAAGCTTGTGCTTTATTCTTTGTGCCTTTTTTGGAACTTCTTGGCTTCCCATTGGCTCTTTATCAGGTGAACACAGGATCCAGTAAATATTCAACATAAATATTTTTCTGTATGCAAACGAACAAGGTCATCACCAGCATCAGCTCTACTAGTGTAACACTGCTGTTTTAACCTCAGTTTCTATTGGTCAAGTACCAATTATTTAAGTAAGGTACCCTTATTTAAACTAAACATCTTCCTTCCATCATCATCATTGCAGCACCCATGGTCAGGCAGAATCTGGAAGTGAATCTGCTTTTCATGTTGCAGCAACGTCCACAAAACCTCTGTCACCAGTGAAGACCGGCCGCATATTTGCACTCTTCCCAGCTGTGTACTCAGCTCCCACTGCACTGTGCACAGCTTTGCTGCTCTTGGGAAGCCTCAGCAGCTCAGGGAAGGTGCCCTCCTCCATCCACTCAGAGCATTCCACCTAATCGGGGCTGTAGCAGACAGTGCACAGCAAACACACCTCCTTGGTGCTTATGTAAAGGACATACGGGACTGTTTGGACATTCATAACAAATCAGCTAACAATGAATAAAACAGGTAATGTCTATAGTCAAGCCTCGGGGAGCTTCATTTCACAATAACAATATTTCCTCTCTTCCCCAAAAGATTGCCTCTTTTCTGGGGCATTCAGATAATACTTTTCTCTTATGTATTTATCGTACTCCATTAATGATTCTGAATATCCTTTCCCATTGGCTCATGTTTGGAATACATCTGTGTAAGCTTTACATCTATGGATTTCTAGCAATTATAGCATAAAATCAGTCTTCAGCAGCACCAGTAACAAACCCCATCATAATATAGAGTGACCTAAGTCAGTCAGTTGCAGGATCCAGAGACAAATAGTGAGGGCTTTGCTTTCTTCAGCATCTCAGGCTTTCCTAATACATGGACATAAATTCAATACATTGTTACTAAGAAATATTATACCTGTGATTTTTCAGCTTTCCAAAATATGAAGACTTTCCAAGAATGACAGAATGTGATTTTTTCAGTAATTCCAATTGTGAATTAGTTAAAATTTACAGTACAGTAGGATATAGGCTTTAAACAAGACTGTAGCATACTATTACGCAGTGAACTGTAACATCCACATAACTCACTTCTGAGGTTATTTTATTGCCATCTGAGGCACGTATGGAGAGACAGGGCCTGCTCTAATTACAATATTGTAGTTTTGACTGACAGACAATATGTCTACAATCAACTCATTTGAAAGCCATGTGTTGCGACAGTTCCTTGTCCAACTCCAAAGTGTACAGAATCGAGACAAATCAGTGTTACTATACACTAATCCGACAATAAAAAAAAAAAATCCTAGAAAACACATGTATACAAAGAACAGCAACATGGGCCAAGAGGTACTCCAGGTTTTTTGTATCTTTTGCTAATTGTTACTATCTGTTAACTTTTTAAACATGGCCCACAGCATTTCACAGTAACACTTTAAAACATATATCCCCAAACAAACCTACTGTTTCCAAACTTCCTGAACTTCACATTTGTTATTCTAAAGCAAATTTGAATATGAAAACTAAAAAAATTCCATTTTTAAGATCACAAGAATAAAAACTTTGATATTATTACACGTATTACTAATGCACACAAATATATAACTGACACTAAAACAATGTTTTTATTCTGACCTCACACAAGCCTGCTTAAGTATAATTATTATGCAGCATAATATGACAGAGATATCTGTCATTAGTAGAATTTCTGGAATTTTGAACATACATTTCAATAGCCTAAGTGGACCTAGCTTGGCAATTTAGCTGACCCTGGAAAAGAGTGCCTTATGTTCATCTTGTGCAATCTGTCCAGTAACAGATGTACACCATTAAGATGTAAAGCGAGGTGGAGGAGGAGGGGAAAAGCAGGAGAAGAGTCAGGCCATTTAGCAGAAGAGCCATGAGTTTCAGTAGGCCAGCATGAAGGAAGTGCAGTAATGAACAAGTCAAAACAGGTTTCAAGTAAACCTGTGATAAACAAATTCCTATTTTTAAAGTATTGCATTTACTTTATGTTAAATGATATGTAAACATTAGAAGAAAAATAGTATCTGCACTGTGTTTGTGGTGAGAGCATGAGACGAGAAGAGAATGCAAAGAGATTTAGGTATAACAGTGGGCACCACTACAGCTGAAGGAGCACAGTGAATTCCAGCAGCCTAAAGAGATATGTTGGTGGCGGTTGGAGAAGCTTTCCCCCAACACCATGGACTTGTGGCACCGGGAAGCATGAAGCCTACAGGTGGTAAAGTTCTCCAGAGATTAACAGTTTGTGACGATGATATGTTCTGATGTTTGAGTTACTTTGCCATAGCAACAGACACAACCTGTCGTATTACCAACTCATTTTCCTTATTACTGCAATGAAAATACTGGAAGAGTTGTACTGGATTTAAGCTCTGTGTTGCTGATTGGTTTCTGTGAAATTCTCACCTGTGTTTATTCAGTTGCTATCAGAAATGTGTAAAAACAGACAAGACTTGCAATTAATTGTTTTTTAAAATGTTCAAAGTGCCACTTTCCAGGATTATCGCAACATAAAAATATTCATCATATGTGCCCACACCAAATGTTGATATAAATTATTAATTTAAGGCAAATGTGACAATTAAGCAGATTTATTACCCTTAATACATCATGAAATTGCTAAATTACTTCTTTTTAAAGCTTGTCTTCTCCTTTTCTCTACAATCAGAATGTCTTTTGTTTTAGGTACTAGATTTTATTTATTGATACACATAATTTTGAGAATGAGCTATCCAAGTTAAATTTTGTAGTGACAGCATATAATTAACTTGTATTACTTGTATCTCCCTTGCCTATGGCATGATGTCTACCTTGTAAATAACAGAATAGTAGTTCTCAGGATTGTTCAGGACTACAAGTTTCATGTTTTCAGAGGTATGAGAGTCCCTACCCATCAATATATTAGGAAGAGATGTAGAAAATTTAAAAATCTACTTCTTTACAATAAACAGGTATAAAATATGGCTCATTGGACAACTTTGGTGTTTACCAGAAGCACTGCTTATTCACCACATATTCCTTTGGGTGTCCTTTATAATAAAAATACACGTGGTTGTTTTTTTTTCTCCCCACTCACACATTACACATTGTTCTGGGAGCTTAGATACTGTTTTCAGCTGAGCAAAAGGAAATGTCAAGGATAATTTTGATAAATGTGAGCTCTTTCATATTTTCTGTTAACAAGTGCTTTGTGTGTCTAATAACATGCACCTGTGAAGCTGATTTTTCTTCTTCATGTGACCTCAAAGAACTAAAAAGGGACTGTACATTAAAAAGAGACTATACCTACTGCTAGCTCAATAACATTGATGAAAAGACTTAATCAATGCAGAGATAAAATAAGGCCTTCTAACCCCCACCCCATTCCACTTGCTGTCCCTCATTTTGACTGTGGGGTTTTTCTCAGTAATTTTCATGTTTGCTTGTGGTGGTTAGCTGACTAAGTGCAAATATGGACACACAGACATCATGCTGTGACGAACATGCCAAGACACACCACTGAAGTGAGCACATCTCACTAACAGCCATTAGTGAAAAATTCAAAACCTTTAATTCAATACAAGACCTTTAAGCTGTACCTCTACCAGTTTTCAAAGGAAGTACACTCTTTAAATAAACTACTATGACAACCAATAATTCCTTCTTTCTCACAGACCCTTACTAGGAGGTGAAAAATGCTACAGCATATAATAAGAATTTATAACAAAATCTGTTTGATATTTTGAGTGCTATACTAATTTTCTAGTTTATTATTCCTTGTAGCTTTGATAATGGAAACAGAGTATCAGATTATGAAGTCCAGGAAAATTCATTGTAGTTCTAATCTTCTTTTGTTTTCAAACATATTAACATGAACAAACTACATAAGGTTTTTCCTCATGATCTATCAGACAGCACTGTTCCTCCTAAGGGATGAACCATGGGCTTTTAAAGTTTTCTGATACATAGTGTCAAAATTCCCTAGGTTTACTTTGGTAAAGATGATTAGGGAACAGTACATTTTCTTGTTTTGCATAGGTGGTTCTGGTTTGGTTCTATTCTTGTGGCAATAAAACATTAGAAAGAAAGAAAGAACTGTAGCCTGATCTGGAGAATTCTAACGAAACAAAAATATAAAACTTTAGTTCTTTAAAAAAAATCAAATTTCCTATAAAACATCTATAGATTCTATTGTCAATAGTGAACAGCTTCAAAGTTTCTATTTTGAAAGTTGTTTCATTCTTTATTATGTGAAGACTCCTGTGTATCTCAGTAAATAGTAATGAGTTTCTTTCAATCACCTGACAAGTAAAAAATAAATGACTCTCCACTGGCTAATATGAATTAAAAAGAAAATTGTAGTCTATCTGGTTTCCTGTAAAAAGATTTTCCTAAACAGAATCCATAGAACTCCAAGTGACAAGATAATTTTGCTTCAGTTTAGACAATTTCCTCGGCTTTAAATCAGTTCTTAAAAAACAGTTAAACACGTATTTCATATAAATGTTCTCCCATACAGATTCTAACATTAAAATACTTCACAGCTACAAGAAATATGTCCTGTACTATATAAATTTCCATAGACTTACTCTTAGTCTATAATGCTAGACTAGGATTCAATGGGTCTGTGAAGCCTGACTGAATAGAAATCTGCTTTTTAAATTAAGTGGCTTGTAGTCAAATTTTATTTTTATTCTATCTCTCCTTCTAGAATCCTCTAAGCAAGGTTGTTTTATTTTAGGAATGCTCTTTTAGTCAATTATTTAAATTGTAAAGCTGTACAAGAGGATATAGTCTGTGGGGATTTGTTACGTACTGATGGGTCATTTATTTATGAAATTTCTGTGTTCTACGCCCGTTACAATATTGATGTTCTTCCCCTTTGCTCCTTTTTCTGATTTAAGTAAAACGGTAGGTATTGAATTGAATTAATTTACAGATTAGCCATTATAATGAAGTCTTATTTAATCATTAAGATGAGCCAAAAAAGGGGAAACAGAAATCTGGCTGATAGAGTTCCTGTAGAAGTGCAGCTATTCAGCAGTCAAGAATCCTGGGAGCAGTCCAGAACAAAACTTCAGGGAAGTCCCACCCACATGTTGGTTTAAACATTGTCTACCTGGGTTACTTTTTCTTATGAAGGAAATGTCAGTGTCATCTACATCACTCACTCTCCATCTCTCCCAAGAAGGTGACGCATAGTTTATAGCCTACCCTTACAGATGCATTTGATTTAGGTGCTGTAGTAAAGTGGAAGTGTCAAGGTGATTCATCTGTCTGCCACCACTGACAGCTGTGTTACACAAAGTGCCTGTGTGGAACGCATTGATTGGGCTAAAGTAGGTATTCCAATATCAAAGGGAAAGGCTTTCTTTGTCATTACAAACATAGCACTGGCTTTTGACCAGTGTAACAGATATAGCCTGCATGAACATTATGTTGTATATTCTGAATACGTTTCCAGGATTCTCGCCTACACCAGGGAGCAACAGCAGACTCTCCCCTTGTAAACTTGCTTGAAAAATAAATTGCATTGCCATGACTAAATTTAAAGAAAAAGGGAAGTGATTACAAATAAATTGGTTTTATGAAAAAAAAAACAAACCCTTTATTCATTATATCCTTGATCTGTCACATTTTAAAACAACATCCACTACCAGCTAAAAGTGTTAATTTTGCTACAAATCCTGCAAAATACCTAGTTTTCTTTCAGTGTGTTCCTGAAGTTGCTCAGTATATTTCCTTTCACTTGTCGAAAACTATCATGTTATCTATTTTATGAATTGTCACTGCTACATTTACCAGACAGCTAAATTTTACAAGGTTCTCATATTAGTAAAACATTTCCTAGATATTACTGTTTTGTAATCTAATTCCTGTTTTTTCATCTATATGTGAGAAATGAACCTTGCTGGTCAAATTGAATGATAGCCATGTATACATATATGTAGTCTGAGGTGTCATTTCTAAAATAATGAATTATTAGAAGAGGTAGCGCAAGCAACGTATGATGACACAGAGTCAACCAAAGCTACTTATCCATCATAATCCCTGCCTTTATAGATGAAAAATAATTGTATATTCAAAAGTAATCTGAAATTCAGTGTATCAGTTGTTGGTGTATCAGTAATTTATGTAAAATAGTCCATATTTTATCATAACATCCCCAAAATATTACAAGTTCATTTAATAGTGTGCTGTGCTTTAAAAAAATATGCAGTTCCATTTCAGGAAAAATGTTACATGAAAATTTTTCTTAGTGTCCTTGGTATTTTGAAAGACAATGGACTTTGAAATTAATGAGTGTTTAAAGGCTTCAGAACATGACATTTTGCTATAGCAATAAGAAAAACAAATGCAAAGAAAAATTATTATTTTTCATAATCAAAACTATAGAAATGCTACAGTCCTTGAAGTAAAATGCAGAACATGAAATAATAAAAGCAAATCTTTATGTGTATATTTGATCAGCTGTGCAATATAGCTGCATAGAGCAAGTTTCAACGATTTTAAAATTGTAGTCTGCATTTCCAACAACTTTTAAACATAGTTCATAATGAAAAATTGGATCGTGAAGCCACCTGTGGTTTCACCACAAATTTGGGAGTCAAGACCTCCTGTATTTGAGTCAGGGCTTGACACCCAACTCTGCAGTCTTAGGAAATCTGATTTCATTTTCTGTTTCAATTTTCTAGCTGTAACACCACACTTCCCTTTCACATAAGTTTATAAGCAAAGGAAGAAATATCAGTCTCAAAGCATGCAAGTAAAATCTGGGACTTACTGTGAACCAGAAATCCTAATTATTGACCTGTTTGCCTGAAAGAAAAAGCTGTCTGACATGCAGTGTACCAGCACAGTTTGATTGCTAATTGTAATATATTAGGAGCCATCAAATTACTTCAGAATGTTATTATGACTTCTAATTCTGAGTTAGGAGCCTTAAAATACTACTAAAAAGACCCTTTTCTATCTTGCCAAAATAAACTTCTAAAAGTGATCAAAATAAAATGAGGGATGAGTGAACTGATCAAAGGACAGACTGTGTAGGATGCACGCAGGAAAGTATATGGTGTACAAATATTTAAGAATTTGCATGACTTCAGGAGCCAATTTAAAGGTTTCCTCCAGATATCAGATGATCTAGGAGGACATCAGTATAGCAAGTACCTTACATAGGTCTACTGAGGCAAAAGCTTTCTGAGTATCTTGTTAGATCTCCAACATACTTGAGGAATGATGAGTAGCAAGTTAAAACATTCCACCTCTAATATTTTCCCAGTTGTTCTGCTGATCACCTACTTCATAATTTTTAGTCCAAAATTTACCTTTAAAAAGTTAGCTAAAAAAATAATGTAAATAGTGACTGGAACGAAATATTTCCTAATACTAAAATTCAATGTTCTTTTAGTAGCAGCTCAAAGCCAAGCAATTTCATTGTCCTGTAGCTCTTTCAATGAACATCAGGTTCTCTTCAAGCAATTAGAATACTTATTAATCAGAATTTGCACTTCAATGCAAATATGCATTAAATCTTACAAAAAATGCAATATGATGAAAACTTCTATTGCTGTGTTAGAAAAATTAGGCTGGCATTGCATTTTTAGAATAACACAGATCAGGAATCTGGGCATGTGCCATGCTATCAAAACTTGATCTTGGTAGAATCTAGATCCGACACAGTCAACCTCTGGTATGCGTCAAATCAATTATCTGTTAGAGTCAGTCTATGGAGAAGTGAAGCCATCAGGGACATTAGAGTTGGGTTTTGCTTTCTGTATGGAAATGGCTGTGCTACTGAGATATCCACTTGCTAGGTACAGTGGCAAGAGAAGTACCCTAACATAACATGATATTCAGTTGCCAATAACAAACCTGTTCTGAAATAAGAAAATCTTGATGGAAATCAAAAATTTTGGTGATTAAAAAGTGATGATGATCAAATTATTTTAACTAAGAAAATGTGTCTCAACCTCTCTGAACACTAATTGTGAAGGCAGATAAAAGATATTTCACTGTCACTTTTGCTATTTTTACTGTGACTACTATCCAACCAGCTGATGCTCTTCCCTGTGATACTTAGTTTCCTCCTGAACGAAGCAGTGCTCTTACTTAAAGGGCCACTGTTTTTCTGGTCTTTAGGAAAAAAACCCCAGGCCTTAGACCTCCAAAGATCAAGTATTCACATGACTTCTTAAAAATTAGCACAAAAATTATACTTGTTCATATTCTCCTACAAAAATATTTTCCCTGGGCAAAACAGTTAATGCCCCAATGTTTCAGAAAGTAAGCATTTCAGTGCAAGAATTCCTCTACTTTGGCAAAGAGTATCTTTCATCCTGAATCTTACATACAGGGCACTCTTTGACTATATCATTTAAAGCAGCTCAGTTTCTTAACTTCTACCTATTCTTTTATATCAAGTAATATTTGACCATTCTTACATATTCCTTTTTTAAATGCAGAAATATTCAGCTATTTTGCAAGACTGGCTGATTTTCCCTGGTTGTCTTTTCTTTTGTTGTTGGAAGTGTAATAATTTTCCCCCTTTTTTTTTTTTTTAAATTTTTAAAACTACTTACGTCTCTATAGCTTGGTCAACAGACGGTGGTTCAGAAATGAAAATTTCTGATTTACTCTTTGCTTATGTAAGGAATCAAATCCAACATCTGATGTACAGAAATAATATGCATACATACCTTTCATATAATTTCAATAAAGAAAACTATTATTCTGACAACCATCCATCCCATAGTAAGGCTGCTCAAAGAATTTCAGAAACCAAAAATCAACAAAATACTGAAAATACTTAAAATTCTTTACAAATATACCAACTGACTTCTATTCAGGCTGATTTATTTAGACTGAAAATACATTAAAATATTTCTGAAGCACTCCTTTCTTTAATCTATGCTCCATGAATGTTCTATCTATGCATTATGCATTGAATGGAACTTCACTCAGAATATTTTCACAAAGTGCCTTTAATTTTATGCCATGGACAACTTTTCATTGAAAGGAATACAATTTGAAAAAAAAAACCTGCTACAAGTGGAAACTCACTAATACTGTATTAATATAGCATTAATAAAATTCACAATTTATTATGCATTTAAGTTTCTAAGAATATTTCAATTTGGCTATAAGATTTCAGCACAAATAGAGTCAAGAATAATCTCTTCATGACCAAAGTGCACGAAGATGGTGTTTCAATAGGCTGATTGTAAATGTTTGTGTGTTAAATCTGTAATATTTCTACACCAATAACATTAGGCTTCTTTTTTTATAGAAGATCTGCTGTAACTTGGCGTCTGAAATGGAGATTGCACAATACACACATCTACAAAATACCTTATTCCAAAACATGTCATCACCCCAAATGTCTTATTATAAAATCCTCTGACCAACAAAAATAATTCTAAAACACTCCTGTACATTGCTTATTTACACAGAAACTAAGAACTTATCAGAATAATGCTGAAAAGCCTTTTCCAAACTTTTTTTCAGCATTTATCAGTCTAACAGACTCCAAATTCTTTAGTTTTTTTCTCCAGAGTTAAATTCTTATCATACTATCTTATTATGAACCCATGCACTTAAATTGCAGGCAATAACTCAGGATATATTTCATCTCTATTTTGTGGTTATTTTTCTATTTATATTGCTGAAGTGAGAAATCCACCCCATAGTCCACACAATGACTTAAGGGATGTTCATGCAGTTTTTTCACATTACCAGTAGTTAAAATGAGTGAGATGGAAAATGCTTATTCAAGCTATAGAAACATGATAAAAAAAATAATAATAATAAAAAAAAAAAATTTCTTTCTCGTCTATTTTCCACATTAAAATAGCTTTGTCTGTTTCAAATTTAAAAGCAAGTAATTGCTAAAATATGCATTAAGTTCTGTGAGATACAATGCAGTACTGACTATTGCAGACCATCAATATAGATTACTGGCTTTCTTTTCTAAACCGAGAACCTAGGAGACAAAATCCCTTAGGTAATTCTGAAAATGTTACATATCATCATTGCAATGCCAAACCAAACCATGCCAAATCTAGGTTTCATACTCTGTTTGCACATATATTAGACCAATCCTTCTGAGGACAAAGATATGTTTTCTTGTATGTTTGACTTTGCTATGTAAATTCTCAACACGCTGCACAGCCAAAAACTTTTTCCTTCAGCTGAAACTGATATGAGAAAGATAATTTTTGTTTTGATTAAAAAATGCTTTAGCCGTTGACCACGAGCCTTCATTATTTACATAAGTGGAAGTTCCACTGAAGTTATGGGTGTTTGCTTAGCCTGAGTTGTAGTCAGTATTTTTAAAAATATGAAAGAATTTTAATGAGATAATACTGGTTAAAATGACACTTTATATTTTCTAAAATTAAAATATAGTCATTCTTCTGAAATTTCAGCATAAAATAATCCAAATTAAATACTGTGACGCAGAACTTAGCTCAGTAATAGTTCAATTATCTGAATGTTATATCCAAGACAGATTTTGTTTTTTTCTCTTAAAATCTGAAAGTTAACATCATAAAAACAACCTTTCACTTTGATATAAGGTGACCTTCAGAAACAGGCAATTGTAATTTAAGGCTACAGTGTTGTAAATTTAACTTCCAAATGAAGCTCTGACAATATTTTTTTTTTTAAATAAATGAAACAAATACAGCAGCTGAAACCATACTAGAGGAAAATAAAAAAAATACATAAGAAACATGAAACAAACATTCATTTTCAATATTTAAATATATCGTGCAAAACTGTATTTCATCCTAACTACTTTTGCATTTGTGTAATAGCACAATTAATATGTCTTCCATGGATTACTTCATGGAAGATAACACTTTCAAAAGAAATTAAATATGGAAACAACCTTCTGGCTCAAGATGTCCCTAAACTGCAGATTGCTAGAAGTGTCTCTGGGGAAAAGGCGGGAGTGTCTGTGCTTGCTTTGCTTTTTACAATATTCTGAGACAACCTCTATGTTCCGGTGCTGTAGAGAAAGGCTGGTCTGACACAGTGTGGCAGTGGCTACGGACACCAGTCAGTTAAGTTCTCACCAAGGTGACTCTGGAGTATTTTTGTGCCATACATTTGTTCTTGAGAGAGGGAAGGGACTGAGAACAGCCTTTAATAAAGGGACACAGATGTTTGTGTTTATTGCACCACCTGAGCTAATTAAAATTCTTACCTTTTTAAAAAAGAAAAAAGCTCCCCATGGGAATTAAAAGTGGTTTTAAAAAAAATTACAGATGGGATAATGAAAAAGACTATTTTCAAAATAAATTATTTGGTTTAGAATTTTTGAGAAAAAATAATGAATATTGTGACACTGATGTCCAATTTGTAAGCTTTCTTTGTTTGGATTAGGACATAAGGAAGTGGGTTTGCTAGACAAGCTTATCAACTTGGTCTGAAGTTACTTGCTCGCTTTGCAGCACCTTATATTGAGTCAGAGGTTTCTTACTTAGCATTTAAGAGAAAAAACTGGAAGAAAGAATCCTGACCATCTTGACCACTTAAAGGCAATTACCTTTGGCAGATAAATATTGCCATGGTATTGCTGTTGTTATATGAATCTTAAAAAAGATTAAAATCTTGTTGCATATTTCCCAGCTGTTACTGAGCTTTGCCATGTCCAGAGGGATTTCTTAGCGAGACCCGCAAGAAAATACTAGTCTCCCTTAAATGATCTATAGTTTAAACAAATTTGTATTTCAGTTGGAGGTACACCTATGTTTTTTATTTTGTATTTTACCTTCAAGGAGTAAATTGTTTTTGTAGTGAAGTAGTTAATGAATATAAATTGAACACCCACTCCCCCCTCAATATTTCAGTGAAATTCTCTTGAAACCAAAATGTCAGATAAAAGAAAAAAAAAAAAAAAAGCTTTCATCGGAATTAGTTTCAGACTGAAATTCTTTTTTAGAGATAAAAGATACCTATTCACAGATAGGTTTCTGTGTTTACCTAATAACTAACAAATATTTTCTAAAGGTCTGAGAATTTTCCATACCATCTTGATACAATTGAAGACCCATTTAGCCTAATGAGCATTAAGATTAAATCATTTACTCACAGATCAAAGGAGATTTTAATTATGTAAACGAGTTGTTCAGAAACACAAAATGTTCCATTAAGCTTCACAATTAATACATACAATATTTATGAGTTCAGACTTTTTTCCTTGTTAAAAATTGATTGTTACATCAAAAAAAGTTTCCCTAGATGCACTGATTGAAGGAAAAATATTTTAAGCCATAAAAGTAGCAGGCATGCAAAGGATTTTACTGCCTTTTGCTTTTCCTCCTCCTCTTCTTTTTCCCCCCTTTCTTTTTTGTTGTTGTTGCTCTGAGCGTCTTGTCACCAGATGTTCATTATGTGTACAAAAATATTGAGTTCATAGAAGTACGTACTCACAGCATGGTTATACCATACTGCATGCATGTCACTGGGCTCTCTAAATGGAACTGTTGCAAAATAAAGCACTTCTAGAATATCTCCCATTTAAGGTCTCAAGTGCTTTCTATTTCCTAGAACATGAAGAAACACTAAGACGTAACATGAGGCAAACAAAGAATTGATTCACTGGTGTGTATCACAAATTCTCTTAAAAGGCATTGGTTGTGGTGTTGGGTGATTTTTTTTTTGTTTTGTTTTTAATAAAGGGAACAAGCTTAGATAAAATGAAGCATAAAGCACCCACTCCAAACAAGTGTCTCATCCTGCTTCTATATTTGGGCAGATACTACCTTTTCATGGCACAAGCAGTGCTGCACATGACAGATCATTAAATCACTATATTATTTCTAACAGGCGAGATTAAAATAAATGCAAAGGAAACAAATGATGGAAAGAATGCTGATAAAATATGCAAGTTGTATTAGTTATAGAGTAATTTATTTCTACTAGAAGTTCTACTTAGGAAAGCAAATCAAGAGAATGGAAGCCTGCTGACATTAAGTAATCCTGAAAAACAGAGAACAGTTGTAGGAAAACGGATTACTGCTTAAGAGGGATGGAAAATCCACTCGAATTCTCAAGGCCAGAGGTATCCATTAACAAAACCTTCTACAACATTATTTTCTACGCTTGAAGAAACCTAGAAACTACATTAGAAAAAAAATAAAGGTAATGGAAAAATACTTTTACTAGATATGCTAAGACAAAATTCTACCCTTATCAGAATTAGCAGCTTAGTTACTAAGGCTACACAGAAGCACTGACAAATGTGTAAATTTGTCTGTAATAGTCACTGATGATTCCATGTTAGATTTACAAGGAAGAAGCATAAAATATTTAAATATTTTATGAAATCTGTACCATCGTACCAGTGAAAAATCCCAACACCTTCAACATTCTGCCTTAACAGAGCAGCTGAAGCCTTTTTTTTTTTTAATCATATATTAGGAACTCATCATACTTTAGCTCTTATGATTGATTTTATTTATTTTTGGTTTGTGTGCAATGAAGTTGATGCCAGAGTTATTCTAATTATAACACAGTCAACAGAATGACAGAAATCTTACGTCCTGGAACTCCACAAATAATTAACTGGAATTCAGTAGTTTATATTCACTGCAATCCTAATATATTCACAGACTTAGACCAGCTTTTGGGTATTTTCCATGTATTTACCTTAGTTACCTTTATTCTGAATTATAACTGCATTCCAAAACAGTCATTTCCCATGTTCCTAATGCTCCTGCTTTCGGATACAGATGGCTAGTGATAAAAAGTTGAATTCACTATCCATCTATTCACTGTCTATCAAAATAAGTGCAAACGTAAGTTATCCCAATAGCTTTCATGCATGACATATGAAAAATGATAAATTTGAGTGCCTATTTTACCTTTTGGTAGAGGAAAGAATCAACTGATAATACTGCCCATTGCTTGTGTTTTCATCCACAATACTCTCATTTTCCACTAAGCTCTTCTTTTCCCCAGTCTATATAGAAATAACCAAACTGTCACAACAGAAGAAGCAGTAACTCTGCAGCACATTCTCTCTTTCCACACAGGAGCCATATAAACTTCAAGGCGGAGGTAACTGAGGAAATGTACATTGTAGGACATTTATCACACAGAACCAAATCTGTGAATTTAGCACTTGTGGGTTCATGTCTGCTGTATACAGCTCTTCCAAAGAAGAAAGCAAAGCACACAGCTGTTGAGACTGAAACTGAAAGGAGCTATGCCATTAAGGGAGATGATGCTATGGACTGGATTTGATCCGGCAGATTAACATTTTCCCAGTGGACTTCAGCTGTTAGTCTCCAGGCCGTGATCCCTTTCTGCACACTTTGTAAAACTGGGTGCATATTCACTACTCCACCCTTTCTTTTTGGTGGGCAGCATGTCACTCAGAGACAAAATATATACCTACTTACATTTATTGCCATATGTTCAACAATTGTAAACACATCGACTCTAGTTAAGTCAAAGTAGTTAAGCATATAAGCTAGGTGGAAAAGAGTAGAAAGGGGGAAGATTTTTGAACTGCTTTGGAAACATTTAAGTTATCTGAATTTCCTATGTGTATGACAGATATGAGAAAGAAGCAGAAATGGGAAGGTTAGGTGGATGAGATCCTAACAGGCCTTTCAATTGCCTTAGGGCTGCCTAATGTACCAGAGAGACGGGACAAAATATGCCATCAGTGCTGCCTCATGGACTAGGTACACCACCTTTGAAGTGTTGACATTCAAAACATGCCTTCCAAAGTGTTTTTCCAGTCCACAAAGAATTAAAAGTAACCAGCTTCCAAAGTTATTGTGTTTTTTTTTAACTTACATATTTGATAAAAGCCAGGAAAAAAATCTATCTTTCAAAAAATAGCATTTTACATTTTTCTGGGAAGGTAGTTAGGTTTTTTAGAAGTACATTTTAACATCCAGCAATACCCACTGAAAATGTAAATGCATAAAAGAGCACTGGTTATATAAACATGTCATTGTTATTTCTACAGAGTTATGTCTTTCTCAACCCAAGAAATCACCTGAAGACTTAAGCCAAACACTTACGTTTCAGAATGTACTGGTATTAATAGCATTCTTCAGAAATGCAAAGACACTCAGAATGAAGAACGACCAGACAGCAAAGAGTACAATGTTCTTTTCATTAAATTTGAACATCTTATTCTCTCATTTCTGCAGGATGCTGCACTAGTGTGAAGGCAGTTGTGTGCAGGGTACTGCTGTCCCTAAACCACTGCTGGTCTTTTGGTATCCTGCGTTCGCTGCATCTGGACTAAAGCAACGATACACTTCTCAGTACAGGAGTGTCTCTTTCAAGTGCTCACAAAACCTGCTGACAGCCCCAAACAAAACCAAAGGCTGTCACAAAGACATCTTTCTCACAGGCCAGAAATTAATTTCCTACTTTTAGTATCTATCATTTACATATTTCGGTTAAGTGAGAAAAGAAGGAAAAAATCAGAGGAAGAAATATGGTGATCGAGCCTCTCTTGCTGTCACTGCAGGGTTATTTTCTACAGCATATTGTTTAGAGCTTTTCTCTGTCCACTCTTAAATGACTCCAAAAAAAGCATTCATCACTTTTAGTGGAAAATTACTCCATAGTTTAACACCTGCCAGCCACAACAAAAAAAGGTTTTTTCCTAAGTTTTAGTCCATTAGTCCAGAAAAAACTCTGCACCATCCCAAATGCCTGCCCTTTTTCTTCATGTATATACTCTCCTCATATTAGCTGCATATGTTTAGTCTTTAACCAGAACAAAAATAATTTGTTTTTAGTGCACTCTCTAATGAATATTCACTTTCTTCTTCAGGGTGCAAAGACAAGCAGCGGGATAAGGAACTGAATAGCACATAAAATGGAACTGAAAATATTCATAATACAAGGATATATTCCTTAATTCAAGGTGGTTCTATTACAAAGATACTATTAAAAAACTAAAAATACAGCAAAAGAGAAATCATACTGAGCCTCCAACTGAGGCAAATTTAAGCATTCAGGCACATAGTTAACCTTTGTACAGCAGCTTTAACATGAAAAAAACCATTTTATCCACTGAAAGCCACCTTGTAAAGGGGGAATTAAAAGGAACATAGTGAAAACGAGACAAGGCCACTATGCAGTTTTCAAAAATTAAAATAGTTCAAACAACAGAAACTGAAAGTGAAAGCATTTGAAACCTGACAGGTTTTTTGAATTTAAGAAATCTTCATCCAGCTTCTACACTGTTACTTTCAGCTGGATTAGAGACCTGGTAATGAGAACGTTTTTATGTCATTTGCTGCTCCCTAGTGGAGATAAAACATACTCTAAAAGCTTAAAAAAAAAAAAAAGTCAAAGACTAGTTATTCATAAATTTGGGACTATAAGGAAAACTCAGTTACTGAGAAGAGAGTTTTCATTCCAGTGTCATTTGGTCCTCATTTCTGAGGAACAAACCCAATATATTTACTTAAAACTATTTGCAACAACAGTTTAGGGTATTTAGACCTTTAATCTCATGACTTCATCTGGGAAAACACTCTCCAACATTATGGACCAAAACTGTTGAAAATTTACAGGTGGTGTTATTTGGCTTCGGAAGAGTAGAGACAGACCAGTTGCAGTTATTTCTATTGCAAAAAAGAGATCTATTTGTAAAAATACACTTTTTGTTCTCTTTCTGTATTTGCAGCTAGAAATAGACAAGCAGTAAAACTATTTTCTTGGGATTTAATTTTTTTGTGTCACCTGATTCCAGACTGGCTGGTGGTATAACCTTACTTGCTTTCGAAACTCTGGAATTACATTAGACCTGAATAAATACAGTGGCACACCGTCATTTGCATGAAACCTGATGAAGCAAGATCTGCATTCAGTTATCTGCTAATGCCCTTTTGCCAATTTATTTTGTAAGTCCTCCAGTTTGTCTTGTTTTGCCATTATTGGTTTGTTTGGTTGGGTTTTTTTAACCAAGAACTTCAAACTGACAGGCTCACAAACCCAAATGCAATTACTTCTTTTTGCACTCTTGATAGCTATGTTGCAAGATAATTAGAATTTCAAATAAATATTATCAAACTTGCGACAGTGAGTCACCATAGAGAAAACTGTAACAATAAAGGTGATCTAAAGAGATGACCACAGACTACTTGTATCATCTACTCATTGTTTAAACTGTCCATTTTAAAACCTGAAATATGAAAAAAAATGAAAACAGGATGTTTTCTTATTTTTTTTCATCAAAAGATGCTAATATATTTTCCTCTAGTCTGAGAAAACCATGCACAAAGAACACAAAATTATGATGGAGTACAGAAAAAGCTTACTTCATTTGCAAATGACAGAAAGTTGGGAGCTGGTCACAAGTATGTGGGAAGACAGGCTTGGAGTTTAAAATCCTGAAAAAACGGGAAAATTATTTAAATCCTCCCCCCAATTCACTAAATGACTAAGATTTTATACATAAATAGAAATGGTTATGTAGACAAATACCAATCTGGGAACAAATTGATAACTGCTCCTCAGAGGAAAAATTCCACAGGTTATAGGAAATCATAAGCCGTGCATGATTATGATGCACTCTTCCAAAAAAGGCCAATTGCTGCATCTCTTGCTGTGTTGTAAAAACAATACCATGCCCTGACAAAGCACAGAGTTGTCTTTGTTAGTATTGAAAAGGCTTGAGTTGAAATACGAAATCCAATTTAAACACTGCATTTCAAAATGCAGACAAAGTAAAAGAAAGCAATGAGAATCTGCACATAATTTAGGGATTGGTATCACCAAAAGGGTGGGAAAGGACTGGAATAATTAAAGCAGGCGTCAGATGACACCCCATCATTCATGACTGTTTTCTTCTGCTTCCTTTCCTCCAGATCAACAACTTAATTTCATTCAATCATTTGTTTACAGACTATTTTCTCTGCTGTTCTATGAAGGTGAAACTCCATAACTGTGTAGGGCACACTTCACTGCATAGACCAGAAGTTACCCATGGCCGAACCAGGGATGGCAGAAATATGGTTCATAGACTTCAGAGGTTTTCTTTGAGTTCTATCTTCTCTTCACAGCTTGCAGGTCTCATTTGGAAAACGTTGGCCTGTATGGAGGCCTTTGGATCCCTTTTTTGAAGTATTAGGTTGTCGAGGTTAGCTAATATCTAATTTTTTTCCCTTAGGGAGAAAGAGTTTTTCAGTGACTTTGTGCATTAAAATTATGTTGAAACCTTTAGAAGTCCAATGGCTATTTCGTCTTATACAACAGACCACTGCAGAGTCAAACATTTCTTTCTTGAATGTAAACAAAAAGTTCATAATGAAATCAGTGAGAGTGATGCTTGCGTATCAAAAACCAGAATTTGGCTCCTGTATACTGCTTCAGTTGATGAAATACAGTTTAAAATCTAGACATTTAATAACCCTAAAAGCCTGTAGTGCAAAATGACAAATCACGGTAAAAAAATAAGAAACTTTTTTGCTTAACCTGCACAACTTTATAAATGGGAATGTTCCTGTGCTAGCATAGAGGCTTCCTGTTCATTTGTTATTGTTCCTTCCATGACACCGATTCCCTAATTGTCTTGAGTGCAGAGAAGGACTTGTTTGCCCTCTCTAATGACAAAAGAAAAAGCAAAGAATTATATACAACCAGAATGCATTTACAATCTCTTCATGCAGTTGGTACAGCATGTTCATTTCTAGCTAATTATTCCATTAAAAACACATCAGTGTTGCCACATCACCTTATTCTCTAATCATACTGTTTGTACAGCTTTTGCTTTTGGAGGGGCAACCAAAATGTCTCACTGTACAATGGCAATTCTCCAAATGCCAGCTCAACTGCAAGAAACCTCCTAGATTGTCACCAACTACACACTGACTTGCTACTGAGTTACAATTTTAAGGGGCTCTCAATATATAGAAGTTCCCCCATTTTTAGCGGTTTTTGGACCACCTGATTTTCAGATGACTCCTAAATTACAGAATCACAGAATCACCTAGGTTGGAAGGGACCTTTTAAGATCATCTAGTCCAACCAATGGGAAAAAAAAAACCA